>OW028664.1:7517500-8767500 GCA_932294365.1 Diachrysia chrysitis
CCTTTTTTGTGACTTAAAAAAGTAGCAATCACTTTTAATTGCTTTTTTAATTCAAGCGAATAAGTATTTACAGTAACGTCATAATAATAATTGTGTACGATTACGACAAGTAAAATAATTTTGTACGATTGCAATTTCCATAAATTCAAATCGATTTGAATTCATGGGAATTCGAATCAGAATCAATTTCACAGAACTGTCAAATGTTTTAGAATAACATAACAATCTTATAAACATAAAAATACAGACAATAGCTTGAACACGTTTAAAATTTAATTATTAAGTTCTAAAAAGTTATGCTTACAGAATAGTTACACACACATGTATAACTAAACAATTATTCACGAATTTGATTAAAACTCAACCTCATTATAATTGTATCACCTAACTTATTATGTACAATTCAACAAATCTATCGATTACTTTATTAAACTGATAGAAAAATCATTAGCCGGTTTTCTTCCCTTATACCTACGATTATTCAATATCAATTTGTGGCCAAGTTCTGAAATCATAACCTCATATATTCAAACCAATTAATTCAAATCGATAATAATCTAATATTCTTCAAAACTATTTTACAATCGATTTAAAATTATCGATTCTCAGAATGTTATTACCTTCATCGATAAAATATCGAACAGATGTGGCACAACAGTCGTTCCGCGCGTTGAATCGAAACAGCTAACTGTTGTTCTGAACTCAAAACGATAATGACTTGATGGGAATTCGATATTCAATTGAAACTGGCTTCTGAGTATTACTTATAACTTCAGTTTCAAAGCAATGGAAAGTGATTCTAAATTTAGTTGGTATTAAGAATTTAGGTGCAAGGTTGTTCTAACATAAATGGTATTTTTTAGTGCAATTATTGATCTCTAGCTGTTGCCGGCGGCAAGAAGTAGATAATGTCTTATCTCGGGATCCAAGCTTTAAGTCATACCAAGTTTTATAAAAATCGGGTCAACGATTTTGCCGTAAAAGCGTCACAGACAGACAAAGTATCTTTTGAAGTTATAATATTAGTAAGGATATTATAAATGTTATTATTGTGTTAAATATCATAATTATTTTATTCACTAATAGACATAATGTTGATAAGTACACAAAAACTAGTGTCCGACCGAAATTTCGGTTTCGGTTCCGGTTTCGGCCAGTTTCGGCCAAAAAATCAAGTTTCGGCCCGAGTTTCGGTTTCGGCCAAAAACGGCCGAACCCTTCGGCCGCGCCGAAACTTACAACATCGTACCTTCGGGTCGCGCTCGGCTAACGTCGGGAGCGCTCGGCACGGCTGGCAATATGGCGTCGCTCGCCTGACTCCGCCGGCAACTACCTAAATCAGTGCGCTTTGCACGTGTAGACGTGTCAATACGTGTTTTCACTTTATAGGGTAGTTAAATTTTCAAACAGAACCTCTGTAACTGTGCTGAAATTTCATTGTGATAAATCTTTAAAAGTAGAAACCTGTAATTATAGGTTGGCGGGCTTACTAACATTTTTTAGACTTTTTAAGGACTTTTTGTTTTATTTATAAAAGGTTCGGTTTCGGTTTCGGTTTCGGCCGAAACTACAATGAAACCGAACCTTCGGGTTCGGTTTCGGTTTCGGCAAAATAACATGTTTCGGTCGGTCACTAACAAAAACCAATTTTAAGATTGCACTAAAACAAAAAATACTGTTTCTTTCCTAAACTAGTATTTCTTTCAAACCATACATAAAGTTGCTAACAAGTCGTTTTTTCCTTACAAATATAATTTCTCGCATTAAATCAAACCAAAAATCCAGCAAACCTGGCTTCCCACGTGGCGAAGTCGAGGAACACCCCGCATCACCCAAACTCTTGCCCCACTCCATCTCAATCCACGTAGAGTCATAGTATACCTTAAATCGGTTAAAATTGGGTTTGATTCTCAATACTCACTGCGCGGTGCGTCACTGTCCGTGGTCATAGGCCGTGCGGGATGATCCGTAACTTCGCGCACCATGAGAAGCTGCCTTGACTGCCAAAAATAAGCTAATCTAATCTAATCTAATAAGCCCGTCTTGTCAAATTGCAGGGCAGAGGCCTCCCTCTCTCTTCCACTCTTTTTCCACTCCTCCTTCTCTCCTCTTCCTTCCACTCTTTTTCTGCCCTGAGATAGGACAGAAAAAAAACTATCATCAATTTTTTTGTTAATATACAGTCCACTAAACATTTCCCTAAGTTACAAGGACTTTTTTCCTTTAGTTATTGACCAAAAAGTAAACCCATTGTATGTTTTGCCACAATATAATATTTCCCATCGCCTTGAAACCGCTTGAGAAATAACATTTTCTAAGTCGTCTTAGAAAAGGGGCCTGTAATCTTCACACTTCATTTCCCTCGGCGGAAATTTGAACGATATCAACGCAACGCGCTGCAACATTTCGAAGCCACAATCATTGTTAAAATACGAGAATACAGGAATATTGTCCAATACATTCTTATAAATGATAATGTTGAACAACCTTTCATATTTATCCATAACGGCAGTGAATGAGGCAGATGATTTTTTTGGAGTAAATACTTCTAATACGTTGAGGATTTTTTAAGATGGGGAAAAAACAATTGAAATTTCTACGCTGTTACCTTTACCGTTACCGACACCTCTGTATATAAGTATCTACATATATTGTAATTGTTCAAGTTTTCACTTCTGTCGGCATTTCCATTTGACTACACGGATAGCCGAGTGGTATAGGTCACCACGCCAATTACCTCTGTGCGCGACGTGCCGCGGGTTCGATCCCCGCATGGGACAAGCATTTGTGTGACCCACAAATGCTTGTTTCAAGTCTGGGTGTTCTTTGCGCATGTGATTTGAATGTTTGTGAAACCCCCCGCGACACAAGGATTAAACTCCTTACTGCGGGAGTCGTTTTTTTTTTAAATATAACAAATAACAATAACAAATAATAACAAATCGATAAATGATACAGAAGACTAAGGAAAACCAAATTGAGGTTCGCATTAGGTGCGCCCCACGGTTTCACTTGCCTTCAGCCTTTTGTTTTTTGTGTATAATTTTATGGGTTGCATTTGTAGCAAATAAATGATTTCCTTCAATAAAGACGAAGAAAGATATTTTCAAATCCGACTGTAGTAGTTTCAGAGATTAGCAAGTTCAAGCCAAAAAAACCTTTTGTTTGCTCGATTTTAACGGCATAAATCTGACAAAAAAGGCCTTTTGAAATTGGTTAAAGTAGTAAGGATTCTAAAACATTTACCGTAACAAATCGTCAACACACGGCTAGTACAACGAACAAAGCTCGTCCATGAAAATATGCCTTTGTTTTAGAGTCAGTAAACAAACCCCAATCGATATTCACACTGAACACTTGCTACCTTTGATCGATGTAAAATATTAATCGTATAAATAGAAGTTAATAATTCTAGTGCCCAGATAATTATAGCAAATAATATTGAGTATGTATTTGTGTGATAAGCACGATCATTTGTTCTGTGTCTGGGTGTAATTTATCTATAATATGTATGTATTTAAAAATATATAAGTATGTTTATCAGTTGTCTGGTTGCCATAATACTGGCTGTGCCTAGTGTGGGATTAGGTGGCCGTGTGTGAGCTGTCCCAAGATATTATTGTTATATTGATTAAATGATGTATTAGGTGATGGATGTTAATAGTAAGTAATGTTCATTGCAACAGGAGTTTTATTGGATACTTGTGACGCGTAAATAAAACAAAAAATAGTCGCACCCCTATTTAAGTGTCGTTTAAGGTATTGAGTAACTACAAAATATACTCAGTACCTATACCCTGGTCCACTCTCGAGATTGAGTCTTCTGTAATTGACGGCTACATACCGACGAGGGTCCAAGACCCTATATTTATTTGTTGTTAGCGGTTAATTAAGTCGATTGGCAGGTTTAGCGCTAACGAATGTCTGTAATTAATAATTTGATTAAGTAATTGCCGTCCTGATTGGCTTAGCGAATAAACTGCTTTATTCTTTTTATTTTGGGGTACTTTAGCGCATCTGGGACTTTTAATTAGGAAGTTCGTGTAAACGTTACGCTAAATGTGAAAATGTAACAAGGATTAATTAAATAAAAAATGTTAGAGCGGAGAAAAATTACATGTGTCGTTATATAATGTAGATGGTTTTAAATTAACAATAGTTAATTAAAATATTGTAAGTAATGTAGTCAAGGAAATAGGAACGCAATATTTATTTATTTTTTAAACTAGCTATGCCTTTTCTCCCGTGTAAGAAGTGCCCGTTCCCTTTAGATATCTTGTTTATTTCGTTACTTTTTCCGATGTTTTTATAATTATCCTGCTATTTAGGGTGGAGACCAACAAAAAAAAATGAAATTCGGTCCACTCGTTTTTGAGTTATAGGTACGTCAATCGTGTAACTAACCCGACGTAATAAAGAAACCAAAACGTAACATAATAATTATAATAAGAGAACAATATAAAACACAATAACAAAAATATAAATTTAAAAGAACAACAAATTTAACATAATAAATTATTATATTGCACACTTGACATTGCACGCCCGTGAGTGTGACAATGAGGTACAACGGTACTTTGTTTTATGTGTCTGACATTTCTATGATCTTGCTGAGACTTTATTTTTTTTATTGCCATTTATAGACTAATAATCATTATTAATGACTTTATTTTCTATCCACCAATCAATTTTACATATTAATATCAGCACAAATCAATTTAAATCATAAAATAAATCAATCCACGTAAATTAATTTCCTCAAAGGAATTCACTTGTGTGTATATACTTTATTGACATCGAATTTGAAACTCATAACCAACAAGTAGAGTTACGTTCGATTAAACCCCTTTGTTGAAACTTTTGACATAAAGCTTCAATTTATTACAAAGTTGTTTGTAGGCACGTGTAAATAAATTCTTGTTTTCCGAGAAATACTAAATCATAGTGAAAATAGTCGCTCAATTGAATATTATTGTTTTTATTGAAAAAAAGTTATGCGCGTATATATAAAAAAAAGAAGTGTTGACTTGAGAAACTTCTCCGGCTTTTTTATCGTCGATTAAAAATAGCATATTTTTAAAGAACTTAGCGTTCTTCAAAATAAATTAGAAATGTGATATTTATGGTCATAGTACGGACCCGCCCCGGCTTTGCAAGTGTAGCACAGTAATAAAGTCAACTAGCTGTTTCCCGCGGCTCCGCTCGAATGGATGTCGGTTATCGGTTCAGCAGTTTTAGCGTGAAAGCGCGACAGACAGACAGAGTTGCTTTCGCATTTATAATATTAGTAAAGATTATGAATATATACAGAAGTATAGATATTTATTTAGATATAGATTATAATCCATATTATTTGCACTTCAAAGGTATTTTTTTTTTCCGAAACACCTTGTACATATTCTTGCCAGTACCATACACAGTGTAAATTTTAGATTGAAAATTAATAGTTTTTAGATATACATACATATCGTATAACATACACTCGATACGTCGTGCTTCCCAACAAAATAATGTAAACCAATTAAAAACATCTTTGATCATAAAAACCTTGTCGAAAGCCGATGAGCGACCCAATTAAAAAAGTCAAATGACTGTGAATAAAGTCGAAACGGCTTCAATGGTACACAAATTGTAAGCCTTTGTGAGAAAACATTTTAATTCTCGTTCGTTCACTTAAATATGTTTGTTTAAAAGTTTATTGTCACGTCCATTGAAATGATTTGCGGTGATTTTGGGATCTGTAAGCTTCATCAGTTTGTATTGGTTATTATTAAATAAATTTTCCAATGACGAATATTGGTATTTATTGTAAACGAATTAATTTTGCTTCGTGGTAAAATATTTTAAAGCATTTATTTTGCATCTCGTCATTTTTGTGCTGCCTTTTGTTAGGTTAGTAATTTTAATTTTGTTTTTTGGATGTGTAATTGTATACCAGTATTCGCGCAACTTTTGCAAGCAATTTTTGCGCGAATTCGCGAAGGAATTTCGAAACATTTTATTATGGTGGGCAAGAAAGAGGCTTGTGGCCAAGTATAAGCCGTACGGTTTGACTAATAATTACAGGTTAAGCCGCGCTCGCC
Organism: Diachrysia chrysitis; assembly: GCA_932294365.1. Classification (NCBI taxonomy): domain Eukaryota; kingdom Metazoa; phylum Arthropoda; class Insecta; order Lepidoptera; family Noctuidae; genus Diachrysia; species Diachrysia chrysitis. The sequence continues at coordinate 7,523,584 of OW028664.1, forward strand.
GCGGTTGGTCCGTGGATGGGTAACCATTTGTAAACAAATCGTCTCCACCGAACCCGCAGCACGTCGCACACACTCGCAGTTAGCATGGTGACCTATACCACTCTGCTACCCGTGCAGTCGATTATATAATCTATTCAAGGATATTATTATAATCTATTCACAAATACATTGAGATCATTCCTTTAGTTCTAAGTGTAGGATTAGTTAAGTAGCTATAAAGTCATTATCCTAATGTCTTGGTAACTTAAAGTGCTGTTAAATGTGACGGCCCAAATAGTGTTCCCCTTAAGGCTTGGCACAAACGAGCCACCGAACAAAGCCACCGGTGGCGCGCAACAGCGACCTAACACACTTTTTCATATACACTTGTCTGCTGTAGCGAGTGGGCGTCACCGGCTGACGTGTGCGGCGCGTCTATCTATCTTTAAAAAGTTCTCGTGTCACAGAGTTCGTAATCAAATTCCTCCGTAACGGCTTGACCGATTTTTATGTTTTTTTTTTATAATTTTATATACATATAACCCTTAATTTTCACTCTTGTACCAAAAACCCTCATTTATTTTATAATTTACTAACTGTCCCCCGCGACTTTTTCCGCGTGTTTTAGTTTCAACGGTTTTTCATTTTTGCAACATTTTTCATTTATGCTCCGCTCCTTTTGGTCGCAGCGTAATGTTATATAGCTTATAACCTTCCTCAATAAATGGGGTATCCAACACTGAAAGAATTTTTCAAATCGGACCAGTAGATCCTGAGATTAGCGCGTTCAAAAAAACAAACAAATAAACAAACAAACTCTTGGCGGGTCAGCTACTATATAATTTAAAAAAAAGAGCCAAGATTTGTATTTTTGTATGTTCGTAACGAATAAACTCAATAAGCACTGAACCTATTCCAATAATTCTTTCGCCATTACAATGCTACATTATTCCTGAGTACAATAATATTATAACAAGATTTTTTTTTTTAAACTGCTTACTTACCAAATATATAAAAAAAACTGTGTTAAGTCGCTGTCACTGGCCACCGGTGGCTGTAGTCGGTGGCCCGATTGCGCCGAGCCTAATATCCTGCTCAAATGCCTTCGTTGGTCTACATATAAGGGTTAAGGATTGGATCTGTAATGTTTGCGTTTAATTCTTGATGTCGTTGAAATACCTTCTACTTGTGTTATATGTCGATCTTTGTTTTTAACATTCCTACTTAGTTGAAAGCAATTAAATGGATTCTGGACACCTAAGTTTATTTCTTCTTCGTAGCGTGGCGATGAATATCATTAAAATTAGAATCTTCCCGGCCAGCTCTCAGCCATGCGGCCAGCATTATCAGTAGCAATGAACAGATCCTCGCATACAGGTATCATTAAAGAAAAATAATACAGCAAATAAATGATAACGCTACGCAACAATGGGTTGGGTTAAGTACATAACATCGGTAAATAAAACTTCTACATTAAATACATTGGTATTATAGTATACTCACATACTTTACTCCAAAGAAATAACAAAAAAAAAACACGCCAATAATCATATTTCTCTCAAAAAATTGGCTTTAAATCCCTAAAAGCAATTCTGACAAACGAAGTTACAGTAACGTTTTGTGGGCGCCATTTTATTTGAATTTACTTGAGTTTGTTTTAAAAGTTAAGCGCGGAGTTGTTCGAAAGGTGACGTCACAACTTAAGAAGAAATGGGAATAATTAAAGGAAATTATGCCTTTGTATTTTGAGGACCTGAATTATAATTTCGGTCGTGGATCAAACCAGGTGACGCTTGGAATATTGTTTTAGGAATATTTTGTCCGAAGTCAAAGGCGAAGAACTATTTTGTGTTTGTCGGAACAATTAGTATTAACTATAAGTTGCTCTAGGTACGTTATTTATTAAATGCCTTTTTATTAGGCTTCTAATGATGGTAGTGATGGTTCTTTCAAAGTTTACGCGAATGTAAGAATTATTTTACATTGAAATAAAACTACTTTTTAAACGGATTCTATCGAACGTGCGAAACCGCAATAGAATTCGTTTAAAAAGTAGTTTTATTTCGACGGTAGTGATGTTAAATAGCGTTATATAACTTTGATCAACAATTGAGCCATTAAGTGCAAAACGGATTTTTCAAATAAGACTAATAGATTTCAAAGACATGCAATCTTAAACAAAGAAACCCTGCAAATTTATATGCGTTAGTATATAGATAGGATATCTATATCCTTATTATGATAAGAAACTTTGGGTTAGTTATGCCATTTATAACTCAAGAATAGGTAGACTGATTTTAATGATTTTTGATGTGTTAGATTCGTCTCCTCCCCGAATAGCAAAATAACTATCAAAACATTGATGTTATTCTGTGGGTGTTCCCGCGTGAGTAGTTCCTGTTGGAACTACTTACGCGGGTGAACCTGCGGGCCACAGCTAGTTGGTAATATAAAAATAATATTTTTAATTATTTAAAACATCGAGAAATAGTACGTAAATGAACAATATGTATTGACTTTATAATGAATAGACTCAATGTCATTCAGAGTTCTTAGAAAAATCAATAAGCCTTCATATTTGAACTGTGACGTCATATTTAACTATGTTTACTGTCTACATTAGAATTTGTCACGAAGGAGCGCTTAGGACTCATACTAAAGAATTCGTTGTTTGAGTAGATATTTTAAGTCTTAAATATTTTAGCCAAAAACTTAAGTATTCGGCTATTACCTACTAACTTAAGTGTTTGCCAGCATTAACACAGTTATGGAAATAATGTGGAATAGCTGTTTTCTCTTTGGACATAACCTCCTGTTGTTTTTATTGACAATGCCAACAGTTTTTTTTTTCTGCATAGATAGCCGAATGCTAAAGGTCACCACGCCAATTACCGCAGTGCGCGAAGTGCTGCGGGTTCGATCTCCACATGGAACAAGCCTTTGTGTAAACACTGAATACTTGTTTGAAGTCTATGTTTGTAACACAATGTTAATTCCTTAGTGCGGGAGAAAAACCATTCTGATCTATTAATATATGCTAGCAAACATTCACCAAATCAAAGTTTAACTAACTATAGTCAACAACAAACCCGAAATAGTTCTAATACTGTTGTAGCTTCACACCTATAATATGAGTAATTGCTGCTATTTATGTAGCCATGATTGATAGCCTGTCCCCAAGCTATATTTAGAGGGGAAACTGGTTCATTACACCTGCCTGCTCGACAACATAAAGTAATTAATCCATTATTAGTACTTACTTTGATTAATACAACCTTATTTTTACAATATTATAAAACCGATACACATCTCAAAAATTTCATATCAATAATCTCTACATAAAATTTCAGAACTGTATCATAAAAACTCACAATGTTACAAGCTTGTTGTCTTTCATCGTTTTCCGCGAAAAATCATGTTTACGACGCGTGCGGTACATTTCGATAAAATCTAACATGGTGTAAAAATCATTGCAATCGATTCGGTTACTGATTCTGAACAAACCTTTTTCAGATTTCGTATAAAGTAACAATAAGGATGTATTCTATTTTAGTTTAAACCTGGCGATTATCTAAACATTTTGCTATTTACGTTGCTGACGCATATTTTAAAATATTAGTATTTTAAAACATTGTATACATATTACTTTTTGTTTTAAACGAGTAACCTATGGAGTTTCTTGATGGTTCTTCTCCATAAGAGTGACATTTTGAAACCGCGCAACTAGAGTCATTTAACGTTTTGAAAGTACCTGAAAAGGCCTACTTAAAATAAAAATATTTTGATTTTGATTTTGTTTAAAAATGCTGAACGATGAGAAATAGTTACAAATCATCATGTGTTGCATATCAATTTGACAGAGGCCTATGATCTAGTAATTCAATTTCTTTTATTCTTTTTGTTACTTTTTTACTGATATGATTGACGACTGCAACGGCTTGCGGTACGGATGGGTCGCATAATTCTGGACTTCAAATTCAAATTTAAATTATTATTAAAATAAGTTCAACATGAAACCCGGTAAGGACACAGCAACATACTTTAACTACAACTTTACTGCTGCTTAAGATCAGACGGAGTGAAATCGTCTTGTTCGGGCAAAAAAACTGTTCTCTACCGACATATTGCCAATAAAAAAACAATCTAAATTAGGTACTTTAGAGCACAACACCTGTTCTTATGCCATTTTTTTTCGATAAACGGATTTTCAACACAATGTTAACGTACGTGAATGAAATATAGTCCTCTATCATAAAATACAAAACATAATAAAAATATTTTCAGGTATTTCCATACAAATATTTCAATGGATTACTCTGCGTATTTGTTTACTTTATACCTTTGAAAAACGTTGCCGAACACGCAAATAAATGCATAAAATGTGTAAGAAAAAAGAAGAGTTAAAAACAAATTCATGACCCACTTTTCTATACAGTCAAAAAAGTACGCATCAAATTTATTGTGTAACAATTATTTTATACAAAAGGTATTAAATGTCCGAAGTCCGAAATTTGAAAATTCAAATATTCTAATATCTGATATAATATATCCTCTTAAATTGAAAACCCAAAAATATCCAAGCATTAAAGTTCAACGTTTGACTAGCGAGTTTATATGAAGTTTAGATGTTAATATTATGGCTTTGGAATGTTAGTATCGGAATATCTGAAATAGGGAATAGATATTCGATAGTGATTAATATGTTTCAATTTATTAATCGAACGTTTCATTCACTCATTCGTCAAGCCGATTCAAAGTTAATTTTCATTTTAGTTTTGTTATGTGAGTTACAGAGCGCAACACCTATTAAGATGGTATAGGTAAATACATAAAAGAATCTGTAACTGCCCCACTGCAAAACAAAGGCTTTTCTAATACAAACAAAGAACAAGCATTATTACCTAATAAAGGGGTATGGAATAAGGATTAAAGTGCAGTTACACTTTTATTGCAACTAAAATCGAAGTCTTATTTCCAGTTTCTTTTACAGCGACATTTATTCTTAGGGTTCCATACCGAAACCATCGAAATGGAGGTCTTTATTAGGATTAAAGAAAGAAAATAACAGAAGAAAGAGATATTCGTCAGTCTGGCCTTAATAACAAAGGTCTAGCGCCCAAATCGTTAAAGCTTTACTCTTGACCATTATTTGTCCTATATTTATATGTTGATTATCTTAATCTAAAGCTATGATTAAAAATAATTTAAAATTAATCAAACCCTGTGATGGAAAGAAAAAGTTGCCTCTGAATACTACGAGTACAATACAGTTTGGCTCCACCGGTACATTACTTTTAATCTAATCATCGTTCGTTCCTTCTCTACATGAGAAGAGGCCTGTGAGACTGTGGGTGTAATAGGCCGGTATTACTAAAATCAACGTAAAACAAAAGAAAGTACAAGTAAACTTGAAAGTAATTCGATTGTAACCAACACGCCATGACCTTGTTTCGCGATCAATGCTCGTTCCAATTCTGTAAGAGAGAAGGCCTTTGCCCTGCTGTGGAACTGTTATGTGCCAGTGTTATTGTTGTTTATGATAGCCGTTAACATCATTTAGAACCTCGGAACTCTGATAATATAGCTTGACGATCTTTAGGGTTCCGTACCTCAAAAGGAAACAACCCTTATAGGATAACTTTGTTGTCCGTCTGTCAAACATTTTCTCAACAACGCTTGGTAGTATGATGAAATTAATATCAAATACTCAGACCCTTGATGCAATAAAAAATTCAAGCTTCTATGTCAAGGCAAGGAAATACAGCCATTTATGTTATTTTTCAACAAATTACGTCACAACAGTAATAGAAAAATCCGTTTTTTTTACGTTTTCGCGATTACAAAATTTACCTAGTAATTTGATAGTGTCATACAGCGTTATATGAGATGTTAAGATCGATGTTAAGTATGTTATTTGAAAAATTAACCATGGCGCTCAGCAAAATTTGTACGGAACTCTCGGTGCACGAGTCAGACTCGCACTTGCCCGGTTTCTTTTTCTTTTTAGTATTGTGGAAGGCCAAAACTTTCTTGGTTTGAATAAGTTCTCCGTCTAGGACTAATAAATATTTGTTGAAACTTTTGTAAGCTGTAAATAATAAATAATTACTCACTTTATCGTTACTAAATAGATCGAGGACTTTTAGTCATGATATCTGATGAGACTGACTATATTCTGCTGAAAGTTATTAAAGCTATTAGTCTGCAGAAAGAGATACATTTTTCGCATTTTTTAAGCCGTATTAAAAGAGTATTTGTTAGAAAGTAATTTCAAATAATTTATTATTCTTTTTTTGTCTTATCCAATAGATTTTAACATTTTCATTTTCCCCGAATAATCTTTAAAAATATATTTTGGGAGGTATAATACATTATTCCTAGCTTAAGGTCTACAGGGATATAATACTTTTCAATAAAAGATGAATTTGGGTTGGGTTTTTCCTTATGAAACCGATATCGTTGCTTTAATGAGTATCTATAAAATTTAAGCGACCCTTTGAGTAAAAGTGGGGACCAAATTTTGTACTAAAACCCGTTATGATATTTAATTAATTATCGTTAGAGTACTTTTTGTTTTATACCTAAATTGAATATTCATAATTAAATACCTTTAAAACGATATCTTCGTAGATATCAATTAAAAACACTATCTGTTGAATAATTTATACTATACTATTGAGACAGTGTTTATACTCTGCTTATATAACTCAGTTATTTTTGGAATTCGAAAATGAAACGCCTAAACGTAGAATCACAATATCTACCGTAAAAAGTATATTAGAGGAACACATTTTATTTATTGTTGTTCTATGAATTTTCTGGCAGTACAGATCTGTTCTAAGGCTTGAAATATTTTAGTTATTTTCGCAGCTTTGGGTTCATTTTCGACCAATTCCAAAGGTAAACAGTAAATCTCCAAACAGAGCAATTAAATCTACAAAACAAAATGCCATAACGTTTTAATACATTTGCAAGCAAAAGACAAATTTCCAAGTAATATAAAATGCATTTACTTAAAAAAAACCTCTCGTAATGGCAGTAAAAAGACTCGGTATTATTTGCAGCAATTGCTGCTAACTTCTACAAACGTTTTTAGATGGTACGGTAAATGGCGTTCCGGCAGACAGCTCTCATTATGCCTTCAATGAGCTCGAAAAAATATGAAAGTATTTTTCCTTGATGACCGCGATGCAGTTGAGAATTTAATTTTAGCTGGATGCTCATTAAAGTTTTGTTTTACTTAATAATGCGTGGCATACCATTGTTCCTAAAAATAATTTAAAAAGTATAGTATGTATAATGAATTTGAAACAATACTTGGAATACTTTTATTAACAGCACACCTGCGTGAATTGGACGTAAAGGATTTTTAGGTACAAAAGCTGAGTCTGATATGTTTTGTATTATGTTTTTTTTACCTAATATTATCAACCATTAATATTATAAAGGAGTAAAATATAGGTACAAAAATAATAAGAGAAATATCCTGCCAAGCCTAGTGTCCCTCAAGGACTTCAAGTTTTGACAAAGGCCTTTGAATAAGGTAAGCATCTGTTTTTGCTTCCACAATATTGAATGCGGTATACGTATAATATATCATCATTACGAGTTTCTCCGGAACGTTTTGAAGCATTCAGGCAGTTTCAATACAACTGAACCGAGGCTCATTTAATGAGATCGAAATGGATGTATCGGGGTTTGGTAGGAAATTAAATAATCTTATTTTATTAAGATACGGATTGAATTTCTATTTTTTCGAATCATTTTACACGAGTTGTTTTATAAAATAGAGTTTGCATATTTGGCATTTGTATACGTAATAATAATATATGAATGATTAACTTAGTTTAGATATGGTCCAAAAATTTTAACAAATTTTATTCAGCCGTTTTATCTCTTTCTGAATAGTCGGTAGGGTTAGAAAATAAATCTTGATTCGCTACACAGATATAGATACAGCTATAATGGAAATATCTACATCTCAAGGTGACCCAAGTCCAACAAATGAGAGATTATGTAAAGGTTCAAGCTTCCACAAATACTAAATGGACTGAAAACTTAAATTTATTTTGTGGATTACAAAGGTCCGGAGGTTCAAGGGCTCAAGGACAAAAACTTGCACTTTGACCTTTGTCGACCGAAATCAGTAAATCTTACGAGTTTTTGTTACCGCAATCAAGGATTTGATTTTAAACCAAAAGCAAAATTGGTTTGTAAAATTTGTTGTTTCATGCTTTGCTTTGAAAAATCAACAACTTCACGGATGATTGACTGAGTTGACGAATTGTTATTTGTATTTTTAACGTAACCTTAAAAATACATTTAAATACAGAACAGTACAATCATTTTCTATATATAATATCATTTTCTTAGGCTATGTTCCTTTTCGAGATCCAAGGTTATCCCATACCAAATTTTATCGAAATTTGATTAGCAGTTTAGCCGTGAAAGCGTAACAGACAGACAGACAAAAATACAGACAGAGTTACTGTTACGTTAATAATATTAGTATGGCTTAAAAAAGTAGTATGGTTTTGTCTTCCTTTTGGACGCAAAAAACCCCGTTAAATATCGTGTCATAGTATTAAATAATATTTGCTATAAATTTAGGTCGAAGTGAGTGGCGCGACAGATGAGGGGCGACATTGTTAAGTATCGCCAGTCCGGCTATTTATGTGCACCTCATTAGCAAAGCTATTAGCGTAAGACACTTTACAACGTTGACTGCCACTAAAACAAACATAAATAAAGTTAAAATAATTTATTTCATCCACAGGTTTAAATACACTTTTATTTATTTAAAGCCATTGAATGGAGAGATATTAAGCTAAGCGACACCATGAATGTAAATTAGTAGGTATCGCTTATTGCAAAATAAACTGAACACCTATTTATATAATCGTTATGGCTAGCAAACAGTGACACCGTTTTTATCGCAAAAAATAACCCAAAATAAAAGCTCCTAAACCACCAAAATCGTTTAACTGAAAAAGACCTACTGAAAATCTATTAATTGGGTAGGCAGCAATCGCTGTATAAAATGAATTCGACGCATTGCGCTACAAATGTCCACTGAATACACGTGCCGGTAACGACACAACATATCTACCCGTGTATACGTAACATTTTTACTAACATGCAACTGCTAGCACAGAATAATTAACAGTAATACGTACAGAAGGTTCACTTCGCGATAAAAATATAAATCTCTACTCTAACAGCAACGAAACAAAGTGCAATTCAGCTCGCATAAGCGCTAAATGCCTAACGCGATATTTACCTAAACATTGCCGCTCTCATCGAACGCGTAACTCTGTCACACAGCGTCTGTGGCGCAGCGAGTTAGGGTAGTAGACTTGTCGCTTGAGACAACATACCTATTTAATAAAAGAATAACACTCGACGCGGCTACACGCTACACGGCAACTTACTGCTCTTCGCCTGCTCGGGGGCCTGCTGCTAGTAAAGTTTAAACGGCCAAACTAGTTACGCAGTCACCTGTGTCCGCCTTTAGCTTCGAATAAACAAATACTGTAGTAAAACAAATAAAAGAAAGAGGGAAACATGGACTTCGTTTGAGCACACACAACCAAGTAAGAATGTTTGCTTTATATTTAAGCTCAGAATCTCATTTAGTTTTATTTCACTGAACAATCTTAGTAATTTTTACGGAATATAAACGTATTCTTTTTGCGACTTCATCAAAGTAATGATTAAAAAATTACAACCATCTCAGTTCACAATCAAAATATAAGAAAAAGAATAATCATAGAAATTACAAAGACCTTAGTTAAACCAAAGAACATAATATCTACAAACTATCCTAACGAACGACGTTCAACCACAATATTTCTTAATCAGCATAATAAGAACATCATAAAAACAATAACTTTCATCTTAATAATCCCCATTGTTTCCCCAACAACGCTTGGCGCGCAAAATGAAACAATATTACCTGGGACCGCACTTAACTTAGGCGAAAGGTCGAATCGAAAGCCTACCCGACCTTGACTGGTAAAGAAGCCCTCATAAAAATTACACTACATTTCAGACAATAAAATTCCATCCCTCTCCTGTTGCGTTTACCCCGATGCGGGGCGAAACCATCCTCTGGAACGTTTCCAAGACAGTCTGCCAAATGACGGTCAGATAATGACCTTCAGCTGTCCACGATCGATACTGGATTTTGTAACGACGCGTCCGCCGTACGGAATTCGATATTAGATTATATCTAAAACGGTAATAAGATTTTCTTTAATATTTTCTGTAAACCGTCGAGAATGTCTGGGCATGAGACATCTAAGACAAATTTGGAGTAACAATTTTATTGGACCTTCAATAGTTAGTACCTTTGGTCACAAATAGCCACTGAGTTTGCGTAGTATCCTCGAAACAATTAAATTCCATCGTGTCTAGTGTAGTATTAATTGGTCGTTAAAGTATGCAATTAGGCAAGTAAATACTAGCAAGTATGCAGTAATCGTGTAAAGCTGACCTCTGTGTCTGTATTTAACCAGCAGAATAACAATTAAAAAACGTTTTTTTTTTTTTTCTATAAATGTTAAAAAGAAAGAAATAGTTATAAAAAAACTGTCATTTAATCACAGTCAGTATTATGTAAAATAGAAAATTTTTACTAAGAAGTTTGTAACAAAATGTATTCGTCTGACGAACAAATCAAATGCTTAGCAATGTACTCAAAGTTTTCAGGTACGAGCTAATTTTTTGACCAGAAATCTCATCTCAGCGTTTTCCAATTTCGGCTTAGTGCCAAAGCCCTTTCCGCTGTTGTATTTTCAACTATAATCCTAGTCTCTAACACACCAGTTCTAAAATAAAACTAATTTACTTTTCCATTGCTTTTGACATCATTATCTCCAAGTGAGTTTATCACAAACGTTCCATTACAGAATTAAGTCCTACATTATAAAACCTTTCGCTCCAAGACACTTTAATTCAATCTTATTTATATCATTGTGTAACGGAAGTTTCGATGACAAAGAACATTCGAGCAGACTTACTGGGATCTAAATCCAAGGCTGCCTGGATTCTTGAAGTATATTTTACTTCGATGTTGGTTCAACAGTAGCGCTCCTAGAAAGAGCGTTTATACGGACTTCTAATAATTGTGAAAGGTTTTTTGAATTGAAAGGTTCTTTAGCTTGTAATACATTAGTAGGATTATTTATAAGTGTTATACTTTTGTAGTGTATGTTTTCAAGGCTACATTTTAAGAAGTATTTTCGGTCTTGTCTGTTTTAGTTACTTAAATTTAGGTGATCCTCAGCGTTAGTTCGATTTCTTTAGTGTTCCATAACCCAATAACTATTTTATAGTTATTAAAACTATCACAACTAAACGCATTTACAGTTCAAGAAAAACTTTATCATTGAAAAACTCTAAACTTTTCCTAACAATCTTTCAATAATCGAAAAAGTACTGTTATTTTTATTGTGACTTTAAGTACCTATTTAGGGAGGAAGCCTATCATAAAATCAAAGCCTCTCCTAATTTCATTGGAAGCTAAAGGTATCTACGATCGCAAGAAATATCGGTTTTCCCAAATACCTTTTCCGGTATATCGCTTTACCTTCATATATTATGTCCGTTATTGTTTACTTGGACGATATACTTGTAGGAATCTGATTAGACAAGTCCGATATGAATAGGCCAGAATTTAGTTCAAAATTTTAGCTTACGTGGTTTTAATTATTTACATGAAAGGTGAAATCTACGTCCATGATCGTCTATTTGCCGTTCAGATTTAACAACTTCATTACCTTTTTTAAATTTCACATAAATCTGTGTGTAATGATATAAAATATACCATGTCGTTTAGAAACCTACAGATTATTGTAATAATTTTACGAACGCCCACACTTTGGGTGGTCGTAACAGCTCATAAATCCGACAAATTTAATTTGTTTCGTAAAATAAATTCTGGTTGAAGAAAAATAAGACCGTGTATTTTTCACCCTCGAAACAACCGGACAAGTTATTTATGTCGTTTAGACTTGTTACAAGTTTAACGCTGAAATTAGCTTTGTAAGCTTCGGTAAATAGTGTATACATAGAACTTAATTCTTGTTTATCTTTATAGAAGTAAGATGTAATATTTTTCTATTGCATATTAATAAATTATGATTGAATAATAAATTATTTGAAAACGATGCATTTATCATTTCTGAAATAAAGCGTATTTAAACCCAAAAATATGTTGTTTCATTGGTTAAAATAAAAATAAATATTTAGTTTTAAGACCCCATGTGATACTTCTGGTTTACAATTACCAACATAGTGTCATCTTTTGTCACCAGATGGCGTCTTCAGGAGCGAGGTAGAAGCGCGCGGGCGCGGTACGGAGTCAGCGTTCCTCGGCGAGCTACACTCGACGCTGGCGCCCCCTGCCGCGCCCGACCACGACTGGCAGCACACCCTCTCACTCATACTCAAAGGCCTCATATTCACAACAATCATCATCGGAGCTCTCTTCGGCAACGCCCTCGTCATCATCTCTGTCCATAGACACAGAAAACTACGCGTCCTGACGAATTATTACGTAGTCAGTCTCGCGGTAGCTGACATGCTCGTCGCACTATGCGCGATGACCTTCAATGCCAGTGCTGAGTTGACTGACACCTGGCTCTTCGGCCCTTTAGTCTGTGATATCTTCAACTCACTCGATGTATACTTCTCCAGTGCGTCAATACTCCATCTTTGTTGCATATCAGTGGATAGATACTACGCTATAGTGAGACCTTTAGAGTATCCTGTCACTATGACTCACAGAACTGTTTGTTTTATGCTCGCAAATGTGTGGTTATGGCCTGCCTTCATAAGTTTTGTGCCAATATTTATGGGTTGGTATACGACAGAGCAACATCGTCAAGAAAGATTACAGGACCCCGATGTTTGTGCGTTTAAAGTTAATATGGTTTATGCTATAGTTTCATCGAGTGTCTCCTTTTGGATTCCAAGTTTGGTTATGATTTCAATGTATTGTCGAATATTTAGAGAAGCTATTAGGCAAAGAGAAGCTTTAACGAGAACTTCTTCAAATATTCTTTTGAATTCTGTCCATATGAAGCACACTTCGCATTCGGCGCATCACTCGCACTACTTACATCCTGACCGAAGACCTTCTGATATTAGTCCAAACTACAGCACGTTTACAGAAGTAGGGCCAGAAGAGACTGAATTTGGTGGAGAAGTGGTGATGTCGATTGGTGACATTTGTCCAAGTAAAGAGGCTAGTCCGAGGAAGTCGGTGAACGTGAGCTGTGATACCGCGAGTTCTGGATATTGTTCCGGAGGTTCCAATAAGAGGTCCTCAAGTGGGCAACCGCCTCCGGGATGGAGACCGAGCTGCTCATCTGCTGTGGCGACGAGAGACTTAGCAAAAGCTGCTACGGAACTCAATGCACAAGGTAAGTTTCAAATGTGAAATCTGATATTATTATTTAGATATAATATAACAAATTTCGTTTAAAATCCAAAATGTTTTGGTAATTTACAGGCTGGTATTATTATTATCTTATACTTTAAGCTAGACAATATAGGAATTTCAGTACATAATTTTGTTAATGTACGGTTTTATATCTAAAGTATTTCAAGCACAATAACATTACTCTAAAAAATAGTCTAAGAATCCGCCAAGATCTTGAAAAAAGCCTACCCATAAAGTTATCGTTGAGCCTACATCTAGAAATAAATTGTTGCTTGTTTGTAACAAATGGCTAACGATAACAAAGTTAGCTTGATATTACTTTTACAAACTCAAAGCCAAGATAGTGCTTAGGCTATAAATATTTAAACTTCCGATTTTGAACTGAAATTTTGCGATGTTAAGCAAGTCGTCTGAACTAATAAAGATAACGATTCGAAACTACACCGAATTCCAAGCGTCTAAAGGATGAAAAGTTAAATTTTAAACCGTTTGTCATGCAGATATGATCACTTTGACAGTTGCTGATAGCGGAAAATCCTTGTTAAGGCCTAAAGTTAAACTTAACTGGTTTTGAAATTTCTGAGCATGACATACCTACTATATAAGGGAATTGTCAGACTTTTACTTATAACCCAAGTACGTTCTGTACTTGGGTTATAAGTAAAAGTCTGAGAATTAAAAATTATTTTTGCCAAAGATGAAATTCAGTGGAAATTGTATAAACTTGTTTTCTGTTATATCTCATCTGAAACATGAATAATAAATAATTTCTTAGGAAATTGGTTTTCTCAGGTTGTTCTACACCTAGAATATAAATGAACCAAGCTTCTTTAAAATTTTACAAGTTCATCAAATTGAATCCAGAATTCTTGCTTATTTCTTACTAACTTTTACCCGCGGTAGTCCTCCCGAGGGTAGCAGTGAATGCGGCAAAAAGTATCCACGTCCTTTCTTGGGATCATACGGGGTAAAATTAGATGCTAACTTGGATTAAGTTTCATCAAAAAAATCTGTGGTTTAGCCGTGAAGGCGTACCAGACAGAAAGATGAACAGAGTTTCTTTCGCTTTTATAATATTAGTAGGGATAGATAATTTCTATTGTTTGGGGAAATATACAATATTTGCAAGCGGCATTTTATCGAGTTAATACAAATATACAATAAACACAATGAGGCTGAGAAATTCCAAAAACTAATCATGGATACACATAAGCCAAATAATATTCGACGCTAAAATAAACAGAGCGTCACTTTCAAGAAAGATATTTTCTTTTAAGACAACTTTAATATAAGTACCAATTTCGAGCAACAACATCGTTGGAATGATCGTGTAGTACTCGCAAAGTGGTCCATAAAATGAAACTACGTACTCCGAAGATGCAGCCACGAAAACCCTTTGTAATAAAATAGATTTTTCTTTTAACTCTTAATCCACCGAAAAGATTTTTCTAAAATGAAAATCTTTTCGGTGGATTAAGAGTTTGTTTTTTTATTTTTATTTAAGTTAGCTTATATAAACGCTGGATCTAAATTTTTTGACTTTTACATTTTGATTTTTAACATTTTTGTTGATTCGTCTTGCGAAACGGAGGAACTGATATTTTCGAATTGTTAAAATTTTTACATGTCCTGTTTTTTGTACACAGACTTAGAAATTTATTTTTGTTCTTGATGTTACTTGTTGTTCCTTTTACAGTACTTATGTTTGATTACTCACCTACAAAGTTCATGTTCTTCAACCTTGAATTAAGGCTGTCAATTTTTGCGTTAAAATTCCACTGATTTTTTTTATTTAGTGATACATAAAAAGATTTGTTTGAAAAAATATTATTCTTTCTCCTAAACAAAATTTTATAAGCAGAAACTACATTGCTTGTACGATCGTATCCTGTACAAACTTTACTCAGCCCTAAATCCAATGATCCAACTTGACCTCGTCTCAATGACCCTTAGTTACAAAATTTTATTATATTTTTATGATGCTTTCGCTTCCTGTATTGAAGGGAATGAGTGTGTAGGTTTGCGACTTGAATATCAAGTGAGTTTTTTTTTTTCTTTATACCTAACTAGCTGTCCCTCGCGACTTTGTCCGCATGTTTTAGTTTCAACGGTTTTTCATTTTTGCAACAGTTTTCATTTATGCTCCGCTTCTTTTGGTAGCAGCGTAATGTTATATAGCTTATAGCCTTCCTCAATAAATGGGCTATCTAACACTAAAAGAATTTTTCAAATCGAACCAGTAGTTCCTGAGATTAGCGCGTTCAAACAAACAAACAATCAAACAAACAAACTCTTCAGCTTTATATATTAAAGTGATAACACAATCAATTAATAGTGTACACAATTATAGTTTTGATCTAGCATTATTAAATGATATTTAGCATTGCAAAGAAGAGTCGTGGTGGCCTAGCGTTTTAACGAACGGTTTTATATGCACAAAGTTGAACCCAGAACAGGCAAGTACCAATGTGACTTGTTATATGTAGGTACGTTCTTGATTATTTTAAACCACAATTGGCTAACAGTGAACGAAAACATTATGAGGAAACCAGGATTCCAAAAATTAGAATCTGAAATAGCCAACCCGCAAGTGAGCAAGCGTGGTGATTAATGCTCGTGCCTTCTCTATATGAGAAGAGGCATAAACCCGGCAGTAGCACATTATAGGCTGGTATTATTATTGGAAATTAGAAGGATATTATTATAAGTCTTAAATTCTAAAGGTAGAAAATAGTTATTTTGAAACATCTATGTACTTGTATTTATAAAAACATTATCAGTGTCTGGCAACAATTGTTCTGTTTGTTTTTACATTACGAGAAGAACTTGTAGCAAACAAAAATGGAAAGGAAAATTTACATGACCTATTATGTCCTCTTCTTCAAATTCATTTAATTATAAGAAACGATATTATAACATGACTGGTATTAGCGAAACAGAGCGCTCCGTTTAATTAAAAACAATCGATATTTTGGCATAAACGTCTGCGTCCCACGGTAAATTCCTTAAATTTACTTTCGGCACAATTGGCTACTAGCGATGCGCGCACTCTATGGTTTTCTTGGTATACCTTTAAGCATGCTATACATAAACTATGAATGGATTGGATCTTTAATATAATGCTTGTAACATCACTGTGAGCAAGCGTAGTATCCATACTTATATTTATAATCCCCTCTGTTTTGTAAAAAAATACAAGCCATTTTATGTATTACTAGCTGTCCCCCGCGACTTTGTTTGCGTGTTTTAGTTTCAACGGTTTTTCATTTTTGCAACATTTTTCATTTATGCTCCGCTCTTATTGGTCGTAGCGTGATGTTATATAGCCTATAGCCTTCCTCAATAAACGGACTATCCAATATAAAAAGAATTTTTCAATTCGAACCAGTAGTTCTTGAGATTAGCGCGTTCAAACAAACAAACAAACAAACTCTTCACCTTTATAATATTATAGTATAGATTATAGTATTAGTATAGATATGCTTCAAAAATCTAACCAATCAAATGAAGCAAACATTTGCTCGCACTACTAGATAGTTCTAGTTCAGAAAAACCTTCTAAACTATACTTCAAACAAATAAACACAAACTTAAACTCAATGAACTCCAACTATACACTTTAAAGTTCTCCAAATTAATCCGTGTAAGGCTGTTTGCACAACCCTAAGCAGTTTAATCTTGCGCCGAAGATTGGGTTAGGGCAATCAGATTTGCTTTTAATTGCTTACGACAGAGGTTGGTTGAGACGACGAAATGGCCACCAGAAACCAGTCAATACAAATGCGATTAATCTTGTTTTGGTTATTGCGAACTACGCTTTGATTATTCTATAAACGGTTATTTGATTGCTTGTTATTCTGTTAGATATCTGGAAGGTATTTTTATTTTAACTGTTAAATAAATAAAATTATAATAAAAAAGAAAGAACTTATTTTTTTTTTGATTAACTATTGATTAATCTCTGGATTTTTCTGTTTGAGTCAAACGGGGAGACCTATGCCCAACAGTGGGTTAATAAATAGAACCCATAAGATATCCACGCTATCCACTCATACTCAATAAAAATATTCATCCAGAACCTGTTACTATTTTAACTGTTGTTAGCTGTCTAACTTTTTTTTTCGTCCTTTTTAAAAATGTTATGTGCATGTTGTGTTTGCCTTTTTTTTTTATAAAGGTTACTAGGAATGAGGGTGGAATTCACATTACTAGCAATCTTGTTAACCCCTCCAACTAAGCTAAATTTGCTTGTGTCTGGAGTGGGTTCACGTCAATAGTACAATGGGTGGGGTTCGAACCTGCGACCTCTCGATCACAAGGCCGTCACCCTAACCATTAGGCTATTGCCGCTTAATAATTGGATGTACAGTAAAAAATAGATCTATTATTATGTGTTTTTAAGTCTGTATAGCTGTTACATCTGTTAGTAAACCATAAATAAATAAATAGAAAAAAGCATGATCATTACTAAAACGTATTCTCCAGCTTCAATCTTAATAATTATATCGTCTCAGCGATTCCCCGTTAATTCAAACTACTACTTACAAACAATCTTGTACGATTGCAAATTGCTCAGATCGATTCCTAATAGGGTGGCATTCATCGTAAATGCAAGGCATTCAACTACACTACACGATTCGCTAGTCGTTAATACCGATCGCAATGGGAAGTAAATTACAGAACGAGTATCGGTTTTTGCTCTCAATTAATTCAATGATTTGTTCAAGTTACTCTTACAATAGGGATGTTGACTGGGAATGAAAAGTTAAAATCTATTTAGTTCGTCAGTTATATAATAAAAAAATATTAGACACGTATTTTTTCTTTTATCAAAACAATAAATATTTACAAAGATACAGCGCTTTAAAGTTTCGGAGTGGGGGCTTATGACACCTCGCCTTGGTATATATAATATTTTCATTCTCTGTATTTTGATCATTTTTTGATTGCAGGAAAAAAGAAAAATACCTGTCCAATAAAATACATTAATCTACCAGGCGGACATTAAAAAAAAAATAGGAAACATGCCTATTCCGTCGGTAACATAGAAAATGCTATTTCAGAAAAAGCTTATTTTTAATTTTACACGTCTAAATAACGGAAGTTAGCAGACTAAGCGCTGCATTTTATTAGCCAATTGGAATTCATAATAGTTTAATTACTGGCCAGAGACTGGCTTCCGATAAAAAATAATGTGAGCTTGCTTTGCGTGCGGTGCGTAAACAAGTATTTAATTTTGAACAAAATTACCTTTTACATAATTTGATTTCAATGAATATCTTAGGAGATATCGAACATAGTTTTAAAATGATTCCGCAACAAAATAATGATCAACTACCACGTATAAGCGCGCTAATCTCCGGAGTTACCAGACCGATTATAATTAAAGATAGCTGAGGTTTAAATTTAAACAAGCCTACGCTTATTTTATAAAAAGAATTAGGGTTCCAAGCAAAACAAGAAAATCCCTTGAAACTAAAACCCGTGGACGAAGTTGCGGGGGACATCTAGTTATCTAGCTCTTTATATGGCAGATAAATTGTTTTCCTGTTGATTCTACCAGCAATCAATCAGACAAGCTCACGATTGGTTGGTCACAGTTGGGATAAACTTCGCACAACCCTTTCTATGCCCCGAGGCAAGGGATCTCCATTAGGCACTCTGCCACGGAACAAAATAAACATAGAAAGCAAACTCGAACCATCACCTTATAACACACTGCAGAAGTAAATAAGGATTTACATTTTCAGAGGAAAATATAGCGAAAAAGTTATAAGATACTGTCTGTCTTAGGCAAATAGTAATATGCTTTCGAGTTTCTCATGTATTCAGGTTTCGAGAGTGGAATTTTATCTGTTTATTTTCAGTTTTTAGACGTAAAAGAGAAATGATGTCTCACTTTAGACAGGAACGAAATTTTATTAATTTTATATTTATTAACTCTTTCGTGTTAAAAATAGGTAGGTATGTAGTATTTTATTCCAATGCTGCAAAACTCCTGATTTGTTTCGAGATTTTTTCTTAAGGTTAGCTAGTCACAGATAAATAGATATATCAAATCGATAGATATGTCAAAAGAATCTAGATATGTCAAATCGAGCAAGCTCAAAAAAAGTGATTTTATTTGAAAAGTGATGATTTTTATCATAGTTTCAAAAATAAATAATTTGATTTGATTTACTTTTTAATTATAAGTACTGTAAAGACAACAATAGCAATACTTAAATCAAACCTATTTCACGCTGATGAAGCCTACAACAACTAATCCCTATGTAACATTTAAACGTTCAGGCTTCACATTGGACCTAACTTTGGGACTTACTTTTAATCCCCAAATCGACCTATTAAGGATTACGCAAATTTCGAATGGTTTTAATCAAGACTGGATTAACGGCCTCAGAATACAAAGTTTCGTTATTTTGTAAACTAAAATTTCACCACCACAAACATAGTAAAGTTATTCTTATTTTTTGCTATACGATACCTGAAACTTATATGCATATAAATTTGAGTACGTGATTTTTTTTTTTTGTTAATATGTAATCCACATATTTATTTATTTATTTCCAGGAAAACATAGAGCATTATCAATAACAATAAGCCAAAATACAGTTAAATGACTCATAAAGCCAACAAAGTTTTCACTGATGCTTAATATAGTTTTGTGGATTGAACATGCATCCATTATTTAAACACCATCACTTATAGTAGAATACTAATAAAAAATAAACTAACAGAGAAATTTCTATTGAGATGAACCAATAACTGCTTTTACAGAATTTGTATAGGTTGTTAATTTTGTGCCAAATAATTATGTCAATGAAATTTCAGTTTAGTTACACAAATAATTGGCAATAGAACTAATTATAATTTAGGTCCTCACAAGATTTGGTATTTTACAATTCCACATTTTTAACCGACTTTAAAAGGACGGGCGTTCAAAAAGACGGTACGTGTTTTTATTATTTTTCTTCGTAAGTTTGTTACGCAATATCTTCGGCAATTAGGTATGGATCGATTCCAAAAAATATTTTTGTGATAGATAGGAATACCATATAAATTTTGATTAGAATAAATTTCGTTGCATTTTGTTATTTTTTTATTAATGTATTTTTTGTTTTTACATTCATGTGTAATCAATCTTCAAAATAATTTACACTTTAGGTACGTAAGTATAACAAAGTTATGGAAGTATAAGTACCATTTAACATTTTGGATTGTGATGGGATCCCTCAACAAACCATTCTTCCTTTTTAAGCATCCCATAATATAAGAACAGATTTTTAGTAATGTCACAGCATTTATAAAATCCTAAAGCGGTATAATAATATTGAGGAGACTTTTAGAAAATCTCCCCTCGCCGCGTCAGATTAAAATGCATTAAGAAAATTGATGAGAATATTATGAAACGTCGTTAATTCGTGAAAGATGGATGCTGGCAATAAAATTGAACGTAGATTTTTCATAGAGTAACAGGGTAAAAAAAGATGACGTCATTTAAATTATGAATAGAGTAATAATATGTATTTGTGGAACTCAATTCTCTATCCGTAACAGAATGTTTAATTCAATGTTTCCTTGTTAAAGATGTTTTGCTAAGTAAATGGTTGAAGGAGGTCAGATAAGCAGTCAAAATACAGTTGAATCCCGTGAGATTATAACCGACCGACAAACGACACTTACATAGTTTGAGCAAGGACACAAACCGTGTTGTAATTACAAATTTAAATAGCCTTGATGCTATACTTTTGTGAATTGTAAAAACACTTCTTCAACTTTTCGTGTCGCATTTGTTTTTGTTTTTTTTTTGTTTGGTTGGAAAGCTAATGGCTTCCACCCACGCCGAGGGTACGGCGTGGGATATGTCGAACTTTCACCGATTATTATTATTATTATTATACTAATATTATAAAGTGGAAAGATTTGATTATTTGTTTGTTTGTTTTTTTGCATTGAATAGGCTCCGAAACTACTGAATTGATTTGAAAAATTATTTCACTGTGGGAAGCTACAATATATCCGGGTGAATTTTTTTGTTAAATACCCGTGCGAACCCGGGCGGGCTGCTAGTCTATGTATATATATAAAAGATAACGTATGTATGATCACCTAAAACTCGAGCACGAATTCTTCCAATTGATATAAAACTTTGCACATAATATAAACGGCGACATGACTACTGCGACGAAAGTAGTTACATTAGTGCTGAATAGATGGCGCTGGTGGCTGTGATTTTTATTTTTTGGATCATGTGTCGAATTGTATATTTTTTTTTAGGTGAAGCAAAATGCAACTGTAAACTATGGATATGTAAATATAACAATTTAACCAGGGCCGTCTTTGGTTCTCATTATGTCTGATTTAAAACCTACCCCATCTTACCTTTCAGGAGAATTTCTAGCTCATTTAGTACCGCGTAATAATGGTATATAAGTTCAAATGTCTCTTATCTTCCAGACATTAGTACGCGTAACAAAGTTGTGACGTGAAATGGATCCATCCATTATATTTTTATCTTTCTCATTACTGTAGTAGAGAGAACACTTGTAGAATATTCATTTTAATTAATGGTTCTTCAGTTCTTTGACAGAACTTAATGTAAGATAGTTTTTAATTATATTTTGTATTTTAAAGTTTTTCAACCTATTAGCAGTCTTGGTTTTTAAACTATACTCGTTCTATAACTAAGATACAGTATATTAATATATTGTAACTATTCCTCTATTTGGCAATGCACTATTAGCTTCTTCTCAATCAAATATTGACTGCACGGATAGCCGAGTGGTATAAGGTCACCAAGCCAATTACCTCTGTGCGCGACGTGCCGCGGGTTCGATCCCCGCATGGGACAAGCATTTGTGTGACCCACAAATGCTTGTTCCAAGTCTGGGTGTTCTTTGTGCATGTGATTTGAATGTTTGTAAAACCCCCCGCGACACAAAGATTAAATTCCTTAGTGCGGGAGTCGTTTGTTTTAAAAAAGACAAAAAGAATAATAGGAAACTAAAATTAATGCAAGCACGCTTCCTTGCCGCAGTTTGGCCATTTCAAAATTTTAAATCGAAGACTTTTTACTAAATATCCTTTCACCATTATTAGAGATGCCTCATGTGCAACAACGTTTGTTTTTGTAATTCACTGCTTGTTTGTAATTCATTAGTAGCTACGTTCGTTGCCGGCCGGTAATGGAGAAACAAAATACAAAATAAACGAAGGTAGCGTGGTGGCAGTGCGGGTTCGTTCCATGTTCATAGCGTTTTGGTGCGGTGTGAATTTCTAATTAATCTGTTCATTGAACTATTAGGACATAAGCAAAGCACTAGATAACTCATATTATTCATTTATTTTTATCAAAAAGATTCAATAAGCTTTTTATCAAAAACTCAAGATTTGTGCTCAAGAAACACTATCTTGCTAAATCTTTAGGGAGTTCAAGAGTTTTGATATTAGTTGGAGTATTTGCGTCCAATTTTCAGGTACTATCCGGGATGTTACTAACACTGTCAGAGCAAGTTTAAACAAGTTCTATCCGACAGTAGCTGGTAACAAATGAGACTTGTTCGTACAACTAGTTGATGGATGTTATACTGGGCTGGAGATATTTTGAATATCATCTGGACAATATTAAATATTGTGTAATTAATTTTATAATAATTGAATATACAATACATTCGAGGAACAAAATGTAATGGGATTTATAATTACTTAGCTAGATTATTTAACAATATAATTTTATTTCTTGAAATAAATTGTAATCCTTATTGAAAAACATGACTATTATTTTTATCCCAAAATAAATCTCGATAAGAACTATCTTTTTAGTAGCATTTTTTGTTCCTTACCCAAAGAGTGCCAACGGGACACAATTACTAGCTAACAGCCTCCGCTGTCCGTCCTTCCGTCCGTCTGTCTGTCTGTCAACGTGCTGTACCTCATGAACCATCTACATGTTATTATAGACAGTTGAAATTTCAACAGAGAGTGTATTTCTGTCGACGCTATAACAGCAAATTATAAAAATATAATAATAAATCTTGATACGAAACCCTTTATGCGCGACTCCGACTTGCAAATGGCTGGGTTTCTTGACGTTTTAACCACAAACTTAAATCTTTACAATATCGTTAAGGGTACGAAAGGTCGATTAGGAAAGTGTTTACAGGTGTAATCATCATCGGTTATGTATTCTGCTCAAGTGGGATTAGTTTGGTCACGTTTGCCACAAGATAGTTACTCTGCGCGACGAACTGGGTACACATTGGGAGTTACGTGTATAAGAAGTTATTATTTGTTATGGATTTTGAGATGAGTATGTGGTGAGGTGAATTTTACGACAGTAATAATAATACCGGCCTATTAATGTACCACTACTGGGCATAAGCCTATTCTCATGTAAAGAAGGAACTATCACCACGCTTACTCAATTGAGGGTTGGGGATTTCAAATTCCTATATCAGGGATCCAGGTTTCCTGACGATGTTTTGAATAACTGGTGTCTTGGAATAATTAAAAAAGTAAAGTTGTGTTAGTCTAAAATTAATGTAAAAAATGTTTATAAACAGTATTACTATACCATAAAACAATAACACTACAGTCTAAACAGACTCAGAGCGCAAGATAGCAGTAGTAAACTAATTAGAAATGAAAATAGCGTTTCGAGAATCTCCTACAAATTATTTAAAACAAAACACTAAAACAAGAACTGGTCAGTTCGACTCGCGACACCACCGCCGCCGCGTCAGCTCATGATTAGGGACTCCTATTGAGTTTGAAACTAGTCGCGCGATCCCAAGAATATTCGTGAGTAAACCGTTTTGTTATAAATAAATATGAATACTCCTCACGAAACTTATCCTACAAATTAAACAAAAGAGTAGGTAGATATTCTACTAAATATTATAGAGCAACTCAACAAGCTTTAAAAATTTGGCGCTTCTAAAAATATAAACCAGAATACTGCATTATTATTCACTTGGCTCGAGAAACTTCGTGACTTCCAGTGAGACCATCTGTTACATCAAAGTTTTAAACTCCTTGGAAACGTTGCGTGCATCGCAAATTTATTTTTATACCATTAAACATTTTTCTCATAATTTATCCTGAAAAAAGTTTTTATTGCTGCCAGCAAGGTTAAAAAAGGTTTCATTTTTTATGTAACAAGTAGGTTTTGCCACGGAACTCCTGAACAAAAAAAAGACTTTTATTTATGGAATTGCGCTGGTCAGGTTTCTTGGGTATTATATAAAATGAGCTGTAGGAAAAACTACTGAGCGGAGTTTATACAATGTAGGACAATTTTATGGCAACAACAGGCTCAAAGGTGGAGGCGAGATAGGCTAGGCTAACAGGATTTGCTGCAGAAATGATATATATAAATATATATAAGTTAAAATTAAGTATCAGTATAGATTACATACTTGGATGTTTAGACTCTGATTATCTACGTGTGAATAATTATTAATAATGTATTGCTGTGCCAGCAAGGGGCTATTGAGTTGATAAGTACCACAAATTTCACAAGTTAGGAATAATCAAATGTACACTTGGTATGCAATAAATATTTGAGTTTGACTTTGACTTGGACCACTACTAGAAAAATGTAGAGATACTTCTATTCTGCAATAGTAGTAGACAGTAACATGGGTGAAAATTTATGTCAAGTGAAGAAGCATGTAAATTTGAAATAATTGAAATTATTTATTATGCAATTTTTATTTATACATTAACTTTACACGTCACTTTTTATTTTTTGAGCTTACTGGAGTCGACATTTCCTAACTGACTACTCTGAGACGAAATGTCGAAACAAACTCAGAGATTATAGTTTATTTTAAAGTAATTATTTAAGAGTAATAAGAGTAAACTCGAACCTGCCATTATTGGCGCGTTAAGACAGTAGTCGCAGGTTCGAGTCCTGCTTGAGGTTTAAGTTTTTCTTTCTACCATTTGTATTTAATTACGAGTAAAATTGTGTAAACAAATGCAGGATAATATAATTATTATGAACTATTCACTGGACAAAGGCTTTCCATGCCTTCTTCCAAACCTCTTTATCCTTTGCGATTTCTTACCACTTATCCCGCTTATCTGACAATGTTCAAAATTAGGCAGTAAATGAATTACAGAAATATTTTTTATTCCAGATCGCAAATATTTATTCTAAGATGTTTTATTATCTAGTCTAATACTGCCGACATTTTTAATATTTTAACCTATTTTATTGTCATCAGGAGCAACACTGCGCGCTGCAGGCAAGTCTTGGCGAGCAGAGCATAAAGCCGCGCGCACACTGGGTATAATAGTCGGTGCGTTTTTATTGTGTTGGCTGCCATTTTTTCTTTGGTGAGTAAAAGTATATTATTTTTATATTTTGTAACACTTAATAAGTTTTAATCTTTTTTTAATATATAAGAGTTATTATTTATATTTTTTATCATTTATTTAATGAGGCTTTTTGCGCTGGTGCGCCAAGTCAGCATCGTAAGGTAACACAAATTACAACAAAAAACTTATTACAAAATATCTATCTTAATTTTAGCTTAACCTTAAGTTAAAATTAGACACCACACCACGTTGACATGCAGCGCCTCCAACGAGTCACTGACACCGTCATACGAAGAAATAGAAGAATTAGTATAATAATATATACAACTTAAAAAGTTATGCATTAAATAATAAAATACTATGAGGTTTGTTATTTTTATGTAATTATTGAATATCTTATACAGGCATTTATACTAACCACTAAACAGAATGTGCATTATTTGAACATTAAAAAAGTAGGTAAAAGACAGATATTATAATATGAAAATGGATATTACATTTCATTTTAACGACTCACTTATCTGAGAGCTTACTAATGCTTAAAGGTTTTGGGTTAGATTCAATTTTCAGGTCGACCCAGAGGTGTGATTGGATTTTTCTATTACATATTTTTCCGTATTATATTGCTTTGGATTCGAATAGAAATCTGTTATATTTTTACTAGGGTTTTAGTAATAGCGGGAGAATAAATTACAAAAAAAAATATTGTCCAATATTAATCGAATCATCGATGTTACTAACTTCATAGTTACTTTGATTATGACTATTTAATTGGTTGTATTGATGATACGACACATTAAGTTGATTAAAATAATACCAGTAAAAGTAATGTTTGATAACCAATCAAATATTATACTTTTATAGTAGGTACATTATATGTTATTAATTTTACGACCTCCATGGTCGAGTGGCGTACACACTGGTTTTCAAGATGTCGCCAGCTTTGAGGTCCCGGTTTCGATTTTCGGAGTAGTCAATGTAGAAAACCACTTTTCTATATTGTCTCGGGTCTGGGTGTATGTGGTACCTTCGTTGTCTCTGATTCCATAACACAAATGCCTTAGCTACTTACTTTAGGAGCAGACCAATGTATGTGATGCTGTCCACATTTATTTATTTATTTTATTAGATTATAATAATATAATAAAGTAAAGAAATCAAAAACAAAATAAATTACTTAAGTATAGCAAAACTCTTTTGTATTTTTTTATCTCATCAAGTTATAAATTAAAAATATTAAAGGTCGAAAAAAAATCTTTATTTATTTTTAAATAAATAATCATTTCTTTCGCAGGTATGTCACCACGAATGTTTGCGGCGAGCCCTGTGAAACACCTACCGTCGTTGTCGGCGTTCTATTTTGGATTGGCTACTTCAATTCAGCGCTTAACCCTCTCATATATGCGTATTTTAATCGCGATTTCCGAGACGCATTTAAAAACACTCTCATGTGCGCACTGCCTTGCTGCTTCAGTTGTTGGAAGGACACGGGCACGGCACAGTTCGTGTAGTAATTACAGATGGCGACTAAAAATCGCAAAGGACTCGTAGATTAGTTTACCGCATCGAATCGCTGTAACTTTTTTATGTAAGCTTTAACTCGTGAGTTTTGTATTTTGGGAAGTAATTGGATTAATTAAAATGAATGTGTCGCTTTGTAATACGATTGGTATTTAAATGGATATAAGATATATTGTTTGGAAGGAAGTTAATTCATTATTGCTTTTGTATGTAAAATAAGGTTGCAATATTACCCGTTGTAGTTGTTAGGATGTCCGTATGTTTGTGTTCTTTTATTATTCGGCTTTAGGTTAAATTTAAGGCTATTTTAGGAAGCAATGATAAATGTAGAACCTTCACTTAAATGTCAAAAAAGTGTCGCTCGGTAAAGTTGTAGTTCTAAATTAAATAAAAACGTACGCGATTTTAAATCGCATTATTAATACTGTCCCATCTAGACTAGACTTTACTTTTAGGTAAGAGTAAAAATTAGGATTTGTTCAGATAAACGATTAGTTGCAAATTATTAATGCAAGTTCGTAGTACGGGTGCAATGTCTACAAAATAGTTTGTAGGTATTCGAATTAATTATGAAAAAGCAATAATTTTTGCTAATATTTCTTTAAAAAATTGTTGGGGTACAGTCAAATTTGTAGCATATATTTAACACCAATAATTAAGAAGTGATGAAACAGATAGAAATGTATCCCAATATTTTATAGTCATATTAATTTTGTAGATAATTTGACATAGAAAATATTTTAGTGTAAAATTAATAGTTGCTCAAATTGTCCATTTGATGGCAATAAGCATATATTAAAGATTAGTATAAGTATTCGATATTGTGAAAATAGTTGTAGATAACTGTTATTTGTTTGTATATAAAAATACTAATAAGTAGGTATTAGATAAATCTTCCTCTATTTTTCCTGAAACCCTATATCTATATTCCTAATACGATACCGATATATACAATAAGTACGATATCGCTTAAAATATTCCAAATTATTCTTTTACGTCAGTATCGTTACGGCTTTCGCCAAAACTTTGTTAAAGTTCGTTATCCGAACTCATTCCTCGACCCTTTGTTTGCCCACTGATTCGATCTAAAAAGGTCGGTTAGTTACGTAACATATATACATAGATATAAGTTTACATTGACATCTCTACATGACATGCGCGGATTGGGGCCTGCATAAATTAGAGCTCGGTATAACCTTTACGCTTGCTGTACCCGCTGATTCGACAGTGATAATCAAAAAATATTTTTGCTTTGAATAAAGTTCTGCGATCTATAGATACAGCCTGTATGTGACTTAAAATAAGAATTTTGTCGATTCGTAGATAGGCACTTTTTCATTTATTAATTAAAATGAAGCCAAAACTTTGTTTTTTGGGAATTATCACGACAATTTGAGACGAATGCAAAAGTAAAAAATTGTTGGATGTACTTGCATAAAAACTATGTATCATAAAAGCAATATTTTAATGTCCTTCTTTTAGATAATGATAAAATATTAAATACGTATTCTTACCTTAACAAAACTCAAAAAATTAAGAAAGATCAATTTAAAGTTCAAGACTGGGGGTTTGTGACGTCAAAATTTAGCAAAAATTGTACCTAATAGTGACACAAGAGTAAAAATTTTTATACACTTTATTTTCGTAATGTTTTGCTTACGAGACAAAACAATATATACGTGTCTAATATTTTTTTATAAAATAAAAGAAGAACATTAAAAAAAGTAATTGCCAACATCGCTAAATCAACTAGAAAGCAATAAAAAGCTCTTCGGGAGATGTTTGATAGTTATTTGAAGTGATGTAAACGGTTGAGCTTCTCTGAAGCTACATAATATTAATACTATCAAACTTACAGGGGTTAAAAACATTAATATACGTTTACATGTAATTAAATCCAAAGTCGTGCTAAGCGGCCGCCATAATTGTTTAGTACGAAACCTCAAATGTTTTTCAACATGCAATGTAACGTGATTTGAATGAAAATACACGAAATATATAATATCTCAATGCTTGTAATGTTATACATTGTAATAATAAATTCTTTACGGTTATTTTGATTATAAATGTTGTAATTTACTAACGACCAGTGCCTGTACTATGAGCAAGAGTGTTAGTTGTAAAGCGAGACGCCGCTACGCGGAGTGTAGTGCGCTGTCTCGCTTCCACAACTGCTACAGTCCTGCTTTAAAAGTTTATAGTAAGTGCGCAGTTATTCTTGGATTTAGTAGGCTTATATAAAGAGGTATAAATGCTGACCTTGGTCACTGGTTTGTTTATAGGGCTATTACCTCATTTTAATATTATGTTATACTGTAATTGAGATTAAATTTCTTAGATGGATTTTGTGTCGGTTTGTACATTTTTGTCAGCTATTGAGGAACATAAAAACGTAAATGTAAAACATTGATGAATGTAATTAAATACAAATAATAGAAGGAAAAACTTAAACCTCAGGCAGGACTCGAACCTGCGACCACCGGCTTGACGCGCCAGTCGCTTTACCAACTAAGCTACCGAGGTTGGCTTGGCCTGGCAGTTTTTAAATTTTGCCTTCTATTTTATTACGTCTTTTAGGGCGACGTATGCGATATCTTTTAAACCAACCTTGCGGTTTGGCCTTTGGACTCTGATTAACAATGTGTTAATTCAGATGTTCGAGAGATAATGCAGCCCAATACTTATTATTTTAAGAATTTGTTACGCATTAACGCATGCGAAGCGAATATTTGTAATTAAATACAAATATACAAATATTTTATATTAGCAGGCGATATATTTTCAAGATCTCTGTTTTAATCTGTGTTAAGTCAACAACAAATTATCTATGTTATTGACTGGCCTGTTGGTCTAGTGGTTAGTGACCCTAACTGCTGAACCGGAGGTCGTGAGTTCGATTCCCACCCACTATAAGTCTTTGTGTGATATGCATGATTATTTGTTCTGTGTCTGGGTGTAATTTATTTATTTACAATATGTATGTATTTAGATTTGAAATATATAAGTATGATTATCAGTTGTCTGGTTGCCATAATACAGGCTCTGTTTAGTTTGGGATCGGATAGTCGTGTTTGAGTTGTCCCAAGATATACGTACTTTAAAATATTATACAAATTATGTATTTATGCATATTTAATGTTATAATCGAAATGGCGGTCATCTCGATTATATTATTAAAACATATTTTACGTAAATGGAAGTTTGTTTACAAAAATACTTTAATTACAGTTATCCATACCACATACAAAAGTCGAAGGAAAAAATACAAAAGATCAAACGATTACATCAAAATATTTCTCTCTCGGATGTTTTCCATACACAAAACACCTCTTTTAAATCATAAAAATCTGAGCGCCGCTTAAAATGATCGTTGTTCGTCCAACCGTTCCGTTTCACGGGAAAATTTTCGCGTCTAAAAAATCCGTTTTACGCATGACAGGTATTCAACACGGCGTTTAATAGCCCGCGAATATTTGCCTGGTATGTCAAATAAATGTTCGCGAGAGGATGATAGGTGTAAGAGAGTATTGAGTGAAAAGGCTAAATCAAAAGAACAAAATGTGATTTTTTTATGTCATTTAGGAAGAGCGTGTTTTGATCAAAATGTTCTGAGACGTTTAGTATAAGCGAAATTTGTATGGATTTATTAAAAAGAGGTAAATAATATTGTTATTTGTTTGAACTCATATTAATGAATCTATATTTATTTTAGTTTCTGTTTAAAGATTATTTCATATTTCATTATTTGAAAAAAATATATTTCAAATACTTATTATGCATATGCTTTTTGACTGCCTCGTTGGTCTAGTGGTCGCAAGCGCGACTGCCGTGCCCGAGGTCTCGGGTTCGAATCCCGGGTCGAGCCAAAAAATAGTTACTGGGTTTTTCGTTTAAAATACTCAGTACAGCTCAGCTCGGAGTCAGGAAGTTAGGTAGTGTTTACACCCCCGTGCCTCGGAAAGTACGTAAAGCCGTTGGTCCTGCGCCTGATCTCTCTCCGGTCGTGTCGGATTGCCGTCCCATCGGACTATGAGAGTGAAGGAATAGAGAGTGCAACTGTGTTCGCGCATACACTCGTGCACTAAAATATCTTCCGCGCAGATGGCTAATCTCTGTTGAGAGAAGCCGCCGTGGCTGAAATTCGGTCAGGAGGACATTATGCATATGCTTATAACTAAGACTTATTGTTATTGCGTTCTAAATAAATAAAGAATTAAGCAATTCAACAAAAAACAATCAACCAAAAAATTTTAATCATTAACTCCACACGCCTTGCAAAGACAAAAACACATCGATAGATTAGGTATCGTATATAGGTACCGATCGTAAAAACTGCTGTAACATCGGAAAAAAAACATTTTCGTATATTTATTTATAACTCAAAAACGAACACATAACATTGTTCACAGGCCATAAATCAATCTTTCCCTCACGTTACGTTCCGTTTTAGTTGAACGATCTAACAATGGAAGTTGAAACGCATCGGCGCGCCCCATCTAGCGATGCGTAAATCGGAACGCAGTGGACTACGATTGGCTAATGTACTGAACTGAAAACCCAACAGGTTGGAGGTGTTTTAAACCTATATTTCGAGCTTTTATAAAAATGCTTGAGTTAGGAAAATTACAACAAAACTGTTTTTGAATTTCGATCTAAAGAAAAAGACGATCGGTTTAGGAAATATTACCAAAAGCCCATTCGGATTCATTTCGATGGCCATCTTAATAAAAATCGTTAAAACAATTACAAAACAACAACAATTACAATTAAAAAACACTAAAATTTATTTATCAATCTTATTTAAGTTTAAAGTTTGATGAAATATCAAGAAGTTAAAAAAACATAACCCTTCTTTAGCAGTCGGATCTAAAGATCAAATCAGCATTCATTCGTTTTTTTAGGTAAAACAAAAGCATGTTTTTAAGCCAGAGTGAAGTGTCATTGAAATCCAAAATAATCATATTAACTTTTACTTTTAACACCGCAAGACTATTTCAGGTACAGTCAAATAATCAGTGGTAAATTTATCCTTAACTAGCTGTCCCCCGCGACTTTGTCCGCGTGTTTTAGTTTCAACGGTCTTTCATTTTTGCAACATTTTTCATTTATGCTCCGCTCCTTTTGGTCGCAGCGTAATGTTATATAGCTTATAGCCTTCCTCAATAAATGG
The DNA here is from genome assembly GCA_932294365.1 of Diachrysia chrysitis. Taxonomy (NCBI): domain Eukaryota; kingdom Metazoa; phylum Arthropoda; class Insecta; order Lepidoptera; family Noctuidae; genus Diachrysia; species Diachrysia chrysitis. Next base: position 7,556,024 of record OW028664.1, read on the forward strand.
GCTATCCAACACTGAAAGATTTTTTCAAATCGGACCCGTAGTTCCTGAGATTAGCGCGTTCAAACAAACAAACAAACTCTTCAGCTTTATATATTAGTATAGATAACCCCCCTTATATTAAAGAAGTAAGATTGAGATTCGTACGAAATTATCACAACTTGTGTGGTGTACAATACAATAGACGCCTATACCTAACGTTCTTAACGCAACATCTGTTGTATTAATCTTAATATTATTTTCTTTCTTTTCATTTAATACAGCAGTTGTATTTTCGATGATTAAATTTATACGGCCTGTTGGTCTAGTGGTTAGTGACCCTGACTGCTAAACCGGAGGTCGTGGGTTCGATTCCCACCCAGGACGAATCTTTGTGTGATGAGCACGATCATATTTTGTTCTGTGTCTGGGTGTAATTTATCTATAATATGTATGTATTTAGAAATATATAAGTATGTTTATCAGTTGTCTGGTTGCCATAGCACAGGCTCTGCCTAGTTTGGGATCAGATGACCGTGTGTGAGATGTCCCAAGATATATATAAAAAAAAGATAATTATATATAAATAAAAAAAAAAAACCTCCGATATAGGACGCTTTTTTAGGTATTTCGCTTCTGCTGTCTGAGTAGAGGCGTACGGAACCCATAAACACTTACAAAATATACTTGTAAAACATTTTTTTATCAACAAATTTTTAAAATTATTTTAAAGTGGAATACTCGCAAATACTGACACATTTTTATTTTGTTATAGATGTTTTTCACGATGTTTATCTAAAGTTTATAAAGCTATTGTCTTGATATCTTAAAATATATTATGACTGTTGATGAATTAAAATATTTAAGCACTTGTTCTAAAATCTAGTCACTAATTAGATTGATTGTGATATTATTAGTAGGCATATATAGAAATTGGCAGATTGTACAACATTGCATATAAAAAAAAAATATGCTCTTTTATCTCATAAAATTTTTTTCTGGTGACGATAATGGCTATTAAATAAAGAGCTGTATAAGTACAGACTTTTTGTATTAAATGTATTTTATTTCAATTCATTTATTATTTCAATTCACATTCAAAAAGATTAGAAATTTCTACATAAAAAATATACATTTTATATAAATCTGCCATTTTATTAAGGCTTAAGTATATTAAGAATTATTTATTTTGTGCGTTTAAACCACAGTATTATCTATATAACTTGGCTTAAATTAAAGCCAAAGCTTATTTATTTTGATTAGATTGTGGATTAACTTTAGTCTTAGTGGCATTTACGGTCGGTTGCACCAAACTTTTTCAATGTCATACTTCGTTTAACTGCAAGTGCCACTCATATTTTCAATGTGGTTGAGCCTCTAATGAAAAGATTTTGAAATAATAATTATACGGCAAATTTAACTGAAACCAAGTAAATTTTCAAATGAACCCTTGCAAGTCACTAAAAACTCGATTTAAAATTTAATAAGTACTCTATTGGCGTTACCTGTTTCCTGAGAATTTGGACTTTCTAGCACTGTCCAAATCGAATCTATTAAGGTACAAAAATACGTCGTCTCGCTTTGAGAAAAGGTATTTAGTGCCCTGCGCTTCCGCTGTCGATGATATCAAGTTTTTAGTAGACGAACAACAGAAGTTTTATTTACCAGAAAATAAAGTTAATCTTGTAACTGTAATTTTACACTTATTTTTACTAATACATTAGGGGTTAGTAAGTGTTGAATCTATATACTTTGTCGATTTAATCAAAATAACATCTTTAAGAACTTAACTTGTTACGAGCGCGCTGTATTGAAAACCAGAAAATTAAATTACGACTAACTAAGTTCAACTATTAACTGTGGTTAAACTTGTGATTAAGATGAAGTTTGGTACCACCGGCCTTTGTAGTAAATTCGCAAAAGGGGAAAACAAATACGTAACTAATAAGTGTTGTAAAATAATTATTAAGTTGATTATAATGTAAATAATATAATTAAATAATAATAATATGGTTGTAAATGGAAGCTTTTCATAGAAAGCTTAGATTCATATAATTATTTGAATATTAATTGTAAGTGAAATTTGTAATTAAGCTATTTATGATTGTGATTTTTTGTAGCATTGTATATTCATTTTTTAATTAAAAAAAGGATATCAATGAGATATTTTTGCACGTGATTTTAACTGCCATTATTAAATAGTTTTTAATACACTGGCTTTTTGGGCTTCCTCACAGTTTTGATACTTTTGAAAAAAACGAAAGTTTCTTATTTGTATTTTTCTTTTTTCTTATATTTATAGTCTAATTTAAATTAGTCGTCACGTTTTTGTTATTTAAAGATTTTGCAGCTAAATCTGTATAAATTGAAATTTGAAGCAAGAAAAACTATTTTCTTATTAATTTCGTTTTTTTTAATGATTAAAAATATGCTTATCTACTGTTTCAATTAACAAATTTAATTATCAACAAAAGAATGTTTTTAATTTTGTTTACACTCACAAAAATGTAACATTTAAGCATTTTATAAGCGCTTTTTAAATTAATTAGCATAACTGTATATATATATTATAAATTGATATTAAAATGAAATAAATAAGAGCAATAATAGTTGTAAAAGGTAATAATAGTTGTGTGTACATTCAATAATAATGTTTTTATGTTTAAATACTATTAATAATTGAGTATTGTTGCAACATGTTAATGTCGTAATATTAGATAGTTGTAACTAAACAGTAATAAAAGTATAAAATGTATTGGTTTCTTTTATTATTAACATACTAGCTGTTGGTCGCGGCTCCACCCGCATGGTTGTCGGTTATTGCAGTAAAAAGTGGCCTATTTCTTGGGATACAAGCTCCATGCCAATTTTTATCAATATATAGAAAGGACATATGCATCTTTTTGCCGCTATAACCGATATTCACGCGGTCGGAGCCGCGGGCTACGACTAGTGTATTATATACCTCTGTATAATCTAAGTTGATGTCCGTTATGAGTATTTTTTGGCATCTTATGCATGTCACTTCAACGAACAATTTTTGGGTTGGCTGTCGAATTCTGCCCCTGTAGCTAAGTGACATTTCTACTCTCTACATCGCTTAAATGACAATAAACATAATGGATATGACTTTTCGTTTCGATAAGTCACGTGATTTAGACTTGTCACTTCCATACAATTTGACGGGCCTGTTGGTCTAGTGGTTAGTGATGCTGACTGCTAAACTAGAGGTCGTGGGCTCGATTCCCACGCAGGGCAAATCTTTGTGTGACGAGCACGATCATTTATTCCGTGTCTGGGTGTAATTTATCTATACTATGTAAGTATTTAGAAATATATGGGTATGTTTATCAGTGGTCGGGTTGCCATAATACAGGCTCTGCCTAGTTTGGGATCAGATGTCCGTGTGTGAGTTGTCTCAAGATTAAAGATTAAATAACTTACATTTTTATTAACAATCAGGGTTCATGTATACATTTGCAATACTTTTAACGATTTTTGCAGCCCGCTTTTATTATTTCTCAGAATTTAGCTGACTGTCTTCAATCGTAAAAGTAGGTCAGGTAATGCAGTTACAGTATTTTTATCGATACTGTTATAAAAATAGTAATATCGATTATACTATAGTCGGTAGCCCCTTACTACACGAACAGTTTAAACTTAAATATAAATAGATCGAAAGGCAAAAACAAAGATTGATTATATGAAGAATAGCATGTGCTTTTTAAAGTATATAATTATTTACACATCCATTAGTAATTTTCTCTACAAAATATGTTGGCATAATTAGTTTGAAAATGGTCACAACTACATAATCTACTTATAAAATGTGTCGTTTTGCATTCTCGTCAAATTTCAGAAGGCTGTTATGAAAGACATAATTAATCAAATAAAATTATCACATCTGCTCAATAATGAATAGGTACATCCTTGTTTTTTAGTTATTTAAGTTTGACAGTATTTCAGAATACCTACACCACTTTCAAAGAACAGAATGTCCCCGTGGCAGTGTCCTTATGTGTGTGTGTAAACGAGCAGTTGCAGTGCGGTATCATACTGGCCGCGTTTTTAAATGCTTGTCCCATACATGCCGATTTCTGATAATGAGAAAAAATTAAAAATAACTATATTACTGATTCGTGACGAGAATCATTAGCATAGTTACCTCCTTAAAGTTTACGAGGATGAAAAACGACACGTATATATAAAAAACAATCTCTATTTCCCTTGGTCATCGCATCACTCGTGAACGGATGAAACAATTTCACAAATTCTTATTTTGTTGTGTTAATTATAGTCAGGAGAAGGTTTTTATAAAAGAAAAAAAAATGAACACCTCTACAGAAAACTTAAATTATGAACCTGCTAAGCAGTTGCTAAACACCATCAAGATTTTTACAAATAAGGCCATTAATGTCTAGTAAGACAAAGCAAACATGGATCAGCATTAGTCAGTAAGCTATTAAATAAGAGCTGAAATAACGACGATAAGTATCGAGTATCCATCCGAGTTTGTAGAAGCTCGTTATAAAAGGTTTTGATAAAGTAAAATGGTTTAAAACTCCATAATGGAAACAAAAGTTGAAAGTGGCACCAGTAAAAAGTTAAAGTAGAGATCTTTAGATTTAGCGGCAATAGCCTAATGGCTAGGGTAACGGCCTTGTGATCGAGAGGTCGCTGGTTCGATACCCACCCATTGCACTATTGACGTGAACCCACTCCAGATACAAGCATTTTTAGCTTAGTTGGAGGGGTTAACAAGATTGCTATTAAAATATGCAGCTTTTCCTCGCACGACTCCAAGCGAATGACTCGGGCGCAATCTAAGGTTGCCTATTATCCGCCACGATCCGAAAACCACCAAAAGGTAACACAAGAACAGCGAAAAAATTTTGAAACTCATTGCACAAGAGACGCCTCATATTAAACAATAAAGGGGTAACTAATAACGTCGATTATCTTTCTGGAATCAGTTAATTGATGTTCACTACACCGGTAGCGGGAGCGCAATACATGAACCGTCCACTGCAGCTGAGTGAATTCCACCCACATTGCTAGTAACCTTTTTAAAAGAACAACTATCGTGGTATAGGCATGTAATGAGGAGGGACGAAAGTCACATAACAAAAAGAGTTATGAATATGAAAGTGGATGGATATATAGGCAGAGGAAGGCCGAAAATAAGATGGTTGGATTGCGTGTAACATGATCATATGAGAAAGAAAGGAGTGATGGATTAAAGCAGACATTGCACCATAGTGACCCGTACAAGAATCGAACTCGGGACCCCAGAGCTATCGACACCTCGAAAACCGGTGTGTACGCCACTCGACTACTGAGGTCGCCCGTATTATTGTAGCAGTTCACAATTTATCGACAGTTTATAATATTCCGGATGTTATTATAAACTAACGGTGTTCACAATAACCCTGTGACGTGTACATTCGTAAAGCCGAATCCAATTTGCAAATCACGCAAGTTTCAGAACTAAGCAAACACAAACTATTGTTTACAGAATTTTCAAAGACATAAAACCGTCTGCGTTACTAATTAAATTCAGTACGAACACGCCAACTTAGTGATCCGAAAGTTACTAATGGCGTATAACTTGATAATATAAGGGAGTGATATATGTCTAAAGGCTTTCGAAGGGTAGATATGTTGCGTAATGAGGCTGAAAGTTAATTATGTTACAGAGGGACAAAAACATGATAGTATTGGAACGGTAACGTTTTCTGAGGATTCGCGAATGCCTCTAGTTTAGACAGAGGTAATTATCTATACTAATATTATAAAGCTGAAGAGTTTGTTTGTTTGAACGCGCTAATCTCAGGAACTACTGGTTCGAATTGAAAAATTCTTTTTGTGTTGGATAGTCCGTTTATTGGGGAAGGCTATATAACATCACGCTACGACCAAAAGGAGCGGAGCATAAATGAAAAATGTTGCAAAAATTAAAAAGCGTTGAAACTAAAACACGCGAACAAAGTCGCGGGGGACAGCTAGTGAAAGATATAAGGGGCGACTTATCAGTTAGTTGAGTTTTCTTAAGCTGGGATTCCACGGTGCGCTTTATGGCGGAACTCCCCGTATGGTCGACGACCACAGACCGCGCACCAAGACTCTCCCATAGTGCGCCCTGTGCCCTTACTCTCCAATTTAATTTTAATACTAATACAACGTCAATGCAAAATTGTTATTCATTTAGCAGGCGCACAAACAACACACAGTACACATAAATACTCAAATACTAAAATTCCAGGCAGGTCCTTCCATAGACAGCATTTATTTTAAGAATACTGTATCTCCTGCCTGTTAAAATAATATAAATTTTGCATTGGTATTGTATTAGAAGTAAAATTTTACATATAAACTGTAGATAACGTAGTGAGTTACACACTTATAATATGTATATGTTTGCCTACTGTCACGTGTATTTTAGTGTGTAATAGTTGGTTTTCCCGAACTCATAATTTAAATAAATTAAGAGCACTGAGATTAAGGGCACTGGTCCATGTCAGTCTTGAAAATCAAACCTATTTTTAACCAACTTAGGGTATACTTCTACTCGCAATGGATTACGATAGACCGGGGCAGACGCGTCTGCGCTATCATAGCGCTTTTTAAGAGAAATAGGACCATTAGGCTGCGTAAACACGGACAGGGATTCACTGCCTGAGCTGTCGACAACTCTTGCGCGACATACGCTGTACACCTCCCAGCTGCTTTTTGTTTTGATGACCGATCGAAGCAGACAACGTGCAGCAAGCAGTCCGTGTATGTGCAGCCTTAGACTTTAAGCACGTTCTTACAACAAAATATAAAACTAGACACATGTTATTAGCACTTTTTTTGCTTAACGATCTTCTTTATTAAACTGTTAATAAACACCGTTTATTACATAAGTGTTACTTGATATTTGAACCTTGAACTTAAGAGCCTCACTTCCACAAATCCCAGGAGATTCGTGGTAGCCATTTAAGTTTACGTCGGTTTAATCTTTGTGACTCAAGTCAAAGTGAGCGTTAAGAGCACGCGCTAATGGAGACGAGTGTGTTTGTGTAAGGCTGAGGTGCAACAGCAAGAGAGAAGCGATTTATGTAATAATAATAATAATATCTTGGGACAACTAACACACGGTCATCTGATCCCAAACTAGGCAGAGCCTGTATTATGGCAACATACTTATATATTGCTAAATACATTATATATTATATAATTATAAATTACATGCATACACAGAACAAATGATCATGCTCATCACACAAACATTTGTCCTGGAAATCGAACCCACGACCTCCAGTTCAGCAGTCAGGGTCACTAACCACTAGACCAACAGGCCATTCAAAATTGTATTTGTGTAATTAAATACTAACAGTAGATAATGTATTTACATATACCTACTTATTTAGAAATTCAAATGGCATTAGTTTGGGTCGGTAACGTTTATTAGTCGGTAGTATTCTGAACCACGGAACTATATTATACAAGAAACTATATAAAGATGTTTTTCTGTCTTTTTCGGCAAACAGGCACTACATGTCGAGCGGTAGTTGAGGTCGGAATCGGACTGATAGAAATTAATACTGCAAAGTAATGTCGTCTGCGGTACCGGCACGTCGTGCCGTCACCATCCGTCGCTTCCTTCTGCCGTGTCCGGCGAAATCGCACCTTTTCAGGGGAGAAGGTATTGACTACCTATCTTCACTAGCTCAAGAAATTACACAAAAAATAAACAATGACAGTCGCTCGTACTCTGTTACCTTTGATTTCCTTGAGACTTCTTGAAAAAAGAAATCTTAAATCCCAGGCCGTTCTTCACTTGTTTTTCATCTCTTTTCCTTGTATATATTTTTTTACGACTATGATATATTTCTTATATATATATTTTTTTTATCACTAAGGTTTAAAATAATTGTGTCGTGGGGATCGAACCCACGGCACGTCGCGCACAGTGGTAATAGACGCGGTAGCTATACCACTTGGCTGGATAGCTGCCTTAAACCGCCTACAATATGACCTAGGTTAATTCACAATCAGAAGATTGGAGTCATTAGAAGCCCTACACAGATTAATTTCTGTCAAATTGTCTAATTAATATGCTAACTACTGCTAACTGTGATAGCAAGGATAAATCATGAGGAGATTTTTATTTAAATTGGAAATTAATGATGCCATGATTGGTTTAGCAAATAACTATGGAAGGATATTCAACTTACAATTACTTTTGCTGAATTTTAAGTACAATTTTGTCATAATATTATAATATTATGTCGTAGAAAAAAAGGGTGTATTGTACATCCTTTTTTTCTACTAAATGACCAAGCGGGGGGAAATGCTTAGTAAATTGAAACCTAATTTATAAAATGTTACATTACCATCTAATATTCTGTCTAGGGAATACGGACCTTTTATAAAGATAAATAATGAAGTAGATAAAGTTTCACAAGTTTCATATTTTCCGACTGGCTTCGTTGAAACTAAATGACTTGGAAATATTTTTTCCTATTAAAGCTGCTACCATGAACTTGACTTTTTATTTAGAGAGGGACACAGATTTTATGTTTCGCTGGCTAATAAAACAAATGAGTAGCAAAAACAATGTCCAATCGTCATAACTCTAGAAATTCCAAAATGTTATTCTGTAAAAGAGTATTTATGTTTTTTTTATTTAATTATTTATATACACACACAACATAATTTATAACCAACATTATATGTCGATGCCCCCAAGCAATAAGTCGGTAATGTGCTATTATGGACTTAATGCTGTTATGTCAAATTCGGCATCTATGGGTTGGAACACACCTTAGTATTTTTTTTCAGATTTTTCCAAGTGATATTAACGAAGATATAACGACATACACTTTTATTGTACGGAAATATACAAACAAAATTATGACGGCAAAAATATTGTTACCCATCAATACAAAAGTTTCTTTCTTATTTTATTTTGGTAAGTCACGGTTACCGGGTTATTGGCGTAAATAAACTTTATAGAGGTTTTGGTAAACGCTAACACAGGTTTCTTGTCGAATTATCTATACTTATAATAAATCTGTAGAAGTGAAAATTCTGTACATTAAAAATTTTAAAAAAATAAATGGCGGGGGGTGTTACTAGAACGAGACCGAACCCAAAAATGTGAATAAAAAAAATTAAAGCATGCGCTCAGGCTAACTGCAGTAGACCTCTTCCAAAAAAAAAAAAAGCGCGCGTGCATCATACATTTTTTGAACTTTGATTTGAACGGACGTGTCGAGTGGCGAGCGTTCGGTCTTATTAGCATTCTATAAATTGTATGTTTTAAATACTTGCAACTGTAAACCATGCTTTTCAGCGCAACCTTTTTATTCCTTTTAGTTTTTATAAAGTACAGTTTAAGTTAGGGTTATTTAGGTTTATTTTTATAAGTCGTAGGCATAGATTTTAATTTTAAAGTATAGGTAAGTATATTTGATAGTGTAAGTTATTTTATGTGTGACTGTAGGTATTTTATTTTCTGTTATTGAGTTTTTTTAAACTAGGTAGGTACTTAGGTTTTTTAATAAGGCGTAGACCGTATAGATTTTAAGTATAGGTAGTAGTAGTGTGTAACGTAGGTTATTTTTAGTACTCTTAGGTAGTAGGACTCTGAGAGACATCAGGCTCATTGACCAACCCATGGGTGGTATTACAGTGGTTTTTTGTGGTGATTTTAGGCAAATTTTGGCAGTTATACCACGGGGAACACGAGCTGACGAAATCAGTGCTTGCCTAAAAAGGTCAAGTTTATGGCCTCTTATTGTATCCATGCATTTAACAACAAATAATATGCGGGTGAGACTTGGAGATGACCCACATGCACAGCATTTTTCTGATTTATTTTTAAAAATAGGCGACAGAACTTATCCAAATTATGAAGGAAAAGTGCTTTGATAGGTTATGTTGTAAGGTTTCGTCCGTGCAGGAGCTAATATTTTCAGTGTACGGCGACATAAGTAATATAACACATCAGCAAAATACTTGGTTATGTAAAAGGTCTATTTTAACTCCTCGAAATGATCAAGCATGTGCAATAAATAATGAAATACTGTCGCTTATTCAAGGAGAAAGTCGAGAGTATATCTCTATCAACAGAATGATTGATCAAGAAGAATCCACTAATTATCCAATAGAATTTTTGAACTCATTAAATGTTCCTGGACTTCCCTCACATACAATTAAGTAAAAATTCGGTGTTCCTAAAATTCTTCTTCGTAATTTAAGTCCTCCTAAACTGTGCATATCGTAAATCTACAACCTAACATAATTGAGGCATACATTTTAACCGGTTGTGGTGCCGGGGAAAGTGTTTTGATTCCTAGAATTCCTTTGATTCCGAACAATTTTCCATTCCAGTTTAAGAGAGTACAGTTTCCAATAGGTTTATGTTACGCCATGACAATAAATAAGGCACAGGGTCAGACTCTAGGCGTTGCTGGCGTCGATCTTAGTGTGAGTTGTTTTTCACATGGTCAGCTTTACGTCGCTCTGTCCCATGTGAGCAGTCCAAGAAACCTTTATGTTCATATTCCGGACGGGCTCACTGACAATGTCGTGTATACTGAAGCTCTCAATTAATGTCGTACGGTGACTATCTGTCGTTACTATTATCTTTGTGAACATTCGTTGTAATGAACGTCAGTTTCGCTATTGGATATCCTGCTAAAAAGGCACCAAAGTAGAAATCTACTGCAAAAAACTACAGAACGCGAGCGATGCCTCGAGCAAAGATATCATTTACCCTCTTAATCACCGCTAATGAGACACAATTGGTTTTCTATTGTAATTAGCCACAAGAGAAGGCCCAGAAGTATTAATACCGGTATGCTCCATAGATAACGTTCTACACAAATAGCACTTTACACAAAAAACTCATTGATAAGTTTCGACATCCACGCGAACGAAGTCGCGGGCACAGCTAGTACTCAAATAAGTCTGGATACTTAAAATTTAATTTGTCTTTATTAAACATTATTAAAAACTGATCATCTGTTTTTTTTCTAATAAACCTTGACCTATTGCATTTGAATCAATCCGATAACTTTATCGGCATCGAATGGTTACATAAAATTATTATATTGAAATTATCCTGGCAAAACAATGATAGGTAACAATACTGTTAATATGTCTATTAAAAACTTACCACAATAACATCGTATTAATACGTTACGCATCATCTCTACTATAATAAATAACGTTGTAGAAATCCGTAATATAATATAACTTATTAAATTTTTTGACAAATTTACTGCAACAATCCCGTAAGTACTATTGGTAAAATAATGAACCTGTCATATTTCCTGTAATAAATATTTTTTTAGATTGCTGGGTTTAGCGCCTACAAAATCCATGTTGATAAGACAATAAAGTTCCACAAAAAAATAGCTTTAATTTGACATATCAATGACGGCTGTACTCCGACTCGTTGGAAAGATATTTAATAAAAACAGTAAAACAATTCTCCTGTAAAATTTTGATTTTACGATTACCGACTTATTGCGTGGGGGTATCGATGTGTATGAGAAGTTATTTTCATAATTTGTCAATAAAATGGCAATAGGTTTTTGTTCATACTGTCCGAATAACGACTTGGCTGACAGACATTTTTTTTAAGAATGGGGTAAAAAACATAGCAAAAAGTTGGCACTATATTAATAAATAGGTAAGATAAACATCGACGACCTCCGTGGTCGAATGGCGTACACACTGGTTTTCAAAGTGCCGTCAGCACCGAGGTCCCGATTTCTGGATAGGTCAATGTAAAAAACCACTTTTCTGCATTATTCAATTGTGTTTTTGGAACCTTTGTTGAATCAGATTCCATAACACACATGCTTAAGCTTACTTTTGGTTCAAAACAATGAATGTGATGCTAATGATTAACCTTTGCTTTATAACAATGAAAAATAAATCTTTGTTCATTAAAATTTTGTTACTCTGTTACCAAGCAAAAGACATTCTCAAGAAAAAGAAAACGAAGCATCACTATAATTTAATAAGACTTTCGACCCCCAAGACACCCACCGGTCCAATGTTTTCAATCGTCCCCAATGGATCTACTGTTTATCTTCGTCCAAGCCGTTAAAGTATATTGAGGGGAAAAGAGTTATGGAGGTACACGAAGCTGATTGGTGGATGCAGATTTTCAGACAGAATGCTTGTTATTTATTGGCTATCAACTTAATTTATAACCTGCAGTAATTTTGTGCTAAGATAAAAGAAGCCTGTATTAAAATGAAGTCCAGTTCAATTTTATTCTGTCCGACCTTAATCTTCGATCGTAATAAATTCCCTGAGCTTTGATTTTGAGATTGATTTTTTCAATATAGATAACTATATACTGGATTTACTCGTAACAGGCTTTTGTCAGCGTCAGACAAGCACCGTTAGACAAGTGTAATTTTCACAAGCGTTAATGATGAGAGAAATCGAATAAATGGCAATAAATCTATGGTTATTTTATTTATTTTTGGTCAGTCAGTGACTTAAACTTGTCACTTCCATACATTTGACCGATGCGATCAAAGTTATCGCTTGAAGAAATGTCATTTGTCTAGGGGTGATTTAAAAAAAGTTAGGTACGACAACGATAGGAACTCACTAAATTAAAAACCCAAACCCCGCAGTACGCCATAGCTAAAGTTACAGATTTAAATCGTGTCATCAGTACACTGATGACGAAATTTAAATCCGATTTGAAAATAAACAGAGAACGCGCGCACAATGTATTTCTTAAAAGCACCCATTATCAAAAATTGGCAGTAACATCGCACAAAATACATGCATAAATACCTACATAATGCCAATCTGGTCTGCATTTGATTCAATGATTATTTTTTTAGTCGCAGTACAAAAGAATACAAGCAAGAAGAAGAAGATAATTTTTGCTGTAAGTTAAATTTATTTTGCTTACAGCTTCAAACTAAAAAAGGTCTTAAACATTTTTATCAACTCTAACTCATGTCTGACAGAAGCTTACTTAGTAATTTTACTGAGAAATATCTGAACAAAATAGTTTGAATAAGTACTACGAAAACAAGACTTTGGAACGCTTTGAATTCAACTTTAGTGCATAAAATAACGATATTAATATCTTTAAGAAAACTTTGCAATGCTCAGAATTCTTCATGATCGCCGAGTTTCATTTTGAGGTGGTAATAAGAATATTTGTAAGTTTGTCCCCTATGCATTCCTAAACCAATGCTCATACTGTGATGACACTTTGGAAGGGTGTATTGAAACAAGCCCGAAACTCCTAGCAAAAAAATAGAAATAGTATTTTATATAAAAAGGAACAATATTTTGACTTAACGTGGGATAGCAACGCATGTCACGGTGCCATGGTGTAGCTAGTATTAAATATATTTAAAGAAATTATTATATCCGAAATTAGTCAAATGGCAATTGGGGAGCGGACTGTGTATGAAAAGGAAATATCTATTTAGTCCACAAGATTTTATTTCATTTTTATTTTAAAATAGTTTCTATTTACAGTTTTAAATATATACAAACTTAACCATATATACACTTAAAGCAAAACTAAACTCTTAACTAATAAAAAAACTCAAAAAAATTGCGTCGTGCGTCCACCAGATAGTTAAAAAAAATCGTATTTTTTCTTTTATCAAATCAATGAAAAATGACAAAGTCAAAGCGCTTTAAAGTTCTGGAGTGGGGGCTTGTGAATAAGGTTCATAAGTTTTTACATGTGGGTAAAAATTGTAGCCACAAGTGACGTCACGCGACATTTCCATTCACAGTATCTTCCTCATCGTTTGATAAATTAAAAAAAAAATACGTTTTAATATTTTTTTAATATCTATATGTGACGTGTATTAGGGTATTTTTTTTTTCTCATCGAAAGAAGATCAAAACATAAAAGCAAACTTAAAGAATGTACCATAAATTTTAAAAGCCATAATTTCAAGGGCTTTTATATTCCGCGCGCCACTAAAGTTTTGATTGCTGCATCAAATAAGGAGAAAAGCTCATAAATTGCCTAATGGTTCACATGTGTCTTGGCATGTTTACTACGCCTCTAACAAGTAACACTACGTCCTCTGGGAAATATTCCAATCGTCTTATATTAAAACAAGCACAAACTGAAAACTAAAGATCAAACACTTCTTTTGCTTACTATAAGAGAATTTTTGGTTGACTAAATAATGTTAAAAAGTGGACCTGTTTGGGCTAAAAAAAACTCCAGTATATCACAAATGATTATATAAATTTGATCTTCTGACCTTCAAAACTCAATAATATTATTGATTACACATAAGTTTAAAAAGGAAATTCAATGAAATTTATATAGGAACACCGCTAAGTGACAATAAGGATGTTGACTGCGTATTTAAAGTAAAAATCTATTTAGTCCGTAAATTAAATGGTGGTTAGTGACCCTGACTGCTAAACCGGAGGTCGTGGGTTCGATTCCCACCCAGGACGAATCTTTGTGTGATGAGCACGATCATTTGTTCTGTGTCTGGGTGTAATTTATCTATAATATGTATGTATTTAGAAATATATAAGTATGTTTATCAGTTGTCTGGTTGCCATAGCACAGGCTTTGCCTAGTTTGGGATCAGATGACCGTGTGTGAGATGTCCCAAGATATAATATTATTATAATAATATAAAAATATTAGACAAGTATTTTTAGTTTTACAAAATATTTAAAAATTAAGGAGATAAAGCTAATCAAAGTTCAAGGATGGGGGCTAATGGCGACACGATATTACACAGAACGTACGACATCGTGACATCATGCGACATTTTAAATCAATGTAGCGTCATAAGTTTATGATAAAAAAATACGTGTCTAATATTTTTTTACAAATGGGCAATATATATAATGCCGGAGATATCGCGTAACAAATGTACAAGAAAAAACGTCGAATTTAGAACCTTCTCCTTTTGAAGTCGGGTAAGAATACTGCCGCGCTTATGATAATTACAGTAAGTCACATTTTGGTCGATATTGAGTTAAATATATATTTGGAATGTGGAGATCGAGACCTACATTTCTGTATACTCAAATTTTGAAAATGTGGTTTAGAAAATGAAATAAGGTTAAGCACAATCACAGTAAGACGCGTTTGGCGCCAAGGCATACTTATTATAATTGCAGTATGGGCACATACGGTTTATTTTTTCATAAAGTTAAAAACATTTCCTTGGTATTGCTACAGTAAGTACCATTTGCTGTTATTATATTAAGTGTTGGGCATAAACATAGTCTACTAAACCTTAACATATCTACAGTAACAGTATTTACTATATTAATGCTTAAACCTTTCGCATTGTATTATTATATTATCTTAGCATAAGTACAGTAAGTAAAACTTACTGTGTTTATGAGAAGGTAGCCAATTAAAAAAATATTTATATGTGTAGACGTAATAAGAACAAGATTCACTACTGTTATTATGGTTAGGAATTTTACGTCTTATGCGTAGACTTGCCTGGAACATATAAGGTAAACGCGTTACTTACTGCAAATATTCAAAGGCGTTTAGGGTCCGATTTTGTAGTGCGGGGAAGGGCAAGTGCGTAAATTGCAGTCGCGGTCCACGCAACAACCAGGGATTGTAAGTATTGTATTTTGGAAGCACTAAAAATTATAATAAAAGTTAACTTAAAAAAATACAATTAGTGTTTGCGCAACAGGCTTCATACAAAAATCAATCAAAAACCAAATAAACTAAGCATCTATAATAAACACTTTGTATCCAAAAAATAACATAGTTATCTCTTTGGATTTTTTCATTATAAAAATATTCTTTGAAGGCACAGTAAATTCTTTATAAGTCATTTAACTTCTTAGGATGTTATGTATAACTTAACTATTATATAATAATAGACTATGAGATCCTAGTTATACGAACTTAATAAAATCAGTCTTACAAATTAACAATATTAGTACCGTTGTAGCATTTTATAGTAATAAGATAATAAAATTTCTTAATTGACTAGTAAAATAAAGTCTTACGTGAATCTTGCGGAATTTGAAACCGGAATGTTTAACCAAAAACCCCTTTTATTCTCAGGCAGCAGAAGTTTCAGTATAATCTCTGCTTGCTTGCTAACTTACGAGACAGACGTCAGTTTGTCGACTGTGGAGGACATCTGTCTGACCCGTACTACACGAGGTCGGGGGTGAGTCAGGGCAGCAATTTGGGTCCTCTTCTCTTTATACTGATGATTGATGACTTACCTGGGGTAATTAAGGAATCATCTTGTTTACTTTTTGCAGACGATTTAAAACTGTACCATGTAGTGAGAGACACAACCGACCATAATGTGCTCCAAGGTGAGATTAACAAAGTTATCGAATGGAGCAAAGATAACAAACTTTACTTCAATGTCTCCAAATGCTCAGTTGTGTCTTTCACACGTAGGCGCAGCCCACGTCATTATCTGTATGAAATAGAGGGGGAACCATTAAAAAGGTTGGTAGAAGTGAGAGACCTTGGTATCAGTTTTTCTGCAGATCTTAATTTTAAGAAGCACATAATTAAGACCTGTAATAAGGCCTACAGGAATTTAGGATTTGTGTTAAGGCAAGCAAATGAGTTTACTAATATAAGGGCACTGAAGGCTTTGTATGATGCTCTTGTTAGAAGTCACCTTGAGTTTAACTCTGCCATATGGGGACCTAGCGAGGACAAGTACAAGTTTATGGTTGAGCGCATTCAAAATAAATTCGCTAGATTTATTTATTTTAAAATGTATAAAGTATACCCCGGCTATCCTTTATTATACCCTACACTATTTGTCCTGGGTATGGTGGGATACTTTAAATTAGAAACCAGGCGGGAGGTATCATTGGCTACATATATGTTTAAGGTGTTTCGCGGTCTAATGTTTAATCCGGATATTTTATCGGAAATTCGACTATGCGTGCCGGACGGGTACGCGTGCCGGCGGCGGCGGCCGCAGCTACTGGTGGTGCCAAGCGCGCGCACCAACTTGCTGCAGCGGGCGCCACTTACAAGGGCGTTGCGCACGCTTAACAAGGTGTCCGACCAAGTCGACTTATTTACGTGCTCACTGAATGACTTTGTTAAAGCCACTCATAATGTGTTTGACTAGTAATTAGGTTTGATTAGAAGTTAGTGAAAAATAAGTGTTACGTAATAGAATTACTTTATATTATTTTGTTTTAGTATTTAAGTAAAAAATAATATTATTATATTCAAAAAATATATAGTTAGATAGGTACATAGATAAAAGAAGGAGGTTAATTTATATGTATAACTATTTAGTTAAGTAAGTCACTTGTCTGTTGCATTAGGCATGCCTGTAATGATAGATTTAAGTAAATAAATAAATAAATAAATAAAAATTTAAATATTATTACTAAATAAAAATAAAAATATACAAATTATAAAACAAACACACTTTTATCTAAAATATTTTAGAAAACTTAGTTTTAATTTATACTTTGGGAGCAACGTCAAAAGTAAAAAAAAAAACTTTAACCGCGTTTTTCTCGAAACTGTCTTCATGTTACTTACTGTATATATCCCAAGCACGGCAGAATATGATAACGATATCTTGTAAAAACTCAGGAAATTCATTATCGCTCTGTTTTTAACTATTTCCTTTAGATTTAATCTAGTCTGTAGTCATGTAATATCTCTTGTTTATATTACAGAAAAAAAGTATTTTTTTTTAAACCTTATGTGACCTACTGCTGGGCACATTCTACCACCAATTTTCTCTAGCCTCCTCTGTAAATAAATATCGAGCAAAACATTTTATAGCAAAACTCAAAAAAATCATGCAGTTATTTAATAAATTAGAATACTTTTTACCTCGATAAACATAATATTAAACCATTAAAAATCACTTCGTTATTAACCCTCGTTCCATCTCCACCAAAATTGAATCAGCAAACGAGAGGCTACGGCGTATCTTACAAAACAAATATAAATAGACTTGTATCTTTAAATTGATACGTTGACACGTAGCCTATCTGGGGCATCTTTCTCCCGATTTTTCGAGCTATTTTCGTTAGATTGCATTGATTTTCCTTGAATACTGTAAACTTGGCTTGACACGCTACCGTGTGCCCATAACTTAAGGGTCGAGGTCAAAGTTAATGATGATTACTAAGTATTTGTTGAGGAATTATTCATCGTATCGACATTATAGTTTGGCACTTCGTGATTTATTTATTAACTAGCTGTGCCCGCGGCTTCGCTCCCGTTAACTGAACACTTACCCTACCTACCCTACCCTACCTACCCTACCTACCCTACCTACCCTACCCTACCTACCTACCCTACCTACCCTACCTACCCTACCTACCCTACCTACCCTACCTACCCTACCTACCCTACCTACCCTACCTACCCTACCTACCCTACCTACCCTACCTACCCTACCTACCCTACCTACCCTACCTACCCTACCTACCCTACCTACCCTACCTACCCTACCTACCCTACCTACCCTACCTACCCTACCTACCCTACCTACCCTACCTACCCTACCTACCCTACCTACCCTACCTACCCTACCTACCCTACCTACCCTACCTACCCTACCTACCTACCCTACCCTACCCTACCTACCTACCTACTCTACCCTACCTACCTACCCTACCCTACCTACCTACCCTACCCTACCTACCTACCCTACCTACATACCTTACCCTACCTACCTACCCTACCCTACCTACCCTACCCTACCTACCTACCCTACCCTACCTACCTACCCTACCCTACCTACCTACCCTACCCTACCCTACCTACCTACCCTACCCTACCTACCTACCCTACCCTACCTACCTACCCTACCCTACCTACCTACCCTACCCTACCTACCTACCCTACCCTACCTACCTACCCTACCCTACCTACCTACCCTACCCTACCTACCTACCCTACCCTACCTACCTACCCTACCCTACCTATGTCCTTCTCCTGGTTCTTAGCTACCTCCCTACCAATTTTCAGCAAAATCGGTTCAGCCGTTCTTGAGTTATAAATAGTGTAACTAACACGACTTTCTTTTATATATATAGATATTAACAAGAACAACTTATATTTATACTTGGGACAAGTATATGTGAAATAAATGTATTTAAAGAAGTAATAGTTTTATTTTTATCACATCTGTGTGTCTTTTTATATACCGATATTTCGTTGAATATTTATGGACCAGGACGCACCCAGGACAGCACCTATAACAGTTACTTACTTTACTTATGAACCGACCAACCTATATTATTTAGAAATAAAAGGCATTTTGTCCAAACCAATAAAAAAAAAAAACAATCTTACCCTAATAACATTAGCAAATATCAAACGACTACCACATAGAGGATTATTTAGTTTCCTTGACATTTAACTAAAATATATAAAGAACATCAGGTTTACAACAAATATCTGTTGATCACTCAAACAATAAGACAAGTCACACTTAGAGTAATGAAATAAGATATTGAAATAGCATTAATAAAACTTTTAATACTAATTTGGCTTGACCTTAAAATCAACGCTTGTTTCATAATTGTGCTCACTTTTCATAGTTTATTCTATAGTATATTTACTTATTTAATGCTGTATATACATCAAAGTATAATGGTGGAAGGCGGACTTAATGCCTGAGGCATTCTCTACCAGCCAACCAAGAGGTGGTGCAGAGATAACAATAAGAAGGTGCATTTTGAAAAAATTACGATATTAAGTTACAACCATATATATTACTAGCTGTCCCCTGCGACTTTGTCCGCGTGTTTTAGTTTCAACGGTTTTTCATTTTCGCAACATTTTTCATTTATGCTCCGCTCCTTTTGGTTGCAGCGTAATGTTGTATAGCTTATAGCCTTCCTCAATAATAGGGCTATCCAACACTGAAATAAATTTTCAAATCGGACCAGTAGATCCAGAGATTAGCGCGTTCAAACAAACAAACAAACTCGTATAGATGATTAAAATGCTAATACATACAACTATATAAAATAATAGGGGAAAACGAATACATAAAATTAAATACATAAACATACTTACATACAATATTAGGGATGGAGAGGTTGTTCTGAGTTTACTTATTTATATTCTAAGGTCTCATAGGTTTGTCCCAACTCAAACCCGCAGCGCGTCGCAGTGACAGTTCGTTTGTTTCCTCTATACAACTCCCCTATGCGTGCTATCAAGTTAAAGAAAAATATAATGTTTCTGAACTGATAAATTTTGCACGTCTCTAGCTTCTCGTATAGGTCTGTTTGAAAAAAATCACGAATATTGGGAAGAATAAACCATTATTTATTTCTCCGAGACGGAAAAAACGGCCAGTATTGTAACTCATAGAAAACTTAAGACAACTTTACAAGAACAATGAATAAAAAACAAAGTTAAAGAAACAAAGTAAAAGCTACTTTATTAATTCAAAGGACAAAACTAAAACAGAATAAGTTCTTCTTGTCACCCCTTAGTTGTAAAGCCTTGTACGGACGAAGCTTTTCAATGTGCGCGTAGCCGATAACGCGTAAACTAGAATGCTGGTCTGTACAGGCAGCAACTGCGCTGCTGGACTAGTGTTCCTGAGTAAGCGCACATTAGAACGCTTAGTCCGTACAAGGCTTTTTTTAAAGTAAGAAAATAGAAAATAGGTCGCAGCTCGCTTAGAAAACACGACGTTGGAAAAGAAAAAGCTTCTTTTGTTTTTCGAAGTTGAAATGATAATTAAATGGTATTTTAAGTAAAAATATGTATATAACATTAATGTATAAATATTTTGTAATAAAAGTATGTATATTTTGAAATCACATCCAATTAAAACTGGGCTAAATAAGAGAGGAGATTTCTTACCATCGTACAAGATATATAGCACAATGTAGGTACTTTTTACCCGTCTACGATGAAGCCAAGAAAGGAGGGTTATGTATTTGACCTGTATGTATGTATTCAATTATGTGCTTTATTAGTTTCTTATTTTTTTTTTTTGTAACGGGCATAAGAGTACACACTCTGGGCCAATTATTCTCTATAAAATTCATTAAGGAGCTGTTATTTTGTTTCAAGCAATAGGTATGGTAAAAACGTAAAACAACAGAGCAGCTGAGGCAGTTAGTAACACGGTCCCGAACCTTAAAAACCATCTGAATAATAATGTAGGTATTGAGACCTTATTCTTAAATCGTCTCAAATTACAATCCCGTCTTACGATCTCCCAAAATGTTCCCATTAGGTACAACATAATTAGGTTTAAACTTTGTCAGAGTTCATCTCGGTCCATTTTAACCGCTTTTTATGGAAGAACTTTAAATCTTATTAGATACTTTTATCAAATAAAAACGTTACATTTTCCTCAAAGTTATTTTGAAAATTCTTGCTCCTAAGCTAGCCATTTTACTTAAATAAGGTATCAAGTTATTTTTGTTTTTATAGCGATCTTATGAGTGGCCACTGAAAGTTGTCCTCTGATCGTTGAATCTTTTGAATCTATTCAGAAGTTCAATTCTCATAATTAGTATTTGATATTAGATAAAGACGGTTTTGTCGTGAATGCCGTTTGATGATTTGATTCATTGCAAGGATAGTACTCTTACTCTCCTCCCATGTGAGTTTAATTCTAATAGAATACCTATGCAAAGTTAATAGTAGTTTAGCAGGCAGGAGATTCAGATAACTTATAAATTTTGACTGCACTGATAGCCAAGTGGTATAGGTCACCACGCCAATTACCTCTGTGCGCGAAGTGCCGCGGGTTCGATCCCCGCATGGGACAAGCATTAATTGTGTGATCCACAAATACTTGTTCCAAGTCTGGGTGTTCTTTGTGCATGTAATTTGAATGTTTGTGAAACCCCCGCGACACAAGGATTAAATTCTTTAGTACGGTAGACGTTTTTTTTTTTAAAAAAATGCTGTCTATGGTAGTATTTTTTTTTACTGTGATCTGTTTGTGTGCCTGCTAAATGAATAACAAATTTTGCAAAGGCATTGTATTGGAATTAAAATTACATTGCAAAGTAAGGGCACTGGATTGCGTAGATGTATTTAATAAAATTGTTTGGCGTATTATACGCGGTTAATTAAGTACCAAAGGTATTTTGTTCTTTGCACAATATACATAGTTTATAATATTATTTTACAAAGTATTATAAAATGTAATTATCTCATGTGTAATAGAAAAAAAGTGTGAAATCTGTAAAAAAAACACGATACGATAATCTAAGAATTAATGAAAAGTACAGTTGCACTAACTGTACTTAAAACCTAATTGAAGTCGGAACTCGAGTAAAGTTCTTCGTAATTCTGTACCGCGTGTGAACAAGCACCTGTTTAAATGAACACTAGAATTTCTTTGCTGACTGTACGCAGTAAGAGTTTGGCCCTTAAAAACCGGAAAAAAATGTGTGAACTAAATAGGGATGTTGACTGGGTATGAAAATTTAAAATCTATTTAGTCCGTCAGTTATATCAAAAACTGTAACGCAATGGATCATCGCCCCTCCCGCGCAGCTCAAACTACTCGCCGAATCGCCGCCTCCCCACTCACGTCGTCCCCACCGCGGCCTCAACCGTCTATAAAAAGGCTCGCAGCAGCCAACAACGACAGTTTAAAGTCCGGTGAAGCAGTCAAAGCCTGCGCTCAGCCTACTGCAGTAGACCTCTTCCAAAAAAAAAAAACAACAACGACAGTGCGGGTTCGGCACGCTCCGAGCATACTCCTTGCATCGACCTAGGTCGGTCACGAGTACCTCGCCCCTTGCTGGTCTTGAGCTAGCGGCGTGTATTGCTGCATTGGTTGTGCTATCACCGTTAGCGGTCCACACACCACTCAGGCAATACACAACGCACGTAGGGCTTCTAGATTAGATTATTTCCAAATATTGTTAGAGTTATTTAAATAAATATTAGTTGTTGTATGTAATGTGGGTTTCCTTCATCTCCATACACATCCCCCCCTTACAAAACATAAAAAATTACAAAGATACAGCGCTTTAAAGTTTCGGAGTAGGGGACTTATGACGCCACGCCTTGGTCAAAATCGTAGCGAGGAGTGACGTCACGCGTAATTTCCGTTCTCTGTATTTTGATAATTTTTTGTTTGCAGGAAAAAAGAAAAAATACGTGTCCAATAAAATTCATTAATCTACCAGGCGGAGATTAAAAAAAATAGGGAAACATGCCTATTGCTTATGCTCGGTTCCTATATTTATATATTCAAGATACGATTCGTTTTGCTTACAGACCGTAGATTTTTTAGTCCGTAAGCGAAATGAATTGTTTCTTAAATATAGGAACCCGGCATTAAACCTTTTTTTTTACCGAATATTTAATTAGCTATGTGTGTGGATAATTTCGAGATGGACCAGATCTTTACTAATCGGGCTTATCTGCATAATTAAATAGCTTTAAGCTTTGGTACCAGGGTTTCGTTTATACTTAGAGGTCCTCGTAATTTTTGTAAAAAAAAAATATTGTAGACCTTAATGAATTATTTTGTGCTTGTAATTTTTTACATCTACATCTACACTAATAATATTATAAAGAGAAAAGAATTATATTAAATAACGAATAAAAATATACGCGACCGATTTTAAAAAATCCTGCACCTTAAAGGTATGCTACATAATCCCTGAGTAACATAGGCTATAATATTTATAAAAAAAAAAAACTACCCGTGTAAAGCCCGGACGGGCCGCTAGTTGCAAATGCAATATTTCTCACCCCTGGGTCAAGAGACCCAAACCTTAAATACATAGTATACTTACTTAAAATACATAATACATACATAGAAGAGTTGTATAATAACTTTCGTGAGGAGTATTCATATTTATTTAAAAACAAACGGTTTACTCACGTATATTTTCGGGATCGCCCGACTAGTTTCAGACTCAATAGGAGTCCCTAATCATGAGCTGACGCGGCGGCGGTGGTGTCGCGAGTCGAACTGATATAGAAGAGTTTATGTATTTTAAGTAAGTATACTATGTATTTACATAAGAATACACATGAACTAACACGTCACTCATTATCTAAACATAAAATATCTTAAATTCATATAAAACGACGTCCTCCATGGTCGAGTAGCAGCACACACCGGTTTTCAAGCTGTTGCCAGCTCTGAGGTCCCGGGTTTGATCCTCGGACGGGTCAAACTAGAAAACCACTTTTCTACATTGTCTCTGGTCTGGGTGTTTGTGGTACCTTAGTTGTCTCTGAATTCTATAACACAAGTGCTTTACCTACTTACATTGGGCTCAGAGCTGTGCATGTGATGTTGTCGACATTTTTTATAAAAACAAAAAACAATCGGTTTTCATATAAAACGAATTACGCACAATTCTAAACTAAAACAGGTCATAACATACACCACTAAAACTATAAAATACGTCGCGTATCTAGTGGCCATACCGCCCATAATTTCAGTACAATAAGCAAGCCAACTAAGTTACCCAATAAGTTGCGAAGCCTTTTCCGCTGTAATACTAAACTTAACACCAATTAACATTTTTTATTCAATTATCTTATATTAGATTATTTCTCAAGGGAAACTGGTTGGATAGCGTTTAAACCACAGATATAGGTAGGCCTAGATAGAGCAAGTATCACGATCTGTATAAAACCAAGCGGTCTTTTTTGACTATCTTCTAAGACGCCACAAGCACTATTGAGTGATGATTTCAAACTAGAGTCAACTTAAAAATATGATGAAAGTACGATTCGTTTGCCTGGTAGATTGGTGAAACTCACTAGCGCGGCGCACTGATGCAGACTGAGCGCGACAGTTGCCACGTTAAGCATATTATGCTTAAGCCGGGCACGCGAAGTAGATACTCTTGCGTTACCTAGTTCTATTTATATCTGTGTTTTACTCTACTTAGATTTTTTTTCTTACAATGCTTTATGAAGTTTACCCCAATGTTAGACATACAAATAAATAAACCTATATGACACCAGAAAAAGCGTTTAAAACGTCAGTAAGACAAATCTAAAAAAACCGCGATAGAATCTGTTTAAAAAGTAGTTTTATTTAATGTTTTTTTTCTCGTTTTAGCGATAAGCGTTTTTTTTTTGTTGAATAGAATGATCATCATTAATCCCATATACCCGACTGCTGAGTAAAAGTCTTTCCTGACAAAGACATAAAAAACCAGTCGCATTTTGTAAAACTGTTATTTTCGGTCTTCTTGTATATACGGGAAAAGCAGAAAATCTATACTCTACACTTATGATATTATAAAGCTGAAGAGTTTGTGTGTTTGTTTGTTTGTTTGTTTGAACGCGCTAATCTCAGGAACTACTGGTTCGAATTGAATAATTCTTTTTGTGTTGGATAGTCCGTTTATTGAGGAAGGCTATAGGCTATATAACATCACGCTACGACCAATAGGAGCGGAGCATAAATGAAAAATGTTGCAAAAATGAAAAACCGTTGAAACTAAAACACGCGAACAAAGTCGCGGGGGACAGCTAGTTTCAAATAAATTTTAAAAGAAAGAACAAGTGTTTATATTTAAAGTCACGTGCTCCTCCAGCCCGCTAACTTATTCATTCAGTTCATTACTATGGGTAGAATAAGTATTTCAAATTAAAAAAAATATCCGTTACTCTCTGCATACTTTAGTAAAGCTTTACTAGTACAAAACTAAAAGCTATATTCTTCTTTTGCCTAGCCTTTTCCCAAGCTATGTAGGCTCGCAGTCTTACCGGATTCAGCTGAATACTTTATTTTACATGGAGCGACTGCCTTGTAGTGTATGACAGTAGTGTGTAAGTATTGTAACGATTATTTGTATGCATGTGTAAACATACCTTTCTAGGATTAAGCTAAGTAAGCATTATATTAAGAACAAATGTATGTTGGATCGAGGAGAGAACACAATAAAACTAGACGTTAATCAGATCACATGTGATCTGATTAACGTCTAGTTTTATTTAATGCTTACTTAGCTTAATCCTAGAAAGGTATGTTTACACATACATACAAATAATCGTTACAATACTTACACACTACTGTCATACACTACAGCCTATCTGACCTCCACAACCCATTTTACTGGGTAACAAAGAATCCCAAAGTAAGACTGGTTGTCAGAATGCTAATAAGTTAACTGCTTTTAAAAATTGGTGCTCCATTAGTATGCTACCGCCTGTCAAAAATCAACACATTATGACAGTCGGGAACAACGGTTTAACGTGCTTTCGGACGCACGGTGAGATCTCAGTATGTTTTCAAATGGTCACCCATCCAAGGACCAACAGCGGCGAGTGGCGACTTAACCTTTATTGTAGGTCAAACCGTGCTTACACGGCTTTAAGCGGGCTTACACTTAGCCACGAGCCCCTCAAAAACACACAAAACAAAATAAAACTAAAACCTATAACTCATTCAATAAAACATACAGATACGTGAGGTTTATGTGATCTTACGTCTATTGTAAACAGCAAACGTCCAGATAGTAAAACATTCATGCATATAGGTAGTATCAGAGTAGAATATACGATACATTTTATGTACCTGTACCATGAACTCTTACAGCAGTAGAGTTGCCGTTGTGCAAGCGAGACGGCGCACTACACTGCGTCGCGGCGTCTCGCTTACACGACGGCAACAGTCCTGCTGTAAGAGTTTATGGTATACGCAATGGATACGAGACAAGCAATTGTTATGCATTGTGTAATAAAGGTGGGAAAATAAACCTAGTTACCTAGATCATAAAATGAGAATTTATCGTATATATAGTTAAATAACACGGATGGAAGTAGGTCGCCACGCAAACCTTCTGCGTTGCCCGATTTCGATATCGCATAGAACAAAAATTTGAAAAAAAAGAAAAAATTTGTCTGATCCCCAACAAATACTTATATCAAGTCTGGGTTTTCTATGTGTGTGTGACTTATCATTTGAAAAAGGTTAATGACCTGACGGTTTAAGTGTCGACTTTTTGGTCAGAGAGAGACAATAATTCAAATAGATTAAATTGACACTATCGCGTTTGCCTATCGTTGGGTCTACAGTTGGTTGAGTACAGATGATTTAATTCTATTTTATATCGATCGGCGTAATCTCTTGAGTTTTGTATGTCTGAAAATCTTGTATATTATACCTAGTAGGTACAATCCTTACTAATATTATAAATGCGAAAGTAACTCTGTCTGTCTGTTTATCGCGCCTTCGCGCCAAAAATACTGAACCGATTTTAATGAAATTTTGGTACACATATAGTCTAGAGCCTGAGAAAGGACATAAGCTAGTTTTTGCCGCGATAATAGATATTCACGCGGGCGGAGCCGCGGTAAACGGCTAGCATAATAAAATAAGTATAAACAAGATTTTTAGCAACAAAAAATGCTTTCCCCAACTACTTCTGCAATTATTACTATCTTCCTTGAATATTATTTTTTTATCTTTCATGATTTAGAAAATAAATTTACTTAATAGCGAAAAAAGCAATTTCCGTAGAATTGATTCAAATAAGATAGTTTCGTTTTACAATAAAGCGAGAATACCCGGATCACGCAGCACCTAATTACTAAAGTTGCAAACTAGTCGCTTTTAATTACTGTTTAACGGACGCTTAACTGTTTGAGTTGCGAAATAAGTACGAGTGGTAATTATCTGGTATTGTTTGATTTTAATCTATACTACTTAATATATAAAGCTAAAGAGTTTGTTTGTTTGAACGCGCTAATCTCAGGAACTACTGGTCCGATTTAAAAAAATACTTCAGTGTTCGATAGCCCATTTATTGAGGAATGCTATAATTTATATCACATTACGCTGCGACTAAAAGGAGCGGAGCATAAATAAAAAATGTTGCAAAAATGAAAAACCGTTTAAATTAAAATACGCGGACAAAGTCGCGGGGGACAGCTAGTGTATCATATTTATATGGTAATGAACGTAACTCCTAAGTTACGTTAGCTATCACATAAAATATGATATTTATCTAATTTATTTGTTTACTGTTAGTAAATAAACATTTAAAGACTTACTTGACTATATACTAATTGAAATCTATACTAATATTATAAAGCTGAAGAGTTTGTTTGTTTTAACGCGCTAATCTCAGGAACTACTGGTTCGAATTGAAAAAATATTTTTTTATTAGATAGTCCGTTTATTGAGGAAGGCTATAGGCTATATAACGTCACGCTACGACCAATAGGAGCGGAGCATAAATGAAAAATGTTGCAAAAATGAAAAACCGTTGAAACTAAAACACGCGAACAAAGTCGCGGGGGACAGCTAGTAAAGATATAAACTTACATTGTGGTAAAGTTATTTTAATAAACAGTTGTTCTTTTTTAATTTTCATCCCCCATGAATACAAATTAGAGCGACAATTTATTTATTTTAAACAATAGTTTTACAATGTTGAGGAGCGGCTCATAGCTAAGTGTAAGCCGGGCAGTTAGACCCATAATAAAAGTTAAGCCGCACTCGCCGCGGTTTGTCCGTGGATGGGTGGCCATTTGTAAACATACCAAGACCCCTCCATGCCTCAGAAAGCACGTTAGCATACGTTGATCTTTGAAGCAGTTTTTAAGTCATTACAATTCTGACAACCAGTCTTACCATGGGATATTGTGTTGCCCAGTAAATTGGGTTGTGGAGGTCAGATAGGCAGTTGCTTCAAGTAAAATAGCAGCTGAATCTGGTAAGACTGGAAGCCGACCCCAATATAGATTAGGAAAAGTCTAGGCAGAAGATTTTACAAAATTGAGGATGATATTACAAAATTCAGGATTTTACAAAATTGAGGATGATATTGCATCTAATGCAAGTGCAGATAATCCTTTATACATTAGATTCTTCTGTTCGAAATTGTACTGCACAGTCCAAAATAGTTATTAAATTACCACGAACGCTATTAAACAAAAACATCCTTGTAAATTTAAAGTACTAATTCGCTTCGAATGTAATCGCTTAACTTGTAAATAATAATAATAAATAAGTAAATAAATGTGGACAACATCACATACATTGCTCTGAACCCAAAGTAAGTAGCTAAAGTTGTGTTATGGAATTCAGAGACAACGAAGGTACCACAAACACCCAGACCCGCGACAATGTAAAAAAGGAGATTTCTACCTTGACCCGGCCGGGGATCGAACCCGGGACCTTAGAGCTGGCGACACCTTGAAAACCGGTGTGTACGCCACACGACCACGGAGGTCTTAAACCTGTTGTAGTAATTGTCGTTTTCACATATTTCTTTTGTTTTGTCCACAGTTTTAAGAACTTAAATAGGGATAAGTAGTGTTGTAGGGCACTCTTAACGCCTCTTCCATCTATCCCTTGCAATTCTAAAGACAATAACATATTGTCTAAGCTTAGCACTAACTAACCTAGTTCCACATACATCTATCCCACTCTAACGCGTCCTCTCGCTCTAATGAAACGATTTATCTCTGTCTGACATGATCTAGACGCAGACGGTTGTATTTAATTGCATGTTGGCAATGTCCGCATAAAGTTGTCTAGTTTCGTAATATTTGGTATTAATTATATTTTTAATGTATTTATGTTCACACGACTTAGGAATGGTTTAATTTTGACGATATATTTATCTAGTAACAAAGGAAAGCCTTAGACGTGCTTAAGTGTCTGCAATTTATTTTAGAAGCAATAAATATAATCATTTATTTTAAGTACTAAATTTGGGAAAATAGTATTTTATATATTTGCAGAAATTTATTATTTTTTTTGTGATCCGATCTTTGTGTCAGCAATTATTGTCGACTTAAAATGAGTTATAGCTTAGTCCATCCGTAGGTCACAGGCAAAAAAGCAATACATTTTGGAGCCAAACAAATATTATTACTGAACAACCTTAAAAATATCTTACGTAAAAAAAGCTCAAATCTTGACATAAAACATCGATAATTCTATCAGAGGCATAAAGCAGTTTTCCACTCAATATATTGGCAATGTAATGTCTTCAACAGGGTTGACTAACACAAAAAAAACAATACAAGTTTTTTTTAACAAAAGACGATCGGGATGTTTTATTCTGGACTTTGTTTTCAAAATTAGTTATTCTGTTACTGTATATTGGTTAGTTACTCTGTTACTGATACAATAGCTTTGCAGGCTAAAAATCACGAACTTCTTAAAACGATAAGATCTCTAAGATGATAGTTCCGGTTTGATGTTTCCCTTCATAGCTTTTCGAAATACTTTACCTAAAATTCATTGGCAAAAAAACACTAACTCCAATTTGTGGGATAAATTGGAGTTAGTGTTTTTTTTATTAGAAAAGTAGGATTATTTTATAATGTATTTTAGTAAAATCTATTACAAACATGAATAGATCTCGATTTCCATCGGTTTATCTATAACTTCCGAAAGACATGAAATCGGATAATTCTGTTTATTATTTGCTTTATTTTAAAGGCAAGATTTTATTTTAAAGAAAAGAAAAAGGGAAATGTTTTTAAAAACTCACACCACCCGTGCGAATCGGAATAGCTAGTTTACAATATAAATAATCTCAAACCTTAGTAAGGATATATAAGATACTTTTATTCCGCAGTCCCGTGAGAAAATTTCGTAACCAGAAATTCAAATTACATTTCTCCGTAAGAATTTTTAACCAGTATAATTTTTGTTCATTCTTAGCGCACGAATGCAAAACTCTGAATGCACGCTTCTACCTATATTTGTTATTAAACATTTTTCATACCGGTGTAAATAATGGGTTCGCGAATAATAATAAAGAGTTTTCTGGTTAACATTCAAGTCTGTCTGAAAAATTATTAAAAAAAAAATCGAGAAAAATATAATAACTTAATATATAAAAGAAATATAAATTGAATATTTCATTGATGGTCACTAGTCACTGAAAAAAAAACGATGTATAGAATGCTAAAGTATTTATTGCAACACAATATAGCAATATACAAAATAGGTAGATCTATACAATCTCACTATATCTGACTGAGAATTAATATAATTTGAATTTCTGGTTGAGAAATTCTCTCAGGGCTGCAGGAATAAAAGCATCTTCTTATATATCCTTATTAAGGTTTCAAGATAGTTTTCAATAACCGGCCAAATTTTCAGAGATGGTTCAGAAACGATAACATTTCCGATATGAAAAAAAAAATATCTTATTATATCAAAAAATTTTAAAAAAAAATATTAATAAAAAAAATCTTTTTTTTCAGACCTGTCCACCACTAAAATGCGAACGGGTGGATATTACAACAGCACAATTCACTTGATCAACCTAGATAGATAATGTTACACACATAAATTTGGCGGTGCTAACAAACTTGCGTTAATTCCAACTAGGCAGTCACCAAAGCTAATTTTTAAGACAAGTTATTCTTAAAATCTTGCATCAATATTGCTCTACCAAAAACATAATGTTTTTTGAAGTTATACTTCTTCTGGCGCGTTAGGGAAAAATTATGAGAGTAAATTTTTACGATGCACGCGCACACCGTCACGGAAAGCCTACACCATGAAGTTAGCTAGTTAACATTATACGATGCGCGCGCACACCGTCGCGGAAAACCTACACCCTGAAGTTAGCTAGTCAACATTTTAGTTGATCCAAACCACATAATGTAAAAAATTACAAACGTCAAGAGTCCGATGCCAGTTTTCGAGTTTAATCTGAAGGTTGATTTTATACCAATCTGTCAATCACAAGTTTATGAGAAAGAATTTTATCTTGTTACGCCAAAAAAGTATAACTTCTCACGTGCGTATATATATTTTTTTTGCCGACAGCCCTGGTCTAGCCCATTTAGTGCCGACGCTTCCCCAATCGAGTAGTAAGCTCGTGTAAGGATCGATTACTCATTTTTGGCACATCACTATATATTGGTTCGTTGCTTTCATTTTTATGGTATCTTTATGACATTTCGTAATAGGTTAAACAGTCGTTGAAATTTACGAACCAATGTGTAAGTGGCATTATATTAATAAAGTAATAATTCTATGAGAGATGGAAGAAATATATGAAGGCCTTTGCTCTGCAGACTTTGCGATATGACATAAAAGGCTAGGAAAAAAATCTGTGTTTGACGATAAAGTATTAGGGTCATACCTATATTAAATTTATTTATTTATTAGAACTTAACTATATACACACTTAAAACAAACAGAAACTCTTAAAAAATGGCGTCAATAAAAATATTTATAGCGCTGTCGAGTGACATTGTACCCTAAAGACTGTTGGCATTACCACGTTGTATGGTAATTATTTAATCTTCATCTGTTATTTCACATGGTATGAACTACACAAGAATTTTACGAAGAAACTTTATCTAATCCAAATTTTAAAATGAACACCAATTTAAAATTCACCTCTTCTTTTCTATACAGCACCCACTCCTTTCCAAATCATAAATGATGACGCGACTGTGATCAGGCAAATTTTCAAAGTCTTTCTTCTATTAAGATTTTATGACCTTCTTTTAAAAAACCTACATACATAGCAAAAACCAGCCAAGTACGAATCGGACTCGCATACGAAGGGTACTGACCATTTTACGAAGCCCCCTTTCATGTTTAATTTATTTAACCGAAATACATCCTCTGTGAAAAATTCAACCCTCTAGCTATTACGATTTATAAGATACCCCCCGCTGACAGACGGACGGATAGACAGCGGAGGCTTAGTAATAGAGTCTCGTTGGCACCCTTATGGTATAACACCCCAAAAATGGACAAAAGCATCTTCCTATTTAGAGAAAGAACGTGCATTTATTAGCAATTCGCTAGCGTATTTCAGATAAAAAAAAAAACAGGTATCTGTACTCAGATTATAAATGAAATAATAGTTCCGTATTATTCATTGCACATTCAAACCGAGCCAATAGTCCCAAGTTTAACGCGAACAAACAAACAGTATCTCCTTGTATCTAATTAGGCCGGTTGCGAGCGTCCGATTGATATGCTAATTTGAAAATGTCGTTCGATGCTAGATAGAATTGCGACTTGCAAATCTTGTAGAGTATTGAATATTTGTTTACTTGTTTTTATTCTCATTTAGTTATCTTTGTACTTAATAAAGAAGTAT
This sequence comes from Diachrysia chrysitis, assembly GCA_932294365.1. Classification (NCBI taxonomy): domain Eukaryota; kingdom Metazoa; phylum Arthropoda; class Insecta; order Lepidoptera; family Noctuidae; genus Diachrysia; species Diachrysia chrysitis. The sequence continues at coordinate 7,589,024 of OW028664.1, forward strand.
GTTGTGGACTCTTACAAGGCTGTTTTGCATGACTCAATAAATATATATATAAAATTTTCGTGTCACAGTGTTTGTAACCAAATACCTCCGCAACGGCTTGACTGATTTTTATGACATTTTTGGTGTATATTTGTTATCTAATTTAAGGTCAAACTAAAAATTTTTGACGGGTTGACAAGCTTTGTTTTCAACACACGCAGTACGGCGTGGGGATATGTCGAACTTTCAAAACACCCCGGTCCCGTCTCTACTTGACCGGAGTCGCGTGATCGCTCCGGCGGGGTGGCTTTAAACAATCCCTGCATAAACATATTAAAAATGGTTAAATGCGACATGATAAACAGACTCTTGTACATTGCAGCACTATCAAAACATATCTAATACACAATGAAAACATCAGCCCATCAGTCGCTAAACTGCAACTCGCCTTATTACAGGTATTCCAACTCTATGTGATAGAATTTCGTGCGTTGAATATCAAATACACTACAGGTACGTCTGTAGTATACACAACTATCTTAAGTAGGCATAAAAAGGTGTGTCTACATTCTTAAATCTTTAACTATATTTATAGCCTGTTGTATTTCATCTCATCTACATTAGAATAATGATAGTTTACAAAAGTTGTTAGATGGTTAGGCGGATTCCGAAAATAAATTTTAATAATTATGATTGTATCATATTTAATTCTATAAAATGTCTCTTTTCTCTTTTAAAAAATGAATCCCGCACTAAGGAATTTAATCCTTGCGTCGCGGGGGGTTTTCCAAACATTCAAATTACATGTACAAAGAACACCCAGACAGGGACAAGCATTTGTGGATCACACAAATGTTCCAGATACGTATATATTATCGTTCTTATTCTTACCCCGGTCACTTCATGCGCGCAAACATTCGAACTAGGTTCGCGCGCTTTAATGTCTGGTAAAAAAACCGACACAGCTTGGAAATGAAGTCATTTGCAAATGTCGTTCGACACTTGTGGTTTTGCGTATTCGAGCGAATGCGAGTGACCGTTATTATAGAACTATAAAATAGAAAATGTTTAAATTAAATTCCAAATTTAGCATAATTTCACGAAAGAAAAAACCGTCATTAATCTTCATTTATTTATTTAACTCTTTAATTTTCTAAGGATGGGAATAAAAATTTAGATAAAATAAATTAAATTAAAATTAATATCTGAATTAATAATTCGATAACTCCCAAAACAATATTCGACCCATTTTAAAATATTCAAGAGAATTATAAGGCATTCAAAATTTGAAGGCTCAACCCCCAAACGCAATGTTGTGGTCTAACAGACCCGGAATAATTTATTACGAAAGCGGTTCGTTTAACCGCCTTTGTTCTCGAAACTATTAGACATAATTATAGTTCTATTCGAGTTACCATTTGCAGAAATCTGCGATAATTTGATTGAGTCAATTGGCAAGTATTATTAACGATATCGATAGTCTATGCAAACACTATTAGTGAAACAATTGTATTACTAGAATTGTTATCAGTTTAAATTTAATCAAATAAGTTAATAATAAAAGCACGAACTATATAATGTACAATGGTATGGCTTGAACTTGAATATTTAAACAAATTTTAAGTAAAGGTTTTTATGTAAAAAAATGGTATTGTTTAAAGTACTTGTTTCAAAAAGATTAGTTAAAATAATAGGTACTACAGAGAACAAGAGGAAAAGAAATAGTTTATTTTTTTATTTGCCGAAAATTCATACGTTTATTTACAAAAAAATAATATATATTTAAATTAACAGCAAAATACAAAAATTCAATATTTACATTCCAAGAAAATAGTCATAGCAAATCTAAACAACTTCATACCAATCCTCGACATATCATTTAATTCACAAAAGCCATTTTAGTGGGCAAACGAGCCTAATATTATAGTGGCGTCTGCAGAGGATTTCCCTGATAGGCGTCTGTCTCCCGTCCAAGACTTGATCCTATGGCCGTTAGTAACTGACGTTAAACCATCTCGACTTAACTGGAACATTCTAGAATCCATGTCATAAATTGTACTAAACCATTTAGTCGTCATACTAAAGTATATAAGTGTATTTATAGTAATTGCGCTTTTACAGGTTAAATTTTATACCTTGGTTTGTATGTCCCGGATGATTGCGAAGTTCGTTAATTTATAATAATATCTACTATTTTCCACATATAACGTTGAATATTAGCTAATCTGAATTTCATTAAATTTAATTCGGTTTTCAATAATTTCCAAATTAAAATCATGTTAACAAATGCACATTTCGAGGGAACATCGTTATTCAATTGTTTTTTTTTTTGAAAATATTAAACTATTTTTAATGGTTTCGACTAAGCAAATAATATTTTTCGCAGATACAAGCTAAATAAAAAATAGCCCCGCTCGTGTTTTACGACGTCGTGCAAAATCGATTTTGAGGAACCCTATTGAACTCTTTATTAGTTGAGCATTCTTGGACTTTAGTTGTACTAATATAATAAATGTTTAGAAATTTTAAATCGAACTCATTGTTTAATATTTATTCTATTTAATGCTCAAGCAGCGTGTGTACCGGCGGCCTAAAAAGTGAAAGTACCTAAATATTTCTTTTAACTCACATTGTATTTTTTAAATAACCTTATTGAATCATGTCAGTAACTTTCGACAGATAGCTTTTTAGGAACGTCTTAAAGTTGTAAATCACTCCTTTTGGAAGAAGCTTACCGCTTAAGTCCTGAAACTATGTTATTGTATTAAACCAATAATTCTGTTTATCAAACAGTTTGACAGTCTAGTCAACAATGATATTAATTAGTTACCGCATGTTTGGCAATGAATCACAAACACGTTTTGTAATTGCTCCATAATCAAGTAATTGTTTGATGTGCGTTTACTATGAGATTAATAAGCTTATGGTTTGAAACTGTATTGACAATAATTTTGCAATAACATGCTTTAAAGCAAGAAATAATTAAATACATAGTAGAAAGAAAAACTTAAACCTCTGGCAGGACTAATGGCCGAATACTGAAAAGTCAATCAGTTTTAAGTCGCCGTTAGCTCTCATGCTGTCTCTGACTCAAAGTTTTCATTTCAAAAAAACGATATACAAAAACTAAATACTAGCAAATTGATACTTACAATAATCATATTCTTAAAGAATACAAGAAATAAGTAGATGTCTCGATTGCTTGGCGAGAGTCGCATTATCCAAGCGTTGGCCTATAGATTGATCCGATTACAGGGGCTTATGATTTTCTTTTTATTCAATATCAACGGTTTCTTTGAGTGGCCGTTAGCTACATTTTGGTTTCTTTAATAAGGGAATAAAGGATTATTATTAGATTTTTTTGGCTGTAGTGATCTGTTGATCAGTCGGCAAGTTACAATAATATTATTAAGTAATTTGTACTAAACAGTATTAGTAAAATGACCGTTTAATATAAATAAAAAAAAGTGAAAACTTAACAATTATATGTCTTTTTTACAGTTCTCCAGCGCAAAAAGCCTAATTAAATAAACGATTAAAAGAAAATTAACAATTACAACATGTGTACTCGTGTACAGAGGCGTTGGTAACGGTAACAGTAAGTGTCGCGAATTCAATTGTTTTTTACCATCCCAAAAAAATGCCCCATGCGTCTAAATAAATTTTCACTTCATAACACACACAAGATATAACGCTGTATTCCATAGTCTTAAAATAAAATCTATTTTTAACTATCCACCAAAAACATACCTATATATTGTTCCATTTTGTTTATAAAGTCTGTCCTTATAAACCATCACTGTAGGGCAACAACGGTAATTAAAAACCCTCACAACAACTACTTAATAAATAATACGCCAGTTTATAAACAGAATTCGTTAATTCTAAACATTACCGTCATTTCATTGCTCATAAAGAATTTACATCACAAACATTAGGTATTTACGGCGTTTCTTACATTTACCCCTTAGGGGTCAAATAAATTGTTACGACAGGACTACAGTAAACTAAATTAGCATGTTTACGACGTTTGTGTGAGGGGGTAAGCTAAATAAAGTGAGATATCGAAGTTACCACTTGAAGTTAGTTGGCAGAATAAGCTTGGGTCGAAACATAAATGCGTTTATGACTTTGTTTTCAAAAATTAACATACTCTAGGGGTTAGGTAACTGCAAAGTGGTGATAAAGTTCTAATAAATTTAGGTTTTAATGCATATTTACATCTAATATAACTTAGTGTAATAGGGATGTTGACTGGGTATGAAAAGTTAGTCTATTTAGTCCGTCAGTTAGATAATAAAAAAATATTAGACTCGTATTTTTTCTTTTATCAAAACAAAAAAAAATTACAAAGATACAGCGCTTTAAAGTTTCGGAGTGGGGGCTTATGACGCCAAGCCTTGGTAAAAATTGTAGCGAGGAGTGACGTCACGCGTAATTTCCGTTCTCTGTATTTTGATCATATTTTGTTTGCAGGAAAAAAGAAAAAATACGTGTCCAATAAAATTCGTTAATCGACCAGGCGGACATTAAAAAAAAATAGGAGTTATGCCTATTGTAATGGCTGAATACTGAAACCTCAATCAGTTTTAAGACGCCGTTAAGTCTCATGCTGTCTCTGCCACATTAAATTATATAATGATAGACATTTAAGATAATCTTAAAGTTAAGTTGTGTTTCAGTATTCGGGAGTAAAACTCTTATTTTTATTGCACGATGTAAAGGTAGTTATCTTTATTAAATTAATTAACAATTTTAAATATTTACTATTGCTATTTTATTGATCGATTAAAATAAATTAAAATAATCAATTACCATATTTTCTTTAACATTTTTTCCCTGGTTATTGTTGTAGAAATTAAAAGCAACACTTTTAAAACACTCTTTTGAAGAAGAACTTTTTATTACACAGTTAAGTACTTATTTTACAAAAATATAATTACAGAAAAAACATCTTACAACATTACAATAAAGTTTTCAACAAAACTAAAAGAAAACACTTTTCGAAACTGCAAAGAAAATAGTTATTCGTTGTCTAAACCATTTTGCAACATTGTAAAATTGGAACACCCTGTCTAGACTTAAGACGTTGCACATAAAACTGCAATGGTTTTCAATATTCCGTCCGACTTGCTCTGAAGATTAGATATCGTTTTTCCAATCCTTTGATAGCTCACATTGCCTCGAGGTATTTGCATACGGTTGTTTCTTCTTAGTATGTTATTATATTCATATAGATTTTTATTGTGAACTTAAGAATTGATTAAATACTTTTTATTTTATTCTATTCTTTAAAAACTTTTAGAAAATATGCCAATAAGAAGAGATTCAACAAAAATTGAAACAAAAAGATATTTTTTTTACAAAATAAACATATATTTATATATAATTTTCTTAAAAAAATATATAACCAGTTTCCGGTGTCACTAGTACTGGGCCTCTAGACAAGTGGTATTTCGACAAACGTTCACTCTTATAGAATCGCTCAAATGTATGGAAGTGACAAGTCCAAGTCACGTGACTTATCGAAACGAAATGTCATTTCTATACATTTAATGTCATTTATGCGATTTCTATCATCGTTAACGCTTGTCGAAATGTTACTTGTCTAGGGGGGCTGGTACTTTTTCGGTCTTCCTCTGCATATACATATACACTCCTTCACAGTCATACTCATAATTATTTGCTTGTATCAACCTTACGGTTATTTTATTTTTTATACGGGCAATATCGCGGCTACAGCTATTTAAAAAAAAACCCTATTAGTCACACAAAAAACCTTACAATTCACAAATTCACAAATTGTTCGTCCAATATCAGTTACATCGCAGCAGTAAATTTGGACGTTTAGCAAAATTGCCAATTCAGACTACATCGATACATTTAAATTGATAGCGAATTGTGCTGACTGTTTGTTGATCCCCACTAAGCCTCGCATTTACGTTATCCGTTAGGCAATGACGTCAATTTGGGATTTTCTTTCGATGTTTACTATTTTTTACGCATAATATGGTAAAAAAGTGATAAAATATGTATTTTTTATCAATTTTTATTACGATTATTTTGGGCTGATATCTTTATGAAAACGCTTACTTTTTTAACGAAATTTTGAATTAATGTAGGTAAATATTACACTATCAACATAAAATTAATAAAAATGTAGAAAATACAATATTGCTATCAAGAAGGAACTGTATCCAATTAAGTACAAAAAAAAAGTTTTTTTAATCAATATCATTTTTAAATGTCATTTCGCATCATTCTTGCCTAACAATTTGTAGGTCAAATATTTTCGTCTAAGTTATTGATTAATCCATCGTTTCTACTATTCGACCTTCTTCTAAACGTTAAAACCTTCTTTGTAGAAATATCATAAAGCGTATGTAATAAACACATATGTAAAGTAAGTTTTTAAATCACTTCCAAAGAAAAACCTTAAGCCAAGTGCATAGAAGTACGGGTCTTACAAATACGTCGACTTAAGACAAATTGCATACGCTCAGGTACCCTTACTACCGGTTCTCTCTCAAAACTCGCCTTAAATCCACTTTTGTTTTTCTTCGAGCTGTGGAAGAACGTCGAATAAAATGAACTTGTTTTATCCTTTTTTAAACGACGCTCTTTAAATACGACCCCCGCACGAAATTAAATAATTGCGTCGCAGGACGTTTCAGAAACATACCAATCACATGCATAAAGACCACCCATACTTAGAATAAGCATTTTTGGATCACACAATGGAATCAGTCTACATGTTACATAGGTATTGCTGACTTACATTAATTCTTTACTAGCTGCCTGCCGTGTAAGATTTTCAAAACGTCCATTTTCGTGTTAATAAAAGTTTTTACGGAAATTATGGCGTGACCCAGGGTTATAGGGATTATTTTTTTTTTAAAGATAATAATTTGTTATTTGCTTTTATGCATTGCAAATCCAAAAACCAATTAAATGTTTTACCAATTTGTAAGTCGTGATATCAAGAACCATGTGTGTATTTAGTTGGTACCAAGAAACACTTGTCTGTACTGTAAGTCATCTCAGTTACTAATTGTGCTATGCTGAGTTCGTACGTCGTTTTTTTTTAAACTACTCCCAAGTCGCAATTCTAAACAATGCATTTGTGAAGTAAAAATTGTATATTCATTTTTTAAATTTTAAAGTGACTCTTTAGTGAGTTTATTTCGAATACAAATAGTAGTGTAACACCCACGTTCTCGATATAAGTACCCCGGAAAGCACTCTAAGCTTTTAGAGTGACGATGCAGTTCTTCGACCGCAGCGATTGCTACATATTGACTTGCATCCCATTGCATCAAAATAACTATGGAGGTTACAGGTTTAGTGAAAAACTGAAAACACTGTAACTAAACTACTATCGACAAGTGATCTCTCAAACTTATATTTGACAAATGCTCAACATGAGAAAGAGAAGGCAAATTTTTGGATTTTATACTTAACTAATGGACCGCTCCGGGTTCGCGCTTCACTTTTTTTTTTTAATATTCTAATAGTCTCTGTCAAACTGGAATAATGTAGTATTCAAATGGTGAAAGATATTTGAACCCGGCACAATAGTTTTTGAGTTTATTCTGTACATACATACACACATACATACAAATATTTCCTACTTATAGTATTAATAGTATAGAATTCTCAACACGGTGCAAATCGTGAGGAGTTCACACCAGCAGCTTGGACCTTGTTCTTAGTCATGTATATTCATAGGTCCATTAAGAAAAATGAAACCATTTTTATGTTTTAGTTACAGAAATAATCAATCAACATCAAGTCGCTATGCTCGCTACTTACATGTTTATATTTTAGCCTTACTGCTATAGCAATTAAAACTCAAATTAGGCTGTAAAAATTAAATCCTCAAAACCGTTGGATAAACAATAACTACAAGTGTTATTTATCTCGTTCCAGAAGTTATTAATTACTTCCTACTGTTTGAGCATTATATGCGGAAATCGTTAATTAAATTCATCCAAGTAGACACGTATTACATAGGTATGTGTTCATTCTAATGAGAAAACTGAATAGGGAACGTTAAGTGGGATAACTACTAAATTCAGAAGTTTTGCACTGACAACCTGACAGTAGTAGCTGGGTCCGACTGGAGGTGAAATGCAGACCGGGTGTTGCGGTGAAACTGTCCAGCTTCAGATATGTAAAGTCTATATATAATGATAATGTTCTTCTTCTTTTTATTCTCGTGTCAAATGACTCTCAAACTCTTTCCGACCAAAAGGTTCCGGTCGTTGGCCTCCATTACGTCCTGGAGGGTGCAGGTAGTAGTGCAGGACAGAAGATGCGCCATGTCTTGCGCCGGGGCACCACATTCACATTGGATATGTGAAGGATCGATGATGATGTTATGAAATTATCATAAATTTAAATAAAAAAAATAAGAAAACTACCGAAAAACATGAGAAAATTTCTGTTAACTTTCAAAATGATGATTAGACTCTTCATATAGCTAAAAAAGATCTCGAACACTTTAGCTTTATAAAAACGCATCATAATCGGTCCATTTGTTCGTTTAGGAGCTATGATGCCACAGACAGACAGCCAAGACCAACGTATAACACCCCTCTTTTTGCGTAGAGGATTAAAACGACCAAAAAAATTGTTGATTTAAGAGTTAGAGTATCAAGGAAAAATAACAGATATTGGAAAACATCATCTAGTACAGACATTTTTAAAATCTTACACGTCTTTTAACAATAAACCAGATTTGATCATTTTCAAATATCCTGTACTTAACCATACGATGATAGGATTGATTCTAAAATGATACTTTTTTGTATTGCTTAAAATTCACCTATAAAAGCACTTTCATTAAAAACTCACGCTATATAACGTAGTATATACAAACTCAAGCTAGCTACCTAGCTCTTAGTAGAACATTGTATAAACAAACTTGCGACACGGCGACCTAATAACTAATTCATGTATAAAGACAACAGCTGTCTCTTTGAAGATTCTACAAGAAGCCGACATGTTCCTTAATGTTAGAACGATCAGAGAAAGCACTAGAACTTTGCTTATGCATGTGTTGAGACAGATTTTTTGAAAAGGTATACCTTTGAAACTTTTGATATTTGCTATATAGTATTTAATCATTGTTTATTTTTAAGCGGTTCTCTATAAGCCTCTCATATTAAGCTTGTTTACAATTATATAGGCTTAACGCAAGGAGTCAACAAATATTATACATAGTTGTAATTATTTGAACTAATTTGACGACTTTCGTGGTCGAGTGGCGTAGACACCGGTTTTCAAGGAGTCGCCAGTTACAACCAATAATCTATCACTCAAATCCTCATCATACAAATATATTTCTATGAAAAGTGAAGGTCACAGAATTCCCTTTAATTCTTACGTCCTTTCTAACTAGTAAATGGTCCATTAATAATAAATACATCAATTACAAACAACTCCCAAGAAACTGGCCTTTACCTCACGAAACTTGTTAGCCATTGTTCAATAGTTATGACATTAACCAGCTATAATTTATCATTTGTAGTTCAGTAAGTTGTTGTTCGATCCTTGTTGAACGCCCTTAGTTAGAAAGAGATAGAGTTAACAGAAATTGGCTGCTATTATTGAAGATATTGCAGTGCCAAGTTGCACAATTTGAACAAACTTTGTGATATAATGCTTGGTCTACACTGGTTCGAGACATATTTGTCTGAAGACGAAAATGGTTGGCGTACGTGTAAATTAGTTCGCGAAGTTTCCGTACGTCAGAAAATAGAGTTTCGGAAGTTTGTGTGACATGTAACGGTGTGGAATATATACTGAATTTATCTGTTTTGTGAGGTGACGAAAATAGCACGCTTACGTCACTTGCCTAGTACACAAAATGTGTATGTTTTTATTACTACATGGTAATAAAATAATACCGGCCTATAAATATCCCACTGCTAGGCGCAGGCCTATTCTCAAGTAGAGAAGGCACGAGCATTAATCACCGCTGTTGCTCACTTGCGGGTGGGCGATTTCAGATAAAAAGATTTCAGAAATTTTTGAAATCCAGGTGTCCTCACAATGTTTTCCTTCACTGTTTGATAATGGTGTCTTAGATTAATCAGGACATGTCATTTAATTTTGAAAAAGTTACATTGGTGCTCGTCTTTAGTGGGTTCGAACCTGCAACCTTGTGCAAACAAATCCCTTCGTTAAAACACTAGACCACCATGATATTTTATTACATGGTAATAAATACGCTTTATATCTAGTTAAAACCTCCTTAATAATTATTTACCTTATAAACCTTTACAACAGAAAAATAATTATTTTTTGAACTCTTAACCTGACCAACCGTTTTGTGTATATATCTAAAGATCCTTATTTGTACATATATTTCTAGGCGCGGTGGTCAACTCCCATAAAAAGCAATGTAGGTTTAATGCTTCTCCACTCGACTTGAAATACAGTCTGGATTACGAGAGTGCAATCTTAGTATATTATAGAATATAATATTATATTCTGTGTAGTCAGATAATTCTCCAGCAAAACTGCTGGAGAATTTCTGACTGCCATGCTGTTTGAATATTCACAAGTACATACACAAGTTATGCTGTATACTTTAAATTATATTAAAGAAATTAGGTAGAAAACGAATGATATAGAATGATGAAGAAAAATATAAAAGAAATCTATTTATAAAACAAGGTCGGGTTAGCTACACCATTGGTAATTTTATAACTCAAGAACTTGTGAACCGATTATCACGATTTTTGATTTCTTAGATTTTTTCCGTCTCAAATAGCATTATAAAGTAACTATAAAAATAAGAAAAAAGTTGATATCTTACGGGAATGGAAACTACTAACGCGGGTGATACTGCAGAGTACAGCTAGTTAAACATTTTATTTATTAAACTTTTAGTAAAAATAATTCAATTGCTCCATAATACACGCATAGTATTAAGTAAATCCGATGAAACTCGAAATAACCCCCAATATTTCTATAAAAAAGGCTAGACATAAAAAAAAATGTAAATTATAGCAATAGACGAAAGCAATCAATTAAAATTTATCAAATTAGTATTAAACTTTCTAGAACATTCATGTGTTCACAACCTAACATAATGCTCAAATGCTCATTACAAAAAACTGTCGCAGTCATTTGCAAAATGGCCGCCTCAGTACTAGAACGTTTTTACATGATAGATGAAGGTTTCTTTACTTTCAACCTAAAATACCTTTTCTTTGTAGGATTATGGCCGGAAAAGTACCTAACTAAATACCAAAAATTTCTTTACAAATTATACGAAATTTTCATCCATATTCTCACAATTATATTTCTTGTATTAACTGGGATCGGAACGTACCAACATAAGGATGATGTTACAAAATTCTTGTCAAATATCGACAAATGTTTGGTTGTATACAATTTCTTTTTTAAAACTATTATATTTTGTATCAAGAGGAATCAGTTGAAGGAACTTATCGATGAAATCGAGAGGTCTGGTGATGAAGTCACTGAAGAAAGAAAGAAACTAATGGCGAAATATGTTGTTTTTTTAACTGGGATTTCTGCTGCGGTGGTCGGCGCTTTCAGTTTGCTGGCTCTATTTGAGAAGAAAATGTCGATTGAAGCCTGGATGCCATTCGATCCAATGGCGAATTCTATGAGCTTAATAACCTCACTACAGATACTCGCTATCATAGTCTTTCCTGGTCTATGCAGAGCCTTTGCCATGCAAGGTTTAGTATGCAGTATGATCATGTACTTATGTGATCAATTGATACTCTTGCAGAATGACTTGAGAAGCCTGGAGTATTCGAAAGAATTTGATAAGTTGACGAGGATTAAATTCAGGAAGATAATAAAAAAGCATATTCGGCTGATGGGGTAAGGTATACAGTAAATAGTATTCGCATTGTACGTAGACCACTTCCAGCTGTTTTTTGCGTTGGTTTTACCACACAATAAATAGTACTACGTACGGAAGGTTTAATTTGCAAAAAAATATATGTAAATAGCGATCCTACCTGCGACGCAACAAGCTCGCAAAGCGCTTAATTCCTAGCGCGATTTTTAACTAAACATTGCCACTTACTTCTAATGCTTAACTCTTTTATTGTCTGGACTGGAGCGGCACATAATTATCTAATAATAATATTACGTGTGACGCGGCCAGCGGCAACTTACTGCCATTTACATGCTGGAGAAGCGCCCCGGCCGCACATACCCAAACTGAGGAGTGAAACCCCCTGGTTTTACATAAATTCCACGACATACAAACTATTAGATTCAAGGCAAATATCTTTCGTACACATCTTTACTTTTCTAAGCATGAAAAATTTAAGTTAACATAACCCTGACTTATCACTCGGGTAAAAACCCGCGAATGTACCGTGTGTGGTAAAAGTCACTCTTTTAAAATATCTGAATATCTATTACAAGGCGTAAGCTGTTAGAGCTTCAATATATATTTTGTATGTCCCTAGGCCAACACCTTGTTTTATAATGCAGTTTTTATTATGTTACAGATATTCTAATACCATGGAAATGATATTTAACGAATACTTTTTGATCCAAAACTTGGCGGTAACTGTCGAATTATGTTTGAACGCTGTGATGGTGACTGTGGTATGTGATTTTTTTTATTTTTTTTGAAAAAAGTATTTTGATCTATTTTAATTTACTTAACTTTTTAAATAATTTAGTATGAAATTACTTATTTGATTATATTAGTATGAAAACACAAAATGAGTATAAAAATCCATTTTAATGTTATATTATATACAACCAGCATATTTTATTTCAAATATGCTAAATGACTTTTCAATTGCGATATACGGATAAATACTAGACTTATGTAAATAAATGTAACTGAACACAACCTAGTTTGCATTTCGTTGTTTAAATTAACAGGAAACATTGATTTGCGGTCATATAATTTAGATCAAACGTGGTTAAACCTAATTATTTTCTTATTTGTTTAAATGAATTGATTGTATTATCATATTTTTTCGTCTGAATTTTAAATGTTTACAATTGCCAACAATCTATTTTAGTATAGCAAATCATTCATCAAATCGCTCTACTTTTTTTTTCTAAACATACCAAGACCTCTCCGTGCCTCGGAAAGCGCGTTAAGTCGTTGGTCCCGGCTGTCAAACTTTGATCTTTGACAGTCGTAAAGTTCTTACCATAAACCACGGGATACTGTGTTGCTCAGTAAAATGGGTTGTAGAGGTCAGTTAGGCAGTCGCTCAATTTACCATACGGTATTCAGTTGAATGCGGTGAGTCTGAAAGCCGACCCCAGCATAGCTTGGGAAAAGGCTATGCAGAAGTAAACTTTTCTTTTTTTCTACCTACCAAATAAATGCCAGAACTTAATTAGTACTATTTCATAATTATAATCATCAAATCTTTATAAAGGTTTTATATTTATCACGGACTCGACTTTTAGTCATACATTGCATAAAATATTATTGTTATTTCAAGACAAAAGCCCATTTTCTCTTCTAAATATAACATATTATCCTTAAAATCGTTTTAAAGGCGACATATTGTATTTTTGATATACATCGTTAAAATATAAGTTCTTTACAAACAATGTATTGTTTCAGGTCGGTGCCCAACAAATGACTCTATTAATTACCTTCGTGGCTTATCTGTCTATCGCTCTTATAAATGCTTACATATACTGCTACTTGGGAAATGAACTCATTATTCAAGTAAGAAACCCTTTATTTTAAATCGTAAGAAAACAAAACACAGCAGTTTGTAGGAAAAAATTGTAAAATAACTTTGGCACCATGTATGTAAAACACTAGAAAATTATTCAAAATAGAATTTTCTTGAAAGTTTAATTCAAAAACATAATAAACTAAATTAAAAAATGTTAATAACATTGGCAAGTGAATATTATATATGAAGCGCTACATTATTGCTACGCCGTAGTAGACGTCACTGCTACGCCGGATACGCTGTCGTAGCTGATAACCAGTCTCTACGTTAAGTCATGTCTGGAATATTGTTCAGTAGAAGATGAAATATTATGCCGGCAGCTGTTTAGCTTCTCTAGAGCAGGATTTTATTGTACTTTTTAAATTTATTTTAAGAATCTAACAAGATATAATAAGGATCTTGATAAAAAAACCGATAACATATTCGATACTTGAAAATGACAACAACATTATCATATAACCAATAAAATAAAGTTTAGTTTTATATTTGAATATTTGAATATATTAAAATCAAAATCTTACTTATACTATTTGACTGCACGGATAGTCGAGTGGTATAGGTCAACACGCCAATTACAACTTTGCGCGACATGCTACGGGTTCGATACCCGCATGGAACATACATGTATGTGATTCACAAAAGCTTGTTCCAAGTCTGGGTGTTTTTTAAGCATGTGATTTGAATGTTTGTAAAACCCTCTGCATCACAAGGATTAAACTCGTTAGTGCGGGAGTCGTTAAAAATACTTGCGGTTTGGCAATGAATTTCACTGCTCTATAATCCCTTGAATAGAGAGAAAATATAATATTTACTTTGAGCACATATTTCTTAATTTCGCATTTTATTCATAAAGAACGCTAACAACATTATCCCTTAACATCAACTAATATTGACTCTCTTTATAGAAACAAATAGGCAAGGAACATTGATATTAATATTTATTCTTTTTTTTTCAGAGCGAAGGCATAGCTCTTGCAGCCTACGAGTCAACGTGGACCTCTTGGCCGGTAGACCTGCAGAAAAACCTGTTGATAATGATCAACGCTTCGCAAAGACCTTTAAAACTTAGCGCAGGAGGAATGGCTTTGTTATCTATACAGACGTTTAGTCAGGTAAAGTAAATTAGACTTTAATAATATGGTATATGACTGAGTTTGTAAAGCAAAAATCTATTTAGTCCGTCAGTTAGAAATTTAAATATTATTAATATTTAACACATATTATTTTCTTTTTAAAAATAAGAAAAGAAATAGCTATTCAAATGGGAGGTGATGACGTCATGCTTGTGCTCAAAATGCACGAAATTGTGACGTCATGCTATATTTCTATTCAATGTAGATAGGTATCGTTGTGACTTTTGGGTGACATAAAATAAGAAAAAATACATAATATTTTTTTTAACAATCTATCAAACAAGCGGCCTGCAAATGCATTTTTGCTACGATACATATTGCATAAAACAATCCTCAAACACAAAAACCAACAAAAAAAGAATATTTGTTGTTTACTGTGTGTGTTTTCATTCTAAACCTCAGTAATAAAACCCCAACCAAAACCAGGTTAAAACACTTCATCTGAGTCATTTAGAATAACCGTAAAAAAAAAACGTCAGGCAGCCATCACTTCTAATTGCCTCAGAAACAGACCGTATAGAAACACTCTAATGAGGTCTCTTTAACAGATTTCTATATTTTGATATAACGCTTTTATTAATCAAGTATTTCTGATTTTGTGAGGCAGAACGATCGACTGCTAATGTGAAGGAGATGTAAAGGTATTTGCGTAATTCAATGACGATTTAATATTTGAACGAGAAATTTAGGATTGAATTTTGTTTTAGTAATGAAAATTATTTGATAATGTTTGTTTATTTTCAGCTATATTAAATTATTAGCGACCCGCCTTGACTTTGCATGGATAGAGAAAACATTAATGAATTATAATAATAATAAAAAAAATCATCACTATATCTTAACAATATGTGCGTGAAAAGAAATTCCGTTCGGAAGTTCTTGAATTTATCGCGTTCATAAAGACAGACGCAGCAGGGGATGTTGTTTTAAAATATGTACTAGCTGAACAGGCAAACTTCGTATTGTCATATAAATAAAAAAAACTGGGGTATAAAAAGTTTGCGGCCTATTCTCTATTCTCAGTACTACCGAATATACACTAAAAAAATTCATAAAGAGTCACAAACATACAATGAACCCTGAAAACATGACACTCCTTTTTTGGGCAGTCGTGTAAAAGTCGGTCAAGCCGTTTCGGAGCACTTTCTTTCCAAACACTGTGACATAAGCATTTTATATAGATACAAGGATATAGAAGATGTAATACTAAATAGAAGTTATGTTCTAAGGGGCATAAATAAACGTCTTGTATTATGTATGTATATATATATTTATAGTTATTGTAAGAATAGCAATCACATGATGGAAAACGTCACAACTTATCCTGTGAGACTGTCATTGGCCACAAGCCTTACCATAATACATCAATATTTTTAATTTTTAGCAAAAATGCTATTTATATTTCAAACTTCTACTAAACGAATCCAGTTAAAAAAAATAAGGATTGTAAGATAGTATAAGACGCAATTTCGTTTTGACATTCCAAACAACAAAATCCATTTTGATCGAAAATTATACGGGTCCATCTCAGGTATACACCATCGACGACATAAAAAATAATCATATCAATCCTCAATAGAAAGAGGGATGAGAAGATAAAATTGTTTTCACTTAAAAAAAAATACAATTGTGTTGAGAACCTCCTTTTAAAGTCGGTTAAAATCAAAGCTTCCCTTAGTTTGAGAACTGATCTTTATCATTAGTATTGTAGGATAATTTAAGGTATTTCTACTGTCAAAATTTCTGTATAAGGAGCCTTTTAGCCTTAGAGTATAAATAAGCAAGCATGGAGGGAGCGCATTGCTAGTGGCTCGTTGTGCCAATCGATAGCAAAATTTTATGGATAAATACTTTTAGTGATTTTCCGTACAACGATAGACGTTCATGCAAAAATATCGACGAGTCCAAAATTAATTGATGAATTAAATAAAGTGTTTTGTATATTTTTAAGATAGTATTAATAAAACTTTTGACTCTTATTCGATGTGACCTTAAAGACGACGCTTGCTCATACTTGTGCTCACTGTTCATACTCCGTTAAGCGCACTCTATAGTTTACTTTATACTCTAAGCTTCCAACTGTCTCCAAGTCTCTTATGATTAAAATTAGAATCCCTCTTCATAAAAAAGTCAAGAAAGTACCCTTAACAGAAATGTACAACATTTTTATTTCGTCTTTATTTTTCAGGCTCTCTACAACGGATACTCTATCTTTGCCGTCCTCAACGATGTTGTCAATTAAATATGATTGCGTCGTTTTGATTTACATATTTAATTGTTTTCTGCTTCGTAGAATTTTTCTGTTTCGAGGAAAAATACGTAAATGCAATACATAAATTATAAGTTAATGTTTGTTTTATTTTAAAAGATTTTTTTAAAGAGTCTTATTCTTGACAAGTTTTATTTATCGTTTATTTTACTTCGATTGACAAGTCTTGAACAATTACAATATAAAACGTAGATACTTATATAAAGAGGTGTCGGTCACGGTAACAGTAACAGGTCGCGAGAGCAAAGTTTTTTTCCCATCTCAAAAAAAACCCAACGGGCCAAAAAAAGTTAAAAATTTAAAAATTACTCACGATAACGAGGATTACTTACGGGGATGAAACCGCAGGGCAATTATAGTACTATACATATTATTATTTAGTAAATACATACAAACACCGAGACGCAAGACAGCATACTACAGACAACACAAACATTTGTTCCGAACGTAAATCGCTCACAAGACATACCCCTTGCTAATCGGGTCGTCTTTTGTTTAACTTTTGCCATCCTTTGCCATCCATTCGAACTAACGACACCCATGGGTATACACAAGCTTACTGGTAAAGCACCCGGATGTCTGGTAATTACTTGCAATCAAACAAGCTGGAACCACATGGTTAATACTATAGGCTTATGGAGTCTTTGTGGAGAATATTTAACGAAATAAGACAATATAAATAAAATTAAACTGATTATATACAAATTTAATAGTTTTTGAGTTCGAATCTTTAAAAGTACTAAGCGATTTTGATGAAACTTGCCTTACACTATTTCTTAAGGTAAAGTTGATAATTATTTATCTTGAAGATAAATAAACTAATTTTATTATTTGAACACTGATAAATAATTTTTTATATTTTATTTTACTTAGACTCGCTTGCACAAGCCCGGGTTATCTTTTAACCTCAGTGTTAAATGCTACAATATTGTCAATTTCACCTCGTATTAGCAACTAACTCTTGGTTAGGTTTTTCGTGCAGTGTAAGTGGGCCTTACTGATAAAAATTACACTACGGTTAAGAATTAATTGATTTTTATATATTCTGTTACTTAAAATACGGCATTTGAAATAGACAAGAGAATCTCTTATACCAAGAACACTTTTAATTTATGAAAAAAAAATCTAAAGTTCGCTACAATATTGTCTGTTTGCATTTTCATAAAGAAGAGAATATTTTTGCCTATAAATTCTTACTTTAGGATCTTATGAAGCGAGCTATGGAAGTAAAGGGATGAAAGTTAATGAATTTATATGCAAATGTTGGTAAAAGTATAACTGTATTAAATCCTTCAGAGAGTTATGGTTTCTTAAGGGGTTTTGATAAGAAGCCTTTTAGGGTTAGAGGTCGGCGCTTTAAGGTACTAAATTGAGATGAAATCGAAGCATCCGCGAGTAAAATAAAACGCATAAAAGTGCATACTTTTAGAATAGATTATATAATTTATGCAGACATAGACTTACTGAATAACTCCATATAATAACATTCCACTCTGTTAGAAGTACACACGTCTTCGGTCGGGTCAACTCTTTCTCTCTTATGGCGAGACAATATGGTGGCTAACCCTTGCGTCATACTTGTGAACGGATGCTGCTTGCGGTGACTGGTCGTTTTTCTAATCTAGAGAGACGACTGTAGATAATACTTTTTTTTTACTACCCTTGCTATTTGTGCTGCTGGGGAGTTTGATGCGCCGTTTCTTCTCTACAGCCAAAGCACTTACGAAGCGGTGAATAAGGGCGCTGTCTATTGTATTATTGACGTTTTAAAAGTGCGTTTTTGTAGCCTAGTTCGAATAAATTAGTTTTGAATCTGAATTTGATAAAAAGCTATCAATCCTTACCGATACAGAATCAAGATAGAAAACATTGGTTGGCTTTTAACATTACCCTCCTTTTGTGACAGTCGGTATAATGACTGTTCTATTGTACTATAAATAATAGTAACAAGGGAGGATGTCTATGTTTCGAAGTATATTTTATAGTTGAACAAAAAATAATTTTACGCAATTAAATTATATCAGCAGGCGTATTTGCTACAGCGGTTGTCAACTAAAGCAATAATCTATTTATGAACAGTAAGTGTGTTTATAAAACGATTTTGGAATCGATCGTGTTTATAATTCGATCCTTTAACGTCGAAGACCAACTGGATCTACTACAACGTAGTTGGTCGCCGACGTTAGCCGACACTAAATTTGCGGTAATATTACCGGTATTTTTATCCAGTGAACATCGCTTAGCTTGTCAGCTGGAGATAACGAAATTAAACAAAAAGGTCAAGAAATAAAAGACAAACGAAAAAATGAATAAAAATCTTAACCCTCATATACAGATGAAAAAAATTATAACCGAGTGTGGGTTGAATTTATAAAGAAATCGTAAAATTCTGCGGTCATCATGTTTTTATTACTTTACTGGATTTTATTAAGGAAGACGATTACTCGTCGGTCGTTAGAACTTGAAAATGTTACAAAAGATAAAAAAAGTTAAAAATTGGACCTCGGTAACAAACTATTATTTATTCTTGCAGCCACATAAAAATAAAAATTATAAATTCAAAATTATAAATTGCGATGATGGAGTTTTGTTGTATTCCAATGTAGAATAATCGTTGTTAAAGTAATCTAATAGTGAGAAAACGTTACAAGCATAATTTAATTATACTCATTAAACCGTAGGACAACTCACATACGGCCATCTGATCCCAAACTAGGCAGAGCCTGTATTATGACAAAGAGACTACTGATAAACATACTTACATTTTTCTAAATACATACATATTATAGATAAACTACACCCTATTGGGTAATATACGTACGTATATACGTATTAAAATCGGGGGGCATGGTAGTACCTCCGCCAAGACGAGACAGCGGAAACGCAAGGGCAACATTTCTCGAAGCGTTCCGTCATATTTTTGTACCCTTATAGATTCGGTACCTTGTTTCTCATAAAAGTTCCGTTTATTGGTTGTGGTACTTACAATTCGCAAAAGTTTACATAATATACAAATACCAAAAATATATATATATATATATATATATATTAAATAGGTGCAGTGACAGGCTACAAATTAGTATAGAGGAAGAAGAGTATATTGTACAAAATGGTAATATTCGAGACACACAAAATATAAACATCACACTGAAAATCAGTCATACATCAATCCTATCTCTTGCAATTCAGCTCTCAAACTAACATTTACCAACTGATAATATTGAAAAACCAAAGCAACAAGCGACGTGATTCAAGCCTATAAAACCTCTATAAACTTGAGGCAGATTTCAGGGATGAATATGAACGCGATCAATAAAAGATAATCTCCATTCTTGTTTCATTGATTTCAAAGGTCCAGTTTGCATTTCACCAACATAAACTAAATGCAGTTCAGGCAAAAACCACAGAAAATAATGAATAAAGTAAAATGCTTTAGAACGCTTTTGTTCCAATTACGCATTCCCCATGTTTTTTAAGTGAAAAATTTAATATTCTTTGGCAAAATCACTTGACATTTCCGATGTGACTTTGATAATTCTTTAATTCCATATTTTTTTAAACCTGATTACCCGGGTATCGGTACTTTCTAGAAACGCGTTTAAAATGTAACTGGTCAAATCCGCCCTTAGCTGTTCTAGCAAAATGCTCAGACAAATGGCCCTTGAATCGCCTGTGAGGGCAATATTGCCGTAAAGCCTGAATCAATATTATATCATATTAACGCGTGCGCTCCCACCGCGCGAACGTGTCATCCGTTGACGAGTGTGTCATTGTCGTTACTATATCAAAAACAAATTAGCGAATATTTATATTTCTTAGTAATTATATAGTCTGGTCTTAATATCGTGATGGTGCAGTGCAAATCATGTAAACTGTCGCTGGCCCGAGCGAAAGCCGACAGCCTTTTAAAGTGTAAAGGTGGTTGTGAGGGTACGTTCCACAAAAAGTGTGCCGGTAAAATTAAGGCGTTCACTGATACCGGATTATGCGATGAATGCCATGTCACGCCGTGCATCCGTCGACCATCAATAGAAATCGATATCTCTAAAACAACACCGGAAAAATTGCTGTCTGAGGTGAACGAAAAACTAGCAATAGTGTTCAACATGAAAACCACGCTCGAGTCCATGGCCGAAGATATCGCTTTCTACGCTGAAAAGTATCAAGAACTGATCGAAGATAAGGAAAAGATGAATAAAAAGATTAAGGCGTTAGAACACAAGAATGTGCATTTAGAGACCAGCAACAAAGCCCTGGAAGAAAGATTAGTATATCTAGAATTACGTGAGAAGGAAAGAAATATAGAAATATGTGGACTGGAAGAACAGAACAACGAGAAATTAGATGAGGTAATAAAAAATATTGCAAATAAGTTGGGAGTAGACAATGATGTGATATGTGAAGCTAAGAGGGTAGGAGAAATCAAATCCGAGAAACTATCGCAGCGAGACAAAAAACCACGGCCGGTTGTTATCACGATGGCTACGCGTGCTATGCGGGACAAATGGATTGCCACTAGAAAATCCCATCAACTCTCAAATGACGATATTTTTGCCAACGGAAGTAAACAGCGAATCTATGTGAACGAGGATCTTACGAAGCACATGCGGAATCTATTATGGACAGCTAAGAATGAATTAAAACCTTTATACAAATATATTTGGATACAAAACGGAAAGGTTTTAATAAGAAAGGAAGACCCGATTGATACCAAGATCAGATCAATACGTACTTTAAATGACATAAGTATGTATTCTGTAAACAATAGTAGCGAATAAAATTATGTGTCTAGTGCTGTCTTAACGTACCTAAATACAATATTATCAAAATTCGATAATCAAATATTACATGTAACAACTAATATTACATACAATAAATATACATGTTTAGAGAACTGGGAAACTGATTTGCTACAATCGAAAAATAATCTGAATATTATACACTTAAATATAAGGTCTCTTAGGAAAAATTTCGACCAACTACAAGTATTGATAAACAGTTGTAAAGAGAAGCTTGATGTCATTGCATTAACGGAAATTAATATAAGAAAAAATGAGTTATGTCTATACACAATTGAAGGTTATAACACATACATAAGCACGAGGGAAACTACAAGAGGAGGAGGCATTCTGTTGTATGTAAACAACAGCCTAAACTTCACTGCTAATATAACAAAATCTAATTACTTTGAAATGATAGATGGGCAGCTTGTGTTGGCAGACAAGAGAAAAATGCATTTTTTGACAATATACAGACCGCCAAAGACGAATAAGCGCGGATTTGTTGAAGCGTTGCATGATTTATTACTAAAAATTCCCGTTACCCATGAAATATTATTGATTGGTGATACGAACATGGATCTGTTGTGCAAAACCGGCTCCGGCAGTGCAACAAGCAATTACATAAACAATATGAGCGAGTTAGGATTGGAATGTGCGATTCGTGACGTAACGCGGGAAGAGGTATACGGCGACCGTGTGACGCGGTCGTGCATCGATCATGTGTGGGTGCGAACGCAAGGTATGACAACTGCATATGTGTTAACTTGTAAGCTATCAGATCATTACGTAATTGGTGTGTGCCTCGATAACAAACTGGTTAGTAAATATGACTCAGATGTTTTGCAATCTAACAGGACTATGTTATGTGATAAAAAGATTTTAGATAAACTTAATGATGTTTCATGGAACGAACTGTTAAAGTGTGTCTGTCCATTAGATTTGTATAATAAATTATGCTCGATTTTCTCTAATACTTATAATGAAGCTAGAACTATTGTAGCCATACGCACTAAGAGAAAAAATAAGCCGTGGATTACGCCACAGCTTAAAAAAATGATTGGTATTAGGGATAGGATGTTTAAATGTTGGAAAAATAAACCTGAAGACATGAATTTACGTATTCAGTATAACAGATTTAGAAACCGAGTTAACAAATTTATTAATTTAGCTAAAAATAAATATCGAAAAGAAGAAATTAAGAAATGTAAAAAGAACGTTAGGAAAATATGGGGTAAAATTAATTCGTGGATCGGTAATGAGAAAATGAGCGTAGACAGAGTTATTTTAAAGTATTTGGGAAAAATAGAAAAGTCAATTAGTGATATCTGTAATAAATTTTCGGAAACATTTACGAAAGAGATTTTAGATATAAGACATGTATGTAACTACAAGTTTCTTGATAGGACGAGCTACGTTAAACCTCAAAATGTATCATTAAGATTCCAAAAAGCGCATCCACAGGATATAGAAAAAATTATTAATTTACTTAGCGGTGATAAGTGTGAAGGATTAGATCAAATTAGAGTCAAGGAAATAAAATTATTAAAAACTACTTTGAGTCCTTTAATCGCCTTATTTATTAATATGTCTGTTGAAAAGGGATCATACCCTGAACTATTAAAATCGGCTATAATTAGACCAATATTCAAACAAGGTGTGCGCAGTGATTATTCCAATTACAGGCCGATTGCTATATTGTCAGTGATAAATAAAATCGTAGAAAAATTTATTGTTAGTCAATTAAGTACTTTTCTTGAAAATCAGCATATTTTAAGTAGTGCACAACATGGTTTCCGACGGGGGCGGGGTACGGCGACGACTTTGGCACGGTTTGCTGAAGATGTCAACGAATGTTTGGATCAGCGGAAGCAGGTGGTGGTGATCTTTATTGATTTTAAAAAAGCTTTTGATACGTTGGAACACCACCAGCTGCTTCAAGCTATGGAGGAGTGCGGGGTTGCCGGACCGCTGAATGAGTGGTTCCGTGCGTACCTTACAGGTCGAACACTAAGGACGGTCGTTGACGGCGTCAGTGGAGAACCAAAAAATGTCACTTGTGGTGTGCCGACCGGATCCGTTTTCGGCCCCGTCGGATACATAATGCATGTGAATAGCATGTGCAATGTAGTCCGTAAATGCCGCATATACATGTATGCAGACGATACGTGCTTGGTTTATGCTGATAAAGATTTAAATACAATAGAAACTGTTATTCAAGATGATTTCACTAATATTATTAAATGGGCCCATGATAATGGAATAATAATAAATATAAACAAAACCAAGTGTATGCATATCCGATCTCCTTATCTAAAGAACCTGGAATCATCACCACGCATAGTGGGTCATAATTATGAGTGTCTGCACAATGGGGAAATGCAATTGTGTACGTGTGCAAAAATTGAGGTGGTGGAAGAGTATAGGTATCTGGGGTTACTTATAGATTGTTGCTTCTCATGGAAATCACACATTTCACATCTGTGTGATAAACTCAGATTAGTGCTGGTAAAATTCCACCACCTCAGTCTTGTACTGGATAAGGCCACTATGTATATGATTTATTACGCCTTAGCTGACTCACTGCTCTCTTATGGCCTGGCATGTTATGGAAACACATTTAAAACTTATTTGGATAAAATAAAATCAATACAAATAAGGTTCATGAAACTATTAGTCGATAAGAAAGTAAAAAACCGTTGTAAAAATAGGAATTACGAAGAGTTATTTGTGGAATGTAAAATGCTGCCAATACATGAGAGAGTGGTGCTTTCGCTAGCTTTAGAACAATATGATAATGAAGAATTTAAAACTTATATAACACACACAAGATCACAAAGAAGTAGAAGCATGAGATGTGCGGTGCCCATGTGTAATAACTACTATGGGCGCCGGTGTAGAAAGTACCTTGTTCCGTCATTTGTCAATAGCCTTCCTTTAGACTTAGAAAACAGCTGTCTTACCAAAACATCATTCAAAAATAAATTGAATAAATACCTCCTAGATATTGTGCGCCAAAATATTATAGAATCTATTCCTTTGCATGTTTAATTATAGACTTAATATTTGTATTTATAATTAAGTGAAAAAGTGTAAAATTTAAGTACCTAACCTTTAAGCGGTCATACAAGACCGCGAAATGTACTAATTAGTTTGCTTACTCGGATTTGATGAATTAAGTATATCATACCTACCTACTATAATTTATATTATGGGAGCTACGTCTGCCAACAAACTGCTATACAGTTTGGCGGAAGTAAAATGTTTGTATAAAAAGTATGTTTTTGTGAATAAATGCTTTTTTATTTATTTATTTTATTTATTTAATATTGGCCCAATACTCGTGTATTGCCATCCTTCGTGTGCCAACAATAGATCCCATTGTCATATTATTATAGGTACAGGGTATAGTTTGATGTGAAAATATGTTACATACTGACGAATTTTTGCTAGACTTTAATGTCAAAAAATCGATTGGTATAAGATATAATCGATTAGTAGAGTGTGATTAAAAGAATCGATTTTTAGTATGTTTAGCATTTTACAATTTGTATGAAAGTATAAAATAATAATATTACCAGCCTATGAATGTACCACTGCTGGGCACAGGCCTCTTCTCATATCCAGAAGGAACGGGCATTGATCACCACGTTTGCTCATTGGGGGGTTGGCGATTTCAGATTCCAATTTTTGTAATCCAGGTTTCTTCACGATGTTTTCTTTCACTGATTGTCAAATATGTCTGAGAATAATTAAGATAGTAAAAATAACTTTGAAAAAGTCACATTGGGACTTTCCTGTAATGGGTTCGAACCTGCAACCAAATCCGTTCATTAAAACACTAGGCCACCACGACACATATATATAGAAGTATGTATTTATATAGTATGTATTAGGTATTTTAATTTTGTATCGGTACAAATAACTGACATAGGTATAAAATTTCTACGACAAGGTTCTAACTCCTAACCCACCTATCCACTTAGCAACTTCACCCATTATTTGATAGGAAATCTCACAAAAAACATATTTCAATTTCGCTAAGTGATCTTAATCTTTTTATGCGTGACTATACGGACCAGCGCTAACCAATACTGTACAAAAAATGTCTATAGAACTTTTTTGCCGACCGTCACAGATTTGCTACATGAAAACAGCGACGTCAGACAATTTCGAAAACGTCTAACTTATAGAAGTTATGAGAAAAGACAAACAACTTTTTCGAAGTCCGTAATAAGTTCTTTGCTATTTTCTGTTTGTTTGTTTACGACTTGTTTGTTCATAAATGGATGAGTACTTGAGTAGTGTTTTGTCCATGTAACTGAATCGCTATTTATTTAACATTTTGTTCATCAATTAGGCTGAACTATTTAAAAAAAAACATGTTTCTTAGCACTTACTTAGCTGGTTTGGTTGACCGTCTTTATCTTGCACTTGTAGTTTGATAGTAGTGCGACAGTGACAGCAATAGTGTTTATACAGCTGTTTTACTGTTAACCGTGCTAAGTAGTAGGTGCTAAGTGCTAGGTATCTAATGTTTATTTGGGTCTCGGGATAACCCTCAAATACGAACAAAACTCAAGGCGTTGATAGTAAGTGAGCGAGCAGTACGCACTACGCAGCATAACACTGTGGTGCCCCGGCGCAAGACATGGCGCATCTTCTGTCCTGCCTGTCCTGCACTACCACCTGCACACTCCAGGACGTAATGGAGGCCAACGGCCGGGCCATTCAGGCAACCTTTTGGTCGGAAAGAGTTTGAGAGTCTTTTGACACGAGAAGAAGAAGCATAAAACTACTGATTAAATCTTAAGTAATGAACTGTCTTAAATTATTTGACTTTGGTAGAAAGCGGATAAGTGCAAAATAGTTTAAAATATTTATTAGAGGAGAACTTTACTTAGCAGTGGGACAACTAATAGGTAACAAAATGGAAGTTAGTTAACTGCGTATCACTTTAGCTCAACAAATATTGATTATTAAGATAGATAGAAGAATATCTTATTTATGTATACTAATATTATAAAGAGGAAAGATTTGATTGTTTGTTTGTTTGCATTGAATAGGCTCCGAAACTACTAAATCGATTTTAAAAATTCTTTCACTGTTGGGAAGCTACTCTATTCCCGGGTGACATAGGCTATATTTTATTTTTTAATATTGATTTTTTTGTTAAATACCCGTGTGAAGCCGGGCGTGCTGCTTGTTGTATATAAAAATAAAGTCTAGTTCGTTACATCAATTATAACTGAAGATTAGTTTGACCTATTTTAATAATCTTTGATTAGTTGGATCCACCCCGAATAGCAGAGTAACTATAAAAATCAGAAAATCCACGTTAAAAATTACATTTTACGAGAACGAGAAATACGCGGGTGAAACCGCGAGGCATCGCTAATATTGTATAAATTGCGGGTTATTGCTTACACAAGTGCTTGATACTTTCAAGAGCTCTTATTTCCCACTTGAACTGCAACATAGACCCTTGCCAAGATCAATAGTGCTGATTGCTTCGATTTATTATATTATAGCTAGACTCACACATTATTAGTTTCGATATTCGCGAGAATGTTTATAAAACAACATATAAACTGGGCAGATATATGAGTAAAATTTGCTAATAGGTACTATGTTAAAAATTATGTTTTTATAGATTACTGATAAACTACATTACTTTAAAAGATTTTTAAAATTTTCTCAAGTGAAAGACGATTTTCTTTCACTTCAGTGTAGAAATAAATAAGTACATAAGTTTAAAAATGTCTGATAACATAATAAGTACTAGCTTTTGCACGCGATTTCGATAAAAGTATCCTATGTGTTTATCCAGGTTATAAACTATGTGCGTACAAAATCTCATCGAAATCTGCACAGCCATTTTTAAGACTAGTGCGCACAAACACAACTCTTATACGGATTGATTTATGATGGTGATGATTGTTTTTTTTTTATATATATCATCATTATCATCATCATATCAGCTGAAAGACGTCCAAAGCTGAACATAGGCCTCCCCCAAGGATCGCCACCACTCACGGTCATGCGCCGTCCGCATCCAGCAGTTTCCGTCTTTTTATATATACAGAAGTAATTATTGTTACGGTTTAACAAGATTACAGAATCCAAACGTAGATGTCCACTTTCAAATTACATTTTGTAGTTATGAAAACTTCTTACAATTTTCTTCTTTCCTACAAAAATAAATCAAACCATGCTACTCAACGGTTTCGTGTCCAAGTAATTAGCAAGACTAATTAGCACGAACTTAAGCACAAGTTTTCTAAGAAAATATCTAGCCAAACCATTCAGTTTTCTCCTAAAAAAATTAAAGCATTTCTAGGAAAATGCTCGCTTTTCCGGAGAAACAGGTTTGCCTTTTTATTTATTTGAGGGACGTCGAATTTGTAAGGTGTTGTCACAAATACGCTTTTATATGTAAGCGATGGTAATCTTATTTCGTATTTTTACGGAAAGATATTTGTTAGTTTATCATTACGCTTGTAAATTTTTAGGGGTAGGTAGAGGAGAGTGTTAGTCGCAAATTGTAAAAATAAAATTAGTTTCATGTTTTATTTATGCATTTTACTTTATTTGTGAAAATAAAGAAAATCTTAAAACATAAGTTAATACATATTTTTTTTATTATAAGACACTCACTAGCTGTTGCACGTGGCTCCGCCCGCGCAGTTTTAAAAAGTAATCTGTCCATTCTTGAGATCCAAGCTTGAGATTATCTAGTACGCTGTCACGGCTAAACCGCTGAACCGATTTTGTTGAAACTTGGTATAGGTTATAAGCCTGGATTAACCGCAATTACCGACATTCGGCGGCGCCGAGGGAATAAGCTAATTTTATCCTATATTTATTAAATAACAAGTATAAAATCTGAGCTTATTAAGATGTAACCAATATTTACGTGAGCTAAACTGTCTGGTACCAATATCGCATGGCGTGAAGCGGAGTGCGAAGGCTTTGGAATAATTTATGACGCGTAATTTAGTAGAAGCAATTTAGTAGATATCGCTCAGGTCATGGAGCTAGGAAGACGTGTTGGGGACAATTTTATGTATGCTTGTCGACAGTTTTGCTGTTTTTATAGGATTCCATACCCATATGGTGCCAAGGGGATCCTATAACTAAGCCTTCGCTGTCCATCCGTCCGTCCGTCTATCTGTGACCGGACTGTATATTATTATATCTATGAACCGTAATAGTTAAAGGGGTCTGCATAAAAGGGTGAGGAACCTTGGCCGGCTTTATTTGTATAGTATTTTGTTTTATTAGTCATCACTGTTTTAACAGTGAGAGCGTGACAGACAGAAAGACACACAGATAGAGCAACTTTTACATTTATGATATTGGTATTTAGAATATAACAATAAAAAAAAAGATTGTTTAGTAAATACCTAAAAAAATATATAAAATTTTGTGGAGATAAAGTTTTGACATTTTTTTTTTATTTTGAACCCAAACCTTTAACTAATATGAGACACAAGCCAATGCAGAAAAACGCTGACTCCAACTTTTCTTAGCTCTGTACTATCGACTATCCAAATACTAAAGGTCGTATACTACGTCAACGGAAATTGAACTTTAAACTCTTAACTTAAAGTTCAAATTAAACTGTAAATTAAATCTCAATCAAAATTCGCATAAGTTTGATATTTACAAATGATAGTAACTATCAGTTTCATTCCGGTGAGTGATAAAGTAGTTGATTCATTTACTGTTTACCCTGTAAACTCACATAAAAATCCTGGTTTCTCGTCAATTTAATCTGTTGTCTAATCAACGGATCACGACTGTGATTGGTTGACCGAAAGACTAACAACCAATCATCA
This sequence comes from Diachrysia chrysitis, assembly GCA_932294365.1. Lineage (NCBI taxonomy): Eukaryota > Metazoa > Arthropoda > Insecta > Lepidoptera > Noctuidae > Diachrysia > Diachrysia chrysitis. The sequence goes on from OW028664.1 coordinate 7,618,742, forward strand.
TAGACATAACCAGTCATCAGAACAATCAAAAGCAAAGACCAAATTTACCAATATGATTAAATATATTACCAATACTTTTTAAAGTAAAACTTCTTTACGCACGCTTGACTTGGGGAGTAAGCTGGTGAATGCGTAAAGAGAGCGTTACGAAAAGTGTGATCGGGTCAGGCGAACGGAAGTTGAGAGGGAGATATAAGTTTGTGAAGATAGAAAGAGAGAGAGTTACGTTTCGTATATTACTGTAGGGGCAAGAAAGAGAGGTGCGAGCACAAATTTTATTTCTCTCTCTTTCTCTTATAGCTAGTTACGTTTCGTATATAAAGAAGTTAAGTACAGGTGTGGTCTAAAGCACACTCGTCTCTTTTTTTTTTTTTTTTGCTTATAAAGTAATTTATTCTTTCATACATAAGAAACAACTGCCACATAGATCTAAAATCAATTGTCTTTTTACCAAGGATAAAAGGATTCATTCGGTCCCATAGAATCCTGGGATTTTGATGCATTATCCTTAAACAGCGTAATTTATGATACTTTCCGTAAACTGTTATTGTTTGGTTTAGAGAGTAAAGCGAAATGCAAAGAGATTAAATGCGGTGTTAGTTTAGAGCTTAACGGTTGGATTTGTTTCCTGTCTAGTATAAATTGAAATTCCGGCAAGTGACAATTTTAAGTAAAACTATGTGTTGACATAAAACTATTTGGAGTGGATTTTAATGTTAGCGATTCAATCAAACTGAAAAAGAACATTGATTTATGGACAGTTCCTATATAAAAAGAAACGTTTTTCTTACGGACTGCAGCATTTTCCGTCCGTAAGCAATACGAATTGTTTTGTTAATGTAGGAATAAGGCAATAGTAATTGTTTGTTATCAATGCGTAGGTAAACACTAAAACCTTAGGAATATATTTGAACTGTATGCACTTCCTAAATTATCCTAAGATGAAGTTAAAAATATCGATTATTACATACTACACATTGTTTTAACTTATATGCTTTGTGGTTTTAACAATAATAACTGTTTAATTATGAAATGTCAACATTATTTTTTAAGGTCGATTTTAAAAAAGTAGTCTCGATTTTTTTCTTTTTTACGCAACGTAACTCTCATGAAGATTAGTTGATTTGAAATGACTGTTTGTTCACGTTTTGTGTAAATCGTGACGTCATTAGTTCCTGAACTTTGATTCGCTTTATATCTCTAGTTTTTACTTATTTTGACAAATCTAAATAAACGTAACAAATATTTTTGATATCTATCTTACGGACTAAACCCTATTGAAGAAATAATAATATTTAAAATTACCTGTCTCCGTAAATAGTAATCTATATATGGAGAGAGATAAATAATCTCCGTAATAAGAAGAAGCTTCATCCATGCATTCCACACGTTCATTTAAGAAAAGTAAGAAAAAATACAAAAATAAAGGTACTTATAAAAAAACCAACCCAAGCGCTTTCTTAACTTACGAACATTATTAAAGGTAAATTCTCCAAAAAACCCATCTAAGAGGGGTAAAACTCAGACAGCTAACTTCGCAAATTTCCGGTGGTTTTGAAAAATCACCTCTAAAGACTTAATTTATGACCTCACTGTGTAACAAATTCTTTTATCCCCCTAGACGGGATAGGCGGGATTCCAATGTCAGATAATTTCTAATTTCTTTAAAGAAAATGCAAATTCTTTTCCAAGTCTTGGAGAAATGCGAGTTTATTAAGGTGATAAATAATTGCTGTTTATACTTCCAATTAAGTGTAAGGAATTAATACTTTTAGTATAAGAAGGGTTAAAGCCCTTAGGGGTTTTATAAGTACATAATTTTGAGGTTAATAAAAAAAAATTAGTTACATACTTAGTACAGACAGAAAAATGCCACTTAAAACTACATTCACTGAACATCTGTGCCTAAAAACTAGACAACTGAATATATGTACTTCAGACAGCAGCACACTTCCTACAAGGATAATTACATGTTAAGTACATTTTAGGAGTTAATTTATATAGAATACTAGCTGTCCCCCGCGACTTTGTTCGCGTGTTTTAGTTTCAACGGTTTTTCAATTTTGCAACATTTTTCATTTATACTCCGCTCCTATTGGTCGTAGCGTGATGTTATATAGCCTATAGCCTTCCTCAATAAACGGACTATCCAATACAAAAATAATTTTTCAATTCGAACCAGTAGTTCCTGAGATTAGCGCGTTCAAACAAACAAACAAACAAACAAACTCTTCAGCTTTATAATATTAGTATAGATTATATATAGGTACGTTACTAGAATAACCAAAAGTTTCATATCTAAAATCTACATAAAACAAACTTAAAATATGCGTGTTCATTTGTAATCATTAATTAACTATTCAAAGTAACAGTGAATCATCAAATCGGAACTAATCAGTAAACAAAGTGATCAACAATGTATTATTATTTTATGAAACACATTCATTTCTATTCCGCATTGCCCGTAACCCCTCGAACGCATTTACACAATTTTGTATGTCTGTACGCGAGAGGCATAGTAATTGTGCGTGTGTGTCAAAGTATGAATACGACAAAATAAAATACGCCAAACCATTTTTTTAATCTGCCACAATAAGCATTAAAAAAGAAATGATATACGCGTTTTTTTTGTACGTATTTTTCGGGTTCGTCCGACCAGTTTCTAAACACACAGAAGTTTTGAACAATAAGTTGACATGGCTACTATGTCGCGAGTCGAACTCAATAAAAATTTGTTCTAAAAAAGAATAATTAAATAAATAATTATACTTTTAAAGAACAAAATCAAAACACACAAACCTGTAGTGTTATAAACCCCTTTGCAATACTCTTTGAATATGAATGCAAACATCGTTGAGTCATTTCTATTTATTCTTTGGCTTATTAATACTCAAAGGCAAAAGTTTCCCGTGAAAATCAAAGGGAATGAAGTTTGATCAATGCGGTATCCATAGGGCTTTTAGTTGGATTGGATGCCAAGAACAAAGAACTGAGATTAACATAATTGTGGGAGCTTGATCAAGCAGGTTTTCCCTGTAGATGTGTGCGGATATTATTCCTACCTTTAGACAGGTGTGTATTATATTATTATGTACGCTTCATTTGTTTTCAGGAGAAAAATACCTATAATCACTTACTACGAGGTGGACTTTTGAAATTATTGAAAAAGGTATTCAGGTAGATTCAACTAAAAGCATAATTATGTATTAGTAAGTACTTATGTAATCTGAGAGCAAACATACACAAGCATAGAGTGCGTATATCGCTAGTAGTATATAAAGTTAGTATGTGTTTATAAATATATAAGTATGTTTATCAGTTGTCTGGTCACCATAATACAGGGTCAACCTAGTTTGGGATCAGATGGCCGTGTGTGAGTTGTCCCAAGATATCGCTTATCTCTTATCTCTCTATATCTTATATATATAAATTATACCAGACACAAAACAAATGATCATGCTCATCACACAAAGAATTTAAAGTTAATTAATTCCTACCCAGGACACACCTGGGTGAGAATTAATAGGATCTGTAATTACCATATTTCAAGCAAATAAATAATTCTAATATCACGTTTTCTTACGCTTTTTAACGCCAAAAACAAAAAGACAAAAATACATCATAAATGTCATAAAGTTTACGTGTATGTATTTGCCATTCTGTGTCATTGTTACTCATTAACGGATAATAAATTAATATTTGAAGGGTACTCGGTCAAGAATATTTATAGGCATGATTCAAGAAAACCTATTTAGCTGATTAAAAATGATCCGCTCTTTTATCGTTTCTATAACATTTCTTTTTTCTGTATCTGTGATAAAATATATACCTATGTTTCTTTAATATTTTAAGCTGTAGCAAAAATACCAACCAGCCAACTAGAGTGCTAAAAAGGCTACTTTAATGCACTCAGTACACAGCAATACATTTTCAATATCCATTTTCCGGTGCATTTTCATATATACTGGCGAATTTAAATTTCAATGCAAAACGAAAACTATTGTACACAAGGCGCAATGCAGTAACAAACTTGTGTTTAAAATATTCTCGTTATGCATACTAGCATATGAGAGTTTATCGTAAACTTATACCACTCATTATTGTTGGGTTTAAATTTCATCAAAATCGAATTAGTAGTTTAGGTAGGTTTACAATATTAAAATATCGGAAGGACCGTGATTTTACGATTTTGCATGTTCTTACTAGTACCAACAGTTCATACTCGATATGCGCGCTCTATCGTTGACTTATTTATTCCTCTAAGGTGAGAACCTTTCGTACACGGGTCTTATGCAATGTTTTGTCAAAAAAACTTTAAATTGTATTTTATAATGGGTAAAATGTCATATTAATTTGGGAACAAGTACAATTAAGCGGAAATAGCCTAATGGTTAGGGGCGACGGCCTTGTGATCAAGAGGTTGCAGGTTCGAACCCTACACATTGCTCTATTGACGTGAACCAACTCTAGACACAAGCATATTTAGCTCAGTTGGTTTAACAAGATTGCTAGTAATGTGAATTCCAACCACATTGCTACTAACCTTTTAAAAAAACATTAATATTATTATGTTTGTATAATTTGATCGAATAAATAATTATATTATTTGATCGAAAGCCATTAGCACAGCTGTATCCACTCTAAAACACATTACCAAAGCAATCAAGATAACAAAAACTATCTAATAAAATGTAGATCTAATTTCGAATCCATTGAACGAAATGAATATTCTGTGGAGGTCAACAGGGAATCGTTTGAGACGATAACGCGCAATGGACATTACGCACGCAAGTTTATTGATGCGATTGAAGAATACAGAGATTACCTATTAAAAGAAGTAATGAAAAACTTAATCGAGTTATTTGGAATTACCTAATCTGGAATGACCTTAAAAATTTTGAAGAAAATAGAAATGTCTAATATTTATTTATATCCTCTATATATCTACCCTTAGAGGTGTTATTTGTTTTGTACATTGAATGGAATTGCTATAAAATAATCACTTATATTTTTAATTATTTCACAAAACATCGAACAAAGAGCCACCTTCTTTTTGAAGTCGTTTCAAAAGTAGAGTAATTTTAGAGAAAGTAATGGTGTTTTAATTACTTTTATTCTATTCGCTACATATGCGTCGCAATGCCACTATATATAAAAAATGATTTTCTTTTTGTGATATAAATATATATTTTTTTAGCTAGGAACTTTTTCGTTCTTACTCACCCACCCAAATAAAACTAGTTTGAACGGATTCTATCGCGGTATATTTTAGATTTTTGTTCCCGACGTTTCGACGCCTTTGCAGGTGTCATGGTCACGGGCAGACTGAGGTGGTATTCGTCTTGACAGGTGATGTTGCTCGTTCTACCTTCATATTTTAATTAATTGTTTGTATTCCGACCTACGCAATATGAGCTCACTGTGTCTTGAAGTCTTGCAGCGCTGCTCTTGGGTTTGGTTTTAAGTTTGTGTATTATTGGGTCCCAAGTAGGTGATATCTTCCAGCCGTCTTCTCTATTGAAATTAGGATGTTTTTTAATTTCAATAGCCTCACGAAACATCCTAGGTAGGAATTTGTGTTCTTTAGCGAGGATCTGTGGTTTGTCAAATCTAATATAATGACTGGAGCCTTCAGCATGTTCGGCGACTGCAGACTTCGTTGAGCGGCGGTGTTTAACGTCAGCTATATGTTCTTTTACGCGGGTCCCTATGCTGCGCTTTGTTTGACCGATGTAAGAGAGACCGCAGTCACAATCTAGTTTATATACTCCTGCATCTTGTAGAGGTATGTGACACTTGACAGGTGGTAAGGACTGACTAATCTTCTTGGGCGGCTTAAAATATGTTTTAATTGAAGCGCGCTTCAGGATGTAGCCAATCTTGTCTGTGACTCCTCTGACATATGGTAGTACAGCAGGTAAACGGTCGACTGTGGTTGGCTTCACTCGGTTTCTGTGACGGGGCCGTGGAATTTGGAGCTTGTTGTCTCGCAGTACTTGCTTGACATGTTGAAGCTCAGCGGCAAGGTGTCTGTCATCACAGATTCCGTGTGCTCTCTGAAACAAAGATTTACCCACGGTAGCTAACTGTTTCGGGTGGTGGTGAGATTCACCGTTCAGGTATCTGTCTGTATGGGTCTTTTTTCGATACACAGTGTGACTTATTGTCTGATCAGGATTACGTTGGACTAATACGTCTAAGAAGGCAAGAGAGTTATTTTCCTCCAACTCCATAGTGAATTGAATTTTGTTATTAATGGAGTTGAGATGGTTTAAAAATGCAGTTACTTCTAAAATAAACCGCGATAGAATCCGTTCAAACTAGTTTTATTTCAATGTCTAATATTCGCGTAAACCTCAGAAAGCAACACCCTACCAAAGTTTCACCCCAATCTGATCATTGGTTTAAAACGCTTAGGGGTACAAACATAACAAACATTAATTTTTATATATATAGATTCGTTCACAAAGAAAATTTTCATAAACCTTTATAGAGAAGTTTATGTAAAGGGTATTTTCCTCTTGGAAAATCCTCTCACACCAGCTATCACCTACATCCAATGAAGCCAATCTAAATGTTTCCGAACCGTCTCCAATTCTCTCCGTGCACGTTGGACGAATTAGCATATCAATCGGTCGCTCGCATCCGGCCTAATTAGATACAAGGAGATACTGTTAGTTTGTTAGCATTAAACTTACGAACTATGCATCCTCATAATAATAAATTCAAAAGTAACTGTCTGTCTATCTATCAAGCTTTTACGGCTAAACCGCTGAATAGATTTTGACGAAACTTGGTCTGGGTTATGTTTAGGCCTTAAGACGGACATAGGGTAGTTTTTGCCGCGATAAGCGACACCCATCCGGACGGAGCTGCAGGCAACAGCTAGTATATAATAAGCTTCCATGCTTTGAATAGAGGATTATTAATGTATTTTCGTGTTTCACTATATTTTATTTACGGTTTGGAGAAGTTTATGAATTAACGCATTATTTGTGAGGCACATTATTATTATTTAATATTTAGTACTTATTATTGATTTATATCGTTTTATTTCTACATGCAAAAAAGTTGTTTTATTTTTCTTCTTTTTAAATTTCACTTGATGATTCCAAGTAAGTAGGTGTTTTTCTTTTGTTTCTGTATAGATACAAATTTTAATATTCTTTAGTAAATATAATCATGACTTCATTAGCCTACAATAATACAATATTAGAACCCCAAAACATTACACGTACACAAAATAACGTCACAATCTCTAAAGAGCAATATTCTGTCTGTTCGTCAGTACGGCAATATTTGCTCGAATAAACAGTGTTCGCTCCAGTCGCCGTGTTAATTGTGTGTGTATGTGAGTTTTACGCTCTTTACTCCTACATAGTAAACAGTTGGCGAATAGGATTTTGTTTGGAGAACATTCGGCAGAGAATTTAAGTGTTAAAGTGAGATATTTATGTGATTTGGTAGATTACTGGCGTGGTGATGCTATACAACTCCGGATGGCTATCCGTTCATTTAATAATTAAAGACATAACAACCCAAGGATTCCAATTGCTGACATTTATGTATAATATAAAATCTCACATTAATCAGTGATGAATTAAAATAAACAAAAAAAAAAAGAGTAAATTTTCAAGAAATATGTTTTCTTGTAAAATTGTAAAATCTGACTATTTCAAAATGATTGACTGACTGCACGGATAGCCGAGTTTTATAGGTTACCACGCCGATTATCACTGTGCGCGAGGTGCTGCGGGTTCGATCCCCGCATAGGACAAGAATTTGTGTGATCCACAAATGCTTGTTCAAAGTCTGGGTGTTCTTCCGGCATGTGAACACAAGGTTTATATTCCTTAGTGCGGGAGTCGTTTTTTTAAAAGAAAAAAAAATAATAATAATAATATGAAAAACTTATTACATAAACGTCTTAACTCCAACCTCATTTGTCGTACCAGGAAACATAAAAACAAAACAACAAAAATCAAAACCCATTACAAAAGTTTCTACACTTAAAAAACAGTGACATCTGAATTTATCCTTTAAAAAGAAACATATCTCATTGTAAATGTCTCCACTTTATTTATTATGTGAAACAACAAAACTCACACTCGAAGAAACCCCAGGCCATTTATCTTCTTTCATAACTCGAAAACTTTGACATTTCCCAAACTTTCTTATTCCTCTTTCCCCGTTACAGCAGACCTCGTGAGTTTCATAAAATGGAACACAATAATCAACCTTATAGCTATGAAATAAAAACGATATCGATTCTAAAGCCTCCATGTGCGGTGTACTGCACGTTAGTATCAGTAAAATTTGTGGAAAACTAAGGTAGGTAGTTGATAGGCAGGTCAATCCACATAAGTATTAGGAAATCTTTGGCGAACTCATCGTGGCTTAAGCCACGGTTTGACTGATAATAAAGGTTAAGCCGCGCTAGCCGTGGATGGTCTGTGGATGGGTGATCATTTGTAAACATACCGAGACCCCTCCGTGCCTTGGAAAGCACGTCAATCCGTTGGTCTCGACTGTTATACGTTAATATTTGGCAGTCGTTAAGTCATTACAATTTTGACAACCTGTATTACCTACTCTATTACATAGTATTACCCAGTAAAATGGGTCGTGGAGGTCAGATAGATAAGCAGTCGCTCCATGTAAAAAAATGTATTCAGCTGAATCTGGTGAGACTAGAAGCCGACCCTTAACTCCCGTTTCTGATACCCTAATCAACATAAATGTTTATTAATCATATGTGTAATCTCCAGTGCTAAGATTGTTTGTCAGTCTTTTGGTCATCCAACCACAATTGAAGGTTTTATAGAGGCTTGCATTTAAATAATAAAAATAAACATTTACAGATTTACACAGACTTTATCAAATGAATCCTACTTAACAAAATGATAACAATTTCATGATATGTCCACCACGTTCGATTTATGAGCGTTTCGTCTCTTGACAGCTCGGTGACACGTTATCACCGGAAGCTAAGCCACGCCCCTTCGACGTTTTCTTATTTAATTTGTAATGTAGGTTTAATTGAACAGCCAATTCGATTGCTTATTTTCCTTATATTTTTAACTAGCTGTCGCCCGCGACTTTGTCAACAGTTTGTACAACGGTTTTTCATTTTTGCAACATTTTTCATTTATGCTCCGCTCTTTTTGGTCGCAGCGTAATGTTGTATAGCTTATAGCCTTTCTCAATAAATGGGCTACCCAACATTGAAATAGTTTTTCAAATCGGACCAGTAGTTTCTAAGATTAGGGCGTTCAAACAAACAAACAAACTCTTCAGCTTTATATATTAAGTATAGATGCCAAAAATGTATTTGATTGTTTCATATTAATCGTCCCTTCGCAATCTACAAAACTTAAAACACATATTTTTAATAATATTAAACCCTTAATAAAAACCACATAAAATGTGGTACCTTTACAAAGTAAATACAGAGTTTATGCCATTAAGTTGACAAAAAGGTCCCCTTCAGACCCCAGCCAAATTCTTCATTACAATTTCTATTATTGTAAAGCTGGTACAGTCAACCACGCATTAGAACTAAAACTTTGACCTCGAAAAAAGACCTTATTATGAATGGCTTAAGGTTCATTTTCGTTATACGTCGTGACCATTAACGTTAGGATCATTGTACAACGGTTTTTTCATTTCTGATTTTCACTTGTAAATTGATCTCGGTTTTCTTTGAAAGGGATTTATACAACAACTCTCCTATTTGCGAACTCCGATTCTTTTGATTCGGTTGTAATTTATTGTATTTTGTTTAGAATTATAAAAATAAATGGGTGAACGTTTTTAGAAGTCGTTAAGCTAAATTGAAATTGTACATTATGTTGTTAGCTTTTAGTATTTAGGTATATGGTATAGGTAGGTACTTACTACAATAATTATCGAAAAACTTCAAAATTACCATAGAGTTTTTATCTATACTAATATTATAAAGCTGAAGAGTTTGTTTGTTTGTTTGAACGCGCTAATCTCAGGAACTACTGGTTCGAATTGAAAAAATATTTTTGTATTGGATAGTCCGTTTATTGAGGAAGGCTATAGGCTATATAACATCACGCTACGACCAATAGGAGCGGAGCATAAATGAAAAATGTTGCAAAAATAAAAAACCGTTGAAACTAAAACACGCGAACAAAGTCGTGGGGGACAGCTAGTACTAAATATTATGCAATTTATGTTAGTCTGAATACTTATTTGCTTGAAACATATGTCTTATAAAACTGTTTATATATTATTGTCGTAAATAGCAATAGTACCCATACATATTATTGCTATTTACGACAATAAGGGTTTCAAAATAATTTTCTATACGTTAATAACTCTATGTTTTGCATCTTCTTCTAATATTTAAAAATCTCATGTCAGTGTTTGTTATCGAACTCCTCCTAAACGGCTTGACCGATTTTTATGAATATTGTGAATATTTGATAGGTCTGAAATTAGGTTAGGCTACTTTTTATATCCCTACGTGAAAAAAAAATGTATTACGGGAACGGGGACTACTTCCGCGATTGAAACTGCGAGGCGCCGCTAGTACTATATAATTATTCGTATGATAGACACAGTACAATACAATGAGTAGTAAAATTTGTTGCTTTTTTATTAATGCTTAATAAAACAGCAACAAATTTAAATGCGCACTTCATTTCTTGACAAAAATATGAACTACTTACCTCAATAAAATTAATATTCATTTAAGTCATCGTCTGTTTATAAATTAGGCCCATCATGATATGTCTACTTATCTGTGTTGTCACACCGCTACCCTTGTCTTTAATTCAATTCCAAACGACGCCACATACTTCAGGCTGATCATGATAAGACCGACGGTCGTACCTCTTGGCATATATATATATGTTTATATATATATTTTAAAAATGAAATAGAAAAGCTTAAAGGAGACAAAAGTTTTATTATGATTGTACACTTCTTCCTATCCTCATTAGATATTTTAATCACTCTATCACTCAAAGTTTTGCTGTTAGAGAGCTCAGTTTTGAGTCAAGCTCGCCTGTACATATAATTTATTATTATATTACTGTTTTATATCTTACGAGTACAATAAAGAATTAATTAATAGCTGAATGTTTTTTTTAACATCCTTAAATAATTCCTCCATCTCCTTACCAGGCAATTTATAATTCTGTCCTATAGAGGCAACGTGACTGCACAGATAGCCGAGTGGTATAGATCACCACGTCAATTACAACTGCGTGACGTGCTGCGGGTTCGATCCCAACGTTCGTGTGTTCATGTGCATGTTTTTGAATGTTTGTGAAACCTCCCGCGACACAATTATTAAACTTCTCATTTCCGGAGAAAAAAAAAACATAAGCCTTAATTTACTACTTTCATCAAAATTTACAAACTTTTACTGACATAGGCATAGGTATTCCTATGTTAAGAACGGTGGACCTTTGCCAATTGCCAAAGCTTCCCTCAAACTATTTTAGCCTCAACGATCCTTACTTATTCAGGGCGCGATGATGAATTTGGAATGACGCCCTTTGTTTTTTCCGTAATTTATTTTGACTTAAATGAATATTTTTCTTCGCGAAGGGAAAATAGGGATTCCAAGAACAGAGACTTGTCGAAATTTCAACCTATAATTTTTTAGGATGAAATTAAAATTAGAAAGTAGCTGGGTTGGACTGGATGAAGAAGGCGGAAGACCAGGTTAAAGTGTAACTTTGAAGATGAAGCTAAATGACTGACTGACGGATCAACACACAGCCTAAACCGCTGATCGTAGAGATTTTAAATTGAGAGGGTGCGTTATTTGTATGATGTAGGCATACGAATAGAAAAGATTTTTTGAAATTCAACCCATAAAGGGATGAAAAAGGGTTTTAAAGTTTGTATGAAAATCCGTCATGTTCTGAACAAATATTTAACTTTGGTCCAATATAATGCACCAAATTTAAGTGCCGTGACAATTGGAAGAACGAATGGGATATGCAGTGCATGCTATGCAGTGGGATGATCTTGGCTGAAATCATAAAAATACTTACGCACGCTGTAAATAGGTTTCTCTACGTCTATCTCTCGTCTGTTGTCCTTTGCATTTTGCAGAGACTATAATTGCAGATACACTATAAAATAAAACATGACATTGGACCGTGTACAGAGTCCAAGTCCGACCTTGAACTGCAGTGTTCAAGGTCGGACTTGGCATGGCGTTTGTACTTCTTAGATTAATTACTTTTTGAAGACGTTTTATTAAATACCGCTACGTCTTCAGCATCTGTTGTTTGTAGCGTATTAATTGTTTATTTTCTATGGTTTTATTGTCAGACGGGGAAGATAGATGGGCTTTACCATTGTTTTACCTTTACATTCACCCAGAAATCTTAAAGGCCCATGTAACAGGCGATTCTGTTTCAATTTATCACGAGCTGTATATATGGAAACGGTTCACATCTTCACACTGTCTAAAGTATTAGTGGCCATGCTTTAAAGCTAACACAAACACAAAGTAACACAAACACAAGTACAAATGTGTATGTATAAAAATACACACACTTCTATATATACTACAAGCACATATTATGTATAATTGTTCACAATAGATATTGGATCAGCTGAACGGTTACTTTTTCCAAATGACGACCATTTGATGACCTCCGTGGGCGAGTGGCGTACACACCGGTTTTCAAGGTGTCGCTAGCTCTGAGGTCCCGGGTTCGATCTTCAGCCGGGTCGATGTACAAAACCACTTTTCTACATTGTCTCGGGTCTTAGTGTTTGTGGTACCTTCGTTGTCTCTGATTTCCATAACACAAGTGCTTTAGCTACTTACTTTGGGTTCAGAGCAATGTATGTGATGTTGTCCACGTTAAATTTTTTGTATTTTCAAATTTGCCATTATTTTACCACACAGCAAAAAGGATGACTGCTGAGCTAGACCCTTCATTTAAGTTTATAACTTATCTAAAACTGTAGCTTAGTAGTTTACTTAACAAAATAAATTAATTATTTAGTTGTACAAACTTTTAATTGACCTTCTTTAACGACCGTTTGTATTGCAACTTTAGAGTTAATCTTCAAGAAAAATAAAGGTTAAAAGTACGTCATTTCTTGACCTCAGAGTTACCTTTCGTTAGTAATACAGTAGGTTAAGCAGTATTCAGATGAAAAGTACTCCAAAAGTGTCAATGAGTAACAATATTTAAACAAAAATCTATATGACTATACTCTTGGCAACTCCTAGAATTCAACAGAAAAGCAACAGCTCGTGGTCCGAGGCTTAATATATGAAAAACCTACGTGATAATAATGTTCTTTATCGTTTATCTTTTATTTTTACTAATATTATAAACGCGAAAGTAACTCTGTCTGTTTGTCACGCTTTCAGGCCAAAACTACTAAACCGATTTAAATGAAATTTGATACACAGATGGTCTAAAGCCTAAGAAAGGACATAGGCAACTTTTTGCCGCGTTAGCCGACATCCACGAGGGCTGAGCCGCGCGAAACAGCTACTTATTATATATAGGTATATCACAAAGTCGGGCCACACCATTTATAACTCAAGAAAGGGTGGACCCCGAGTTCGTGTCCACCCCGAATAACATAATAATTATAAAAACATCGGAAAAAGATACAAAAAACATGTCTAAAGGGACTGGATTAAAGAAAGGCTACTTACGCAGGGGAAACCACGGGACACCGCTAGTATGATAGTAAAAACTAGAGTCAGTTAATTGATACAGAACCTAGAAGGCGGAAATTTTATAGGCTACAAAAAAAGTATCAAACTTATTTTATTAGGTTGATACTTTTTCGACATAGAATCAAAGATCAAAAAATTTAAAGAAAAATAAAGCCCATTTATTTCCCGATGAATTTCATACATTACAAAAAAATGCAAATTAAAAAATACGTAAAATACACTTTTTTATACAAAAGTACATATTAAAATACGTTGATTGACGTTGACTTACCAGCTTAATAGGTTCCTTTTAAAAGCCGCCATTATAAGCTGCAGGGCCCAACACCGATGTAAGCGGCTTATTATGTTTTGTTTGCTTTTTACACTTTCAAATTACCTCTCTTAATACCCATTTTGCAGTCTTTTCGTGTATTATTTTTTCTAGGAATATTTTTTCAAGTAAATTAAGATAAATAAGGTAGATGGAAATATGCATATAAAAGCCTCTAATGACGTAAAGTAGCAAAATTTTTCTTAAACCAAAATAGAAAAAGCGTACGTTTGTATATTTCTCTGCGTTTCAGAAAATTAGCACTCAAATTAATAAAATACGACTGCACGGATAGCCGACTGGTAGGTCACCACGGCAACTACCACTATGCGCGACGTGCTGCGGGTTCGATCCCGGCATGTAGCAAACATTCGTGATCCACACATGCTTGTTCTAAGTCTGGGCGTACTTTGTGTCATATGATTTGAATTTTAATGAAACTCCCTGCAATATCTTACAGCGAGAGTCGTGTAAAAAAACACAACAGGTTTTTTATCCTATTCGGATTTAAGCACTGTTTTTTGGCTTTAAGCGTGGGTGTCTGTCTATCAATTTGGTCGGCTGTCAATCTAAACCAGCTTTATAATCCTTCAAAAAATGCAGTTTTTTTTTAAATAAACTAATGTTAAGTAAGGCTGCATAAATTATTATTTAATAACATTAAAACAAATCAGTATTCACACGCGGAACTAATTAATATCTGTATTTGTAGCGTTGTTCGACTAACATAATTATTGGTTCACAGTCAATAGTATCGAAAGTTTGCTAAACCCTCTAATTTGTTATTTATGAGATAAAGCCCGGTGATAGACAGATGGACGTACGGAAGGACGGACGGACAGACGGACGGAAGGACGGACAGACGGACAGACGGAAGTACAGACAGACAGGTATATCCCGTTCACATCCCTTTAATGCGGAACCCTTAAAATAAGAGTAAAACAGCATCCAGTGCAGTCCAGTATAAAAGAAAATAGTTTGAAAGTCTCCGATCGACTTAAGCTGGCCTTTTTCTTGAACGTAACACCCTATTACCTATGTAGCCTGTTCAAGTTTCTTTCTTAAGAGACTCAGCTGGAGTTTTATTGTTTTCCTGTAGCGTATTTATTTTAAGGTCAGATCTCAGCAGGAGGTGGGGCGGGTGTGAATATTGGAAGCTTTTTGTTAATATACAGGGTGTAACCGAAAGGGTATATCTATCCAAAAGGGGTTAAGAGTACATCTGGTATAGAGTCAGTTTACAAAGTTTCAGCTCAAAATAATCTATACTAATATTATAAAGCTGAAGAGTTTGTTTGTTTGTTTGTTTGAACGCGCTAATCTCAGGAACTACTGGTTTGAATTGAAAAATTCTTTTTGTATTGGATAGTCCGTTTATTGAGGAAGGCTATAGGCTATATAACATCACGCTACGACCGATAGGAGCGGAGCATAAATGAAAAATGTTGCAAAAATGAAAAACCGTTGAAACTAAAACACGCGAACAAAGTCGCGGGGGACAGCTAGTTTAATTATATAACTGATATCCAATTTTTCGCATCAATTATTCGACACCATAAATCATAACAAACGTATCACCGCACTACGAGAGTCAATTTTTTATTACGTCACGCGTTAAATGTTAAGATACATCGCTTCAGCGGTCGGGTTATGATTTTTGGTATCGAATAATTGGAGCGAAAAAATTGAATATCCATTAATTAATTGTCTCATTTTGAGCTGTAATTTTGTAAACTGACTTTATACCAGATGTACTCTTCACCCTTTTAGGATATATACCCTATATACCCTTTCAGAAACACCCTGTATAGGAAAGACTTATTTAAATAAAAAATTGAATTAGAACCGGTTAAGTTATATTATTGCATAACTTAGGAAAGGCCTATGTCTAGCAGTGGACCGTCATAGGCTGAGTGGACTTGTCAGTAAACATAGTATACGAATCAATCTATAATTAACATAAATCTACTACAATATTTATCTTCAATCAACAAAACAATTAACCAATAGGTACCCGTTTACTGAAAGCCCAAATTTTCGCCGAACACGATGACAATACAAAATAAGACGATTAATTTGTATTAGGTATTCGATTCGTCACTACAAATAACTAAGCAATTCCCCAACGAATAATTGAAATCGATAATTAATTTGAAATAATTTACTTGCTTTATCACCATCCAATCACAGCTCTCTATTTGAAATAGGGGTCTATTTTAAACGATAGAATGTTATTGATTTTAAAAAGAAGAACTCGAAAATCCTTTAACAATTTCTTTTTTAGAAGATATTTTAAATTCTAAGTATATTAAACAAATGAATTTTTTATGGTTTTAAACTATTACACGAGGAATAGTGGTACTAGAATCAGTTATTTATGTGATGTCTGCGTCTCCGCCCGCGTGGGGGTCGGTAATCGCGGCAAAAAGTAGCCTATGACCTTTCTTAGAATACAAGCTTACATTCATGCTTATTACAAGTTTCATAAATTTCATCGGTTCAGCGAAGCCATGGAAGCATAACAACCAGACAGACAGAAAGGTATACGGAGTTACTTTCGCATTTATAATACTAGTACCTATGGATTAAAATGTAAAATGTGTTGTGGAGGTCAGATAGGCAGTCGCTTCATGTAAAATACGGTATTCAGCTGAACCCGGTAAGACTGAAGCCGACCCCAACATAGCTTAGGCAAAGGCTAGGCACAAGAAGTCCACTTATTCCAATATAATAATATTATTTTTAACCTAAATATTAAAACAAAATTAATATAAAGTACTCTAATCTAGTCTAATAAGATTTATTTTTTACTTAAAACACTTTAACAAAGTCATCTAGTGAGCACGTAAATAAGTATTCTGTATTTATATATATTTTCTATTGTAAATTTATTTATGTAAATTGCCTTAAAATATAGAAATTGATTGTTTTGTTAATATAAAATGAGTTTTTTTAAGACTAGCAGGCATGCTACCGAATCCATTGGGTTCGAGTTCCGTGCGAGATCAATACAAAAAAAAAACATATACGCGTATGTATATCTTCCGTTACTTAAAAACCAAAACATGAATGTTAAAAATGTAGAACGTGATTATAACTAAAATTTTAACAAACGAATTCTTTGTCTATTTATAAAACAATAATTTAAAAAAATAAGTGACAGTAGGGATGTGGACTAATTTCGAGGGTATAGTGCTCAAACCCAATAAGTATGAAATAGTCACTTTCGAGATATTCAATATTTAAGTTTTAAGGACAAAAATACCTATTCTATTCAAATAATATCGTTATAATGAGTATTTGTGGTAAAAGTGTATACATTGAATTAGTGTATAACAGTATTATTAAGTTTCCAAGGTGGTCCATTTTATCATAAAAACGTGTAAAGTGGCGAAGGGTACCGACTTATTGGGTTTTAGCTCAAAAGAAATTAAACATATTATAATTTAACATTACTTTAATAAATGGTTTATTTTAAGAAACAGAAAAGAAAACATGGTAAATTATTCTTTCGAAGGCTGTTGGCTTGGTGTACGTCTTCATACCACGTATCCATGCGTGGAGTTCCTCTGATATGATAAGTTTTTCGCACATATTTTGTAGATCCTTCTTTTTAGCAATGCTAATTGGTAATTGACCGGAATGTAATTAGACGTAGTTATGGAATATCAGATTAAGCGACACCTGGGTCAAATTGAGATATTTAGCTTCAAAGTTTTCAGTTTTCGCTTAATTCGTTAATACATTTTTTCTATATTCAGACTAACTTAATTTGTCAACAA
This sequence comes from Diachrysia chrysitis, assembly GCA_932294365.1. Taxonomy (NCBI): domain Eukaryota; kingdom Metazoa; phylum Arthropoda; class Insecta; order Lepidoptera; family Noctuidae; genus Diachrysia; species Diachrysia chrysitis. The sequence continues at coordinate 7,636,533 of OW028664.1, forward strand.
CGTATTATGCGACAATTACGGTTTTTGATTCGTTAATGCGATTTGACTTGGGTTAAACAAAGCGCAATATAAGATTAAATCCATATAATTTTAATTTGATTTGGTAAAATTTTAGGTTTTAAACATATTCTGCTTGAGAAAAAAACATAATATTCATTTTAAAAAGCTTTATTCTTATACTCATTGTAGTATGTACCTACAAAAAATGAGAAACTAAAAATAACATTCTAAAATTAATTCTTTAACTTCTTATCATCAGAAACTTTACAACGCTTTTCTTATACCTATTTTTCATCCTTCTCTTGTTTCCAAATAAAATATCAGATTTAAAAATTTTAAAAATCAGTCTGAAAAAGTATATTTAAAATAATAATAATTTAGGGCTACGCTATTCGTTGCGGAGAGGGGGTCGGGTCATCTCCCACTTGTTATACATGGACGACCTTAAACCATTTGCTTCTTATAAATTCCAACTATTGAAGTTACTGAAGATCACTGAAAGCTTCAGTATTTCCATTAGAATGGAATTTGGTGTTGACAAATGTGCAGTCATGCGTGTAAAACGAGGCGGGATTATGAAATCCCAGGGCACACAGCTTTCGGATTCTATAAACCTATGGTCGCTCTCTGCAACGGAGACCTACAAGTACTTGGGTATGTCAGAGGCGTTAGGCATCAACGTTGCTGACATGAAACAATCATTACAGACACGTTTCTTTGGCAGCCTGAACAAAGTACTGAAAAGTCTTGTGTCAGGAGGTTACAAGATGCGTGCCTTTAATGGTTGGGTCATGCCAGTGTTGATGTACTCCTTTGGTACACTCAAGTGGACTCAGATTGAGTTAGACGCCTTGGATAGGAGAGTCCGCACACTACTAACCGCAAATCGAATGCACCATCCACGATCATCGGTAATGAGGTTATTATCCCGCGAAAATGTGGGGGTCGGGGCTTTTTGAATGCTAAGACCCTCCATAATCGCGAGGTATGTAACCTCAGGGAGTAATTCCTCCAAGTTGACGTGGTGATGCATCGAGATGTGGTGGTAGTGGATAAGAGCCTCACACCGCTCTCCTTAGGCAAGGAGAACTGGCGCAAACCTGTCGTACTAAGTGTCAAGAACCGCAAGGATGTATGGCAAAGCAAGGAGCTACACGGACGCTATTATCGGACCCTCCATGGGCCCGACGTAGATTTCCTAGCGTCCGTGGCTTGGCTACGCTTCGGTGACCTCTTCGAAGAAACTGAAGGGTTTGTATGTGCAATTATGGATGAAGTTATCATGACAAACAACTACCGAAGTATATCATAAAGGATGGCACAGTTGACATTTGTCGGGCATGTCACTGTCCGGGTGAATCCTTAAGGCATATAGTTTCGGGTTGTTCTCGTCTTGCTAACGGTGAATACTTGCATAGACATAACCAAGTGGCCAGGATTATCCACCAGCAGCTTGCTTTGAAATACCAACTTGTGGAATTTGAGGTACCGTACTACAGGTATGTTCCCGACCCAGTTCTCGAAAATGGTCGTGTCACATTGTACTGGGATCGATCTATCATCACTGACAGGACTATTGTAGCCAATAAGCCTGACCAAGTGGTAGATGGTAGACCAATAAGTGATAGACCGATCAGAGCGTCAAACAATGATTGTTGATATCACTATACCCCATGACGAGAACCTCGTGAAAGCCGAAAAAGAAAAACAAATTAAATATTTGGATTTAGCTCACTTTACCTGGTATCAGCGGATTAATGCAAGCTAGTTGCACTAATTTTCTTCCTCAATCTCCCATCGTAGCAAACACAAATACTAAACAGAAGAATTTCGAAAACAATTGGCGTAAACAGTATGCGCGTCGCAAACTGACAACAGGTAGCGCAAAAAGTTGATAGGTCATCAATTGATTTATTGGGTTCTTCTCCCAACAAAGTTTTTGATAAGGGACTAGCCCACCACACATGCCCATCATTGCAACTCCTGTAAGCCAGGATCTACAATGATAACCAATGAATATCACCGAAACAGTTAAGCTCGGTGTGTCCCAGGGAAACGATTGACTGTCTTGGAACCCGCAACGAAATTAATCAGAAGTAGTAAATAGGAGGAGTAGGAAAAAAATTGTTTCCACTTCCCTCCATTGCAAGCGGGAGACAAAAAGAAAAGATAGGCCAAAGGCAAAGAAAAGATAAGACAACTGAGTTAGGCCCAGCTGCCAAGCACCACGGATAAAATTTAACATGAATGGGTCCTAAAATTCATTTATTTAGGAGCTGTTATTTTGATTCCAATAATAGGTATGGCAAAAACGTCTGAAAGCACGGAAATTTGCTCTGGTAGCAACAAGGTCCTCATAATAAACAACACCGGACGTCGCATGTAAAGTGTCTAACAAAGCGTTACGTTCATTTTGCCAAAGACTACACTCCCACAGTATATGATGCGCAGTTTGCTCAAACTCACTATTTACGGATGAACACTGACACAATGGTGAAACGACAAGCTTAAATGAAAATAACTTGCTTTTAAAATTGCCGTGACCCGTAAGAAACTGGGCTACACAATGATCAACCTCTATCCAAGTCTTCTCCAGCCGCTCACAAACGGACGGAAAAAACTGGTAAAGATGACGGCCCTTAATAGACGTTTCCCACCTAAGTTGCCATTCCACCATCAGTTCCTCATAGACATCGGTCTGTGATTTAAATAATCGATCAATCTTTATACGTTCGCGTTGAGTCAAAAAGTCGTTATTCAAACCATCTCTAGTTGAATAGTACATAGCCGCGCGACGTTGTATCTCTAGATCAACCGGTAGAACGCCTGCTAAAACGGGCAGGGCTTCAGTACTGACAGTCCGATAGGCCTTACACAAGAAGATCAACGCCAACCGTTGACTTTGGAGCAATTTACGTCGCGCCGCGCCTATAGTGGCCCTATCAGCCCAAACAGGTGACCCATAACAAATACATCCCAAGTACGTAGCCCGGTAGATGATTTTTAAAGTGTTAAATGAAAGGCCCCAGGTTGTCGTTGAAATTCTTGTCAAGGCATAAAAGTTCTTTTTCGCTTTCTCTCCGATTGTTTTAATATGTTCGACGAAGGTAAAATTTCTTTCCAATACAAGACCAAGATAACAAACGGTGTCTCGTTTTTTGACTGCAATGTTGTTAAATTTAATGGTCGGTGACGATTTGAGATTTCCTTTTAATAGTAAATGAAATGTTTTGTGTGGGGCAAAAGTTAGGCGGTTTCGTTCGCCCCAATTAGAGATTTCTCGCAAACAAGTATCCGCTATACTCTCAAGGCCTGCTCTAGTGTTAGATTTAATAAGCAGAAGTCCGTCGTCCGCGTAGCCCGTAAGAGTGCAGCCCTGTGGTAGCGGTATCGCGAGGAAATCATCAAAACCTAAATTCCACAGATAAGGGCCTAAGACCGATCCCTGAGGACATCCCAAGGTCAATGTCTTCGACACAGAATGATGACCAAGTTTAAGTTTAGCTGCGCCATGTGAAAAGTAAGAAGAAATCAGGCGATAGATATTATTGTAACAGCCACGTGATTTTAATTTAAGTAGTATCATTGGCCACCATGCATTGTCGAAGGCACCGGAAATATCCAAGAATATACCTAAGACGTACTTCTCGTCTGACGACTGCACTAACTTTCTAACAGAGATGGCCGCGTCTACAGTTGATTTTCCTACCGTAAAGCCGAATTGATTTTTGTGAAACTTCGGACCGTCCGGGAGCAATCGAGGAACGATAAGGCGCTCCAGAAGTTTACCCAATGATGGTAGTAGGGTGATTGGTCGGTAAGACTTAGGATCGTCTGGAGGTTTATCGCCACCCTTAGGTATTATTCTAATAAAACCCTGACGCCAGATACGAGGGAACACGCCTTCGGCAATGCACTTGTTAAAAACGGCTAAGATGCTTTCTCCCGATAACCTACAAGCCTCCTTTATCATTTTGTTAGAGATTTTGTCTTCCCCTGAGGCTTTATTAAGAGACAGTGATCTAACAACATTGGTAAATTCGTCAGCAGATGGAAGGTCTGACATTGGAGATGCAGGAGGATCAGCAGCGAAAGCTCTAATTTGCTGGTGATAGTCGTCGTCACAGTTCTGTTGATCATCTGGTATAAGCGAGTTGAGAAGTACCTCCGTGGTCTCCTCAATACCAGCGGTGTGCATGTTATTAATTCGGATGTTATGAATAAACGCCAGGTTAAGTGATCTATTGGCTTTAAACTCGTGGTATAAGGGAGACCACGGACCCTCCCTATCCAATCTTTCTACTACTTTTCGCAACAAGTTTCCCTTAGATTTTTCAATAGCAGCTCTATACCGGGACCGAGCGACTCGAAAGGAAGTTAAAGCTACATTAAACGCGTCTCCGGTAACTTGACGTTTCTTTAGGTTATTTAACTTTTTACGCGATTTACGGTATATTTTACGCTGTTCAGTGAGGTAGCTGCTCCACCAGTCACATCTGTGTATATTGGTTATAGATCCGCGACCAATGGCGACATCAGCACAGTAAGTGAAAGTGTCTGACAAAATTGCAGCACTTTCTTCCGCTGACAGGCCGTCACGAGTGAAATCCTTGGCATTCGACGCAAAGAATGAACTAAAAAAGTCCCAATCAGCACCCTTAGTTTTATATCTAAAGTCACCGTTGATATTACGATTAGGAGAACCTTGCGTCAACCTAGACACAAATTCGTACACAATCAGGCGGTGGTCACTACAAGACGCGTCCGGAAGGACGCGCCACCTGTCCAAGCGAACGTCTGCACTGGATAGTGTGACGTCAATAGAAGATTCGCCCATTTGGCTGCAAAAAGTAGGTGGTGCATCAGGGGTATTGTGTATTGATAGATTCATCTCAGCGATGAAATCCTCAACAGCGCATCGCCGATCAGTATCGGTAGCCCTAACTTTGCCATACCACAGCGATGACGACGCATTAACGTCGGCGCCAATGATAATCTTGCGGCCTGCAAGCGACCGCAAGACGTGGCGAAGGTGGTGTATGTGAGGAGCAACAGGGTCAGAGTACTGAAAATAACAGCTCACTACATATAATTTAAAAGACGCAGTTGATATCTCCGCTACAGCACAGTGTGACGTCATCAAATTTTGCATAGAAGTCACAGTGATATTAGATGAACGCGAAACGTATATTCCAGCTCGTGCCTTGCAATCCAGTTGTACTACTTTGTTCCGCAAGCTAGGGTTTTGGTATTGTTCCTGAATCAATACTACGTTTAACCTGTGGTCTATTACTAGTTGGTCTAACTCAGACGTCGCCACCCTATCGTTGTGAAGGTTTAACTGCCCTATTATAAGCTTATCCATCTTGTTAGTAGTTAGTACTTAAGATCAGTTGTTCTAGTTTGAGCTTATATGTCGGACAATTCTGAGAACCGCTTCGATGTTCACACGGTTTATTGTAACGCTTGCACGCTACACAAGTTGGTTTGAACTCAGGATTGCCCTTATGGGGGCAGTCCCATGTCAAGTGAGGACCCGAACAGTTAGCACATGATGGAGTTTTATTTGTGCAATACTTCTTAACATGACCAAATTCTTGACAGTGAACGCATCTTACAATCTCAAGATCATCCACAAACCGACAGGGTGCCCAGTCTATAAATAGTTTTTTCTTAGTGGCTATCAAGTGTGTACGAATCGCGGAATCAATTTCTATTCCTATCCATTTACGCCCGTGGTTGACCATACGCCTACGAATAATTTTTGTGTTTTTAATGAAATCGGATTCGTTAATTTTTAATTCGTCTTTAATATTTTGACGGTACAAAGCGGTTAGAAAAGTTTGGTCCTCCATGGATGAAGGGACGTCTTTAATTAATAAACGCGGTTGCCGCCCTTTTGGCGTTTCTAAACGCAAGCCAGCTGACCGAATAGCATCGACAGATTTTAATTTTTGTAATTGTGTGTCGTTCGCGACGCGTAGTACGACACCCGATTTTTTAACTTTTTTGACACCTACAATTTGAAAACCGTCGTCGCTCGGCTTAATCGCGTTCATTAGCGCATGCTTTGTAGCCGATGAGGTCGCGTACTCGGCAGACCGTTCCTCGGTTGGGTAGGCAACTACACAAGGCAGCGGGGCGCGCGATTGCACCTTTGGGACATCTTGTGGCAAACGAAGTTTAAGTTTGTCGGCGTATGATTCGACATTTTGCATGCTATGGGTACTAGAAACCGGATTAATTTTAATATTTTCTAATTCGCGCTGAGTATTTACTAATTTTGTCTCGTTGCATGACGACTTAATAGCTAACAAAGAAACAATAGCTGTAACGCGCTGAGTCATATCCATAATGGCCGATTTATTCGCAATATTTATACGCGAGCCCTGATCGTTTACAAGATCATTAATTTTTGACAAATACGCCGATGCCTCGGAGACTAATTCGCAGTAATCGGCGCGGCTTGCACTACTAGTGTCTAAGACTGATTCATGTCTATCATTTGATTCAGAACGCTGTAGTCGCTTAGACATATCGGGTGAAACATATGATGGCGATATTTCACTAAATAAGCGTTTAGATGTACCAGAGGGTGGTGACCTTGAAGTCATATGACTCCTAGTAAACACATTCCCGCCACGATCGGGCGGGTCATCATTTAAATAAACCGACATAATAAACTTAGAACGCTAATGAATAATAAAATAGTACAAAAAATATAACGTTATAAAGATCACTAATGAGTGTTAATACCGGGCGAACAAACAAATTTTACGTTACCCTCAACAAAAATAAAATAAAATGACTTACCGAATGATTATGTTGATTTTTACCACAAATATTAGATTAAATCTAAATTAATTACAAACCATACACGAAGAACACAATACCACACAACTGGAAACAATTCACGAGCCGGGATACGATCACAAAACACCGTAAACGTAAATAATCCGAGCAGCGAAATTGACCTTCACTGCACCGTGCGGACGCGCGGAGGGAAGTGACCCCGTGAAGTGTCCCAACAAAGTTTGAAGAAAGTTAGTTGACTAAGTGAGCGAATACCATATAACTAAACATAAATTGTTTCTTTTGAAATATAATCGTACAATAAAACCCGACAAACACATTTGTTTTGATTTAGCTTTTGGTTTTGTTTGTTTTCTTACCTACGTATGTAAAGCTAAAACCCGATAAATACAAATAGTGGTTATTGCCTTTATACCGTTGAGTAATTTTAGTTGAAATCATTGAACACTCAATACCAATAAATAGCTTTATATGGTTTGAGCGTGAAATAAAAATATTATTTATCAAGATAACACACTTTATAGGGTTTGACATTTTAAATTTTGACTAAACGCGGTCACTTTATTGGGTTATTACCTCAAGTACTTTTCTTTCTACTGCGAATTCCACTTATTGGATTATACCACTGGAAAGAGCGTAAAAAATGCATTAAGATTTTTTAATAAAACGATTTTTGATTTTTTGGCACTTATTGGGTTTTAACACTATACCCTCGATTTTCTTTTATTTACTCGTCCTATAAACAAACAATGAGGAAGATACAGTGAAAGGAAATGTCGCGTGACATGACGTCACAAGCTCTCACTCCTGAACTTTAAAGTGCTTTAACTTTGTAATTTTTTATTGATTTAATAAAAGAAAAAAAAAACAAGTTTTGTTTATTTTTTTTATGTATCTGGTGGACTAAATAGATATGTCCTTTTCATACCCAGGACACACAAAAATCGTTACTCTAGTCTCCGAATTAAAATTGGGCACACGAATACAATCGCAATTCACGAAGCGATTTAGAAACGAATGCATGAAGCCAAAGTTCGGTAATTAAGTCCTACGAACGTGATCTGGTTAGGTACAGAGGCTATTTAATTTTAGACAAAATTGAAGCACGCATCCAACTCGGTTTTTGTTGAACAGCTATGGGGCCATAAAATTAGAGTTTTGGAGTTTATTTTCCACTTAAACATGCCACAGTCAGATATATATTTGTAACTTGTACCTGCCTCCGGAATCGTAGCTCCTAAACAAATTCACTGATTTCGATGCGATCATTTTTTGGTTAAAAATGAATGCAATCGAAATGGATCTTAGGTCTGTTTCTTATTTTAGTTATCAGTTAGCAGTTTTAAATTAATGATTCCTTTTCTAAAACATGAGTCAAAATTTGGTCTAATCGAATCTATATATCGGATTAGTATCACCATTTATAACTTAAGAACGGGTTGTACCGATTTCCAGTATCTTTGATTACAGCAGAAAAACTATAAAAACCTCGGCAAAGGGAACGGGGACTAATTACGCGGGGCACCGCTAGTGTGGTACATTTAAAACTAAACACAAATTATATTGGCCATCTACTAAAAGATGACAGATTGAATTGAGTAAAACTAATTTCAATTTAAATAAATTAAAATGTGTAATAATATTTGAAACACTCGCTTGTTTCGTAGCCCCACATGAAATCGGATAAAGGTGCGGGCTCGGCTTGTTTTTGTAACGCGCCGAGTTTCAATATCAGACTTTATTTGACTTCTGCAGGAATTAAATGAAACATGTTATGGGACATCAAATGTTATGTCTTTGTGAACTAATATCATTAGGGTGGTATATAAAGCTCAACATTATAGTAGAATATGTTTATTATTCAGTTTGTATACGAGAAATAAAAGTATGTTGATGTTTTATTTCTAACTAAACTTAAATGTCTTCTGACCAACGAATGGCGGAAAAAGTGCTTACCGATTAAATGCATGCAAAGCATGACTAATTCGGTAGCATGTATGAAAAAACAAAGAATTTGTTTGTTAAAATTCTTTTTGTAATCTTGTTTTACATTTTTTAATACATGTTTGGTTTTAAGTAACGGAAGGTACACAAACGCGTATATGTTTTTTTTTATTAACTAACTATGTTCACGGTATAACGGAATTGTGTTTTTTTTAGATTTTCTTTTTAAAATATTATTTTACGGTCTCAATTTATTTTTTAATAAAATAGACGAACGATTTATATTTTTTTTGATAAATGCTGTGGTTAAAGTCTAATTATTATATTTCAATTTCAGAGTCACTTAATAAAAACCTTAAAATAGAAGCTTAATTTGGGATTCAAAACACTATTTTTGTTACGTACTTGTTTTCATTGTAAAATATATTTAATTTAATTTACGTCTTGTAATTAGCAATCCGGTCACAATATGCACGATTTCTATAAATATTTTATAAATTTTCAGCCAGCATTGAATAAAATGCAACCGTCCCCAAAAGACTTATAAACCTCCTTTTATCATGTAAATAAACTAAAAATAAAGCTAGCTAGTAAAAAAATAAAATTGTGAAATGATTTGTCTTTTATTTAGTTTGTATTTTTAGATAACGATTTTTTTATATTTTAAGAGGAAAACTACCTCAAGAGTTTCTCTATTCTAGTAGTTGCTTTTATATTCTAGTTATGAATTGGAATTAATAATTATTCCCAATTTTCTAATAACTTTTCTTAACGTTCATGTTATCTGAATAGAGTAATAGAAAAGGTTTTGATATAATAACAACGTGTAATATATCTAGTAATACGCTAACATACTTTGATTGTATGAAGCAATTTCTATAAAAAAAAACATTAATAACTTTACAAACGGCCAGCATTAAAATACTTTTATACAAGAACATTATTTGAAAACGATTTTTAACCCCAAATGATCATAATCTAACACTTCAACCTAATGCCGCGGGCTATATCACACCTTTATTTTTTAAACAGGAATCTAATATTATTAAAACAACGGTATTTTCCTTAATCCTGTTAAAACAAACAAATGAACATCAAAGACTCAGTTTACAGATAAATATTATGTTACTCGTTAATTTTGAAACGAAATTTAGAAAATATATTTCTTTAATCAAGAATAAGGTACTGAATATTGCTAATTTTAAAAATAACAGTAATTGTTACTTTATTTTTGTCATAATGAATATAAATTTAAAATAAATGAATACAAAATCTTTTAGACAAAGATCTGTGCTCTTACTCTCCAGTATAATTTTAATTCTAATAAAATGTCAATGCTGTCAATGGGAGGAACTGACTGGAATCTAAACATTTAGAGTGTTTTTTTTGTACAGTGTGTTGTGTATGTACCTGGTGAATGAATAACAATTTTTTCATTGGCATTGGATTAGAATTAAAATTACATTGCAGAGTAAGGGCACAAATTAATAAATAAACAGAATTTCGTGCTTTGAAATAAATTTTAAACGATTGAAGACTGATATAGCTTTTTTTTACGCAATACGCACGCATTTTTTTTACCATTTCTGTTTTTAGCATATGTACCTATTATAGTAATGTGCTCATCACATATAATTTATTTTATTACTCTTTTATTCCAGTATCCATTACATAAGCAATTTCTATTTCAAATAATTGCCATATAATGTCTATCACCTTTACAAAACTATAAAAAAAGCATCAATATATTTTATTACACAATAAAATCTTAATGCGTTTCCAAATAAATCCTAATCACAAACCTAACTTATGACCATTTTATATGCAAATAAACAAGCATTAAATCTGTATCTATCTCCTTTTATTGTTACGTAAATGACAGAGATAGCAACAATTTAATGTCTCGAATTGTAGAAATATAGACTGTTAATGTTTAGTCTTTATTTGTCAATTAAAATGGCTTCGACGAATCCACGGCGTAAAATTGGTAATGATTTTGAAACCGTTTTAGAAATAGATTAAGTAGACAAAAGTAATATATTTATGAGTTTAATTTCATTTTTGGATAAGATTTTATTATTTTAAATGATCTGTTATTTTAATCCTCAATGAATAAATTCAATAAATGATCGTTAAGATAAACACAAAGATTAGAGATATTATGTTACTCAGGAATAATGTAGCATTCTAATGGTGAAATAATTTTTGAAATCGGTCCTTCCATCGGTTTTTGTGTTCATTCGTTTCAAACGTACAAAAATACTAATGTTTCCTATTTGTGATATAGAAGTACAGAAGAACCAACTGTTCTCCGCGGTTTGACCCTTGTAGTCCTCGTTCCCATGAAACATTATTGTTTTCGAGACTTTTTCCGATGTTTTATAGGTATTCGGCTATTCGGGATGGAGACGAATCCAACAAATCAAAGATCTTGAAAATATGTCCTCCCGTTTTTAAGGGTCTTACAAAACCAACTTTTTTTTTTATGCAGGTACTTATATAAATAGATATAGAAAACATGGATTATTTGATTATTTACTTCTCCTTTTTTTCGTAACACAGGACACATTATTTTTAACACTTACCCCGTTTTTACAAGAATTTATGTGTTTTTTCTTTTTAACATTTATGTATCCCAAAGTACCACTGCAGGGCAAAGGCCTCCCCTCTCTTTTTAATCTATTATCCATTCTTGCAAATTTCAGTCTAGCGTCCAATCGCTCTCTTATTTACTTGCCAAAGAGTCTTAAATTTCTAGAACACCGAATTTCTCCTAAAATCTTTATTTAAGAAGATTTTTTTAGTTATGTAAATACCTTGGTTATGCTAAAAGTCCTAACTAACAAAGTTTCTGAAGAAACTGGCTAAAGTATTGTCAGGACTAGGACCTTCTTAGAACCATAAGTACGCATACAGAATGTCAAGTAGTCACCAACTTTGCGGGTTCCTTTCATTATAATGGGAAAGTTTTGCTTGAAGCTTCTTAGTAGGTACGTGATGGTTTTTCTAAATATGCATGGCCATTTGAGTTTGAATATTAAAGGTTTTGGTTACAAAATATATTGTAAAATTATTTGGTAAACTTAAAAAATAACATTGATAAAATACTTTGTTATTTTGGTAGAAGTATTTACTGTTACAATTTCTGATTACCAATGATAATTTATAAACACAAACACACTACTTTTCATCCTAAATATGAAGTTATAGTCAATTATATTATTTGTATATATAAATGAGGCAGATAAGTTATTAGCGCTCGCATTTTTAAGGACTCGAAAAACTTCTAATTATGTTTTCAAATAAAAGCTATCTCTTTTACTTAGCTTATCCTATCTTTTGTACTATTAATTACTGTAACTTGACAGAATTTCGTCATATATCAGCGAGATCAGCTTTTAAACGTCGCTAACTATAAAGGTAACATAATATGCGTCTAACTGCCTTCTCTTACTTTTACATAAAGATTTAATTTGCACATTTTTGCAAATATATATTATACTATATTTGCAAAAATGTGTGTTATACTATTTAGCATTGATTTTAATATTTATAAAGCACTACTTTCTTTAAGTACCTAAAGAGTGGAAAGGGAGACCTTTGCCTTAATGCTATTAACAGCTTAAAATAAATAATATTTCTATAATAATGGTCATGTTTTAACAATAGGTACTCGTTAAAGATCATCCAACAAATCACACATAATACGCGTAAACAAATCTCCTAACAACCAAACGCAAAAAGCCGTTAAAAATAACGAAAGAAAAGCGTTTCTATTTCCAAACTCCCGTGTAAACAGTCAGTAACAAATGTTTGAATTTAATTAAACAAAACAAATTGATTTGATGTACCGAGTTATTGAAAACATAGATACCTATCGGAATTAAATTGTATTGGAATTTTGTTTGTGTCAAAAATACCTTCTCGCTGATTGGTCAACCGTTGACAAATTTCGTTGATGACGTCAGCAAATCGAATGGTTCTTTTTTAAAATTACGTTGTTGTTATTGTTCTTTTGTTAACTAAATTAGAAAGCTTTCATTTTTCGAATATTTTCGGTTTAAATATGGAAAGATTCAGTTTTTAAAAATATGAAAAAATAGAAAAGACCGTCTGTCTTTTTCCAGGATTTATTTTTACAATATTTGGTTGCAAATAACCTCTTCTACACGACCTAAGCGGATAGCCGGGATAATATATATAGCCAGTATAATGTTAAAGTTAATTTTGCGTAAATTTTTGTCTGTCTATATATTATAAGGATAGATAGATTTAATAGACTGATGACTGATAATTGAGGTTTCAACGTTTCTTGTAGTTCTCTGGCTGTTGTATATATATTATAGATAAAATGCTTTTATTTGTATGAAACATATGTTACATTTTAATATGTGGTGTTATAATCAATTTTGTGGTATCAACATGTCCTGCCTACCTGCCTGCGTACAAATTACTTAAAATTAATATAAAAATGCATTTCAATTTTCTTACATCATTCATCATCATCATTAAGTATAGTCAATATAATCATTTCTATATAATATGCCTGACGGGATATCACTAGAGAACCAAACCACAAATTTTACTGATTTTTGGATTTGACTGGCTTGTTGGTCTAGTGGCTAGTGGTTAGTGACCCTGACTGCTAAACCAGAGGTCGTGGGTTCGATTCCCACCCAGAACAAATCTTTGTGTTATGAGCATATTGATTTGTTCTGTATCTGGGCGTTATTTATCTATATTAATATGTATTTAGAAATATATATGTATGTTTATCAGTTGTCTGGTTGCCATAATACAAACTCTGCCTAGTTTGGGATCAGATGGCCGTGTGTGAGTTGTCCCACGACATAATAAATTAACAATCCTGTAACTGTCGAAATTCGCACATTTTATGTAATTGTCGAAGAAAATATAATTCTTTTTCAAAGCTATGGTAGAGTTAAAAAAAAATTAAACATAATTAATAACGGTACAAAATATACCCTTAACCCTTTTTCAATAAATCCATCTTCGTCTGATTGGAAGTCGGCTAACAAAATGATTACCTTAGCGATCAAGCGTTCAATGCGTATTACGTCTTTCTTTGTTCCAACCCTAAGATTATCTTCAACTTTATGAAGGGAAAAACATTACCATTACATTTTTGTTTCTGTGAAATAAAAAACATGGGAGAAAATATTTTTTTTAATAATATTGAAATTATTGGGTTTTGTATTTTATTATTTGAATAATAAAAATAATTGCTGTAAATATTTGGAATACAATAAGTAACTTAATTTCCACGACAAAATACATAAACAGTTCATTCAATTTTGCTTACATGTAAATTTTAGAATAGAAGGCGCATCAACAAAATGTTTATAGACAAAATTGATCTATTAGGGTTTCCTGCCCGAATAGAGCCTATTACTAAGCCTCCGCTGTCTGTACGTGCGTCCGTCCGTCCGTCTGTCCGACCATCCGTCTGTCTGTCAGCAGACTTCTCATGAACCGTAATAGCTAGAGAGATGAAATTTTGACAGAGTCTGTATTTGTCATGCCGCTTTAACAAAAAATAATAAAAATAAATTAAAAATTAATATCTATTTTTAAAGCAATTTAATGATTATTCTAATCTAAGCAGGTCATTTATAAATCCCCGTTACATTACACCTTACTTCATTACCAAAACACACGAACCACTGTGAAGTAAAAACTCAGACATAATTCGACCTTATTAGACATTCCTGGTTTTTAGACCCGTTTGTACCGCTATCAAATAATATGGCGTTCAAAGAAATTAATTTACATGCGGTATTGTTCAGCTCTTGAATAATAATTCCGTTTTTCTATTTCACGGCATTCAATTTGCTGTCAAAAACATGTGACTGACGACTTTTGTTTTTTTGTTTTTACAATTGGTCTGAAATATCTTTAATAATTTTTTAACAGGCCTTTGTCATTATTGGGGATAGAATATTGTGTTCTCGAATAGATTTTGTTTATGTAGCGTGATTAGATATACAGGATGTTACCAAAAGGGTATATCTATCTAAAAGGGTGTAAGAGCAAGTCTGGTATGGAGTAAGTTAACAAAATCTTAGCTCAAAATGAGTTAATTAAATAATTTATATACAAAAATTATTCGTCAGCAAATAATATATAATAAGATCCATATCTTATTATATATTATTTGCTACCGTCATAGTGCAGTTACACGTTTGTCATAATAATTGATGCCATAAAAGGTTATTTATAAGGTTATATCAAATATTTAATTAACCTTTTTTGCTCTGAAATTTTGTTAGCGGACTCTACACCAGATGTACTCTTCACCCCTTTTGGTAACACCCTGTATATAATGCTAAAAAGTTTTTTTTTAACTTAGCAAGATGAGAAAAATCTAGGAATCTACTAAACAGCTTTTAAAAGATCCCATTCCATATCGAAGCTGAATATGGAATAATATATATCGAATATAATATATATGGAATAATATATATAATAATATATCGAATGTTTTGAAGAAGACTTCTTAACAGTCTACAACCCTAAAGGAAAAAGATGGCAGACACCGCAGGGCGCAGCTAGAAACCACATATTATCATAATGAAATTAAACCTCACTCGAAATAATTCAAATAATTTAAAAGCCAGACTGTTAGTTTCAAACATTTAAACAACAACTTTTCGATAACTCACATACTCCCCTACGGTAACAAAATACAGTAGGAAGAGCGATTATTTAAAACGAATTTCACTCATCCAGCTGTAATTATTTCAAAAAGCACTAAACAGTTTTAATGCAATTAAATCACATGTGCAAAATAAATTTAGTTCCAGTTGCGAAATTCGGAATACAAAATTAGTGCAAGCTCCGTCTTTTGGAAGCTAAAAACCGCAACGATAACAATGAAACAACAAATTCCATTTCTGGATTCCTGCATGTTACATGCGAGTGTATCTAACAAATGCAGCAATGGAATTGTGGCCAGACAGAAATACATTACGCTGTCCCGATAATGTTCGCTGAGATTTATCACCGAGATATGCCACTAGAACGTCCTTTAGCTAGAATTTATAATCAATTTGTGAATAATGGAATGGATTTAGATGTTGGATGTTGCTAGTTCAACAATAGTTAGTTTGGAGGGGTAATTAAGGGTATTGAAATCTGTTATTTTGATCAGTTCTTCTCTGAAGTAATAGCTTCTATTGTTTGGTTGTTCAGCGTCAGCTTTTTCTTTGACCTCTTAATATTTTTATAATTTTCCTAACATTTCTTTGACATAGAAAAAAAAATTGTCTATAATTACACTCTTATATTACTTTAAGATCTTACATGTATTTCATACCTAAGTTAAACAAATAATAAATTATTTAAGTTATTTTTTTTCTGTAAACATACCTATCTCAAGGTTATTTCACCAAAAACAAACTTAATTGAAATTATACTTTGGTTGAAAAAAAAACACTTTAATTAATTTCGACCTCAAAAAATATCTACATAACTGATCAAATCTGAGCAGGACAATTTTTTCCAGCATTGAAGTGCTAAAACCACTTAAAACCTTGCAAGCTCTAATTCCTAAACACGTTGAATTATAAATGGGTTTAAATATTTAAAAATAAAACTTTAAAACAGCTGAATAATAGAAAATAATATCTCAAACGTGAAAGCAATAAATTTCAACCAGGGATTGTGAAATGGTTTCGAAAGTGGCTAGCTCTGTTACCAGCAGTGAACAGTGAGTGCTTTTAGGAAGTAAATAGGAGAGCTCAAGTGACCATAAATTCTTCTTACGTAACTTTATATCAAAAGGTATCATCTAACATTTTTGAATAGGAAAAATCACAATGGACTTTGAAATATATTTACTTCTTCCGTTTCTACCTACCAAAATTCGTACTTTCTCTAAACAGTTATTTAATCATGTATAAAATAAAACAATAAAGTAACAAAACCACCTCAGCCTCATGATAAAAAGCAATTCATTAAAACAGAACACGTCTGAACTTGATAACGAGCAAGGGCGCTAAAATGGTGGTTTTGTAGAACCATATTATGAATTAAAATTTATTGACTATTCATAATTATGATTACCATTAATGTTCATCAAAACCGTGGTCGAGTGGTGAACACGTGGTTTTCAAGGAGTCGCTGGCTCTGAGGTCCCGGGTTAGATCCCCGGTCGGGTCAAAGTAGAAAACCACTTTTCTGCTTATCTTATAGGTCTGGGTGTCCACGGTACCTTCGTTGCCTCTGATTCCATAATACAAGTGCTTTAGCTACTTACTTTGGGTTTAGACCAATGTATGTGATCTTGTCCACATTTCTTATTTGTAGATATTTATTTAATTATTTTCCAATTTTCTACGGATAATGAGTAAATGCAATCGCAATAAAAATAAAATGTTCCCACTCACCTGAGTGGGAACATTTTATTTTTATTGCGACTCTATCTAGATATGCTGGGGATTCAGGAAAGGCGACCTCAAGACTGACGACCTTAAAAAAGATATCTGGGGCGAACTTAATGCGAGAGGATCGGGTGTTATGGTACAAGTTAGGAGTTGTCTATGTCTAGCAGTGGACCAACATACGCTGAATTGAATATAGGTACATAATATGATGCTGCCAAAATACAACTTTAGCGCTCCTAGTCAGACCGTCCTGAGAACGTTTTAGGCCAGTCCACATCTGGGGACAAATAATAAAGATTATTTATGTGACCGCTGATGAAACAGCGTATGTTTCAGTTATTACTCCGGGAGGATGAAATGTGGCCAATTTCGGTTGAGGAGATATGAGGAATAATGTAAGCCGTACGTGGTATGAGTCGTTGTCCATTGATTTTTTCTTTTTTCTTTGCATTATGGACAAGTGCTGTTGAAATTCTACTGTACTACTTTTCTATCTTGACAATAAAATTATATAAATATATTAAGCATTTTTATTATGTAGAATGAGTTGAGAGGCTCGTGGCTAAGTGTAAGGTTTGACCGATAATTAAGGTGCAGCCGCGATCGCCACGGTTGGTCCGTGGCTGGGTGACCATTTGTAAATATACCCAGTCCCCTTCGAGCTTTGAAAAGCACGTAAAGCCGTTGTTACCGACTGTCTTACGTTGATCTTAGCGTTAAGTCATTACAATTCTGACAACCAGTCTTACTTTGGGATACTGCATTTTTTATTGCACCCAGTAAAATGGATTGTGGAAGTCAGATAGGCAGTCGCTTCGTGTAAAATACGGTATTCAGCTGCATCCGGTAAGACTGGAAACCGACACTAACTTAGTTTGGGAAAGGGCTAACCAGAAAAAAATATATAATGTAGAATAATCAAGCACCTAATAAAAAAATCAAGGTACGGAATATGTGTTGCTTGGCACATTGTATTGTATCAAAAACATTTCAAATTTCGTATCACACTGCACAATAAACATGCATTTCCACGTCATCATTTAATTCCGCCGTTATTGTCGGCATAAACAAAACTATGTCAACATGACTATCCACAGATTGACGAGTCGTATAGAATGTGCTTTGTGAAGCAAACTTTGATTAACATTTTAGCACGGTCCATTTTGATGAGCTTGTTTTGATTTAGTTAGAGACTGGTTTTAGTATGGCGTCAATTCAGATTGAGGTAAATAGATTGGCTATTATTAATGATTATGTGGTAGTGACGTCACGTTGTCAGTTGTTGATTGTGATGGCCAGTAATATGACAGTACGATGAGTAAATAGTAAACAGTTTATGCTTACGAAGACCCGGGCTTTAAACATGCTTACATACCACTTTCATCACCCAAAAAGGCTGGCCTTTTGGTCTAGAGGTTAGTGACCTTGACTGCTAAACCGGAGGTCGTGGGTTCAATTTCCACAGGACAAATCTTTGTGTGATAAGCATAATCATTTGTGTCTGAGTGTAATTTATCAATAATATATATGTTTTTCAATATATATAATTATGTTTATCAGTTGTTTAGTTGCTATTATAAATGCTCTGTCTATTTCGGGATTAGATAGCCGGGTATGAGTTGTCTAAAAAAATACCTATGTGATTATTTACTACAGGCATTTACGGGCATTAAAATTGAGTAAATAGAATAATGCTTCAGGTATCTATTTTTCTGCATCTTTATTGTGCATCAAATATTGAACAAGCGTCATGTGTGCTGCTCTCTTTTCAGTGGAAAATACACGATCATATAAAACACGCATAACATACCGAGTACGCAATAAAAATTTGTTTAAGCAGTACAAAACTTAGTCACAACAATACCGAAGTATGACATGTTATGTTGTATCCTGTAGCGAATGTTGTGTCTCAACTTGGAAGTTAAACAAGGCAATAAGCCAACATGGTGACTGTTCAAAGGGAAAATGTAAACTTCGCTACATGGTACTCGACGGAGACAAAAGTTTTGTTATATAAATATTCAGAAGGCTTGTTGTGTTTTGGATAATATTGGGACAGTTGGTTTTATATATAAACGTGTACATATTGTATTATTTTGATTGTTTACTAACCAGATTTGTCCATCAAACAATATGAGTGAAATATGCTATTACAGGACTGCGGGAAAAAAGCTTAATTAGACATAACATATGCTTGAGATGAAAGTAATCATATCTAAGGATGTGTTATTAATTTCGCCCCGAAAACAGATCGCCTTAGCTGTCATCCAAAGGAGCACTTGCGTTGTGCACACTAGATACATTCTATACAATGTTGTCTAATAGGGATGTTGATGGGGTATGAAAAGTGAAAATCGTTTAAGTCCGTCAGTTAGATAGTTTTTTTTTTTTTTTTCGTTTCTGTCCCACTGCTTGGAAAGGTCTCTGTATACTCCCTCCATCTCTCTCTGCTTAGGGCTGTGCTGTACCAATTGCTATCAAAGGAGTCTAGCTCGTCTTGCCATCTACGTCTCGGCCTACCGCGATGTCTCTTGCCATTTAGAGGGACCCATTGGGTCGTTAGTTTGGCCCACTGGTCGTCTGACATGCGGCTGATATGTCCAGCCCAGTTCAATTTAGCTTGGCAGTTTTCTGAAAGACGTCAGAGATTTTTGTGGTGGAAAAAATATTAGACACGTATTTTTCCTTTATCTAAACAATCTAAATTATAATACAGATACAAAGATACAGCGGTTTAAAGTGCAGGAATGGGAGCTTATGACTTCACGCCGTAGTAATAATTGTTGCACGGAGTGACGTCACGCAAAATTTTAATTTACTCTATTTTGATGATTTTTTGTTTGCAAGATAAAAGAAAAAATACATGTCCAATAAAATTCATTAATCTATCTGACGGACATTTAATTTTTTTTTATCAAAATAGGCATGTCGATTTAATAAAAATTTAAATTCTCAAATTATTTGCTCTGTGTAGGAAACTGTTGTACTGAGTTGACTGTCCATATTTGGGTTGGGGCACTTGGGTTTTTGGGATGAATTTAACGATACCTTAACTGTCAAAATCCATCCAGCTTTTTAGCAGATACAAGATAACAATGAAATTTTCAAACATAGAAATAAAATACGTTCAAAATACATAACCCTTCCTTGGCAATCGAGTAAAAATAGGCGCAAGTCTTTGAAGTAATACTACAAAAGGAAAATGCAAATCTCTGTACAGGTGACAAATGGTTTGGGGGAAATTGAATAGGTATTGGCACCACTGTGCCTTGAATACCACTATTGAAGGGATCGATATTCTATGAATATCGGATCTAGAATTTAAATTTGCATTTCGGTGCCTCGTAACTTTACTTTTACTTTAAAACTGTTCTGGAAACGTATACGTTTTAATTACCTGTCACCTATTTTGTTATCAAACTGTATTAGATCTTAATATACAACATGTCGTTTTAAATTCTCGTCCAATTTCAGGAGGCTATTATGAAAGACATAATTAATCAAATAAAATGACGATAGCTGCTCATTAATTAATATATACTTGTTTTTTAGTTATTTAAGTTTGACAGTATTTAAGAATACAACACTTTTAAAGAACAGAATCGCCCCGTTGCGTATGCTGTAGACAGTATCTTTATGTGTGTGTGTGTGTAAAAAAGCAGCTACAGTCCAGTATCATACGGGTAAATGCTTGTCCCATACATGCCGATTTCCGAAAATCAGAAAAATAAAAAAAAGCACCTACTGATTTTATTATTGATTCCGGACGAAAATCATTAGAATTTGACGAAAATTATAAACGACACTTTGTATAGGAAGCAGAAAAGTGAATCATAAAAAACTAAACTGCTGTTATAGTCAACGTGTAAAAAAAAAAAGAAACCTGCTTCGAAATAACAGCATTATATTAAAAAAATCCAATAAAACACTCAGTTTCCTTGAGATTTGCTTACAGACAATCAAACAAACAAACACAATACCACAAACCGCATATTACATCAAAATCTCCTTTGTACAGAAAAGAAAAAGCATAAATATACCAGGATTCTTTAGAGAGGCATCAGATATGTCCCGAATTCCTTTATCTCGTGTATTATTCGAGAATAAATAACAATGAATTCGCGAAAGATGCATCCATTGGGACGTGTGGCAGTTCAATGTGTGCGTGAGCCAATTTTTATATACGAGACGCTTTCGGTCTGGATTTATGAGCCGTCGAATTGTTTGGCTTGGTCCAGTGTAAGCGGGTAATTAAACATTGATTTATTTTTGTGTTTATCATATCTCTATATATATTTAATATATAAAGCTAAAGAATTTGTTTGTTTGTTTGTTTGAACGCGCTAATCTCAGGAACTACTGGTCCGATTTGAAAAATTATTTCAGTGTTGGATAGCACATTTATTGAGGAAGGCTATAAGCTATATAACATTACGCTGCGACCAAAAGGAGCGGAGAATTATTGAAAAACCGTTGAAACTAAAATACGCGGACAAAGTCGCTGGGGACAGCTAGTACAAAATAAAACAAATATCACTATGACAAGAAATTTAAAATTATTGCCTATTAGCTTCTTTCCTTTCCAACGACTTCGCTTAAGTAGGTATTGGTTATAGCAGCAAAAAGTATTATGACGTTTCTGTTTCTTAGGATCAAAGTTTACCCCATACCAAAGTTTTTCTAAAACGGTTTAGCGGTTAAGCCGTGAAAGCGTAACAGTCAGGTAGACGGTCAGACGAGTTACTTACAAATTTATAATATTAATCTAGATCGACACAATCTTTCGGAGACCTCTTTATTTTATTTTTTTTAATTTGGCATTGATATCAAACTTTAAAGCACTATCTACTTATTCTAAAAAAATATTGGGAGTGTATAAAATGATAATGTTAATGTAAAAAAAGAGTATCTATTGACAAAACACCCAAACAAAATGTCGTTAAATCACATGATGTCTCTGTCTCTTTAAGGTTAAAATCAGCGAAAGATACATTTCAGAACGAATAAAGTTATGTTGCCTTTGGTTTCTACTGCTTGTCACAATCAAAACAATTCTCATTGTATTATATCGAAAATCCCGCGATCAGTGGCACCCCGCCCTCGTCACACGTGCCACATAAACGACACCACAGGTGAATGTTGTGTAATTTACGACGCCAATTCAGGAACTCACACGCACGCCGGGTTCCTGTTCATGTTCCCCACTGTTTTCCGTACGTCTCTTCATCGTCTGATGTCGAATAAAAATGTTATGAAAACTCTGCAGTTTTGAAAATAGATAACTCTTGGTCGTCATTTGTTTTTAAATCGTATCCATATTGATATTATAAATGCGAAAGTAACTCTGACTGTATGTCTAGAAAGAACGCTAAACCCCTGAACCGATTTTGATAAAACTTGGTAAAAAGTAAGCTTGAATCTCAAAAGAGGACATAGGCTACTTTTTTCCGAGATTACAGACTCCCACGTGGGCCGACAACTAGTATATTATATTCAAGTTTTATTCAAGTAACTTAATTGTAAAGTTCGTTAATGCAAAAAACTGAATTGATTTGCATCCAGTAAGACTAAAACCAACTTCTTCTATAGCTTGGTAAGACGTTAAATAATCATTTAATCTGCATCAAATCCTAACTTTTGCATTTTAGTTCAAAAACAATTCACGCTTTATAAGTAAAAGCAACTGACATTGTCCGCTCAACTCCAGGGTAAGCAGAATATAAAAACCGAATTCCTTCACCTGACAAATGTTTATATATCAATCTTCAAACGGAATAATCTCCACCATCAACTGTAACACAGGAAAGATGATCTTTCCTCATACATTTTTCACTCGCTCTAAGGGGCAATCTGAAGCAATTTCCCATAATATTCTCTCTCTTTGCCGACGTATCCAAGCAATATGTAGACCGCAATATGCTGGGAATTGTGATCAGGTTATGACGAACGCCACGTAAGCTACGAATGTGACGTATATGGGCCACGTATAAGATTTAAGATCGTCGTAAAGTTCTATTTGGGCTAGTAAAAATAAGGTTTGTGGAGGTTAAGGCATATTTCGCGGCTTAGATTCTTATCTCGGTTGATATTTTTTTGGCAAAAGACGTTTAAATGTTCTTTTAGATAATTCAAGCCAAAAACTGAACTTTTAAGTATATTATCGTAGACTGCTCAAAGATAGAAGAACCTGTGTTATATATACTCTGAATGTTTAGATTCCAGTCAGTTCCTTCCATTGACAGCAATTTTTTTAATATATATATAAACTAATATAAATTTGTCATTGATATGGTATTAGATTTGTCAAACGTTTATCAACGACGTAACACAAAAAAATATTGGTTTTAAGTAAGTATTAAAAAAATGTCTGTATTTCTCAGCGATTTTGATTTAAGTTTGAAAAAAATGTACAAAATAAAAGTTACTGATTATTTTCTGATTGAAGGCTGTTATACTCTATTCTATACAAACATAAAATAGTGATAATTTGCAGCATTCCAAAAGCCAAATTCCAGTTGAAAGTCCAGTTTCGAACGTGGAAGCTGAATACATTATGTGAACAGCCGTAAAGAGGTATTAGCATAATTGCGACTGTCAACTGTTTGTTAGTCTGCGCACTGTTGAATAGTATATAGGTAAATGGTATTAGAGTCCATTTAGTGTGAGAATTTATACGTAGAAAGTTTTTTAAACTAAAGCCATTAAACCACTTAAGAATTTAAATACATGGACAAAAAAAAACACCCAGAATTAAAATATATGTGGATCATACTGAATTTTTGGTCCCAAGCACGGATCGAACCGAAATGGGTTATAGTTCTATGGATGGACAAATGGGCGGTTTTGACTGGGTTGTGAGTGAACTTGATTAATAGTGCTCTTCACTTACACCAGAGATCTTGGGCTATCAAAGAAAAGGCGGAGATTCAGGAGTCGTGGCGCAACTTGGAAGATGTCTGTTTATAACAATAAATCGATGTAGGTTTGATTGACAGATGATTACATAATATAATTTACCTAGTATCTCCATTATGATTTATTTCATTCATGTTTATTACGAATAAAAACTATATAAGAGGTTTTCATTTAAATATAAATAATTTTATCCATTTTAAACAAACTCAAATATAACTTCATAAAATAAGATTGATCTTCATTTAACTTTAAACAAATGAAAGTACAAGCCATTTCCTTTATTAACGCTGACATAAATATTTACCAATTGGTCACAATGATTTAAGGGGAAGTTCTTCCACAGACAGAATGCATTACATTAATGTTTTTGCTTTCTTTTCTTTTTGCTGTTTTGTTAAATGCAAGAAAAAACCAAAGCTTTTTATTTATTTACTTAGTTATTCTAAAGATAATAATATTTGAAGATACGTGGGTTAGCCTACCCTTTAGATAAAACGTCATAATGACACTTTATACAATTTCAATGGCATTATCTGTTTAATGACTGCGTGATTATAATCAATAATTAATTTTAAGTATAATGTGTAACTTGATTTTATATTTGCAAGCGGAAATTAAAAGCAGAATAATATATATATATTTTTAATTTTTACTAACCTTTATCAATTTTATTTTAATTTAATTATTTTCACTGGGTAAAAATGCTAATCTAAAATACATTCAGTAGTTACCTATATTATAGGTAACTACTGAATGGATTATATGTACATATATTATATGTACGCAGTACGATGCCGAATAATACTCATAAGGATCGGACAGGGTTTTTGTTGCATGCTGTACATGCAAAAAAATAATTTTGTTTTTATTTTACAGACACGCAAAAATACAAAAAACTAAAAAGGTGTGACGTCATAACTTCCTATATCACCACTAGTTGTTAGTTGTTAAGCTCTGTGTTATCTATGCGGGCGCTGTGCATGAGTTATTGAATCATTTATACGCGGCCATATTTTTGAGTATGGCCGACTAGTTTCACTCGACCAGTTGGCCGACTAGTTGAGTGTTTGAACTAAAAAAAACTTTTCAACAAGCGAAATTATTTTTATGGTGTAGTATAGAATATGTTTTGTTTCTTTTTTGTTTTAAAGTTATTTACAAGAGATTCACATAAAAGTTTGCTAGCTACCAACTAGACATCTCCATATTTGATGACTAGCTGTTTCCCGCGGCTCCGCACGTGTGGATGTCGGCTATCGCGGCAAAAAGTAGCCTATGTCCTTTCTCGGTCTCGTTTTGGTGTGAAAGCGCGACAGACAGACAGAGAGAGTTACTTTCGCAATTATAATATTAGTAAAGATTAAACTTATGAACAAAAAACTCATTAGTTTAAAAAAAATACCGATTCAAATACTGCCTACTTTTGAATAATACTCTCATTTAGTGGATCTTTAATTACCATAATTACTTACTATCCAAATTTCAACATCCATTACCACCCGAAAAACTTAAAATGTCAAAACAAAATACAAACTTAAAATTTTGGCTACCTTAAAAATATATTCAACCTTTTTGTTTGCGTGCCCTTAACACGTTTGGACCCGACGAAATGATTGATGACGGGCTCCAAATTGCTCGGGGCCGCCTGAGCCTACGGCCCAAATTTTTGGACCACGCTCTTTACTTTGGTTGTAGTCCAAGTAAAAGAAGAAGGAGGGTTAAGTCAGTCCAACAAGCCTCGTGCTTACTGGTCTATGTTTTTACTGAATCAGGTAATTTAGTTAAGAAATAATTGCAATATTTTGTGTAGCTTTGCGTTAGTACATACGGCTTATTGTTAAATAATAAATAAATAAATTAAAAAAAATCATTAATTCAATAAAAGTAGCAACACCGCCACTGCATTAGGTTCTGTGGGGGTTACAAAAGTACTAATTTTAAAACCCGGAAAATACATACCGTTCACTTGTCATCAACCGATTGCCCGTAAGTCCCGCAAGAAAGATCCAAATATATAATAACTATTTTAACACACCGTTAAGACCGGAGCTTACCTGTATTTTAAGAAAAGAGATTTTAATATATTTTTTGAAATTTTACAAACACTATCATAAATTACCCTTACCACATGTTTAAGCCCAGCTATAGATAAGAAAGCGTTTTTTTTTTTACGTAGAGTCGTATGCAACCACAGAGGTTTTATACTTTGATACCAAAGAAGTAAATAACACTATCAATTTATTCATTTTCTCCGCTCTCCTGCCTTACACCTGTCTAGGCACTCATGTTGGACGTGCCAGCTCCAATTTGCATGCAATCAGCCAATGGTAACAGGATATTGTGCCTGTACTATTAGATTATTAAACGCCTTTGCTTTCACTGCCTAGGCGGAGGTTTCGATGATCAGTTTCAAGTAACTTTGTTAGGTATTGGCGATTCGTGTTTCGCCAGTTATGGAAGATCAAAACGATCTCTTTGGATTTCAGTTTTAGCAAACGATAAAATAAAAACTTGTCATTATTTGACGACCTCCGTGGTAGAGTGGCGTACACACCGGTTTACAAGCTGTCGCCAGCTCTGAGGTCCCGGGTACGATCCCCGGCCGGGTCAATGTAGAACACCACGGTCTGGGTGTTTGTGTTACCTTAGTTGTCTCTGAATTCCAAAACACAAGTGCTTTAGCTTAGTATGTTTTCCACATTTATTTATTTATAAGATATTATTAATAGTTTTGCGACATAATTTGTTAACTAACGATTCTTCTTTACTTACTTGCCAAATTCCAGACTTTTAAAACTTTAAGTTAAAATAACAATGCTAGGATTGTTCTAATATATACCGGAAATCAATCTGACAATCAACCAATCGCAGACCACATGTCAGTACAGGTATAGGGTTGCCAACCATACTTTAATATATTGTATTGTACTACATCAGTCTACGTACTGAAGGTACACTGTTGAAGAAATACATAGTACGCAAAAGTAATATATTTTAGTTGAATGAAGCTTTAATTATGTCACTTTTGATGTAAAGAAATACAAAATTCAAAGATCCAAGTGCAAAAACTGTAATTAAAAAAAAAAAAGAGGTAATTATACAACCTTTGTTTATAGGTTTTCTATAATGTACTAATTTTTTTTCAAATGTACCAAATTTTTTTAGCTATTTTTATAATGAGCTTGAAAAATATTGGCAACCCTTGTAGAGTAGTACAGTAGTAGCTTGTCTTTCCTTGGTGGGGAAAATAGACAATATGTAAAATTAAGTTACGTACCTGTTCACTTCACTCCACATTAGAGTTTAAGCCTGCGCTCTTTAACATTAAATTAAATAAACTTATTATTTTAATTATATGTTACGCAGTAACGTACGCAGAGCGAATATTTGTAATTAAATACAAATAGTAGAAAAGAGGCAGTGACCACGGTAGCTTAGGTGATAAAGCGATTTGCGCGTCAATCCAGTAGTCGCAGGTTCGAGTCCTGCCTGAGGTTAAAGTTTTTTTTTTATTTTTTTTATTTAATTACAAATTATTTAAATTTCTTTCAAAATTAAAGACAACTCGAGTCCAATCAAAATAATATTATTTCCCACATTTAACTACGAAAACTTTTTACAAAGATAAAATTTTCTTATTTAAATGCAAATCATTTAAGTCTCGCCGTCCGAAAATGACTTTTTTGTAACTTCACAAAAGTTTTAAACAAAGCAAATTCGATAAAGATTTTAAAGGGTTTGTAGAACTACCATTAAAGTGGTTCATTCGTAAATTGATTTAAAGTTTAAATTATTCCTTTAGATGAGTTAATTAATTTAGTTTTTAATGACTATCAATGAATGGTAGATAGAACTTTCAAAGAGAAATAAGTTATAGACTATAGAGTTATTGAAACACTAAGATGTATTTTCACTATTTTACTTTACTTTATTTTACACTAAAATATTCTTCGCCTAAAGTTTTTTTTTTTAAACATGCTTTGAAATCGGGTATGCTCAAAGTACTAGAGTAGACAAATCAAACAAGCCTAAACACGATGTGCTTGCGTCGTTTCGTTACCGAGTTCCTATGGCCACTTCCTGGGTCCATCATCAGACCAGCTCAAAAGTACCACAATATTGTATTGTCACAAATTCTATAGGGACGCAAAATTTCATCTCAATCTCATGTCAAGAAGTGGATATAATTTAGCTTGCCAGATTTGATTTAAACAAAAACAGTACATATCTACATACATAGCAAGTTAAATAAAAGATTGTTTAAAACACACCCATTAATTAAATTAGTCAACAAAAATTCTCAATTTCGATTCAACAGTAAAAAGACAATCGGCTTTTTCTTCTTAAGGTTCTTGGTTTGATCCTCACACTGGACATTTTAAAAGGAGGCTTAATTTAAGGAGGTTAACTAAAAATTAAAATACATGCCCATTTACAAAATTAAACATAATTTATTTCTTATTTTAACTTACCTAAAAATAGTAGATATATAAAAAAATAAAAAAAAACATGTAAGTATAATAATAAACACTTATTTAAATATCTTAATTAATTATGATTATTTAGAGTTTATCTTTAGATTAGGTAATATAATCAAAAAAACATTTGAAAATCGTAAAATATCAAAACGGAACATCGATAAATAAAATATTTTGAATTATAAACTGAATCTGACTGCCCGGATGAAGAGGTATGAAGACGTAATAACTCCAACTGTCTCTAAATAATACGCTGTGGCTTGAATCAACTTATCGCATTATGATTGATCCGAGAATATTTATAGCAAATACTCGGAATAGTTAAAGTTCAAAAAATTATCATATTAAAAGCAGGTATCAATTAGAAGTTAGATTGTTTTAATGTAGTCAAATCCGTTCTGGTTATTTCATGAAGCATTTATTATACATTTGTAAAAAAAACAGTCAAATAACCCTGCTTTTAGCAGGTGGAAAAAAAAGTTTTTATAAAGCAACATAAATTCATATATTTCTTGACTTGAAAATTGTAATTCCTTAGCAACATTTATTTCGCTTTCCAATCCATTCAGCTCTTAGAGTATACATAGACAAGCATAGAGTGCGCGTATTGCTTGTCGTTGTGCCGAGCGTAAGCAAATTTTAAGCTGTAAGTACTACGCTCGTTTACTGATTAATGTGATATTCCGTGCGACGACAGACGTATAATGCGATCGATGGTTCCGATATTATAAGGTTTTAAGATAATTTTAATATAACAGCGCGCTCTTTTTTTACACAAATTTTACGATTTTACATTTTCATACTAGTGCTTACAGTTCATACTCGATATGCGCGCTCTATAGTTTACTTATTTTTTCTCAAAGGTTCAGCTGTTTTAATCACTTTGCTCTTTTCGACCATTTCTATAATGTCATCTTAATACAGGAATATGGTTCCATCCGAATGGTTTTCCACTTTGATCATTGGTGGCGGGGGGTCTCTTTCCAGTAAGTATGCTCTTAACTGAATGAGGACGATGTTAGCTACAGCACATAGGATTGATACTATTAATAACCTGAAACATAAAAATAATGATTGTGAAAGGTTTATCCGCGACGTTTACGATTAAAATGTTCTAATACAGTTGAAATTATTCATTACTAATATTATAAATGCAAAAGTAACTCTGTCTGTCTGTTTGTCGCGCTTTCACGCCAAAATTACTGAACCGATTTAAATGAAATTTGGTACACGGATAGTCTGGAGCCTGAGAAAGATAGCCGACATCCACGCGGGCGGAGCAGCGGGAAACAGCTAGTTGTAAATATTTGTCTAATACTTTTAAGAGGAGTATTCATCAGTATTTATGGTTTATATGTATAATACATGTATATCTAATATATAAAATTCTCGTGTCACAGTTTTCGTTGCCATACTCCTCCGAAACGGCTTGACCGATTTTGATGAAATTTTTTGTGCTTATCCGGTATCTATGAGAATCGGCTAACATCTATTTTTCATCCCCCTAAATGTTAGGGGTAGTCCACCCCTAATTTTTTTTTTTATTTTTTAGACAAAATATGGCAAAACAACGTTTGCCGGGTCAGCTAGTTAAATATGTAATTTTTTACACAAAATCTCCTATAGGTGAGAAGAAACTGTTTAATGTGTACTTGATATTCTCTTACCAGTAAGAATATCCCAGTCCAGGTCCAGCCTCATACATGCCGAGGGCCACGTACGATAGAGCTAGATGTCTGTTCAGGCCAGACGTGAGCCAGTATATACCGAACATCAGCATCACAATGCAGCCAAGACATGCAGTAGCCACGTTCGTCCAAAGACAACCTGAAAAAGAAGATATAAGGTAAACGCAGCTATTAACGACCCATCGAAAATCCGCAGCTATTACCGATCCATTCCATTAATTTGCAATTTTTTTGCTACTGGAACGATTTATGCTGAAGATACTTGACGAAACACGAATGTTTGTTCATTGAGCATCGTTAAAACTAACGTTTGTGTGCGTGGTATCCCGGGAAAGATACAAAATTCGTTATTTTCTGTGACGACAGCGAGCTCGCCGGCCGTGTGGTACAATTCCTTGTTCCTACAGGTAAGCACATTAAATTTTTGCTTAAGATTTTTTACAGAAATATACGAAGCCTGTACTTGTTGTGTATTATTAAATGTGTTTATTTAAGTATAAATTCTTCATTTCGTATAGTATTTTATAAAGTTTAAGTAATTTAATAGGATAAAACTTGAAATTTAAATGGAGCGGTATTAGCTTCAATAATTTTAATAGTGGCAGCTATTGCCGATCCATGGCTCGGTAATTGCCCTGAACATTATATTTAGTTTTAATTATTTTCTGTCGATATGTGATGATAAAACAGTTATTTTAATAAGACATTTTAATCTCAAGTAATCAGCCATTGTTACACACCATTAGCGACCTATACTTTTTTGTATAGTTTACTTGTTTTTCCATTTTATATTCACCACGTATAGTAAAATTATTCATTTATTGTTATGTTAAAGGAACATAATTATATAACCTTTTATCGTATAATAATGTGTGCATTTATTAATCTTATTTGTTTAATCAATTATTTAAAATCTCTGTTAAAGTTATAAATATCAAATAAATACATATTATTTAGTTTTTGTGGGTCGGTGCAACGCTTTCATATTTGTATATACATCGCTTATTACCGACCCGTGTGAGTCGGTGATAGCAAGTATGGGAACCTATTACCGACTCCATACTAATCATTATCCATAATGTTAAGTTACATTACACTGGTTAACTGGTTACAGAAAATACTAGCTAATATTATTAACTAATAACAAAAATAATTATGAAAATTAATATGGCAAACGAAATACATAAAATTTCTTTTTGCAGAAATATGGATCAACAAAAGCGGAGGAAAGTCAATGCAAGCTTACATGCCTTTCTTAATCCATGCCAATTACCTTCACGAAACCACATTTACTTGTTCTTATTTAAACAAAATACCTAGTTTTGTTACACTCGGTAATAGCTTCATAAAAATCGTTAATAGCTTCATAGCCGTTCCTATGGGTCGGTAATACCAAAAATCGAGTTATTCACTTAATATTTTTTTAATTTTAAGAAAACCTTTTAAACTTGGGCATATAAGGTAATAAATATAAACTAGACAAATAACAGTTTCATATAAAAATAAAACACTGAATTTGAAAGCAATCACAGCTCTTAATAATTATCATCGATTTTAAAATTGTCTTATCAGGGTCGGTAATAGCTGCGTTTACCTTACACAAGAAATAAGGACATATCTAAAATATAAGAAAAGCAAAATACAATTAATAAAGCTAAATATAATTAAATACACAAATTCTTGTAAAAAATAATTGTTTTATATGCTATTCGCTGGCCAATTTTATTTATCAGATTAATTTCTTATGGTATTTACGTATAACTATATTTTATATTGTTCTTTATTGTACAAAAAATCCATTTATGTATAAAAATTAATCGCCAAAATCTATACGCGCATAAATTCTTTTTTTTTTTTGGGATCTTTATTTTCATTGACAAGGTTTGTACAAAGAGTATATATTTTTTTTAATCTTATAACATGAAAAGTGAGTCAGTAAATGAGAAATAGTAGGTAGATAGGGTAAGTAGAGGTTTTTTTAACCACAAGAATTCACAGAAAAAGAGTACTAAGTAAAAGGCTACTCAAGGCTAAGTAGAACTAAAAATTTTCAACAAAATGTAGATAAAAATATCCATCGACAAACACTACATTGTACACTATACGGTACTGTTGTGTAGATGTCTATTCAAAACGTGTGTAAAGTTATGTTTATAAAGACGGAAATGCATTTTTATTTCATTCACACTGCCATTTCTGTGAATGTAAAGATTAGTCATCGCGACCGAAAATTGGATGGGAACGAACGTAAAACATTATCCATTGATAAAAATGCAATTCCATTCAAACCATACACCTATCCATTGGTGTGACGATATCCATACAAAAAGGGATTGAAAACGCGGGTTAATTGGAAATACCGTGAATGGGTTTACTCCATAGAATTGAATGATTGACATAAAAAAGTAATAAAAAAAATATCGCCCAATAATATGGTAAACGTCATTTGCGATCGTCAGGTGTTTTAACAAGGCGGGTTTTGTCGTTAAAATCATATATCATTTATACATGCTTTTCAGATGTCAGCAAGAAAAATAATAAAGTCATATAATTAATACTGGCCTTTGTATGTCCCACTGCTGGGCACAGGCCTCTTCTCATGTAGTGGTCAAATTATGAGACAGAATGGCCCAGTGGTGGACATAAAAATGGGCTATCCAGTTGTACCGAATGCAGATCAAGCAATTTTTTTACAAACAATAGCCAAAAATATGATATTCTTCCCCAACAGAAAAAATACAATTTTAAGCCTAACTTTCTTTCACCATTCATGTCTAATTATCCACAAAAATACAAGAAGATGTTATGTTATGTCTCTTTCAAATTTCTTCAACAATAATTACCGGGCAATCCAAAGATGGGTTCAGTAGGGTTCTTAGTAGCGTTCAGGATAGCTAGCCCGGCCGCAGTGACGGCCACAAAAAGCTGAGCGCAGAGAATCGTTATCACGCTCACGTAGAACGCGTAAGATATTACTGGTGGTGGATCCACTGGAATTAAAACAGAAACAATAAAAAATATGAGGAGGGGCTCGTGGTTTGACGGATAAAAAAGGATAAGTCGCGCTCGCCGCTGTCAGTTCTTGGATGGGTGACCATTTGTTAAAATACCGAGATAACATACCCCTGGAAAGCACGTTAAGCCTTTGGTTCCGACTCGTTTTATTCTCTTTTATCCCGACTGTCATATTATGTTGATCTTAGACAGTCGTTAAGTCATTACAATTCTGACAACTAGTCTTACTATGGAATTCTGTATTTCTCAGTTAAATGGGTTGTAGAGGTCAGATAAGGCAGTCGCTGTAAAATACTGTATTCAACTGAATTTAGTAAAACTGGAAGCGGAGCCAAACATAGCTTGGGAAAAAGTCTAGGGAGATGACAATATGAAAATAAGGCTATGAATAATTTTAATGTAAAAAATCATTTATAACAGGCTGTTAAAAAAAAGACGAGCGATCGAAGCGGGCGAATACGCGCGCATATGTGCAACTTGGCAAGAATTTGACGCTTTCATGCGCTTCGACTCTAACCACTATGCGTAATGTGGTGCGGGTTATATCCCCACATGGACCAAGCATTTGTGTGATCCACAAATACTTGTACTAAGTCTGGGTATTCTTTGTCCAAACATGTGATTTGTTGATGAGAGGTCTGTGTAAACCCACGCGACACAAGGATTGAATTACTTAGAAAGGGAGTCGTTTAAAAAAAAATAATTAAAATATGAACGTTATATAGACAAAAAAAGATAATTACGTGGGTCTGTGTAGTCGATGTCGGTGATGGAGATGCAAGCAGGCGACGGCCGGAGACCCGCTGCTAACGCATTGACCTGGTGTTAAAATGTGGTATTACAAATGTGCGGGTAAGAAAAACATTTGCTAAAGTGTCATTTAGCTTTATAATATCAGCTTAAAAATAAAATTTGTATTTATGAATACTAACACTGAGTTGAATATTTACAATATTATTTTTTTTACAGACACTAATTTATAAAAAAAAAACAATTATATTTACCTCAACGATTCTCGCATCTTCGTCTGTTTTGCAACTCAAAGCGCACGCATTCACCTCCGAAATACATGTCACTGGAAAAAATACAAAATAAAACATTATTACAAGTCACCTCACAAACTAGCATAGCATAGCAACAGCAAAACTGAAGATTTCCTGAAACAGCACACCATTGATATTCGTTCCTGCTACTACCAAGAATGGGGTTGGTGACAGGCTATGAAAAGCCTACTCTTAAACAAGAAATAAATAAATATAGGTACACGTATACAATGAAAAAATATGAGAAACGAATTCTTTTTTTAATCCTTACTAATATTATAAATGCGAAAGTAACTCTGTCTGTATGTCGTGCTTTCACGCCAAAACTATTAGTATCTAATTAAATGAACTAAACTAAATTTGGTACACAGATAGAGTAGAGCCTGAGAATTATAGACATAGGACATAGGGCGACTCCATGCGTGTAGAGCCACGGAAAACAACTAGTAAGAAATAACTAAGTCGACAAAGCGAATCGAAGTGTCAGAATCAGTGCCAAATTTATAATCAGCCCCCTAGTCAAGTGGCATTTCGACAATCGTTAACGATGATAGAAATCGATAAAATGACATTAGACATATGGTAATGACATTTCGTTTTGATAAGTCACGTGATTTGGACTTGTCACTTCCATACATTTGAACGAATCGATCAGCGTTATCGCTTGTCGAAATGTCACTTGTCTAGGGGACCCCCCCCCCCCCCCTGGGAGCTAATGCCATCATGCCTTCTCACGAAAATTACAAAATCGTGATGTTTCAAATCAATGAATTGTCGAGAGTTTTCAAGAACATAAAAAAAGAATACAAAATTACGTTTGTAATATTCTTTCATTATCTATTTAAAAAAATTACCATCTACCCCGTTATTTTAATCTTACTAAGAATAAATAGAAATCTAAGCTTGACATCCTAACATCCGTTAAACAATATTTGGAACATTGTAACCCAGTTACTGAATACCGTTGTGATGTGATCTACCCTCATCTTTTTAGGGTGAATCTCCATAATTGAGATCGAATTTCCGACTTTCAAGGATATCATTTTACACAAAGGATTTGTTTCTTGCAATTGGTGTGTTAGAAAAATTCATAGTCCAAATCTTTGTATCTTCTACAGTGTATTTTTTTTTTTCGTATAAATTATGAATACAACATGATATAGGCAATAAATAATCCAATCCAATTCCTTTATAAGACCCTCGTGAGGTCAATACTTGAATATGCCTCTGCTGCTTGGAATCCCCAGTATGAAATTTATATTCAACAAATGCAAAGAGTGCAGAATAAATTTATTAAACATATGAATTGGCGATTTAACTTCAGCTCGGAGTATACACCTAGGCTGCTCAGTTTACAGGAACGTCGCACAGAACGGGATCTAGTATTTTTATATAAAATTATTAGAGGCCAACTAGACTCCCCTTATCTTCTCAGCAAAATAAGGTTCGGATGTCCACGCATAAATGCACGCAAAAGATCTCTCTTCCATACTGGTCTCTCACGAACCAATTATGGTAAGAATATTTTTATCAAACGAGCATGTAGTACGTACAACAATATGGTTTCTCTTGAAGTAAATCATGATCTGGATATTTTTCACCTTTCTCTACCTAAATTCAAAATCTATATAAATAATAATTTGGCATCTAAATAATATTTAGTATTTTACATAGTTCTCTTTTTTGCTTACTTTTAAATGTATAAAGTAGAAATGTTAAGCATCTAAATTAAAATTAAAATAATTTATGAATCCTGTATAAATCTCATACTTAAGTTTAGTAAAAGTTGTTGTGAGCTTTCAAAATTGTTTAATAATCTGTGGAAACTGTATCTGGATACTGTTGTAACTAAATCTCATAGTTATGTTTGTAAGTTAAATCTGTTTGTTTCCCAAATAAAGTAAAATAAAATAAAAAAATAAAAATAAAACCAAATATATATACCTACGTAACTACTAATCTACAAAAGCAAAAGAAAATTGATTTTAAATTAAAAGCCGCAAATAAAAAACCTTAAATTTCTACTCAAAATGTTGATTACTAATATAACTACAATGTGCGTACTTAAATTTAATTTATTTTTTGATACTCATTTGCACTGGTAACGTCGCTTTTCAATGGTCAAATTCTTTAAATGACTAATATACTAGAGACTATGATGATTTTTTTTAAATTAAATTCTACTCTTTTACCACACTGCACCGATTACGATATTTTTTTAACATCAATAGCGCAGACGAAAACCAGTACCTATTTAGTTTCATTTATTGTCCATAATAATATGTCGAATCAATGATTTACATGTTTTGATAATAGATATAGTTTAATTATAAATTATTATAGTCTACGTAGGCTTGGTAATACGGTATGCATTTATTATTTACCAATTTATTCATTTTCAAATAACAGCAGACCTGTATAGTTATCAAAAAAAAAAAAACAAACCGCCAAATTTCCTCTAAAAACAAAAATAATATAGTAAATTTCTAAAAATAAATTAAAACTAAAACAAAACCTACTTAAACCTAAACTCAGTTTCCTAGAATTGGATCCTACCCCAATTCTCAGCTTAATCAAATATTATTATTTTTGACGACCTCCGAGGTTGAGATGCGTGCACACCGGTTTTCAAGATGTCGGTCTGAGGTCCCGATTTCCATCCCTGGACGGGTCAATTTAGATACCCACTTCTATATATTGTCTAGAGTCTGGTTGTTAGTGGTACCTTCGTTGTCTCTGATTACGTAACACAAGTGCTTTAGCTACTTACTTTGGGTTGAGAGCAATGTAAGTAATGACGTCCACATTTATTTAATTACTTAACAAATATATTCTTGAAAGATAATGACAACGGCCATTGAACTCCTCCCCATAAAGAAAATACATTAAAGGTCAAGCTACAAGCAATTGTTTTGACAGACGAAGAAAAATATATCTCTATTGTCGCCAAATGAAAGCCTATTGTCCTTACTTTTAATTGCCTCCAACTTTGAGGCCAGAAAGTTAACGATAAAGCTACATTGTGTTAATTATTAAGTGATTAAATTTCATTATTTTAATTATTTGTTACGCATTATCCCATGCGTAGCGATTATTTGTGGCGCGTCAAGCCAGTGGTCGCAGGTTCGAGTCCTGCCTGAGGTTTAAGTTTTTCCTTCTATTATTTGTATTAAATAATTAAATTTCCTTAATTAAATATTACTGTATTATCTGCAGTTCTAATCAGTAAACATTGAACATCGTATGCACTGTTTTTTAATAACAATATACATATTTTTTGTCATTTCGTCACTATAAAGAATAAACAAATTATAGCATGAATGTCTAACCCCTGAATACGCAACTTAACTTTAAGACGTTCTTAAATGCCTATCTGTCACTACTTTACACCTTTAACTGATAGAGACTTAACGGTGACTTAAAACTGATTGATGTTTTAGTATTCGACCATAAATCTACAAAACGCCATTCACAAGATAATTTGCATACCTTAATATAAATTTTGTTGAATGATTTTTCGTATAATTTAAATTTGTACATGAATACAATTAAATATACATATGTATAAATCTAAATAGAAATGTAATTCAGTGAATGGCACTTACAAAATGTTGTCTAATTACTTAACTTGAAAGCGGCATTATTTTCTAAAAGAGAATTTTACAGATTTTTCAAAAAGATTTACCAAAAAATTTGCATAAATTTTAAGTATATTTAGAAAGCTTTTAAGTCATAACAAAAACAAATCTTAAGTTAAAAAAAAACAGAGTGTTAACGCAAGTATGTATCCAAAAGAGTTACACATCTGTAGGCCTATTCGCCATCTCCAATTGACAACCCAAGCGATGTTTACTAGATAAAAATACCGTTAAAAACGCAAATTTAGTCTCGACTAAAGTCGGTGACCGATTACGTAGTAGTTAGTTCTACTACTACGTAATCGGTCACCGACTTTAGTCGAGACTAAATTTGCGTTTGTAAGTCATCGAAGTTAGACGATAAGAAATTTATATTTTCCGTGTTTTTTATAAAGCAATTATCGCTTTTTTTAACCTGCAAACTATTCGCTATGGCGGATGTCAACACATCCGCCATAGCGAATAGTTTGCAGGTAGAGTCAGATTTTTGGTAACAGCCTGTATAATCTGGTTACAAAACATAGCTATAACATTTGAAATATAGTTCATTTACGCTGATTTAAAGGCTCTAACATAAACCTACTACATTTTCTGTAGCCAAAGTTATTAGTTTATGAAAATGCCTATCAACGCGAATTTTCATTAAAGCGTTTTTTTATTAAAATTTTGTACATAGGAATATTGTATTTAAGAACCAACCAACACTAGCTGAGTAATACTTAATTAAAAATAACTAATGAACTAATTACTTGAGTAAAGTATTCCATGAAACAGGAATTATTAAATAAATGTGGACTACATTACATTCGTTTCTTTAAAACCAAAGAAAGTAGCTACAGCACTTGTGTTATGGAATCAGAGACAAATGAAGTTACCACAAACACTCAGACCCGAGATAATGTTGAAAAGTGGTTTTCTACATTGACCCGTCCGGGGATTGAAACCCATCGGTGTATACACACACTCGACCACAGAGGTCGTCGAAATTAAAAATAACTAATTACTAAATACCTACCATTTCCTTATTAAAAGTTATTAGGAAAACAGGAGTCTGAGAGTAATGGTACCGAGTCTGGGTGTTATTCGTGTATATGAATTGAATGTTTGTAAAATCCCCGCGATACAGGGTTTATATTCGTTAATGCAGGAGACGTTTAAAAAAAAGTTGATATATCACATCTTTAACTTAACAACGCGTCAATAAATTTGACACTCCGATGCCTCTGCTGTAGTATGAATTAACCCTAAATCTCGCCTTCCGACATTAATTTACAAGTAAATTATATAAGCTTCAGTAAAGCAATACCTTTGAAAGGCACCTCAGATATTAATGACCAATATTTTACTATTTTAGTATAATACTGCGGACCAGGATGCAATGAACCGACCTAATTAAAATATAAATCATGGTATTGGCGTAATAAATCTCTGATGGGCTTTACAGAATATTTAATAATAACATTTGTATTTATTTTTAAGTTATATTAAAGTACTCGTTACTTAATTATTGATATACCCTTTTTTTGTTGAAAGGGTAAAAATCTAATGAGTGCAGCCCAGGTCGAGGGCACGACGTGAGGATATGTCGGACTTACACCGACTAAAACACCCCGGTCCCGTCCTTGGTTTTGCCGGAGTCCCGGGTTTGCCAAACCATGGTCGGCAGGGTTCCGGTGGGCAGTAATGACATACCTACCTATGTATATTGCTTTAAAAGACTATTTACGAGGTTGTGCTTAACTTGTTTTTAGACAGCATTTGATTGTCAAATCATGGTTGATTGCCGTCGGTCGGACAGAAACGTTTTGTTTACACAATGGAAATAATTGCAATATTTGGCTTATTTATTTAAGAATAATAATAATACCAGCCTATAAATTCCCACTGCAGGGCACAGGCCTCTTCTCATATAGAGAAGGCAAGAGCTTTGATCACCATGCTTGCTCATTGCGGGTTGGCGATTTCGGATATCAATATAACAAGTTAAAAAATGCGTACACAAGTTTTAAAGTAACATTCTGGCCTGCTTTCATATAATACCACTAGGAAAATAACAAGAACAAAATGTACAAATGTATCTACTGCTCATTTCCTTTGTTGTTTTATGTTTAACTATTTTGTGTATAAAATTAATAAATAAAACAAAATATAAAAATGTAATTAATGACCTAAAAGCATAATTTTAAACAAAACAGTCTCTTATATTCTCAAAACAACAACGCGACGAAACTTTTACAATATCGGTTAGATTAAAACCTCCTTGCCCACACGCCAACTCTTCATTTTGAAGACCGCAACACGAAATTTACATTTGTGGACAAACTTAAGCCTGCTTTATTACCGTTTTGGGAGCAAAAGGACGCGTATCACTGTTTTCAACATTGTCTAGTGGGAATTAAAGCTAAACATAACATAACTAGTACGTCACAGTATGTGTAAAGGCATGCAATGTCGCTTAAGTGATGATAATAAACCAAATTTACTTGGCAGTCTCTACCCTATGGTTTACATATTTCAAGCCGACGCGTTTAGAATAAGAATAAGAATAAGAATAAGAATAATTTATTTCCTCAAAAAAAACTTTGTTACAATCAGTGAACTAAACATTAGTCTACAATTTATTAAACTATGGTACGTCATTGTAACAATCACTTATAATATTATCAGTGGTCTCCAAACTAAGCTTCGCTTGTATCTTGGAGACCAGAGTTACGGTATTCATACACATTATACATTACGTCAAGGAAGGTAGAATTAGGTTTAAAACAATAGCTACGAGTATAATAGTATAGAACATAATGACATTTTACTGTAACATATTTGAAATTTTTCGTTTAATTATCTATTACAGATTCTTCTAAAGGAAAATTTTACAAAAATATAATAAAATAAAAATAAAAAATATTAAAAAAAATAGGAAATAGTTTATAGATCCTGCGAGTGTCGTTTAGTGTGTGTGTGTTTGTGTGTGTGTGTGTGTGTGTGTGTGTGTGTGTGTGTGTGTGTGTGTGTGTGTGTGTGTGTGTGTGTGTGTATGTTTGCGTGCCTGCGTGTGGGTGTACTATGAGATAAGAGCTTCAGTCTCGTTGTATGTTAGGGAATTAAGATATTTTTTCACTGTATTTTTGCATTTATAGTTTGGAAGGGATTTTATATTACACTGCTTGCTGACTTTGTTATATATTTTTATTAAAGAGAATGCTGGACATCTACTTGCTAATGAGCTATTCGACGAGGGGGCAGGTACATGCAGAACTCTCTTAGCTAACAAACTTTCGTAATCTGATCTGCCTTTCAAACTCTTGTGTGTGTGTAGTATAGCATAAAGAATAAATAATTGTCTGACACGAAGGACTGAAAATTCAGTATACAACAAGTCTGTTGGATATCGAAATGGCTTCCTAAGTGTTATTTTTATTATTGCCCTTTGGGCTCTTTCAACTTCAATAAATGTAGCCTTCCCGGCTGCACCCCAAACAGAAATTCCGTACTGAAGTACCGATTGGCATAGACCTAGATATATTGTCCGTAGAATGTCCACAGGTGTACAATCGCGAATTTTTTTCATTATATAAATTAACTTCCTGATTCGACTAGACAATAGGTGAATGTGTGGTTTGAAACACAGGTTTTCATCTATTGTAATACCTAAATATTTGATGGAATTAGTGCGTTCTACATTAAGGCATGAGCAGTTTATACGCTGCGAGGTATATGTGTGATTTGTGTGATACTTTAGAGTAAGATGTTGAGGCGGTCTTGTTCTTGCTGTTTTATAAAATGTTATGAACTTCGTTTTTGTTAAGTTAAGTGTTAGCAGATTTCGATCAAGTTCTCTAGCAACGATAATCAACCCTTCCTCCGCAAGACGGTAAACTTGTTCCCATTTTGCCGCATGGAATAATATTGCTGTATCATCTGCATATGATATTATTTCAGCACTATGCAGTGTCGCATTTAAAATGTCGTCCATGTAAAATGCAAATAACGTTGGGCCAAGTGTACTGCCTTGAGGAATGCCAAAATTTGTTGGAAGTATATCGCTACAGTGGTCTCCTACTTTAACTACTTGACTGCGATTGAGGAGGTAGCTTTTGAACCAATCTTGAGCAACGCCTCGTATTCCTACTACTTCCAGTTTTTTTAATAGGAGGTGTATGGATATGGTGTCGAACGCTTTTGCAAGGTCTAAGAATACACCTATGCAGTGTTCCCCTTTTTCAATAAAGTTAGCTATTGAGTTTGTCAATAACATCGCAGCGTCTTCAGTTGATCTACCTCTTCTAAATCCGAATTGTCTATTCGATAATAATTTATGTTCATCAAAATAGCTTACTAAGCGCTTACTAACTATTTTCTCGAGTAATTTTGAGAGGACACATAGAAGAGCTATTGGACGGTAGTTTTCAGGTAGATCTTTTGGGCCACTTTTATGAATTGGCCTTACTGCTGCTATTTTCCAACACTTAGGGAACGATCCATTTTCTAAACTAACATTAAAAATATGAGTCAGTGGAACTAACAGCGCCTTTTTTGCAGTTTTGATGAGTCGAACACTAATTCCATCTGGACCTGCTGCACTGTCAGATCTTAGTTGTGAGATAAATTTGTCTATTTCATCCTCGTCGGTTGGTTGTAAGAAGAAAGAGTGTGGGAAGGTACCGCGTGTCTTGTAATTTTTGGCCAATAATGTTTCAGTTCCAGAAAGTTTTCCCAAAATAAGGTCTGAGAGATTTTTACCTATTGAAGTGAAATAGTCATTACATTTATTTAAAGATTCTTTTGCGTCTTGTGTATTGGCTATGAGATGAGTAGAATCGTCTTTTTGTGTGTAGGGGTTATATATGGATTTGATAGTATTCCAGAGTCTTTTTGGGTCGTTTTTATTATCGTTAATTAATTGCCTATTATAGTCTGTCTTCAGTTTATGTAATAAATTACTACAATAGTTTCTGTACCTCGTGAATATTAGTCGTCGCATTTGATCATTAGGGTGTTTGTTAGATTCTGCGTGTAACTTGTCGCGGTGTTTAATACATCGTACGAGACCTGGAGTTATCCAGGGTTTAATATTATTTTTGCTTCGACTAACTTTGATTTCACGTTTATGTTTTTGAACAATAATTGAGAGTATATCAATAAACAGTTTTGTCGCTGTATCGGTACAGTTAGATTCTAATACGTTCGACCAGTTTGTATTAAGCAGTTCTGTCGCGACGGCATCTTCGTCTATTTTGGTCTTATAACGACGTTTAGTGTTGCTTGGTCTGTTTTTAGTAGATGTTGCAGCCATTACGATGTTATGGTCCGTAATCGTGCATTTACCAACTAACCCTGTAGAGTTTGTTTTGGATTTTATGAAAATGTGGTCCAGACATGAGGTTTCTCTAGTAGGTTCTGTTATAGCAGGCA
This sequence comes from Diachrysia chrysitis, assembly GCA_932294365.1. Taxonomy (NCBI): domain Eukaryota; kingdom Metazoa; phylum Arthropoda; class Insecta; order Lepidoptera; family Noctuidae; genus Diachrysia; species Diachrysia chrysitis. The sequence continues at coordinate 7,679,884 of OW028664.1, forward strand.
GTAAACCATGTGAAGCCATAAGGCTCAAATAATCACAAATATTGTGATTTGCTGTGTTGCGAATGTCAAGATTGATGTCTCCGGCAACTATAACTGTGGGATATGACTTTAAATTTAACAAGCATGTGTCCAGGGATGAGATGTAATTACTTGGATTGGAAAATGATGGTGATCGGTAAATGCCTAATAACGCAATATTATTGTCTAATATTAATAGTAGACTGTCAGCATCTACAATAATTAGGTCGCACTCTGCAATATTCCAGGCAGATTTTGTGTATATAATAACTCCCCCATTTTTATTTAATTGGGTGTGAGTGCGGGATATTGTGTAACCTGCTATTGGTTCTAGCACTGTTGCGTCATTTAACCAGCATTCAGTTAGTACAATGGCATCAAAATTAATATTTAGCCGCTTATAGGCTATGAAAAAGTCGTCAAAATTATGCTGATAGCTCCTTATGTTAAGAGTTAACACTTTAAAGTCTTGATTTTTAGGAATGTGTTCACTGCATTCTTCAAGTTTGTCAATGGCGTGACAATCAATAGATATTTGTTCGTCAATATCTTGTATAATATTAAGTAACGCCATAGATATAGCTGTATAAGTTATTAAATGTGTTTGTTTTGTAATTTGCCACTAATAATACTAAAGTATTGTATACATGTAATAAAATGAAGAATGCAAGACTGTAGGTTAAACATAAAAGAATATTTAAGTTTGTGCCGTAGTGATATGTTTGTGAGTAAGTGTTGTGATTGAGTTTGTGTTTAATAAGGGGAGTGGAGCATTTCGATGTGATTTTTATGTATGTGTGTATGTCTAGCATATTTGCTAATGTAGGTGTAAGTGTGTGAGTGTGTGATTGTCGATCAATTCCTGTTAAAACATAGTAGTATTCGTTAGGTAAGTATATAACAAAGTTATACATTAGAAAGCTACAACTAATATAGAAGTTTTGGATGTTATTTACTGCAGTGAGTTTTTTAAATATGTTCAAAACTAAGTTATATAATTGGAAATTACATCTTATAATGGAACATTTAGTGTTATTTAATACTGTGCGTAGTAATCTAACATAATAGTACTTATAACGTAAGTTAAAAACTAATTTATATAAGGTAAACGCAGCTATTACCGACCCTGATAAGATAATTTTAAAATCGATGATAATTATTAAGAGCTGTGATTGCTTTCAGATTCAGTGTTTTATTTTTATATGAAACTGTTATTTGTCTAGTTTATATTTATTACCTTATATGAACAAGTTTAGAATGTTTTCTTAAAATTAAAAAAATATTAAGTGAATAACTCGATTTTTGGTATTACCGACCCATAGGAACGGCTATGAAGCTATTAACGATTTTTATGAAGCTATTACCGAGTGTAACAAAACTAGGTATTTTGTTTAAATAAGAACAACTAAATGTGATTTCGTGAAGGTAAATTAGCATGGATTAAGAAAGGCATGTAAGCTTGCATTGACTTTCCTCCGCATTTGTTGATCCATGTTTCTGCAAAAAAAAAATTATGTATTTCCTTTATGTTTGCCATATTAATTTTCATAATTATTTTTGTTATTAGTTAATAATATTAGCTAGTATTTTCTGTAACCAGTTAACCAGTGTAATGTAACATTATGGATTATGATTAGTATTTTTTTTTTTTTTTGAAAAGATTTACGCAGTTAGCCTGAGCGCAGGCTTTGACTGCTTCACCGGACTTTTGGCGAGAACCTTAAAGGCCTCCAGCCAGAGCAATAGAAAATCTAACTACGTCAGCAACGTTCACTAAGGGCACCCCCTGTGGGGTTCGGACCTCGACTTAGTGCGTTGCTAACAATCTTAATAAGGATTGATTAGTATGGAGTCGGTAATAGGTTCCCATACTTGCTATCACCGACTCGCACGGGTCGGTAATAAGCGATGTATATACAAATATGAAAGCGTTGCACCGACCCACAAAAACTAGATAATATGTATTTATTTGATATTTATAACTTTAACAGAGATTTTAAATAATTGATTAAACAAATAATATTAATAAATGCACACATTATTATACGATGAAAGGTTATTTAATTATGTTCCTTTAACATAACAATAAATGAATAATTTTACTATACGTGGTGAATATAAAATGTAAAAACAAGTAAACTATACAAAAAAGTATAGGTCGCTAATGGTGTGTAACAATGGCTGATTATTTGAGATTAAAATGTCATATTAAAATAACTGTTTTATCATCACATATCGACAAAAAATAATTAAAACTAAATATAATGTTCAGGGCAATTACCGAGCCATGGATCGGCAATAGCTGCCACTATTAAAATTATTGAAGCTATTACCGCTCCATTTAAATTTCAAGTTTTATCCTATTAAATTACTTAAACTTTATGAAATACTATACGAAATAAAGAATTTACACTTAAATAAACACATTTAATAATACACAACAAGTACAGGCTTCGTATTTTTCTGTAAAATATCTTAAGCAAAAATTGAATGTGCTTACCTGTAGGAACAAGGACTTGTACCACACGGCCGGCGATCTCGCTGTCGTCACAGAAAATAACGAATTTTGTCTCTTTCCCGGGATACCACGCACACAAACGTTAATTTTTACGATGCTCAATGAACAAACATTCGTGTTTCATCAAGTATCTTCAGCATAAATCGTTCCAGTAGCATAAAAATTGCAAATTAATAGAATGGATCGGTAATAGCTGCGGATTTTCGATGGGTCGTTAATAGCTGCATTTACCTTATTCGAAAATAACAACATATAAGTAAGTATTTTATATTCGTTACATCAGTGTAAAGAGATCTATCGACTATAACTGCTATGCCGTGGCGATATCTAATATGCAAAAATAGCGTTAAGTAATTAAATTCAAAATAAGAACAATTCAAAATAATAATATAATTTAAAAATAATAATAGATCGGGATAAGTTTTCATACCGTAGTAGTTTGGTTTAAGCAGCTGTGGTGGACCCGAGGTGTAGTTCCAGGTCTTCAGAATTCCGAATTTGTATAGTAGGATTTCCTTCTTGCTTCTTAATAAGAATAGAACCATTTTTATACCAACAGTATTTATACCCATGTTCTTTGGCAGATATCTTAGCGGCACGAAATAACTGCCGGTTCTCTCTTGTTAGCCGTTCATTAAAGTATATATTTCTTGTCATTCCATCTATTTCGATGTCTGCTGTTGTGATAGTCCTCCTTATTTTAGCTGCCTTAAGAAACTCGTCCCGTTTGTAGCGGCTAACAAAACGAACAACGAGGGAGCGGGGTGAGGTATCCGATGCATCATTAGATGTTTGGCGACGGGGACCAACTCTTGTCACGTAGTCTAAATCATAGTTTTCTACTTTGACCCCTATTTTCTGGGCTATAACTCTCATGACATGGGCAGGATTCTCGTTGTTCAGTTCGTTGACGCCAGCAATCTCAACATCATTCTTTAAAGAGGCTTGAGCTTGGGTATTTAATTGTTGCCGTAATGTAGTGATCGTATTATTTAGGGTAATTATTTCCTCCTCTCGCTTCTCTAGCGTTGTTATCCTAGCTCCATATCCGTCAAGACGTTCATAACATGTAGTAAGGTGATCGGTAAGGTACTTTATGTGAGTTTTCAGTTCTCCCATATCTCCTCTTAACAGTTTTATTTCATCCGTGAGCATAGATAAGACCTCGGTGTTTGCCGGTAGTGATGAGATTGGTTTACTGGATGGCATAGCAGTAGATTGAGAACTGGTCTCAATCTCACTGGCTAATGTGTTTGTAACCTGTTCAGTTAAGCTTATATTCAGAGCATTAGTATTTTTGTTTTTCTTTGGTTCTGCATTTTGGCATAACAAGCAGATCCAGGTGAGTTTGGTTTCTTCAGTCAGTCTGGTTTTAGCGCATGCGACATGATAAAGTTTGTCGCATTTTGTACATTTTAAATTTGAAGACCTTAGTGCCTTGTGACAAAGTGCACAGTTGTTTGTCATTTTAAATCAATATTATTTATGACTTTCGTTCCTGTTATTTAAATCAAAATAAATTCGGTGGAATGCGATTCTCGGAATTCGTGCACAGGTGCGCGAGCGTTGCTAGGCCAAAAATATGTAGAAAACAATTCACAATTCTTAGAATTTTGCGTTGCTAACTCGAGTTCGCGCACTTTTGTTATTGAATTTTGAATTGTCTATTCACTGAACTTTGAACTTTTGCTGCTGGTAATATGAGTCAATTTTGTACGAGATAATTATTCAATAATATTAGAATTTAAAATATATTTTTTAAAAACACTTTTTCACTGAACTATAGTCTTTTTGATGTTACTAATAAGATTTAATATTGTTTAACTACCTATTGTAAATATATATTTAGAATTAAATTATTTTTGTGAAATGACACGTCTACACTTCACCGAGCTTTCGCCGTAACTCTTAATTCTTTTTAACATAAGAAGTCTTTCTTATGTTAAAAACTACGCAATGGAGTCAATTCAAGATATTGCTTTTCTCTTTTTCTGCAGCCTTTTCCCGAGCTATGTTGGTGTCGGCTTCCAGTCTTACCGGATTCAGTTAAATACCGTATTTTGCATGGAGCGACTGCCCATCTAGCCTCCAACACTCAACTTTTACTGCGTAACATTGTATCCCTATTGATAAGATTGATTGTCAGAATTGTAATGACTTAACGACTACCAAAAAAACATGCTTTCCTAGGCACGGAGGGGTATCGCTATTTTTCGGTATTTAGAACTGTAGCCCGTCCTAGCTCCCTAGCCCCTCCCCCCTTTCCGTCCTATTGCTTTGCTCTATTTTTCAATATTATTAATAGAATTGCCGACAGGCAGGCATACGTTTCACCTAATGGCAAGTAACGGGTAGAATCAGGATGAGACTAACACAGGATCGGAGAGAATGGCACATCAAAAGAGAGGCCTACGCCCAGCAATCAGATGACAAAGGCTGTCGATGTGACGTTGATGTGTGTTGTGATGATGATGATAATGATGAAATACTGATAATTATGCACATCTTGGACTTAAAAAATTGTTGCTTTAAACTGAGTTAGATTCAGCAGATTTCCCACGAAATAGAACGAATTCTTTACAAACTTTCTTTTTATTTTTGTAGGATAGTAAGATTGCATTATATTTTACCACTGCTACGTACTGTAAAGAGTGTTTATATTCGGCGTGGCAAGGTTCCTTAAGATCAGCTCCCCTCTGAAGAGTCCATATCTCAGCTCGCTGTCGCTCACCTGGACGGTTGTTCTCGCTATCGATACTACCTGAAACAAAGCTGTTTATTAGGTTGGTACTCGTCAGTAAAGATAAGGAATTTTTTTTAAACTGCTTCATCACTAATGGATTTAATCCTTGTGTCGCGGGAGTTTCACAAACAGTAAATCACATGCACAAAGAACACCCAGACTTGGAACAAGCATTTGTGGAGCACGTTGTGCACATTGGTAATTGGCGTGGTGACCTATACCCCTCGGCTATCCGTACAGTCAAAATGTACGTGAATAAAAGAGTGATGGTTTTTAATGAAGAGGGTGACCGAGGCAGAAGTAAATGGATGGGTAGTGTGATATAGATGATTGATGATGATGATGTGTATGATGATGTGGAACGAAAATTCCGTGAATAATAGCCGATAGACATGTATAAAACGATAAGACCTGGATATCAAACAATAAAAGAGAAGAAAACAGGAAAACGATTAACAAAAAAGTAATATTTTTGAAGTAAATCTTTACGCACGCTTGACTTGGACAGTTAGATGGTGAATGCGTGACGAGAGCGTTACGAAAAGTGTGATCGGGCGAGGCAAACGGAAGTTGAGAGGGAGATATAAGTCAGTGAAGATAGAATTACGTTTCGTATATTACTGTAGGGGCAGGAGAAAGAGGTGCGAGCAAACATTTTCGTTCTCACTTTCTCTCATAGCCAGTTACGTTTCGTGTATAAAATTAAAAAAAAGGTTTACTACAGTCGTATGGTCTAAAGCACACTCGTTTTTTTTGCAGACAACAGTAGTTATCAGTCATGTTTATTAACAAGATAACCTTATCGATTCAATAAGCATGCATCATTTGCGTTAATTGAGGCAATAAAATCACTTGTGACGTTTGCACATATGGTATCAATTATAATAAATGTTTTTATAAGTTTTTTATTTATTTTTTCAAAGAAGAAGGATGTTTGTTTTTTATACGTAACATTAAAATCAACTAACGGGATTTAATCAGTTTCGATGGGATTTCACAAACATTAAAATCATCATTTAAATTACAGAGGCAAACAGCCTCTTAAGAATGAAAGCGCACTATTTTATGTAGTGGGAGTTACCGTGTGATCCTAGACAACTTGGCTTTGTAGTCAGTGTAAGACTTCTTTTTTAATGTACCTTTAGGTACTCAAAGGGATAGCTTATGTAAATACCTTTGCATACCTTTATTATTTGATGAAAAGAGACACTATTTGTTGACCACAAATAAATATAGGTAAAAATATTAACTTAGGTACTTACTTACCTACATTACATTTATTTCTTTACATTATAGCTAAAATAAAACACTACCTTTATCATTAATAACTTTATATTTATTGTTCGGGGTAATATAAAATGAACAATAATTATATAGATTCATTGATATAGAACAAATGATAATTCTAATTCCCCGCATTCTAATAACAGTAGCGGATTTAAAACTATTGTCATATCATCTATAGCTATAATCATTGCTACTAACTTAACTAAAAGATTAACTTCTAAAAGAACGTAAAATAAAGTACAGACGTAAGACAATTTATCGAAGTCTTGTCAAAACCACGGATGCCTAAAAAAGACTTATGTTCGGTGTGAGAATTGAACTCACGATGACTTGAATTCACGGGTCACATTCGATCGCTGCACAACCAGACTGTTACAGAACGATACTGTTCATTCTGTCCAAAAATATATAATAATAATATATATCTTTGGACATCTCACTCTTTGGTCATCCTGATCCCAAACTAGGCAGAGCCTGTGCTATGGCAACCAGACAACTGATAAACATACTTATATATTTCTAAATACATACATATCTATACTAATATTATAAAGCTGAAGAGTTTGTTTGTTTGTTTGTTTGAACGCGCTAATCTCAGGAACTACTGGTTCGAATTGAAAAATTCTTTTTGTATTGGATAGTCCGTTTATTGAGGAAGGCTATAGGCTATATAACATCACGCTACGACCAATAGGAGCGGAGCGTAAATGAAAAATGTTGCAAAAATTAAAAACCGTTGAAGCTAAAACACGCGAACAAAGTCGCGGGGGACAGCTAGCTATAGGTAAATTACACCCAGACACAGAACAAATGATCGTGCTCATCACACAAAGATTCGTCCTGGGTGGGAATCGAACCCACGACCTCCGGTTTAGCAGTCAGGGTCACTAACCACTAGACCAACAAATCTTACTCAAATTGACTACAGGGCTTTCTCTAACCACTTTTTATTCCATACTAATACTATTAATGCGAAAGTAACTCTGTCTGACTGTCTATTTGTCTGTTGTACTTTCACGGCTAAACCACTGAACTGATGTTGATGAAATTTGGTTTGGGCTGAGCAAGGATATAGGCTACTTTGACACACACGCGGGCAACAGCTAGTAGTTTATATCTCGATGTTTTTACTTTTATAGATTATGCAACATTAGAAGACAACAAGGTCAGCATGTCTAATGTACTAAACTTAACTTAAAGTGCATATTAGATGATTTAGAGGCAGGAATCTTACGACAAGGTCCAAAATGGAACTCAAGGTTTGGACGAACTTAGACGTACGGGATGTTTTAAGTATTTCCATATTACAAACCTGAGCTACCAATAAATTGGACGAATTTCCATGCTACCATAATGTATTTTCCTAGAGCCTTAGGAGCTTTATAGTATCTCACCATCTCAGTTAAGTTTTGGTCTTTTGTAAATCCTTAATATAGCGCCATATTATAGACGAATATGGAACAAAGACAATGCCGCCTGAAGAAGCTAGTTTGATGAATTTCTTTAATAATAGGTAATTGTTTTAGAGGAAAGCCGCTACGAACAAAATTTTTCTACCGAAGTGTTTTTTTTTACTTATTTCAATATTAGTAGGTATTTATCTGATTTATTTGAGCATGAGGGTATATATTTTAGTTTTCCAGTATTCTTAGAGAATGAAATACGATGGGACAGATATGTAGATACATTGAATGACAGCAGTGACACTATCTAGATTTGAGTATATCCAAAAATAAAACAATTTTCTATTGAACTTTTACATACCCAACTATCACTAGAAAGAGCAACCACAATTAATAAAACACACAAAACACTCGATAAAAACGCACTGAAAATATAACCTCGACGTGTGACAGCCATTTTGTTACCGAAACAATACTGATAGGTAGATTAATTTCCGTTATTTCTATCAGTAATTATCGGAGATAACGGATAATCGGTTGATAGACGAATATTTGTCGCTGACTCAGTTTGGTTTGCTTTTTAAAAGTAAAAAAAAAAGATAATTGACAAATATTCGGCATGTAGGTAAGTATATACAAACATGAGTGCACGGATAGCCGAGTGGTTCGATCCCCGGATGGAACAAGCATTTGTGTGATCCACAATTGCTTGTTCTGGGTGTTCTTTGTGCATGTGAATTAAATATTTCTGAAACCCCCCGCGATACAGTGATTAAATTCACTAGTGCGGAAGTCGTTTCTTTTATATAAAAAGGGAAGAGCAAGTACCAGGTTAACATATTCTGCAGAAGTTTCGATGGCAAAACTAACAATATATTTGAGTCAATAAGTATGACGTGATTGAATTACGTATTCCGGTTTCTTATCTTGATAAATGTATGTAATGAGTAATTAATTGCCTTGAAAAATGTTGGTAGCTTTTAAATTTTACGGAAGGAATGTTAAAGTGAAAATGATACAGTGCCTACTGTATCATTGTAAATTAATTTAAACGATACCTAAGGTGGAGGGGCATACAGGTCTTTTACTGGCTAAAACCAGTGGACTAGTTCGACTTCTGATTACTCGTCATCACTGAAGTTTGAAAACTTCAGTCAGTGACCTCTGTAGCTTAGTTGGTAAAGCGACTGGTGTGTTGAACTAGCAGATGCAGATTCGAGTCCTGCCTGAGGTATAAGTTTTTCTATTCTACTATTAGTATTTAATTACAAATATTCGCTCCGCATGCGTTAATGCGTAACAAATAATTCAAAATAATATCCGTCAGGGGTATACCTTTATGTTTAGTGTCAGCCTTTAGGTGCGATATGGTAGGAGTTGAATTTATATGTCAGAACTAATACTGCAAAGTAATGCCAACAGCCGCGTCCGGCGAAATCACACCTTTACGCCGGTCACTCACATTCGCACGAATACGCAAACCCACAAGTGTAGGACGACATTTGCAAATGATTTTGTTTCCAAGCTGTTCCGATTTTTTAACAATCAAAACGCACGAACTTTCGCAAATTGTTCGAATATTTGCGCGCATGTGAGTGGCTGGGGTTGGAGGCAGGCTAATTTACAGTTCAACCGACAAACCAAAAAATAATATAACACTGAAAAACAATGATTCATTGCTTAAACATACAAAGATAAAAATATCTAAAAAAGTATAGACACTTGCTGTAATCACAGAACCATTTAATGTTCCGATATTATCACAAATCTGATTAGATCATTGTCAGACAAACATTTGGTGCCGCATTGTTAACTGTACAGGATACTAGTTATTAAAAGTTATTTATTTATTTATTTAACCAAAATTGAGAACCGTCTTTAGCCTTATACTAAATTAACAAAGGAAAAGAAATTTAAAAGAAAATGTAAACGAAATAAAAGTTCCTAATGGTAAAACAATAAAAATCCTATCACTCATTCCTCTCACAAGATCGTAAGCATTCTAACATTATCGTCTGCCATTCATCAGCAAACCGATCCAAACCTGTGTTGTCCTCCACAAGCGTGATGTGCTGCAATGCATAAAGAAAAAAATGTGACCATCACCTATGTTTTTGTAATAAGTTTATTATATTTATTTTAAGAAATAACAGTACCTAATTTTAAGTTATTTACATAGATAATATTTAATAAATAATCATTTTATTGATTTCAACATGCACTGTCCAAAATTCTTTCCGATTCAACCATTTTGGTAAAATGGCTTTCTAACACACAATCAATAAAACAAAATATAACATTACAACTATTTATTAACTTGCGGAAGCTTAGTTAAAAATATAATTTCAATTACATAATTTCATAAAATATACACATTGTACAACATTATACAATTTCACAGAGAAATTATTTATATAAGACACTAGAGAACAATGACATCATACGCTGACGTCAAACGCGTCATACAATTGTGAAAATATTTATTAGAGTGCTGTGAATTTAATATAATTAAAATATTTATAATAGATGCGTTATTTTGGCATTGTAGATTGTTTTTGTAATGTCTAATAGGATTTTACGGACAATCGGCAAATTGTCGACAATAGATGTCGCTACCGTGTTTTCAGCTATCACTGACCAATGACAACGTTTAAAATTCCGTCTATACCTGAAGTTGTAGAAAGTAAAGATGCCTAGGCGATTGATCTAGTAACAAAATGCCGATTGTCAGTAAATCTCGGATGATTTATTAAGTAATGTGTCTCGTATCTAGGCATATATTATGTTTGTATACTCTTTTAACAAGCAGAAAATATTATATTATTATTTGTCCACATTTATTGCATTTTCTACAACTTCAACAAAATTATAGAAACATCTATCAGCCACGGAGACTTCAAAAGATTCTCACAAGACACTGTCATCTATATAGCATGGTGCGGGAGATTTTTAAACATAACGATCCTCTACACTAATGTATATTTCTGTGATTGAAAAGACGTCATTTATTTCTTCTTTGACCTGATTACTACGGGTGCGAAATATAAAATCATTGGTCTTAATACCCTAGAACGCAAATACAATAACTGTTTTAGTATAATTTTGAATCTTTCTTTAAGGTGGAAGCGTCAGGGTAGCCCGGAAAATTCAAATTTTCTTACCATTTTTGCAATTTGCCGGTTAGTTTCAGGCTTTTGTTTCAGACGTTTGTACGTACAGAATTATAATTATTAAAACTATCAACTTAACCCTGTAAGTTCATGCAATTCGATTGAATGAGTTTGTCATTAATTTTGTTAAAAAAAAACCTATAACTGTCCGGGAAATTGCAGCTGGCTACCCAGAGGCTTCGACCTTAAGAGCCATTCACGAACGCAACTGGAGGCTACGGGGAATCATAAATCCGTTAGGATCGCTAGTCTTGCATCGTGGCCGTCAATTTACACCAATCACAGGCCAGTAGCTTGTAACTCATTGGAGAATGACGGATACACCTGAAGCGACACTAGCGATTCCAGCGGATTTTTGTAGAATCCCGATAGATGACATTATGGCCAATTAATACTACTTTAAATTGTTCAATATTTTCCATACTTACATATTTACTATTAGACTATATTACAGATTTTTACATGACAGTATTTCAAAATATTTTCTCTTAACTTTCAAAATATTATTTTTTAATTAAATTATTTTATATCGAAAAATATAAGCGTGATTATTTAATTATACTCACAATGTAAACTAAGGGTTATTGAAAATAATATTGATCATTTTGTACTATGCACTAATATAATTGCCATATGAAAAAATTACATTGATCAAAATCTACCATCAAATCTACTATTTATTTTTTCAAAAAATTCGATACCACCTTTTTCTATCCACACAATTTTCCTTGTAGGTTAAAGCGAATAACGACCAAATCTTTCTAAAACATTCATTAACGTTTCTTATCGTACAGAACCATATAGAGCGTTGCATAGCAAGCAATGTATGCGTATATTATAAAATAAGTCGTCAAGAAGAAAAATAGAACAAAAAAGCTTTAAAACTAACAGTAGTTGATCAAATGCACACTGACTGACTGCACGGATAGTCGAGTGGTATAGGTCACCACGCCAACTACCACTGTGCGAGACGTGCTACGGGTTCGATCCCCGCATGGGACAAGCATTTGTGTGGTCCACAAATGCTTGTTCCAAGTCTGGGTGTTCTTTGTGCATGTGATTTGAATGATTGTAAAACCCCCCGCCACACAAGGTTTCAATTCTTTAGTGCGGGAGTCGTTTTCCTAAAGAAGAAAAGAAGAAGAAAAACTAGTAAAAAAAATACTATATTATGTAATACTAGCTGACCCGTGCCCACTTCGTTGGGCATAATGTTAATAATCCTTTTTAGTACATATGACCTAACGATTTAAATTATTTTATTAATATTAAAAATTTAATTATCTATACTAATATTTAAAAAACTACTTTTTGTAACTTAAATATAAAAGTTAGACATATGCTGTCGTTGACTTTTTTGTAGGCATTTTCAAGCTCCACTTCTTTTCTCTAGAACTCAAAATTATATCTTTCATAGTTAAGGCAGCGTTCGTAAGAAACGCTTTCATTCGACCGTTTTTTCTTCGATTCACTTGGCAAAACGGACTACCACGTAAAAGCCTTTTTATTTTTTGTTTTTTTATATAACCCATAACACTCAACAATAATGTGGCTTTCTATTGGTAAAAGAATTTATAAAATCGGTTCAGTAGACCCCGAGAATACCCCTTACAATTTAACAAATATACAAACACACAAACTTTACTTCTTTATAATATTAGTATAGATAATATCAATATGCATGTGACTAATTTTTTTTAATATCTCTCAAGTAGATTAGTCAAAAATATTGGACACTTATTTTTAATTTTTTTACGATACCAGAAACTTACGACGATACATTTGGAATGTCGCTTGACATCACGATGTCATACGTTTTGTGTTACATCGTGACGTAATTAGCCTCCACTCTTTATGTCCTTAGTTTACAGTTATTTTTAATAGTAAAAAATAAGTGTCTAGTATTTTTTATTATCTAATTTACGGACTAAATAGATTTTTACTTTTCATACCCAGTCAACATTTCTATTATAAGAAATTTTCGTCACTTCTTTTTCTTATATAGAAAGTTTGCTAAGAAAGAAGTGTCATAAGGTATTTTATATATATTTTTTTTATATCTTAGGGACAGCTCACACACGTCCATCTGATCCCACACTAGGCAGAGCCTCTATTATTGCAACCAGACAACTGATAAACATACTTATATATTTCTAAATACATACATATTATAGATAAATTACACCCAGACACAGAACAAATGATCGTGCTCATCACACAAAGATAAGTGCTGGGTGGGAATCGAACCCACGACCTCCGATTTAACAGGGACACTAACCACTAGAACAACAGGCCCGTCAAAATTAAGATGTGTTTTTAAAATGCTTTAAAGTATATTTTATGGTCCCTCAAGATATTGTATGCCCTCAAAAATAAGATGCAACGCTCTATCTGGCTATCCATTTTTTACTTATTCTATATTATTGCAAGCCAAATCTTTTATTGAATCCATACCACGAATCTAGACTTTTCACACCATAATCTACAAACCAAAGACTACAAAAAAAAAAAAAAATGAATTTTAGATAAATTTCGGAATTGACTGGAAATAAGTTGAAGGAATCGATTTGTCTACGATCTAACACACTTGATCTACGTCTTACTTAGGTACCCTAAATTTTCGAAACCAAATTCAAGACAAGTTTTTAATATTTGTCAAATATAATAGTGTTATTAAATTCTGTCTTACACATTTATATTATATAAACAGGAATTAACTAACAGACTTACAACAAAAGAGTTACTATAATTACTGTTTTTTTTTATTTATAGATATTGAAATAAAACTAAGAATAAGGTAGACAATGTTTTTTTAACGTCTATCAGATAGATTTAATAAAAATATTACGCTTTTTTTTTAATTTACGAAACCATAAACTCACGACGATACATTGATTTCAAAAATCACATGACGTCACAATTTCATGCATTTTGTATGCAAGCATACCGTCACTAGCGGACTCCTAAACTTTGACTCACGTTATCTAGTTTTTCGTTCTTTAAAAAAAAAATACGTGTCTGATATTTTTTTTTATCTAACTGACGGACTAATTAAATTTAGACTTTTTATGGGTATAAAAGTCTAATTTAAAAATAAAGGGCTACCCCTACCCCTACCCCTTTATTTTTAAATTGTTACTAGACTTCTGACTGTGTAGGATGTGCTTGCTTATAATTGAATGTACATGAAGAGCTAGTTTTAAGTCTGAATTCATACTGTGTAAGATGAAATCATGTATATTTTGTTAGCAACCCTAAAGAATAAATAAATAAATTAACAGCGTATTACGATGAGGTTTTTGATCAAAGAATCAAAACCCTCAATGAGTCAACAAAAACTGTAATCTGATTGAAGTCCGATCTAGTAAATTTAGGGCACCTTTACAAGCAAGATTCTTAAAGATTCAAACACGACGCCAAATCTTCTAAACACTCGTTACTCTCACACAATTCCTTCAACCGTTCCACTTGAGGATCAGTAAAATTAGACTTAGTAGCTACCACACACAACAACCGCCGATCAGAAAACGACATACCAACTTTACAACTCAAAAACTCCTTAAAAATCCCCCAATTTTCCGCCACTTCCCCACTTTTGAAGAACCCTAGCCTAAGTAAATGGTAGCATAGTGGTGATAAGTTTCTTATGAACTGGTTTGAACTGGCTGAAACCAGTAATGTGAGTAGGCAATATGGAAGTAGCTTTGAGGTTACTTTCCCGTTGAGGAGATGGCAGAGAGCTTCGAATATCCATCCGGATAGAACTGGTAGCTGACCTTGAGTTATTGATGTTTGGAATACCTGCAATATATTTCAAAAAACAATTAATTTTAGCATGGTTACAGTCGTCAGAAGAAAACATAGTTATTTTTGTGTATGTACGGTAATTAAACTGTGGATCCTGACGCGCACAGCAAAGTAGGGCAGGAGAGGACTAGAGAGAGAATTAAAAGACATTTAAGCGTCGATTTTCCTAAACTTGGGTTTTCACATATAGTCTTTATAGAGAAATAAGGAGCATAGAACAAATAACTTTTTGAGCAATACTTTAACAAAATAAATAATAACATTTAATCTGAAAATCTAGTGTAAAACTTATACAATCGAAATAAAGTATACTTTTGAAAGACTTTGTAAATGGGGTAATATCTGGCAGATAGATTATTAAAACATATTAAACACGTATTTTTTTATTCCACGTAATCATAAACTCATGTCGATACTTTGATTCGCTAAATCTGCTTAGTGTTTCCTTAATATGTAAAAGCAAAAAATACATGTCATTTTTTTTTTCTATTATCTAATATTCTTTCTTTTTTTTTAAAAAACGACTCCCGCACTAAAGAATTAAGTCCTTGTGTCGCGGGTGGTTTTACAAACATTTAAATAAAATGCACAAAGAACACCCAGACTTGGAACAAGCTTTTGTGGATCACACAAATGCTTGCCCCATGCGGGGATCGAACCCGCGACACGTCGCGCACAGAGGTATTTGGCGTGGGGACCTATACTACTCGGCTATCCGTGCAGTCAACTTGACAAATTGACAGACTAATTAGATTTAGCTTTTTTTATACCCAGTCATCTTCCCCATTGCCATATAAGACAGCGTGCTTTACATACCAAAATCAAAATCAAAATATTTTTATTTCAAGTGGGTCTTTTCAGGCACTTTCAAAACGTTAAATGACTCTAGTTGCACAAAAATAGTATATGGAAAAATCTTACCGTAAAAACAATATCAGCATTCATAACCGAACACTCAATCCTTTTATCTCTCTCTGAAGCAATCTCGAGTCTCATTTTCTCACTCTCTTTACAGCACTCTAAAAACTCTATCACGACTCTACTCAAAGTCGCCGCCGGCGTTAAAGTCTCTCTTAGAAAGTACTGTAGGGTTGTCGTGATTATTCTCTTGCTTTCTTCTTGCTTCGACTGTCGGAGGACTTTATAGAGTAGAGTGATTCGTTCCATAGAGTTCATTAGAATATCTGGATCCATGTTTGAGACGTCAGTTGTTAGTTTTGGACTC
Organism: Diachrysia chrysitis; assembly: GCA_932294365.1. Taxonomy (NCBI): domain Eukaryota; kingdom Metazoa; phylum Arthropoda; class Insecta; order Lepidoptera; family Noctuidae; genus Diachrysia; species Diachrysia chrysitis. Next base: position 7,696,055 of record OW028664.1, read on the forward strand.
AAAAGTTTGCTGTCAGCTGTGAAAAGGAAATTATATAATATACTCAATTGAAGTAGGAATATAGTGATTTCTGTAGGGATACCTACGCCCAAAATTTTTAAAAACATGAAATATGTTAATCCAAACTATGTCCTGTCTGTCTTTCTGTTACGCTTTCACGGCTAAACCGCTGAACCGATTTGGTTGAAGCTAGAAAAAAGATGAAAAAAGACGCAGGATACTTTTTGATTAGCGACACCCACGCGAGTGAAGCCGAGCGCAACAGCTAGTATTTTTATATCGTGAAACATTCAAATTACTTAAGTTTGTACTTATTATTTTTTTGATTTATTAGTGTTTCGTCTTTGTATACTAACTTTCGCATGATCATTTTATTATCCAGAAATATTGACGGTTTACTCACGCACATTCTCGGGGTCGCCCGACTAGTTTCAGACTCAATGAGAGTCCTTAATCATGACCTTAATTCCTAAATAATTGTCGTTTGTATGTATAAAATACATAGACGTTTTGTTTTTAAACTTTACTGCTCGGCTAAGGTGTCTTTTTATACATCCTTATTTCCTCTATACAAAAATTACATTATGTTTTCTAATACTAGTAATCCAACCAGAGTAATCGAATAAAATTAGGACTTTACCTGAAAATAGATGAACCATCAATATTTGTATCGCGTGGTGCTCTGAGTAATTCTTCATGTTATCTAGAAGTTTCTCTATTACAGTATTCTTAAGATCCTTTGGTAACACTTGTTGCCTTATTGTAGTTGTTATACCCTGTAAAAACCAAATATAAAAAAATATAATAAATATATACCAGCAGAAATAAAAGTTGTCGGTATTTTACGTTTTTAAACCCACCTTTAGCAGCATAGTTTGTTTTTAGGACATAAATACTAACATGATACATACACATAAAAGAGAATGTATGTATGTTAACCTAAAACTCGAGAACCGTTAGCCCAATTGATATGAAACTTTGCACACATATAAAGGGCGACATGATCACTCCGACGAATATAGTTACGTCAGTGCCAGATAGGTGACGCTGGTGGCAGTGTTTTTCTTTTGAACCATAGGTTGAATTGTAGATTTTTTTTAGGTACTAGCACCAGCTATTATTACACAATTTCAAAACATTTTAAAAGGTAATTTCCTAAGTTGAGAAATTATACGGAAAACGTTGATAACATTGCATAATAAACTTTAACGTTTAAATAATAATGATAGTTTTACCTTAACAACCAAATCGATGCAGTAATGCCTAGGATTTTTTAGCACAAATTCCACTGCTAGGTTGATTAGCTCAGGATGGCCGAGTTCTATTAGAGTGAATAATACCGTCCAATATAGACATTGTTCGTACAGAGATATCCTGAAAAGAAATTAAAGAATAATAAAATAACCTATTTACTCGGTGAATCTGTAAAATATGTTATATTTACTTTTACGGAACCCAAATTAGCCCGTAAAATCAAACAAAATTTGGTAATACTTTTAGGTACCATTTCAATCACAAACACATTTATTACATATACAGCATGCAACAAAAACCCTGTCCGATCCTTATGAGTATTATTTGCGTAGACATATACGTAACTTTTAAATGTATTTGAGATTATTATTTTTCCCCGGTGAATATAATTAAATTAAAACTGATCAAAGTCAACATTGATCGCTCTACAGAGTCACGTGTACTACCTACAGTTTTGAAAGAAGCCGCCTGAGTGAGACATTTTTTTCTAGTACGTATGTTGAACCAGAAATACGCCTTTTTTGGATCGGACAGGGTTTTTGTTACATACTGTATACACATCAATATCTGTAGCTAACTACTTACTTAGTATTAGGCGCCAGGTACTGCTTCACCGCCACGTTAAGCTGCGTCACCAGCTCATGGTAGGGGTTGGGCGATACCAGGTTATATCCCTTGCCGGTCAGTTGTAGGAGGCAGCCTTGCAAGGCGGCCTGCCGGAGCGGAGCGTAGCTAGACGATAGAGATTTCAGCAGCTTTTGGTGGACTGTTGATAGTTCCTGTGTAAAAATTGAAAAAATAGATAGAATAGAAAATAAAATATGAGCAATTGAGCATGTCGGTGACGCGAACTCATAAGATTTTCTCCAACCAAAAAGTGCCCAACGCGGCTAAAAAATACAGTGAAACATTTTTACTTTTCCGCCTTTTGGAAGACTCCTTGTCCAATGATTACCAAAAAAGTGAATTAATTTTAATTAGTTACTACTTTAGAAAATTTGTTCCACAATTTTTATTTGTTTTTCTAATATTATATTTTTTTTTTTCAGTATTGTTTTGAAAGTAACCTGCAGGCCATCGAAGCCGTCGAGCACGCACATGCAGTCGGAGAGCGCCAGCAGCAGCGCCCGGCCCGCGGCGCTGTACTGCGTGAGCGCGGCGTGCGGCGGGCCGCTCAGCGCGATCAGCGTCTGCGCGCCCCACACCCAGTGCGCCGGCGCCGAGAACACGGCGCCGGCCGCGCGCGCCAGCTGCACCAGCGCCACGCGCGCCGCCAGCCCCGTGCCCGCCTGCACCATGGTACCCTCCAATATACCCGTCGAAACATAACAAACCACTAACATGGATTCAAAAATTGGAGACTCTTAAATTTAATCGACTAATGGCCGATTATTAAAACGTCAATCAATGAAGCAAGATGGGTCGACGACATAACTAAAGTCTCGGGTCGAATCTGGATGAGACTGACACAGGACCGGAGAGAATGGCACATGAAAGGAGAGACCTATAGCAGTGGGATGACAAAGGCTGTAGAAGATGATGATGATGAATTAATTTTGAAATCGCCGTTAAGTCTCATGCTGTCTCTGTCAATTTATGGTGTAAATTAGCGACAGATACGACATTTCAGAACGTTAACAAATTATTATTATTCTTGAGTCATAATTGGATTTTATGAAAAAAAAAATCTAAATTATTGGGTTTATGACATTTGTCCGTCTGATAGATGATTAAAAAATATTACACACGTATTTTCTTATTATACGTAACCAAACACTCACGACCATAAATTGATTTAAAATTTCGCATGACGTCACAATTTCTTTTATTTTTTACGCAAACATGACGTCTTTACTCCTGAACTTTGATTCACTTTATCTACTCAGTGTTTTGTTATTTTAAAAAGCAAAAAATACGTCGGCAGCTTAGTTGGTGAAGCGAATGGCGCTTAGAGCCAGTAGTTGCAAGTTCGAGTCCTGCCTGAGGTTTAAATTTTTCCTTTCTGTTTGTATTTAATTACAAAAATTAAGTGCTTTGTATTTTTTATTATCTAACAATCTAACTGATGGACTTATTAGATTTTGACTTTTCATACCCAGTTGCATTCTATGCATTTTTGAGCTAAAGCTTTAAAAACAATACCTTAGGCTCCAACATCTGCGAAGCTACATCCATTAAGATTTGGAGACAGCTGTTGATATCAATGTCTTTGTTTCGTCGCACGCGTTTTAATTCCCGCTTCACTTTGTAACTCGCATCGTCTGTTATATCTGTAGAAAACATAATTATTTATTCAGTTACCGTAGGACTAATATACAGTGGACCCCCGGAAATCCGACAAACAGTTTGCAGGGCAGTGTCGGATAAGCGAATTTGTCGGATAATAGAGTACTACCTAAGACCCCCTGTAGACCGGATTTTTTTACCAAAGAGTACCTTGTAATCCGACAAATTAAAGATCCAATGATAAGATTGTAGATGTTATATATATGTACTCTGAAGTAAAAGTAAAGTGAATCAAAAAATATTCAATACATAATAAATAATAGACCATGTCGGATTACAGGGGGTGCCGGATAAGCCAGGGGCCGGATTATCGGGGGTCCACTGTATTTTGGTCTGTTGAACGACAGATTCTTTTACAATATAGCCCAAAAATAAACAACGCTAATGTGTTTGGGACTTTGAATACATCTTTTGAATGTTTTCCACTATGACAACAAATTGAAAATCATAAAAAATTATCTCCAACAAGATTTTATTACAAGAGAATTGTGTTTTTCAAACAGTTAGTTGAATAGGTTTTCCTTTAAAAGGCTATTTGACTACTTTAAAAAAATACTAAAATTATGGTCATACTTTTAGACACTGTGATAAAAAATCATTAGATTTATTTTTAAATATATTCATTCAATTCATCATTAGATTTATTTTATCTCACATTACACATTAGGTGTACACAAGTAAACACTGTAATTTGTGATAATGTCATTAGTGAGTTTGTTCTTGCGTGTGACGTCATATGTTCGACGCCATTACAGAAACAGTGTTTTTGCCGCGATTTTGAGAATTTATTTTCATTATTGATATTCAAAGATAAATAAATCTGATTTCCCGAATATATTAATGTAGTATGCATATTAGAACATATAAAATAATTTAAATTGTCTTTCTAAAATTAGTACAATAGTCAATTATACTTTAAAAAAACTATCGGATATTCAGTCAACATTAAAACAAAAAAACTATGTTAATTTTACAACTCTCCTCAATACGCATCGGGATTTGGCTTTAGTTCCCAAAGCGACAATAACATTAATTCATCATCTGATAAAATCTTTCATTATACAATATTTTATTCTTACCTGAAGCCAATTTCATATACTCAATGTTGAATTGTGCATAATGATATCCATCGAAGCCATCATTCATAAGAGGAATCCGTTCTAAATTGACGGGATCGAATAGTTTGTAGGCAGATGTACCGACTAATATGTTTCGAAGCCGTTGCATTCTGACAAAAAATACAAATATATATAATTGAAGTGTTTGACATGCCAAATATTTTATTTTTATCTCTTACTGTAACTTTCTCGATACGTATGCGTCAAAGTGAGTTTTTTTTTTACTTTTGTCTGTCTTTCTATTTGTTTGTATTTCGGGTAATCTTCAAAACGGCTAGATAGAGTTTAATAAGATTTTACTGGCACGTAGGTGACTATGTAAGGAGTAACTTGAGCTAATTCTCTAGCCGAAAACATTTATATTCGGTAAGATAATCTGATTGCCGCAAAAAAATAATTATTTCTTACTAGTGTGAAGAAAACGCGATCGAAACCGCGTAACCCAGCTAGTCAAAAATAAGTTCATTTGGTGTTGTTCCACTATGATGGTTGTTAAAAAGATCATTCGACGCTAGTGACGTTGAGTTAGGTATTGATCTGATAAAACTTTGTAATATTAATTAATATTGCTTTCTGAGGTTTACGTGTTTATTAGACATTGAAATAAAACTGCTTTATCGAATCTACAATATTAAATACAAATATAATTAATCAAAATATGAAGGTAGAACGAGCAACATCAACTGTCAAGACGAATACCACCTCAGTCTGCCCGATACCATGACACCTGCAAAGGCGTCGTAACGTCAGGAACTAAAATCTAAACACAAACTGCGATAAAATCCGTTCAAAGTAGTTTTATTTTAACACTAGCTGTCCTCCGCGACTTTGTCCGCATGTTTTAGTTTCAACGGTTTTTCATTTATGCTCCGCTCCTTTTGGTCGCAGCGTAACGTTATATAGCTTATAGCCTTCCTGGGCTATCGAACACAGAGAAGAAAAAAATTTTGAGATCGGACCAGAAGTTCTTGAGATTAGTGTGTTCAAACAAACAAACAATCAAACTCTTCAGCTTTATATATTAGTATAGATTAACATCAACAGAAATAGTTCCAAGCCACTTACCCCTCATTATTACTAAGATTATATCTCGGCATATGTAACATGCCATTCCGTCTAACTTTAGGGGCGGCACTTAGCAACAGCTGAGTGATCCCTCGAACTGCCCAGTGGGTGCCGTTACCTTGTAGAGCACCGAGTAAGCCGACCCAGATCTCTTCAAACTGCTTCTTAGATGACCATCCTATTAGGTTTACTCTGAAATTTTCTAACTGGTTAATAGTGATCGCCCAGTCGTACAAATAATGTTAGGCGACCGATGAGACGTTTAAATATTGTAAGTTAATAATAATAATAAATGTGAACAACATCACATAAACTGCTCTGAACCTAAAGTAAGTTATGTAATCAAAAGAAAACGAAGGAAGAGAAAATGGAATCACAATATCAAATAATCAATCGTTAATCAAGAGAAAAAGAAAACCAGAGACAATGTATAAAAGTGGTTTTCTACATTGTCCCGTCCGGGGATGGAAACCGGGACCTCAGAGCTAGCGACACCTTGAAAACCATTGTGTACGCTACTCGACCATAGAAATCGTCAAAATCGTGAACGGTTGTTCTGTTTTAATGTTTTCAAATCGAATGTCGTCTATTGTGTTGGTTGAGCAAAGACTAGTAACCAATCAGAACAATTGACACTTTTTGTTAGAATTTTAAAAAAACCAAGAGTATGCTTTGTAACTTTAAGGAAAAAATGTTTGTGCATATAAAGTTGCAAAAGAATTTTGACAATAAAGAGACTATTAATTATTTGTAAATCTTAGTGAAATAAACTTATATTATTATTATTATTATATTAGAACTCTATTTTCTTAATGTTATGAGAGTGTAAACGGATAAAATAGAATTTTTAAAACTTTTCTTTGAATTAATTATTTTCAGTATATTATATTTTATCGTAAAACAGTTCTGATTCATTTTCTGATAGATAGATCAATCCGCTTTTTGGGAGCGGCAAGAAACAAGTAAAAATAAATAAAAAAATTGAAATTCTGTAAAGTAAGTTTACTGACGATAATTTTACGGAATAACATCACAAGCCGAACGCTTAGGCCGATCGTGCCTCTCTATCGCTTGTTCCGCGCTCTCGCTTGCACGCTCGGCTCAGGGGGAACGTGACACTTTTTCATGCGTGAAGCCGGCGTTCATCGATTTATAAAATGTTATCACGCCAAAAAGAAGAAATACACAACAATAAATAATATTAATATAAACATAATAGAAAAAAGTAAAAAACGTATGGTGTGTTTTAATTAATTGCTGACGCTTGGAACACTGCAGTAACACAAGGACGTCTAAACGGTATTGACTAAAAAAAATCTAGTTACTGAAAAACTCGTTGTTTTATAAGACATGCACATTTTATAAAAATATTGAAGGTATGTTCAATTCAAAATTTCTGTTAAAATGTGGTATTTCCTAATACTTAACGTAAGCTTACCTGAACAAAAAAGCTTCTAAAACGTCCATATCCTGTAAAGCTTGGAGGGGTAGGTCTATCTTTTGTAACTGATCCTTCTTGGACACTACGTCGACTGACGACCAAGCGATCGGCGGTATTAGCGCTATGTTACTTACTATGTCGAGCCTAAAATTAATAATCTTATTTAATATGTAAAAATTGTATGTAATAATGTAGATAGCGGGACGAGTTGGATGTCTGCCTTGAGAATGGGAAAGAAGTGGCGCAAAACCAATACAGATGTAAAGGAGGGACGCCTTTGCCCAGCAGTGGGACAACGCAGGCTGATAATGTTAACAATGTGTAACAAATATATAGCGACCATCACCCCTCATTGACAATAAAGTCATGTAAAAATGAATGAATTGAGAATGATTCTTTCATTATTATTTTTAGTAGCGTACTATATGCCAAAATAAGATTTGAAATTAAAAAAATATTACACATATAAGTTAAGTTTAAGTTAAGAAAAAACTACTCCCAGACTAAGGTTTATTTCTTTAGTCGCATGAGGTTTTAAAATCATTCAAAACACATGCACAAGCATTTGTAGATCATACAATTTTTTGTCTCATGCGGGGATCGAACCCGCACCATGTCGAGCACAATGGTAACTGGTGTGGTTACCTATACCACTTGGTTATCCTTTTTTAAATCTTAAGATAAAGAGAAATACAGTCATAATTATACGACAGTCATAATTTAACAATTAAACTCGTAAAAGTATCACATAAAATGCAATTACCTCGATAACGATATCAATAAGCTCTCGATAGGATCCCTGTAACACTTTTCTAAGAAATCAGCATTCTTCGTATAGAAGTTGTTCTCCCAATATTCTAGTAAAGTGATTAGTTTGTCACCAGTAATGATCATATCAGGCCTCGGTCCAGAGTCCTGGATTTGCATGTACTGTTTTGGAGTTAATGGTTTTGTGTCCTGAGAAAAACCAGAAGTAGTATTTAAAAATGAATAAAAATATAAATAGAATATTATTTATTGTGCACTATGAGAGTTACAGCATTCAATAATACAGAACAGTAAGAAGGTACACTAAATACTTGTTTTAAAGTATTGTTAATTCTCGCTCTTTTTCTAGATGAGAAGTATGTTACTTGTGCCAGTTGAGGTTATTTCTACTTAAACAAACGTCAATTTTATGCACGTTTAAATAAAGTTCATTTTTGACTGACTATTACCGTTCAATAAGTCATGAAAAATATGAAGTTGTTACGCAAAATGAACCTTATATGTAAGTTTTAAAGTTGTTTTTTCCTAAAACTCGTGTTTATTTACACGTTTGGCACATAAATTACGAACGCAGTATACAGATATTAGATAAAAAATATTTTGTCAAGGCCAATTACTTTAATAATAAAAGATTTAAGTTTGAATTTAAGTGTAAATATTATTTACACTAATAAAATATAATAATCGGTAAGTTTTTTAAGTATCAGGAGACAGCTTTTTCTTTAACCCCTAGTTATCCAAGAAGACTTCATCTAAAATGTAAATCAATTGTAACGAAACTTACCTTAACTAAATACTTTACAACCGCATACAAACAGCTGATCGCAGACTGCGTCCTATTCAAATTCGCATCAACATTCAATTCGTTCCAAATCTCATTAAAACTGAGCGCTTTAGCCACATTGTCTATAGTCACACTGACTATATTGTCTACAACCACGTTGTCATTGACTGCATTAGTAACTCTAAACGAAACATCCGTATGTATCGGAGTCTCCACAACCTTCTTATTCTTTATCAAAAACGATAAATACTGTAACGAAATCACAGAAAATATCGATATGTTTCGCGCTAGTGATGTAGGTAGGATATTCTCGATACATTTATCGAGTAAATCGCAATCAGCTTCGTCAATAAAAGCGATTATTCGATCTAGAGATTCCAAAAATCCTGTTAAAATCGTTTGTAATGTAATAAACTCTTGATAAAATAATTTATCTTGGAAAACTTGATGGCATCGTCTCGTATATCTATCGATAGTCTGCTCAACATTCAAACTAAAGTTTTCTGATTGACTTAAAGGTCGTATTTGTTTTGGAAACAACCTTATAACATCGCTCAAAGATTTTTCTAGGGTAACAACACCAATTGTGTAGATATCTGGCAACTCTGGTGGGATTACGTCAAAGACCTCATCTGTCTCTTGAATATTTTTTGTCCCGTAACTCTGTTTTAAACTCTCGTCAGTGATTGGAATAAAGAATTGAGATTTAGATTCCTTATTATCACTCTTTTTGAATACCTGGAGTGAGTAGACCGCATTTAATTTATTACTGTCTATTGAAGAAGGCATTTCTTCTCTCATTTTCAACTCTCTCTGTTCTCTTGCACTCTCTTTCTCATGTTCTTTTATCTCTTGTACAGATAGAACATTAAGAAATTCTCTTAGATAAATATCGCAAGTTATTTTGAAAGACGATTTAAGTATTTTTCTGTCGAATTCGGGGCATGATGTAATTGTTATTAGGTCTTCCTTTGAAAGATTCGATAAGAAATGCGCCAGTTCTTTTTGGTCTAATATTCTGGGTGTCGAGCAGTCAGTTTGGCAGCATCTGTAGGCAAGATTAGAATAAATAAAAAAACAATAATAGGGATGCTGACTAGAATATTTTTATATGTTTTAAATGTTCGTTTTATATAATGGAAAAATATGAGACATATGTTTTATCCCTTGTCAAAAAAAAAAACTGTCAAGGCACAGAACTGTCGTCACAGATAACTTAAAGATCAAGAAAGGGGAGCTTGTTACGTCAAATTTTGGCTAAAATAGTAGTGTAGTCACGTGAAATTTCCATTCACCGTATCTTCGTATTTTTTTGTTTACAAGACAAAATACGTATACGTATATTTTGAAATTATATAAAAGACGGACATTAAAAAAAAATTGGTCAACATTCTGTTTGTTATAAAGTACTAAAATAAGGATGTATTTCAGGATGGTTGTAAGTGAAATACTCTTAAAGGTGGAGTATAGGTAATTTTATGTATTACTAGCTGATTTAGTCGTTGTCTTGTCAATCTTTACAAAAATGTAGCAATTGATTTTTATATACATAGATTTCTAATTTTTATTAACCCAATACCTTTTGTATAACTATCGTTGAAGTTAAAATATTACAGAAAAAGACAATACGTCTAATTTACACTTACCTGCTTTTAACTTGATTAAGTAGCCAGTTATCATCGACATTAGTGGTGACAATGTACTGTGGATTGATCGCCCTGTCCTGCGACAGATCTAATGGAGATAAATCAAATATACTTGAAGCTAGGGAGTTCAGTTCCATTACTAAAGCTGAGTACCTATGGGAGAAAAATGTATAAAAATCTTTCTAAATCTGACTAAGAAAGTAAGATACATATTACAAAAGTCATCTTGCAAGAAATTTATTCTATACATTTTAGAGGTTGCTATTTATGCGTTAACGGAAAAATCACTAGCTGAAACCTGGACTGCCGCAAATAGGAGTTGTCTTGTACTTTATGTACAAAAAATGCTCTAGAGAAGCTAAACTGATCACGATTGTGATTGGTTGACCAAAAGACTAACAACCAATCACAGCGCTTAACATAAAGTTTGATAGGTGAATAAAATTTTTTTGTAGTGTGCGGTACGTTCTTAATTCCAAAAATACATGATTTGTTTTATTCTTAGAGAGCATTGACAACTGGAGATGATATACGCTGACGTTCCCCTCGGCCAAAGTACATACCCGCGGTACGGTAGAAACTATCGTAGCTTTTTATAAAAACTGACCTATCGTGTACAATGTCATTATAAGAAAATCTTTAATGGTGTGCGTAATTTTTGTTTGTGTGTCGCATTTTTTTTTCAACATATTAAATTTTATATTGAACCCTCAAACCACGATTGGTTTCTCTTTTGGATTTCGAATTAGATCGGTGTGCGTTTGTCGGGATATAGCTTTGTTTTGCAGTAGAGTGTGTATATTTTATTGGTGTGCTACATTCTTCCCTACAAAAACTGGCTAGAGAAAGCTCCTATATTTTGAGCGCTGAGGCGCCTCTCGTTGTAAATGCTCTAAGGTTTTATTATAAATGGATAAATTATTTAACATAAGTAACATAAATCAAACACAACACTTACCGTGCATAAACCTTGTCTCGCTGCAGCAACTCCAACGCAACTTGTACATCTTCCTTAGATAGTTGCACATTTATCTTCTCAATTGGCATGTCTTTTAATATTCTACATCTGTCGACTGCTAATTTGGCAAATCTGTGACCAAGACGTGATACCATATTAGTTTGTTGATATAACCATTGAATTCAAATTAAAGAAATAATATAATCTATTTGATATTTGTTAAAATTTTAAAATTACTTGCAACAGTTCAATCCTTGTCCCAATCTTTAAATAGGTTTCTTTCTATTACTGTCTAACACTGTCTTTAAACCAGTGTGATAGCGTGGCAAAGCGATTTAATCTTGTAACTAGCTGTCCCCCGCGACTTTGTTGGCGTGTTTTAGTTTCAACGTTTTTTCATTTTTGCAACATTTCTCATTTATGCTCCGCTCCTATTGGTCGTAGCGTGATGTTATATAGCCTATAGCCTTCCTCAATAAACGGACTATCCAATACAAAAATAATTTTTCAATTCAAACCCGTAGTTCATGAGATTAGCGCGTTCAAACAAACAAACAAACTCTTCAGCTTTATAATATTAGTATAGATTTGTAAAATTTAAAACTAAAAACTTGCAAAAGCTCAACCCTAGTCCCAAGCTTTAAATAAGTTACTTTTTATTGCAGTCTATTGGGTACTGTCTTTATACCAGTGTGATAGCGGGGCGAAACTATTTTATCTAGTAATGTATGGTGTCGTTTGAACCTAGTCCCATAGAAAAGCAAGAGCGAACCGATAAGTGCAGATACCGTAGCTAACCGAGAGGCCTGTGACCTTAGAAAAAAAAAGTAAACTATAGAGTGCACCTAACAGAGAATGAACTGTGAGCTCTAGTATGAATAAGTAAAAAACAGAGCGCGCCGTTTTATTAAAACTATCTCAAAACCTAATTATATCGGAACCATCGATATCTTCGCATAAACGTCTGTTGTCGCACGGAAAATCACTTAAATGATAAACAAGCGCAGTACATACTGCAAAAATTTGGCACAACGGGCTACTAGCGATGCGCGCACTCTATGCTTGTTTATCTATACTATAAGCGTGTGACGCCATGACAAATAAAAGCCGAACGCGCGAAGTGAGCCGTGAGCGAGATATTTGTATTAGCTGGCTTTGTAAGCACGATATAATACACAGAGCGAATGCGAAACGAGAAACACGCGGGACAGTTGTATTTAAAAATTCTGAAGAATTCGGTTTGCTGCACCTAGTTTGATGACTCCGCTTCGGTTCATATTTTCGGTTTCGGGTTCGCAGTTATGTTCGACACTGGGTTAATGAGCGATAGCGGTGTGAAACGTTATACACTTACCTGACAGCTATAGCCGGTTCTAGTTTCCCAATGATCCGACAGATAAGAAACACGAGCGCTCCTGATTGGTTCTCGTGACATAGCGATAGTATCTTATAAGTGTTGAGGGCAAACTCGTCCTTAAAACAGAAAATTATATTATAAAACATACACCTGGTTTCTGAATTCTGTTCAATTCAGCTCTTGTCAAACCTAAAGTAATTAAATGTTATTGGTTGACAGAAAGACTATCAACCAACTGCTGTACTTGACAAAATCAAAACAAATCAAAAACCCATTTATTCCAACTAGGCTACATAGTAGCACTTTAAGAACGTCAATACAATGGACAGCACACTGAATCGCTCACCCTTCACCGCTTCAGTGCTTTAAGTGCTCAGGCTGTGGAGAAGAAACGGCATAACATACTCCCCAGCAGCACGCTGTCATTAATAATTCATATTATTTATATTAATAGGCTTTTCAGAGATGGTTTCTCAAAGGCTTCACAGTGGCCTAGGCATAAATATATTTTTAAAGAAAATTAAACAGTATATTTTTAAAGAAAATTAAACCACGGTCTCACGGCAAAACTAATATTTATTTTGCATTGGCATTTTATTGGAATTAAAATGATTTTGAAGAGTATGGGCACAAGCCTTTACACCATGTCCATTACGTATTGTCTGCCAAAATATTTATTTATCTATGGTACCTCTTCAGAGTTCACCATTAACTGCAGAATACAAAAAGCTGTACAAACCTTCAAACAGCTCTGACATCTAGCGGCGATGGCCTGTAACAACAGGCCTGAAGCTCCCGCCGTCTGCTGCACCTTAGCTATCAGCCTCTGCACGATATGCTCACGGTACTGACTCACCAGTATATGTACGCGGTTAACTAACAGCCATGTTAGGTGAACCGCTTCTGTTAGACCGTTTTCTACCTGTAAGAAAAGAAAAGAAAGTAATTTCTGATTTAAAAATAGGGACTAGTCCACCACACATGCTCATTGCAACTCCTGTAAGCCAGGTTCTACAATGATAACCAATGAATACCACCAAAACAGTTAAGCTCGGTATGCTCCAGGGAAACGATTGACTGTCTTGGAACCCGCAACGAATTAATCAGAAGTAGTAAATAGGCGGAGTAGGAAAAATTGTTTTCACTTCCCTCCATTGCAAGGAGACAAAAAGAAAAGATAGGCCATAGGCAAAGAAAAGATAAGACAACTGAGTTAAGCCCAGTTGCCAAAGCACAATTTCTGATTTCCAAAAGCTGATTTACATCAAGTAATTTATTAACTAAAAACTCCAGATAAATCTAAAAATCATACGTTAGAGCTGATTTTATATTTCCGATTAAATATTTGAGATCTGATCTGGTTTTTCAGGTATTAAAGCTTGATACTGACCCAAAGTACAACAAAAATTTCCCTGAGGTCATGAGAAAAAAAAACCTTCTTCTCTAGATCTTTTGTAGGTGAAAAATTACCTAATAAATTGAACTCTGTACTAATAAACTACTTAATAATTCCGTAGTTGATTAATTAATAAGTCTTTTTTATGATGGTACTTCAGAAAGGACATATATTTAAAAGTATTTTTTTCTATCGAGTTCTAACTAAGCAGCTGTATAATCATATTATTATTTTAAATACAAAAAAATACTTACAAAGTACTCGCAGTAGGCCATAACACAGGCTATTTGTAAGACATTCACTCGTAACAACTGTGTGTCACCGTTGTCGGCACTGAGCGGCAGGTTCCGAGCAAAGCCGACTAGTTTCTGCCAGTATTTATGAGATAGGAAGTTTAATCTGAAATAATAATAACATTTATATCAATAAATAGTAAAAAGATTTGTTACGCATGCGGAGCGAATATTTATAATTAAATACAAATAGTAGAAAGAAAAACTTAAACCAAAGGCAGGACCCGAGTCCTTCTTGAGATTTAGCTATAAGGCGCGTTGAGCCAGTAGTAGTTGAGCGACTAGGTCTAGGTTAATATTTTCTTTCTAATATATATATTTTTTTTTTAATCTGGACAACATCACATACATTGCTCTGAACCCAAAGTAAGTAGCTAAAGCACTTGTGTTATGGAATTCAGAGACAACGAAGGTACCACAAACACACTATTTGTATTTAATAACAAATATTTGCTCGGCATGCGTAACAAATAATTAAAAATAATAAATAAAGACATAAATATTAAATGCTATTAAAAAAAAGGATATGTAATTTTTTTATGTAACCGATGTTTTACCAAATTTACGATATTGGTAATCATTTATGATTAGTTTTAGTGAGTATAACCAATATTGTTTATTTGACGACCTCCGTGGTCGAGTGGCGTACACACCAGTTTCAAGGTGTCGCCAGCTCTGAGGTCCCGGGTTCGATCCCCGGCCGGGTCAATGTAGAAAAAACTATTTTTCTACATTGTCTCGGGTCTGAGTGTTTGTGGTACCTTCGTTGTCTCTGAATTCCATAACACAAGTGCTTTAGCTACTTACTTTGGGTTCAGAGCAATGTATGTGATGTTGTCCACATTTATTATTATTATTATTTATTTATATAGATTGTATAATTTAGATTGTAATAATTTTGGAAATTTTTAAAACACAATATTTTTTTTTTTTGTTTTAAATGAGCGACTCCCGCACTTGAGAATTTAATCCCTGTATCGCAGGAGGCTTGCACAAACATTCAATTCACACACTTGGAACAAGCAATTGTAGATCACACAAATGCTTGTCCCATGATCATGAATCGAACCCGCAGCACGACGCGCACAGTGGTAATTGTCGTGGTGACCTATACCACTCGGCTATCCGTGCAGTCAATTTCAACCTTTAGTTCTATAAATCAAAGACCTTTACTTAGAACTAGTTCAGCGACGATAAAAGTGCAATCGTTTTAACTAATATAAAATAATAATGATAAAGTTTTTTACCTGATAAGTAAATGCGACCAGTGTACAGTAAGTAACGGTATCCTATGCGCTGACTTCAAACATATCAAATTAAGTAAATCTAAAGGTATATTCTCTTCGGGGCTATATAGACCGGTGTTCAGGCCACTCTGTTCATTGTGAAGGAGACTTTGAGCTGTTTTTGATGTTAGAGGGAAGAGGCAGCCGTCTGAAAAATAAACGAGAGGATATAAAATAGTACTTTACAGAATATATCAAAACTAGCTGTTTCCCGCGGCTCCGCCCGCGTGGATGTCGGTTATCGCGGCAAAAAATAGCCTATGTCCTTTCTCAGGCTTTAGTCTATCAGTGTGCCAAATTTCATTTAAATCGATTCAGTCATTTCGGCGTGAAAGCGCGACAGACAGAGGGTTACTTTCGCATTTATAAAATTATAGGATAGGAAACCTTAACTTAGAATACACTTTATTGTACACATTTTTTATTTATTTGGACAATATAAGTACGAATTAAGTTATATAAGTCTACCCGCTGAATCATAAGGTTAACAACTAAAATGTACAAATTAATTTTAAGTGAGTATCGACCAAAAATGTTTCTTACTATTATACTTAGTTATATATTATAATAGTTTATAGTCAAACTGATGGCCTTTTTCGCCAACAAAGTGTAATTAGCAGTTTTGCGAAATAGTCTATACCATCAATATAAAGAGCAGATTTATTTGTATGTGTGTAACGAATAAACTCAAACACTACTGGGCCGATTTCGAAAATTCTTTAAGCATTTGAATGCTACATTGTTCCAAATTAACATAGGCTATAGAATATATAAAAAATGTGCAAAACCGGGGCGGACCGCTAGTTTTATATAATTGTATTTCATTGTTTTATAATATTAACAACAACAAAAATGTAATTACAACCAGGGTACAGTGCTCAAATGTCAATGAAAAAACAACAGTATTATAAACTCACCAGATAAATGCAGCATATGCTTAACCTGCACGATAATATTAACACAAACAGCATACAACAATCTATTCTGCTCGCTCTCCACACACTCATAACAGTTATCAATCTCTATAATCGCATACGTCAACGTTTTGAACAAAAACCTGACTAAAATGACATCTGGCGACAAATTCGCGCAATTCTCGTTAACATTTTGGACGTTTAAGGGATCGACGTCAGTTTTAACATTGAAGAATATGGATTGCGGTGATATGCAAGTTGATTTTAAGTAGTTTATTGTTAGGAGAATTTCGCTTTCTGGTATTAGGACTAGTATCTTTCGGAGTAGCACCATTATGATTGAGAGGTATCGTAGTTTTAGTTTCAGAGGTGTCGTTGTCTGAAAAAGATGATAAAAATTAAGTTATTTATATACAAAAAAACAATTATATATTATTCTGTAACTGTCCTAAACTAGTATTTTTATAAGCCTTATTTAATGGGTTATTTTGAAGAATACTATAAGGTTTCTATACCATTTCGATACTTTTGATACAAACTCATTATTTACACTTTTTCAACTTGGAATTATTTACGAATAATTCCAAGTATTATTAACATTAGTGTACCCGGCTTTCCAAGTAACTCTACGGAGTTACTTGGAAAGCCGGGTACACTAATGTTAGTACTATTCTTATACTGTAGAGTCGAACAATTTTCGTGATTCTACCGCATATCAAAGCTTCGAATAATTAGAAATTGCGAATTAAACCTTTGATGAAAATTATCTAATACAATAAAAAAATCACGATACAAATTATATTGCGTTCGGAATTTAGTTACAAACATAAGTTTAGTAAACGAACATTAGTTTTAGGAAAACCAATTGTATTGCTTACATATAACTTCATGTTTTTATAGAACTTTTCAATATTACTAGTCATTGTAAAATTAACTTTATTTACACTAGCATAATGTTGATTTTAAAGAGTTTCAAGAATTTAAAGAGACTATAGAAGTAAGTTTTGTATATATCGAACTGCTAAGTTTATCAGTATAAGAAACATCATCAGTGTAGGTACCTAATTATTTAAAGAGGTCAATCACAGAAAAAAATATCATTCGAATTACTACTCTCACACCAAAAACAATTAATAAAAAAAACTTCAGACCTGATCAGGAGGCGCCTTAAACAATATCTTCAAAAGAATCTCCACTCGACTCTGTTCCAACAGCACATCTTTGTACACCGTATCTAGCAGCCTCTCTAGCGAGCCGACCGCTCTATGACTGTCAAGCTCTATGGATCTTTGTGTGAGAAGGTTGAGGAGAGTATCGCTGGCGAGTTCAGACCAACGGTAGTAGCTTTCTGGATGCTCTTGGGATAGTGAGAGAACGCAGGATACTAGGTCTAAAACCTAGGGAAGAAATAAGAATTATACAAAGTTATGTTTTATCGGTGTACAAACAAAAACTTTAAACAGTACATCGGTTATAAATATGAATGGTATTAAAAACTTAACAAATAAACGACTATCACAGATTTTAAGTCCATAACGATTTAATAGGGATGTTTCCTGGGTATGAAAAGTTAAAATCTATTTAGTCCGTCAGTTAGATAATAAAAAAATATTAGACACGTATTTTTTCTTATATCAAAACAATAAAAAAATACAAAGATACACCGCTTTAAAGTTTCGGAGTGGGGGCTTATGACGCTACGCCTCGCTAAAAATCGTAGCGAGGAGTGACGTCACGCGTAACTTCAGTTCTCTGTATTTTGATCATTTTTTGTTTGCAGGAAAAAAGAAAAAATACGTGTCCAATAAAATTCATTAAACTAGAAGACGGACATTAAAAAAAAAATTAGGAAACAGGCCCATTAATAATATATGTGAACATCACATACATTGCTCTGAACCCAAAGTAAATAGCTAAAGCACTTATCTAATGGAATGAGAGTCAACGAAGGTACCACAAACACTCAGACCCTAAATAATTAAGAAAAGTGGTTTTATTGGGTCGGTTATTTAAATTTTAGTTGGTTCTACATTGACCCATCCAGGGATCGAACCCAGGACCTCCAAACTGGCGACAACTTGAAAACCGGTGTATACACCACTCGACCATGAAGGTCGTCAAACTTAATCGTCTTTAAACAAAATGGGCTCCAGTGTATTTACATATCTATAGAAGATCATATATATAGAAGATGAACTCACCTTATGTTGATGCATAGTTTTCTGCAACATATAAAACAGTACTTCTCTAGTCGCTTGCGCTTCCTGTTGCTGTGCTCTGCCTAAAACACTTGTACCTTAAAAAGATATATTTAGATAATAAATACAGCGAATATTTAATAATATCATCAGCATACTATCTGCACTAGTGTTGATTTAATATTTATTTTCTTCGAACCGTCCGAACAGATTGACATTATCAGTGCTCTTATTACAAAGTAATAAGGTACATTTTCGTAACAAAAGTTAACCACAGATATATATAGACTTAGATAACGCCAGTATTGCGATCTGTATAAATAACAAGCGTGCCATTTTTTTACTACCCAGTATGACGTCACAAGCACTATTTAGTGATGATTTTAAATAGAATCCACTTAAGAATATGATGTAAGTGGGAATGGTTTGTCAATAATGTACACATAGGTACGGTATAAATTGGTGCAACCTACAAGCGCGGCGCTCTGATGCAGACTGAGCGCGACAGTTGCCACGTTGAGCATATTATGCTTAAGCCGGGCACGCGAAATAGAAGCTCTTGCGTTTTCTAGGTCTATCTATATCTGTGTGAATATTATGTACATACCCCCCATATTACTAAACACTTTGACAGCTACGGGTTCTAAGCCAGCGATACACTCTGCGTGAGCTCCCGACGCCATCAATCCGTCGCATAATTGGATAAGCTAAAATATATTACAATAAATTAAATAACAATATCCAAATTTAGGTAAAAAAAAAATGTGATTCGAAAATATTGTACTAAAAAACCTAACAAAATTACCAATCATTTTATTTTTTTTACTATAATGCATTATCAGGGGGGTTTCACTCCGCAGTTTAGGTACGTTCAGCCGGCGCGCCTCTCGGGCAGGCGAATGGCAGTAGGTTGCCGCTATCCACCGAGGACGTAATTTTATTATTAGACAATTATTTTGTCGCCAGCGACAAGTCTACAACCGCAACGCGCTGCGCCAGACAAAGTTACGCGTTAGAATAAAGCGGCAATGTTTGGGTAAAAATCGCGTTAACCAATAAGCGCTCAAATGCGAGCTGAATTACACTTTGTTTCCTCGCAGCTAGAGTCGCTATTTATATTATAATTTTTTACTAACTCATCTTTCTTTATGTAGTACTATTAATTATTTTGTGGTATTTATTTAGATTCGACTTGAAATACAAGTTTTACCCAAAGAGGGCTACCGCTATTAATTTCACCGCCTGCGGCGCTAGTCGCAGGTGATGCTCGAAAATGTAAAATTCCATAATTTGTTGGCTTTGACAGCTGACGCGTAAGTGGCGCCAACTGGTGAGCGCAATAACAGTAGCCCTAATTAATACGTCTTTCAGCTATCCACATAATATTATTTGTCAGTTCAAACCTCACCTTAGGTATCTCTATAATTTGTTTAGTATGATGTTTAGACGAAGATAGTTGGACCAAGAACATTAGAATACTGTTCACAAGATCACAGCAGTTCCTGAAATAAACACAAATTGATGATCAACACATAAAAGTTTTACATACAACCTCAAAATATAACCTCAAAACTATCGCAACTGTTGTCTACATTTTCTGGAGAGAGTCGAGTGAAAATAGTCTTTAAGTAAAATTTTATTTCCTTAGGCCGAAATGCTTAAAGTAGTTCGACTACTTTTCTTTTGACTGATTTCAAAATGCAAGCGGACGCGACCCATTCGGGACGCGCGACAGCAGTTGTCAGCTCGTGCCGTCCGTGTGAGCTGATCATTTTCTTATTTTTTTTTTTAGCTTTGCATTTGTTTGAGTGGCACATAGATAGTGTAGGTATGACGTCGGCCTAGAGCGCGACGCTGCGTTTGGTTTAAACCGGTTTATACTGCTTTTTGGACATCGGATAACCCTACTTTTGGTGATCACAAATGCAAAGCTCCTCGCAGACTGTAATAACATACAGACACACAAAAAAATAAGTAACAAGAAAACACTCTTTAGTTTTCTTAAATGAAATTTTACATAACTTACGGTATCTCATGCTGTTCAACCAGATCCAGTTGTTTCATAAGAAACCCTATGAAGATCTGATCGCTATCCAGCATACAATAGTTGACTCTTAACGTTAGAAGCTGGTTGAGTAAGCTTAGCACTTGGCACTGAAGTGGGATGTCGTTCTGCATTGTGTAACTCTGAAAAATTGTAAATACTTAGAATGTTTACTAAAGACTTATTTAAAAACAAACGGTTTACTCACGTATATTTTCGAGATCGCCCGACTAGTCAGCTCATGATTAGGGACTCCTATTGAGTCTGAAACTAGTCGGGCGATCTCGAAAATATACGTGAGTAAACCGTTTGTTTTTAAATAAATATGAATACTCCTCACGAAAGTTATTATACAAATTTACTAAAGACCCCGCTAAACAATTTACACGAAAATCTTTTTGCTTATTGAATTGCAACTATGACACAAAATTATTTAAACTTAAAAAAAAAATATTGCGTTCATGTCTTCCTTTAAATTTTGACACCGCCAAATACTGCTTTCTGAGGTTTCCGCGAATGTAAAACATTGAAATAAAACTACGAATTTTATCGCGGTTTATATTTAGATTTTAATTCCCGACGTTTCGACGCCTTTGCAGGTGTCATGGTCACGGGCAGACTGAGGTGGTATTCGTCTTGACAGTAGATGTTGCTCGTTCTACCTTCTTATTTTAAATTATTTAATTTTGTCCAAAATACGTTAAGTGATTTTTTACGTGATACTTTCAGGAAAAACTGGCGGTGTTTACAACCTCGTGCCTCGGAAAGCACGTTAAGCCTTTGTTACTGATAGTCATACGTTGATCTTTGACAGTTGTTAAGTCATTACAATTTTAATAACCAGCACTTACTATAGGATACTTTATTACCCATTAAAATGGGTTGTGGAGGCTAGGTGTAAAATACTGTATTTAGCTCAAATTCGGTAGAACTAAAAGCCGACCCCAACATAGCTTGCAGTAAAAAGATAGATCGCAGAAAACAAGTGTTGTTTCATAACTAAATCCACCTCTATTTTAATATATATACATATGTATTTAGCCTACAATAAGGCAATATACTACAAAGTTAAAAAAATACTGACCTTTAAAGCCTGTATAACAACAGGCTCAAACAACCTGATATACCTCTCCAACTCTCTCTTATTAGTACTCCACTTTCTATCAGACTTATTCTTAGCAAAGTTCTCCATCGTCATTAACAACTGCCTTTCAGACACCATCCTCGGATTCTTACTATCTAAAGACAACTTCTGACTAGCGTTAGAACAAACACTACTCCTTCTAGAATCTTCTTGAGGCAAACTCAACGAATTAACCATCATCACATCTTGGTAGAAACTAGTTTTTGTATCATTATCTTTTTTGTCCAAAATGCTCATGAAATCGGAGTATTGGTTCACCATATTCGTTCCAAATAGACATTTCAGTAATTGTGTGATGCAATATACGGTGATGTCAGGACATAACGGCATTATTACTTTGAGGTAGAATAGGATTTCTTCGGTAACGATTCCAATTTCACTTTCGGTAGCTAACTCTAATTGTATGGAGAGAGCGTTTAAAACTGTCGATAGGAATGTGTGGAATATACTGCTTTTTGGATCCAGGTTTATCTATAACAAACAATAAGCAAAGCTATAAAGACATTCTATAACATCGATTCAATATTGAAATACCGAAGAGTTTACAATATGTGGGATAGATTACATTACTAGATTAACAATTTTCCTATCTATATTAATAAAAATCAATTTCCATTTATATAATGGAGCATCACTTAAGTCTGGAAATTTGCGAAAAATCCGCAGGAAATGTCGAAAATTTAATTTAATTACATAAGTGAAATGAGGTAAAATTTTAGAGTTTTGCTTTCATAACTAAAAATAAAGTAAAAACTAATGTGACATTTGATGAAAAATAAAAAAATGTTTGCGTTTGCATTTTTGTATAGATTAACAGGACAACGACTGTCAGGTCAGCTAGTTAAAAAAAAATGAAAACATAATAACGTGCAAGTAGGTATATTACTTAAAAAAATATACGCCTTAAATGCAAAATTTTCTTTTCAACTTTCTTTATAGTCTACTAAAGCCGTCTACTACAGCGCCAGGTTTTACGCAAAACATTATTAAAAAAAAACATAGATTAGGGGTGTGGCCTATCTTCGACTGTTTTTATTAGGCAAAATATTTAGAATATTTTATTATTATTTATTATAATTTCAATGTTCATAATTCATCAAAAACGGCCACAGCTGTCTCGGTTTTATTCTTATGTCTATAATCGAAAACTTATAACCACTACATACCTTATGATTAGAATAAGTAGCTCTTAAACTCTCATAGAACCTCATATAGAAGGGTTCATTGAAGAAATGTCCAGCAAAGTTGGCTTTTAGACTGGACGCCGGTGTTGAGGGCTTTTTGCGGAGTATCACCTTCTCGTCCACCTCTGATGCATTGCTGGCTTTACGCGGCATTGAATCTAAACATCAATATTGTTTATTAGAATATATGGAACTAACCTTATAATCTATACTAATATATAAAGCTGAAGAGTTTGTTTGTTTGAACGCGCTCATCTCAGGAACTACTGATCCGATTTGAAAAATTATTTCAGTGTTGGATAGCCCATTTATTGAGAAAGGTTATAAGCTATATAACATTACGCTGCGACCAAAACGAGCGGAGCATAAATGAAAAATGTTGCTCAATTGAAAAACAGTTGAAACTAAAACACGCGGACAAAGTCGCGGGGGACAGCTAGTATCATTAAAACTTGATTTAATTTAGATTTGAAAATGGTGTATATTTTTCCGTACATGTATAGCGTGAAATTATTATAAACTAGCGACCCAACCCGGCTTTGCACGGGTAGACAAACCTTAATTAATAAAATAATTATAAATATGGACATTATTTTATACATTGCTCTGAACCCAAAGAAAGTAGCTATAGCACTTGTGTTATAAAATCAAAGCCAAAAGAGGTTTTACTACATTGACCCGTCCCGGGATCGAACCCGAGACCTCTAGCTGGCGACACCTTGAAAACCTGGAGTACGCCACGAGGTCGACTAATTTACTTACATACACACAATATCTTTACCTTGTGTTTTCCTTCTAACCGGACTGCCAGGTAAAGCAATACCACCCTTATTCAAATGTATATTAGGATTAACTTCCTCTATCAAATGCACTAGCACATTTAACATCTTCAGCGTCACTTGTAGGAATTTCTCTGCTAAGTTGGCAACCCTCTCACAGTCTAAGTGTTGCCATTTGTCTTTAATATTCTGTGTGTCGCGCTCAAAGATTTCTCTATTTGATGTTTTGTGACGCATTATGTTGTGGATTTCAACTGAAAATAAAATTAAAGCTGTATTATTTCCATAACGAAGTTGCAAAGTATTTCATGAATAGTTTTGATAATTCTTAATTCAATAAAGCTTCGAGTATTACATTGTAGCATACTTGAGAATATATTTCTAACACATGTTATGACTTTTCCCATTAACTAAAAACCGGTCAAATACGAGTCGGACTCGCGAATAAAGGGTTCCGTACCATTTTTTCAGCAATACACATTCTGTGAAAATTTCAACCCTAGCTATTACGTTCATGAGATACAGCCCGCTGACAGACAGACAGATGGACGGACGGACGGATGGATGGACGGACAGACAACGGACGGACAGACAGACGGACGGACGGACGGGTGGGTTATTGGACAGACAACGGAGGCTTAGTAATCTAGGGTGCCCGTTGGCGTCTTTCGTGTAAGGAACCCTACAAAAACTCTCCATACAAAAAAATATCTCAATCTTTTTATGCATTTTTACAAATACTACTATAATAACTCACCAGGATAAATCAACGAACACAGCTCTATCAACACGGTCCTAGCTACAACAGTGCCATTACAGTAATCCAGGCTATCGAGACAATAACTCAATATCCCTTGATCTGAGTAAGCTTCCATGTGTTTCCATGGCGACCATTTTCTGCAGACCGCTTGTAACGCTTCGAGAAGACCTTGCTGAAAGGAAAGAGAGATCTAAAGTTTTTATGACAAATGGTAGAGAAAAACGTAATAAACTCAATATGTAATAAAGCAAAAAGACGATAGACTCGAGACAACCCACCCTGTTGAATAAGCAAGTCATAGAATTGGCTACTTGACAGATTTCGGTTAAAAAAATATTTACCTAGTAATTTTTATTTGATAGGGAAAAATAATATTTTAATCCATTGATTTTAAATACGCGCTAAAACTGTCACGGTCACGTGAAATTTGACGGCTGTGACGTCAAATCACATACAACGCTCCTACTTTTGTGCGTATTTTCAGTTGAACTGTCACATATTTTTTGCATTGTGACGTCACACAATGCTCAATCATAGCCGCGTTTCAGTTCTTGTCATCCGTAACTAAGATTCAATTTCCAAAAATAAAATATTTACAATTTATTTAAATGCAAAAACATATTGTTAAATTATTTTTTTATCTATAAACTATGTAGCATTTTTAATTGTTTTTTTTACTTATTTGTCTTTACACGATTGCATTGTCACATTATCGTTTTTTTTTTAAATATGGTTTTTTACAGAGTACAATAAAATTTTAGTAATTCGCCTCATTTAATATCTACCTTTAAAACTCAGTAATATTTACTGAAAAAAAACTACTCACCGAATAAAATTTACAATTCGACGCCATAAGCCTTCCCATGAGATTTCCAACTGTCATTCTCAAACTACTGCAGCAGTTCAACTCTTCCCCGTCTTTCAATTGCGCAGGTATATCGCTATAGAAGTATATATTCCTCACCAGATCTAAGGCTAAGCCGCTATCGTCGAATGTGAACTGTTTGCTTTTCTCTTTAGCTATTTCTGAGATGACGGTTGTCGGTGATTTTTGTTTAGGTGGGTGGATTGTTTCTATTATGCTGTGGAGGGAAATTAGTTATAAGTATAAGAAATTGAACCAGAATAAAGCAACCTAAAACATGTTTACAGCACTCTGCATAAGGTTGAATGTCCAGTGGTCACATTAAATGAAGAAAATCAACTCAACAAAAAAATCAACTTCACTTTGTATAATATGTCTTTTTAAAGTCAAAGCACAACACAGATGAGGTTTCGACTATAACAGCTAGTATTGATAAAACTGCAAATTCAATACAATTTTAAAATACAGACACGAAGTTTTGGGATTACTGCGGGTTCTAAATTTCTAAATTGATCTAAACGGTTAAGCCCATTAAGGTACAATGGACCTTATATTTGGAACATCACGTACATACTATATTACAATCGCTTTAGAAAAAAAAATAAGTTAAACAAACAAATATCAAAAACAACATGACTGATAAAATCGCCGGAATTCAGAAATACTTGTTCTAATCTCACATTAGCAGTAACTGTGCTCTTTAAATTTGGCAGCTTATATCGCCAATTTGGTTTCTTTATAGTGTAAGTTAGTCCGTTGATTATTATTTTATATGAAAATTTTATGCGTCCATATTAATATTAGAAACAATTATAACTATAAAAATAAAAGCTCTTCTTCTCTTTCTTTAAAAATGTAAAGAATAAAGGTGATTATTTATTGTATACATAATGTAATTTTGAAATGATATTCATAAAAGTTATCTTTATAAACGCGACATCAAAAAACCTTTTGGTGGTTTTGTATAACGTAAATGTTTCGCTAACGCGGACGGAGTATAGCAAGGTACACTTTAAACAGTTCTCATCATTTTACTGCAAATTTATTTTAGCAATATTATGAAGGATAACTTACTTGGCAATCGCCTGAGAAGCAGCATTTCTTACTTTTTGATCTTGATCAGCAAGCAACCGTACAAGTGTATCCATTATTAATTTACTCTTAACATAGTATTTGGGATACAACATGAATAACCTGAAAATTAAATCGTAGTATTGAACTTATAAATCTTAGGACTGATTTTGAAAACGCCACATTGTTTTACCCTACGAATGATTTTGACTATTTGACAGTTCTTGCATACAAAAATTAACGCCTATCGTTAATTTTATTACACGAATGAAAATTATCGGGCGTTGGAAAAATCCGCCATTAGAAAAAGTAAGGACTAGCCAATATTAGACAAATGTACACCGACTTCATTCTTTCCAAATCTATAACACT
The DNA here is from genome assembly GCA_932294365.1 of Diachrysia chrysitis. Classification (NCBI taxonomy): domain Eukaryota; kingdom Metazoa; phylum Arthropoda; class Insecta; order Lepidoptera; family Noctuidae; genus Diachrysia; species Diachrysia chrysitis. Next base: position 7,723,038 of record OW028664.1, read on the forward strand.
ACTAAACCGATTTCATGTATGAAAAGTAAAAATCTATTGAGTCCTTAAGTTCAATAATATAAAAAATAATAGACACGTATATTGTGACGTCATGCGACATTTCAAATCAATGTATTGTCTATCGTTACGCAAAAGAAATGTAAAAATACGTATCTAATATTTATTTATAAATATACAAGACAGACAATTTAAAAAATTTAGTCAAACATTCCAATTAAGCCACTTACTTCTGATAAGGCAGTTTCTCATACAGCTTACATAAATTAACCCTGCACAACCAATAGTTGTTGGTCTCTACGTTGACTAGAGAGTTTAACACATCAATAAATAAAGCCCAATGCGAACTGTTGCATAGAGCGCTTGATAGAGTCGTAAGAGATGAGAGAGTGTGGTTCACTGTTGAATGGATTTCATCTGAAAGACCCTGTAAGAGAAATAGATTAGATTAAATCTAAGAATGTATGTGGAGATGAAAATACACCATGCTCATATGCATCATACTATACACTACTGCCGGTTGGAATAAGAAAAAAAATTACTCAAAGTCATAATCTGATAGGTATACTGCGTCCGCAATTTATATGAGAAACATGTAAACAAACACGAGTTTTAGGAAATACAACTGTAAAGCTTACATATAAGGTTCAGTTTGCGCTACGACTTCATGTTTTTATGACTTTATCAATAGTACCTACTAATCATTTTAAAATGAACTTTATTTAATATGGCGTAAAGGTGATGTTTGTTTAAGTGGAAATAACATTCATTGGCACAAGAATTTAAATAGACTATAGTGATATTTTTTTTTATTATTAGGTAGTGATAAACATTAAACAAGTCTTATAACTAAGATGTCGCTTACCTTCAGAATTATATTAATCAGCTTATCCATGCTAATAAATTCAGACACATCTTTCGACAGCGTACTATAGCTCCTCCATCGATTATAATCACCATGAGACAAATCCAACGCAGCGACCAAATAACTACCAATACAAACTCTAACCAAACCCCGAATTTGAGGATCATTATGACTTTCCAACAAACCAAAAACATCACTCAAGTGCTGAAACTCAAAATTCTCTAAACTGTCCAAATTTTTCACTTCATCCTCTGAATTTTGACTTGTAACTTCCACAACATCTTTCGATCGTACTTCGTCGGTCCTTTTAAGCGGTCTTTTGGGCCTCTCTTCTTTTTTCTCAAAATCTTTTAGGGCATCCAAGTGATCGAGGTTTGTTGTAGATTCTCCGAAATGATCGAATTTCATATCTAAGTCTATACTTGAAGATAGAACGTCTCCACTACTTGACATTGGGTACCCAGTCGAAAGAGGATCATTACTCGTAGTCATATTAGAATTCATTGTAAAATTACTATTTGTCATATTAGGGTTCGTACTGTCAGTAGTGGCGCTCGCCACTAAATCATTTTTCGGGAATATTTTGCTATCTAAAATATTGCTTTGGACGTCTTTTGAGCTTTTTTGTTCTGTGCTTTCCGATTTTTCGGATTTGCTGTCTTTTTTCGATATTTGGTTGGATTGTGTTGTTAGTTGGCTGTCGATGCTTCGATTTAAAAGGTCTTGGCTTAAGGAGTCGGTGAGAGAGTCTTGGTAGCAAACGTTCCTTTCTAGAACAAAGTCGTTTATGTGATCTTGGTTGGAATCTGTATTTTCCGTAGAACCTGAAAGGTAAATGATTACTTTATACATGGCTCTTAGGTATTTTATAAAAGTTTATTATATTTAGACTACTTATATGTTTTTTTTTAACGGATGAAACAAATAGAAATATTTATTTCCAATAAACTTAACTATATACACATACATAAAAGAAATAATAAAAAAAAACTAATCTAATTAAACATAAACCTAAAATATGGCATCAAAATCAATGGCTATACGTTGGATAATTATTCGGTCGTTCTTGATTAAGAAAAAGGGCATTATATCCTAGAATACAAATTATTTGTCTTACTCGAAGTACTATTTTACTTATGGCGGATTTTTCCAACGCCAGTTATTATTTATTCGTGGAATGAAATTGAAGTCTGACAGATTTTGTATGGAAGAATTGTCAAAAATATAAAAATTATTCTTCGGACAAAATTATCCGACGTATAATGTTTAAAAATTATCAACAACACTATGCTAGCTAGTATTGATTTTTTACAGTTTACCTACAGTATAATTGTAGTCATTTTTTAATATCCCCCATTATAATAGTACCTATGGTACTTACCAGAAGTATTATGATTTTTCGAATCAGCATCTTTATCTAAAAACAACGTCATCGCCTGAGGGTATAAGCGTATTACTTCCGTCAGACAGTTTAAAGCTGACGACTTTAAAGACACCCTTATCACCCTAAAAATAAAGTTTAAATTAGAGTAACAAAGAGTAAAAATATATTATTATTATTCAATGAATTTGTCGTTCATTAGTCGACGGAAAGAAAATATATAATGGCATTAAGTATGACTATGTACAACATGCATCAAGAATAATAAGATAAATGTCTGGGATGGAAAAAAATCTAAATCTAATCAGAAAAATAATGAAAAACGGAGACACCTTTTCAAAATAAGATAACAGTCCGTCGGATAAATGAAAAAAAATATTAGACATTATTTCGAAATAAGAAAACACTAAATAGATAAAAGGAGTCGAAGTTCAAGAGTGGGGGCTAATGACGTCATGCTTGCGTACAAAATGCACGATATTGTGACGTCATGCGACATTTTAAATAAATGTATCGTAGTGAGTTTTTGTATAAGTATAAAAAAATACGTGTCTAATATTTCTTAATAATCTATCTGACAAAAAAAATACTTATCTACCTCTATAAGTTAATAAAATATTTGTTTAAACAGGTAATTAAAACTTATTAACCTTAAAATTATAGGGTTGAATAACGTACTCACCTATCAGGTATAACACCACCTTTATTTCCAGTCAAAAGAAACTTGAATGTCAGTAACCTTGCGCAGTATTTGAGTGGAATGTCGTCATCTGTTGACGCTCCAATATTTACCTAATAAATACAAAAATATGATAAACGTATGGTCAGAAAAAGTCAAAACGGCAAAAAAGGTACATTCAATTTAGGGTCGTATTTTTTTAATAAAACTCATTTTATTGGAATGGATTTCAAATTTTGATTTGATTTGAATCAAATCATGCTTTTATCATTACTCTCGCCACTTATGTAAAGTAAGCTATATATATAATTATATTCTTTATTGTACACCACAAAAGATACAGCATTATGTGATATAAAGTTAATGGCGGTCTCATCTTAAATAAGAAATTTTTTGTATTAAATATTTATAGAGGCAAAAGGCTAACACTCAAATAAAACTAAACTTCTTGTCTTAATGTGCACAAGAATTTCAACCTTATAAACTATATCTAAACCACAAAATTCAACGACAGCTGGGATATCACAAAAAGTAGCAGTGTTTCTAATATTAACAGACGAATTTCATCCTTATCAATAAACACTAAAGCACAAAATCCAATAACACTAACCTTCACACCACTTTCAGGGACAGCTTGTATATGATCAATTTGATCAGTCTCTTTGTGTTCCGTTTCTTCGATCTCCTGTAATTTCTCTGATAAGTCTTTAGACAGCTGTTCTGAATTAGGGATCTCTATTTCTGCCTCGCTTACCGGAGAGTCGGGAGTCTGAGAGTGAAAAGAGGAATTTAGATTTGCAATTCAATAAATATTGAAAAGCAATATACATTTTTTTTTGTAACAGATTTACGCATTTATCCTGAGCGCAGGCTTTGACTGCTTCACCGGACTTTAGCAAGCAATATACTAAACGCATCTCAAACAAGTCCTATTTCTAGTATATTATATAGTTTACACATTTTTTGTTTTTGTTTACGGGGTGAAAATCAATCTAAATCTTTATTATATCGACGGGAGAATACGTGAATATAATAAATAATACATTTCTTTTTTCTTTTTTAAGAAGTAGCATTTAGTAAGATACCATTTGAATTGAATCTAGAGTAAATGCGCCATCTTACAAAGTTACTTGCCAAAATAGTATAGTACTTTTTTTAACAGTACTGTCTGTAAAAGTTGAGTGATGTTATTATTTGGAATTTAATGTTGGTTCAAAATTCATTGAATTAAAAACTAAACTAATCCATTTTATTAAAAACTATAGTGGTTAAGTTTTATCTTTTAACTGTAATTTACAAAAGGGTTATTCACGGCTAATTAAAAAAAAATCGAAAAGTTAATATTAGCAGTCACAGGACTTAAAAAATCATCAAAGGCAGACAGATTTATCTTCGAATCCTCTTAATTTAAAAACTACTAGAAAAGGATTTTTTATTTCTATTAACTGTCAAGACTTAGCCTATTCCCTGTTTTAGGCTTAACATTGATTTTTGTGACATCCTGTATAATTAGGTTATACATAAAACGACCAAAAAGTTAATATATTTAATAAAATAAAGAGCAACATTTTCTTACCTGTATAGTAAGATCTTCAACACTCAAACTAGGCGTATTAAACTGCAACAGACTGCCGAGCTGCAAGGCGCCTGAGAACGACAGCTCTAAAGGATCTCTCGCTTCGGAAGGCGGAGTCGGGGCGTACCGCGATGATATTATACTCGAAGTGCCTGGATAATTAATAAAACAGTTTAGTGTTTATCTCTCATTATATTATTAATGGAGAGGGCTCGTGGCTAAGTGTAACCCATATACGATTTGATCGATAATACAGGTTAACCGCGCTCGCCGCGCTTGGTCCGTGGATGGGTGACCATTTGTATACACCAATACCCCTCCGTGCCTCGGAAAATACTTTAAGCCGTTGGTTCTGACTGTTATACGTTGACCTTTGGCAGTCGTTTAGTCATTACAATTCTGACAACCAGTCTTTCTTTGGGATACTGTGTTACCCAGTAAAATGGGTTGTGGAGGTCAGATAGGCAGTCGCTCCATAATATCTAAAATACAGTATTCAGCTGAATCCAGTAGGACTGGAATGAATCTTATTACTTTATAATACTTAATATACATTTGACATTGAAATCAGTAAGGTTGTTAGTTTTAATCTGTCTTTCATGATTCAAAAATCTTTACATAAGAAAATTTGCGTCTTTTTACCGTGTACCTTGTAACAAAGTGGAAATTTTTCTTTGATGAAAATCAAGCCCAATCCATATGTAACCACATTTCATCAGATCTTATTGCACCTACGACACTTATCTCTACACAATCTTTCGTTTACTGGTACCTTGCTAATGCCTTAAATCCGCCTTAGTACATTTTTTTAAGTGCAAAAATTTTAAGTAAATAAATAAGTTAATACTTACTCATATTCCGCCTATGTCCCTTCTTGTTTTGTGTATTATCTAGGCTAACGTGTTTCGGATGTCTGTCTAGTAAAGCTGTCTTGTACTGCCCGGAGGCCAGGGATAGTATCACAGTAAAACACTCCATAATTGCGTTCTGTACATTGTGTTCTTTTGTTTGCTCGATGTAGTGTATGCAAATGTGGTATAACTGGAACGAAAAAGATGAATAATTAATCTATTACTAATATATAAAAGCTGAAGAGTTTGTTTGTTTGTTTGAACGCGCTAATCTCAGGAACTACTAGTCAGATTTGAAAAATTCTTTCAGTATTGGATAGCCCATTTATTGAGGAAGGCTATAAAGATATAACATAACGCTGCAACCAAAAGAAGCGGAGCATAAATGAAAAATGTTGCAAAAATGAAAAACACGCGGACAAAGTCGCGGGGGAAGGTCTAGTAAAGAATAAATAGGGGATCGGACTATTTTTCATCATATCTACAAATAGATATTAAAAAAATATTAAATACGTATTTTTTCTTTTTTTTAATTAAACAAACGATGAGGGTGATACAGTGAATGGAAATGTCGCGTGACGTCACTTGTGGCTAAAATTTTTACCCACAAGTGACGTCACAAGCCCCCACTCCAAAACTTTAAAGCGCTATAACTTTGAAATTTTTAATTGATTTGATAAAAGATAAAAATACGAGTTTTTTTATCTACCTGGTGGACTAAATAGATATTTCCTTTTCATACCCAGTCCGGTCCCCTATTAATAAAAATGAACAGTATTCAGTAGTCGAAAAGAAATGTTATAACTTATAAGGCCTGATTTGGCGATGCGAGAAATGTCGTGCGAGTTGCAGTACATTGCGGGCCGCACGGCTATGGTGTCAGAAGTGATCAATCAAAGACAGCAATGTACTTCAACTCGCATTTTATTTCTCGCACCGTCTAAATAAACCTTAACTTTAGTAAAGAATTCCGTCTGGAACGATTTTAAATTACTTATGATAGACTAACTAGGGCCTAAAGGTGCTCCCTCAAGCATTCGCCTGTAATGCTACATTACAGAGTCGAGCTTAGAGAAAAAATAAGTAAACTATAGAGTGCGCACATCTAGTATGAACTGTAGGCATTAGTATGAACTAGTAAATAGATTGTTTAATATTTTTATTAATTTTGTTTGTATCAAAGCAGCATAATATCATCATAAAATAACAATCATTAGCTTAAGTTAACCCCTAGGTTGTTATTATAAGGCCCGCTTGCACGAGCCTGGGTTATCTTTTTAACTCAGATTTATATGCTAACATAAGATTAAATTGTCATTTTTTTTAAATGTCAATTTACCTGTTTGCAATTAACTCTGGGTTAGGTTTTTCGTGCAAACTCCTAAGCAAATTAGAAAGCTCTTACATAACAACATTCTTTTTTATTACAAACTGAAAGATAAAGTGACAAAACAAACCTCTAAATAATCTTGAACACCAAACAAATCGTTTTCTGCGAACTTCGTAATGTCGTTGATTTGGAAAATGGCTTTTATAACACAAAACCATCCCATCACTACCGTTGAGTCTTGCGTCGACGGCCATAGCTTTTCTGTAATATGTTTTTCATATTATTTACAAATAAACACGCAAACAAGAAATAAAGTACAGTCAGCTCTGTTACGCTTTTACGGCTAAACTGGTGAACCGATTTTGTTGAAACTTGGTATGAAAAAAACTTGAATCATAAGAAAGGTCTTGAGCTTTTGGCCGCATTAACCGACATCATGAGAATGGAGTCATGGACGAAAGCTAGTAGAGTAAATAACAATAATACCGGCGTATAAATGTCCCACTGCTGGACACAGGCCGCTTCTCATATAGAGATGAGATATCACTACGCTTGGTCACTTGTGGGTTGGCGATTTCAGATTCAAATTTTTGGAATCCAGGTTTCTTTACAATGTTTTTCTTCACCGTTTGCCACTGGTGTCTTAGAATAATTAAGAAAGTACATATAACTTAGAAATTCACATTGGTACTCGTCTGTAGTGGGTTCGAACCTGCAACCTTGTGCATACACATCCATTCATTGAACCGCTAGGCCACCACGACAGTAGAGTATATAAAAGAGAAAACAATAAAAGACAAATGGAAAGTCTTTTTTTGAAAAGGTACTTACCAAAAACGGTGGATAATATATTAGTGAGTAGAGGTTCTCTGTGTGAGCAGAGATGCGCGACGCATGACGCTATGCCGCGTCTCACAGCCGGGTCTGACGTCTCCACGTGCGACAGTAAGGCTTTTGATAGCTCTGGAATAAAAGAAATACAAAACTTGATTTGAAATCTATGCTCTATACATATACGTTGGGTTGATGACATAGTTAAGGTAACAGGAACCACCTGGATGAGAGACGCGCAAGACAGACAAGAATGGCAGAAAAAAGGGGAGGCCTAATACTCAGCAGTGGGTGATTACAAGCTGAAATGATGATGATGATGACTCTATACAAATACATAAATAAAGTGTCTGTTTGTAATATTAAAATGACCACTTTTTACTACATGCATATGAATGTTTATATGGTACATATACCAAAAGAACATCTTTAACAATTTTTGGCTGTCTCTCTGTTTATGTTTATGTGTGTTCTTCTATTTGTATGTGTATGTTTGTTCCGGCTAATCTCTGGAACGGCTGGAGCAGTTTCGACGGGACTTTCACTGGCTAAAAAGTAACTTAGGCTAATGCGAAAACCATTTTCATTCGTTTAGGAGCTACAATGCTTCAGACAGACAGACAGACCGACAAGTCAAACTTTTAACACCCTGCTTTAGTAAGGGATATAAAAAAACATAACATTCATAGCCTGTTAAAAAAGACTTTATCCTTACCAGATATTTCCTCATCTGTAGTATATTCCGCCAAAGCAGTCAGTATCCTCGGCAGATTACTCTCTAATGCTTCCACAATCAGCTGTATCTCATTCGTCTGTCGTACTATCTGGCTGAGCTTGGGGAAGAGAGTCTGCGCCTGCGTCCGGATCTTGCCGACGCCGGGCCGTAGCCAGCAGTCGCCGAGACAGATCCGGGAGAGGGCGGCACGTATCCATCTGAAATAACAGATATAAATTATAAATTAATGTATAACTTAAATATAATTGATAAACAGTACATATAATTATCTTGAGATGAGCTCTGTGGTCGAGTGGTGTACACACCTGTTTTCAAGGTGTCACTAGCTCTGATAAACTGGGTTCGGGGATTTTAATCCCTATTTCTCAGATCATAAACATTCAATTCACTTGCAAAAAGAACACTAAGACTTGGAAAAACCATTTGTGAATCGCACAAATGTTTGTGTCAATATTGCAGCATATTGTTACATACTTTTAATCCTTACGATTCATTATAATTATCGTAAAAGTATCTAGTTTAGGTAATATATGCATTTTATTGAGCAGTTTTTAGGTCCACATAGCTATAGGGCCGCAAAGTCCTTGTCACTTTTGCATTAGCATTGATCACAGAATTTTTCAACATATATATTCTCAAGTCACAAGAAGTAGTCTGTCAAACTAACACCTAAAAAATTTAATTAATTTAATGCAAAATGATTTCTAACTGATTGTACTCAGAAGTCATTTTGCTTTGACTTGATGTATTGACATTACCTTGCATTCCTTGTGTAATCAATTTGATTCTGCAACACAATACTGGTCTTATGAGAGTGAAAGGCGAATCCTCCGACCACAGCTCTATTCAATGCTTCGTCGCCTACCAACCGTATTTCCGCCTGTAAATGTAACATAATATCTATAGATCATCTTAACTTTAACGACTAATGCCTGATTCCAATATTCAAAAAACGATTCTTTTGTTAACGGACGGAGAAATTTACTAAACAAAACAAAGAGAATTCTACCGTCCGTAAGCAAAACGAATCGTTTTTTAAATATAGGAACCGGCCATAAGTGATGAGGATAATTTGGATGGTTTCAATATTTTTTAACAGACTTCTAAAAAAGAGGAGGTTCTACTCTGATTCCTCCTTTTTGGTGATAATTTCGCTTTTTTGTGGTTTTAGGTAGGGAGTTAATTAGTTGTTTAATGTTTCTTTTACAAGTTGAAAAAAAAAATTGAATTGTTTTGTTTACATATTATTATGACCTTTGTAAAGTGCCTGAAAGAAGGAGAATTTATTATATGTTATCTTGTGCTAAGTCTGCTATTAAAGAACTTCTATTGACATTGTTTGTAGTTAGGATTAATACGGATACTAATAATCTTATCTTTTATATCACTCTCTATATGTTTAGATTTTAATCATACTATTTTATATGATAGGTACTATAAAATAATCACTCAGCAAATATTAAACATATTGTGCACGTGTTGACAACTTACCATCCCAAAAAATATTTAAATATATACTTATAAAGTATTTAAACTTTTAAAAAAAGGGGTAGATTTTCTTTTATTATCTGATGGATTTTGGCTTCTCATACCCAGTCATCGAACCTATTGAGTAATCAGGAAATCTGTTCTGTAACTTTATGATGATTATACCTACACTAAATGTTAGCACGCATATTAGAGGGTAGCACCACAATGCATAACAAAAATATTTTATTACTTTCATTTAATATGATGTAATGCACACTGGTGGGCCCGTTGCAATGCAAAACCACGAAAGTATTTCAAAAATAATTTTGTATGTATTTCTGTGTGGTGCGTCCCACAGATATGTGTGTTATTTGGCTAATATGGCTAATAATCTAATTGTTAGTTTTTTTTTATATTTTAGTCCGTTCTTATGACAAACATAGATAATATATATTCATCTTAGTGCCATTAATATTTTGTATAATATTGCCTTAAAAGTTAACTTCCTTTTATTTTTCAAAAACACACACATTTAATCCCCACATCTATCACCATTATTCTTTTGTTACAATGTTTGACTACGATACGCAGCACCCAATTACGTTATTGAATAATACGATTGAATAATTCTTCGCGCACATGCACTAAAAACATTCAAGGTAACTTACGCTGTCGTTACTGGCCAACAATAGGAGTGTAGGAACCGCCGAATGCAGTAAGTTTGCGTAGTGACGAGCGCAATTTGAACGACTGCCTAGGGCTCCCAGACACCGCCCGAGAGTCCCCGCTGCCGCCTGCAGCTCATGACTCCTAATAACAATGCATACATCACAATACCTACACAAACTCGCCACCAAAAACGGCAAAATTATGCACAAACTCACTTCGCTGTTCTCTCATTCGCTTTTAAGAATTCTAAAGCCTTTTCGGCTTTTTCCAAAACGTTCATGGTAGCTGTGTGTCACCCAGTGAACGCTGTAGACATTTCGATCATAATTAAAGCAATTTATTGCTTGATAATAAACTAATTTCTGTAAGGAAGAACGCAAACAAACGTGAAGAAAATCAATCGAAACGAATTGACGTATGTTCTCCGTTCAGAAATAGCACAGATTGATAAAGTCAAGTCAGCTGTCCACACGAAAAATGTTGTGTAAACTTGTATATACTTATACCTATACCTATTGAAAAAATATTTACTAAACATTCGAATTTTTCAACTTAAAAACTTGATTTTCTACACGAAACAACGGTGATTAAAGATTCCATGACCCACGATTACCTGAGGACTAGTCAGAGAACTATTAATTTTTAATAATTAATTTACTACATATAGGTACCTAGCATTACAATTGGTTTTCAATGCAATATAATAAAATTTCATATATTGGAACAATTTAGGCAAAATGGTTTATATTATAAGGCCAAATTAATACCAAGTGAAATATGTTAACATAATTATATTAATTATTCTTGTCTTAATATTTGTAACTGGACCTATAAACGGAGTTCGATACAAGTTGACATTTATTGACATTTCGATGATGATGACATTGACATTTAAATTGCGTTGTTTTGATCAAACTCGGGTTATCGTTATCACTGCGGGACACCGTGAATTTGGGATTGGGAATCTCGAACTAAAAGCTAACGTTATGTCATCAGCAGAAACACAAGTCGATGTAATGATTGGACTCAAGAGCGTATTAACTCAAATTGAAGCCGCTGTCTCTAGGCGAAGCAAAGTAATGCAATCTACTAATTTATTATCATAATAATAATTACCAATTATTATTAATTTATCATGCGTAAACATTAGTACTTTTGTTCATGTATTTACCTGTACCTTACATTTCTAGTACACAAATCTAATCCATTTATTCTTCTTTATTATAGGATTTGCCTCAAATTGCGCCGAGATTGGTAGCAGTTTCTAAAATAAAGCCGGCTGCGCTGATAGCTGAAGCCTACGAGGCTGGTCAAAGACATTTTGGTGAGAATTACGTCAACGAATTGGCCGAAAAAGCTGTTGATCCATTAATTCTAGAAAAATGCAAGGAAATCAAGTGGCATTTCATTGGACATTTACAGACAAACAAAATCAATAAACTGTTAGGCTCACCAAATCTTTATATGGTTGAAACTGTTCACTCTGAGAAGTTGGCTGATAATTTGAATAAGCAATGGCCTAAATATAGAAAAGATGATGAGAAGTTACCTGTTATGGTGCAGATAAATACAAGTGCTGAAGAAGGTATATTATTTAAATAATACTCTGTTAATTTCAAACTCTCCCAAAATAAAAGATTAGCTTTTAGTAATATCATAGGCCAGTGCCCTTGCTCTTCAATTTAATTTTAATTGTAATACTATGCCAATGCACAATTTATATTAGTTTAGCAGGCAGGAGATTCAGTTTTCTTAGAAAAAAATGTTGTCAATGGATGGAACTGACTGAAATCAAAACATTGAGAATATTGTTTTGTACTGTGTGTTGTTTGTGTGCCTGCTAAATGAATAACAATTTTGCAATTATATTTTTTTAAATTAAATTGGAGATTAAGGGCACTAAAAGTTTATTATTAAAATCTTACTTTATCATGTTTTGATAGCTTCACGTATTGTATTCAAAAGAATAACTTTTTTAATTCCAGCAAAAAATGGCATTGAGCCATCTGAAACTACAAAAGTGGTTGAACATGTATTAAAGAACTGTCCAAACCTAGACTTCAAAGGCTTAATGACCATTGGACAATATGATTATGATACTTCCAAAGGGCCAAATCCTGATTTTCTGACCCTTGCCAAATGTAGACAGGAAGTGTGTGAAAATCTAAAACTTGATATAAATAATGTTGAATTGTCTATGGGAATGTCTACTGACTATGAGCATGCAGTAAGTTTTGTTTTACTTCTGTTTTTTTTTAAAGACATTTATTTAGCCCTAACCTTATTTTGTAAGTTCCGTTCCTAAATATTTGGGGTTACCTATCAGTCTTGACCACAACAAGTAGTAATAGTAAGTCAGCCATTATATTTTGCAAAAAAAAATTTAAATAAAGCATTAAATAATATCAATTCGTGTACATATATTAAATTGCATGCATACGTCATGTGAAATTAAAATATTAGATAAATTTGAAATTAATTAAAATATTTTTTAATTAAAAAAATATATAAATTGACACATAAAATGGTACGGTTAGATTAAAAAATAATGTTAATGTAACAAAACTTTTTAGTTACTCTTCAAGTGAATTTAAAAACATTAAAAATATTGGAATACTTATTTTATAATTTCGTGTTTGCAGATTGAACTTGGAGCTACAACAGTTCGTGTTGGATCAACTATCTTTGGTGCTAGGCCAGCCAACTTAAAAGTGTAGCCATGTTGCTTAATCCTCATTGTTATCTCAAGTTATTTAATATGAATAAGTTATTTATCAATATTGAACAATTTAGTTCATATTAGCTTAAGTAAAATGTTGTTTTATTTTGATTGTTCCTGATAAATTAGATGGTATATTAAATGGGCTTCCAAACTATTGTTGAAGTATTTTGTTTATATGATTTAATTTTAATAAATAATTTGCTCCAAACCCTGTATGATGGCCAGCAGTCGATATTTATTATTATAATATACCCAAAATAAGAGAAACATGAAGACAAATAAGTTTCTTTTTTCTTAACTGGTCTTGTCATTATTACTACTTGTAAAAACTTGGTCTAGTGGTCAGTGACCCTGACTGCTAAACTGGAAGTCGTGGGTTCGATTCCCACTCAGGACAATTTTTTGTGTGAGCCATGTATAATTTACCTTTTATTTATGTGTGTATTTAGAAAACTAAACTCTCGTCTGGTTGCTACAATACAGGCTCTGTCTAGTTTGGGTCTTTGGGATCAGATGGCCGTGTGTGAGTTGTCCCAAGATATCAATATTACTATAAAATAAATATATAGGTATATTATAAAAAGTGCCCCGGCGCGTCTGTCACTCTGAACGCCATATACCCAAAAATTACCAAACGGATTATCATATGGTTTACCAATGTATAGAGTGATTCAAGATGAAGATTTGTGCGTATTATTCATTAATCTACTCGTCTACCCGTCTATCAATGTCTACCCGTGCGAAGCCAGGACGGGTCGCAATATTTTGTAAGAAAATTCGTCATGGTTGATTAACATAATTTGAGATTTCAACTTATTTAAGCTCATAAAAGATCTTCCATGTAAAAAAATAATATTACCCAATTGCAAATTGCATTCTACTATATTTTTTCCAGACACAACATTTTCTACCTTTTTGATAAGTTTCGTAAGCGTTTTTTCTATTGTGGCTGGCAACATTTTTTTAAGTAAGTTTCCGAACGCAATGGTTGACGCACGCATGAAAATTCAAAGAAGCTAAGAAAGTTTGTTAATTCGTGATATTTGTGTAAAATTAACTTTAATTGAATTGCAATAGGTAATATAATAAAAACAAGAAACAAGTGTATCTTTAACTTATAATGGGATTGTGATAACACATTGGTTTGAATAAAACTTACAGTGAAGTTTTTTGTGTCAACAAGTTAACATCCTCAGTTGAAAGTTTTTAAAACAAGGCCGTAATAATCAGGTAAGGGTAACAACTTTTATAAGTCCGGGATATATAATAATGACTACTCTTTCTGGTGTATATCTAAAGTAGTTGTGTAAGGTGTAGCTGATAAATATTCCGTTATTTCATGCATAATATTTTATGTGAGAAAGTGTTAAATGTAAATAATTGCTTCTATGTTTTATGGCAATTACGGACTATGCGTTTATTTACTATGTAGGCGAGGTCCATATTTTGCCACCAATACATATACTACTTTCGTACTCTATTCCTAATTTGAATTTATTGTGGTTTATTTAAGTTTTGAAACAATTTCTGTGTTGAATACTTACAATTTATATTGTGATGTAAGATTATGTAGGTAAATAATCAGAAGAAATATTATGAATCCCTAGTTGACCAAAAAGTCTACTTAGGAATAATTTTAATAGCTGTAAAACATTGAATTTCTACAGTTAATCCACTAGTTAGGTTGATAGTAAACTTACAACTTATTAAAAAACTAACAAAGTATACTATTAAATATATTATAAAGCTATTACTGTGATTTTAAAGTGTTTATTTATTTAAGTTAAATAAAATTTACTGTAGAGGTTTTTTAGAACCATTAATATTGTTTTACTGTGAGTGATAAACAAGGAACTAATTACATGAAATGTTTATTCATGGCATATTATTTAATTCTTTGCTAAAACAAAGTACCTACTAAATTATTCTACTACTTCTTTTGCTTGTTTTTAAAAGAAATATTTTTTGTCTATTAAAAATATGATTATGTAGCTCTTTTTGAAGGTCAACAAAAAATAAATACTTACTCAACTGGATTTACCCACTTCGATAGACTGACCTAAACTGTATTTGTTAAAAAGCTACATTGATTTAAGTATCCCAGGTTTTGAATAGTAATATTAGAACAATATTTCCTATGATATATTCATACTCTCAAATTTCATTTTAATTCTAATACAATGCCAATGCAAAATTGTTATTCATTTGGCAAGCACACAAACAACACACAGTACAAAAAAATACTCTCAATGTTTTGATTCCAGTCAGTTCCTTCCATTGACAACATATTTTTTTTTAAGAAAACTGGATCTCCTGCCTTTTAAACTAATATCAATTTTGCATTGGCATTGTATTAAGATTTGAAATTTAATTCGAGATTAAGGGCACTGATTTTGTGTGACAACTAAATAGCTTCATCTAATCACCTAGTTCTAGATTCCAGGCTCAAGACATGCTAATTGACCTTGATTACTCTGTTGTGCACATAAATTAACAGTACACTGTTAGGTCTATTCATATGGCAATAGCTTTTACCATGAGTATACCGTCATGTACTATGTAAGTACTCAAAATCAAAATCAAAATCAAAATATTTTTACTTCAAGTAGGTCTTTTCAGGCAATTTCAAAACATTAAATGACTCTAGTTGCATGGTTCCAAAATGTCACTTCGACTGTCAATGATAACAAAATGTGGTATACAGTTTGTTTTATTCAATTCTAGCTCCCTTAAATCTTATCTACTAGATCTAATGTTAATAATAAGCACTGAGGTATATTATACAATTTAGAACTGTGACTGTTCCAGTGGCCAATACCAGTGCTATACTCACTAATAGCTCCATAATTTTAACATAATATAAGGTAATAATCCAGACTTAAACTTGGCTCATGTTAAAATGGTGAACCACAAGTCAGGAGTAACAAAATATCTCCTTACTGCTTTGACATAAAGCTGCTTTCAATGTAAGCATTAGGCCTCCCATACACGGACTGCTTGTCTTGCTCGAGCATTTAGTGATCAACATACACGGACTGCACGAGCTGTCGTCTGGTGTCGCGCGTCACGTGCTCCGAGCGGGCGGGACGCTAGCTTTTTGCTTTGTCAACCGCTCGAAGCAGTCAAACTGCTGCAAACAGTCCGTGTATATGTGTACACTATCTGTCCCCCGCGACTTTGTCCGCGTGTTTTAGTTTCAACGGTTTTTCATTTATGCCCCGCTTCTTTTGGTCGCAGCGTAATGTTATTGCTTCCTCAATAAATGGGCTATCCAAAACTGAAAGAATTATTCAAATCGGACCAGTTCCTGAGATTAGCGCATTAAAACAAACAAAAAAACTCTTCAGCTTTATATATTAGTAAAGTATAGATAGAAGTCCATAGTTTACCGTACAGTCGCCGCTTAAAGCAGTATACAGACTCCTTCAAGCAGACCGTGTGTAGGCAGCCTTAGCTTCTTGTACTCATTATATTACGGCCCCAGGTGGCAAAACAGATCATCACATGGGAAATATACCAATACGTTATACGGGTCGATAATTATAGACTAGAATAATTCCCATTGACACACAATCAGCTCGGAGAAACGATTGTTTGAAGTTTTTATTTGCTGTTTAGGTATAAAGCGTAAGTAGATTTCACTTTTCACTTTCGAGCGCGGACCCTGTGTGTGGTATTAAGAGTAGGCTAGGGCTGAATTTTACCGTAACATGGCTTTTTGCGTCAAATAGCGCTAAAATATAACTGGTTAAAAAAAAACCTGTTATGTTAACCATTATTAAATTAAACAAAATTGTTCTATAGTGGCTAAGCGTCAAATGTATTTACTACTTACATGAATCATATTTTGAATTAATTAACATTGTACCTATCTATTAAATTCAATACTCAATACTTTTATTACATTCCATAGATGTTCACTCAGGATTTAATATTTAATGTCAGAAGCATAAATGGACCGTCTCCTCTCGGGCACATCAAAAGTTAAAAGGTTACCTATCGCTAACTTACAAAAACTATCTCTAACACATAAAAATCTCGTGTCACAGTGTTTGTTATCGCACTCCTCCGAAACGGCTAAACCGATTTATATGAAATGTTTGGTGTATAAGTAGGTACCTATTTGGTTGGTAGGTTTGAAAATAGGTTGGTTTTTTTATATATAAGAAGAATAAGGGTGGTGCTGGCTAAACAACCGGGTCAGCTAGTAATATTTAAATTTAGTCTACTTATAGATAATAAAGTAGGTACCTATAACTTTATAAATCTATGTTTGTACCTAATATGTATGTACCTATATTCTATTTGACATTTTTGAACACCTAGGTACCTATTACAATTTGACTTAACCTTCGACAAAACATGCGTCATACTTTGTCAATTAGGTACCTACGTGGTCAATTATGTACATAGGTACCTACCTAGATTGTTTTAAAAAGATAAGTGCTTGCATTCAGGATTAACACACGTTCACTTTTTATAACAATCGTGTGGATTTCCTTGAGAGGTTTATGTTTTTTCTTTCATTGTTTAAAAGCTTAGTCTACACTTCTAGAGTTAATTAGTAAGTACTTATATATTATAACTAGTAATTTAATTTATACTCATTATGGTTAAGCACGATGCATAGACAAGTACTATATATACCTATACACATACCTATATAATCAAAGTTTTGCATCCACCAGTAATGTTCTAAAACTTGTTTCCTCCTATATGATATCTCTTATAGTCTATACATCTATACTTCCATACTAATATTAAAAAAGCGCAAATCTGTCTGTCACGCTGTCACGGATAAACCGCTGAATCGATTTTGATAAAACTTAGTATAGGATAAGCTTGGATTCCAAGAAAAGACATAGGTAACTATTTGCTGCGATAACCGACACCCACGCAGGCGGAGCCGCGGTGAACAGCTAGTTACATCATAAATTTTATGTCCAAGTTTTCCCATCCAAGTCAATTCTCGTAATTTTATCACAGGCCTCACCCAAATAAGAGCTATCATTGTTACACAATAATGATGTCAAATTTTAACTGGAGGTACTTAGTCCTACAAAAATAATATCATCTGATTTCTAAACATAAAATTCTTAAGAAATAGGTACAGTAGGTATTTCGAGACGTTTCTCATCAAGCACCTAGTTAGTCACCTTTTTAAAACAGGACGTGTTACAATACTTACAATCTCATTGTCATCTAATTTAACGCTTGCCACTTCAAAACTACATAACCAAAAATCGTCATCCTACAATCAAGATTTTTCAATTCAAATTCTTATTCCAATCGCAATAGATTTGAGAATCAAATAACAATGCTTTATAACATTATTCGCTACTCTTGTTTCCTTGCAAAAACCCGTCACACTTGTCGCTTTGGGTTTGTCAATAGGATTCAATTCTTCTATATTTTTTCTGTTCCTATCTTGCCTTTACATTAGTTAAACGTCAAATTACGTGTCTCATGCAAATGTGCTTAGTTATTTTAAATGTTATTGCTATAATTATACACTTGGTTTCTTTTTTGTCGTTCCGTGTTAAAAATAGTAATTTAAGTAGTTAAGCTTATTACTAGTCTTGTTATTACGTAGTGTAATTAGTAGTTAGAATCTTGCTTTAGACGATGTCAATGACTTCTTGTCTGATAATTGGCTCTTAGCTCACTGGTTAGTCGTTTTCAGCTTTTACTTTGCCGCTTACTCATGACAAACAACTTAAGTAGGTTACTTGCTGGCTATCGTCCACAAATGCACCCTTCAGGATCTTTGCAAGAAAATCTATGCTTATGCCTATCCTTGCTTGGATATCATGTCAAGCCAATTCCATTCCAAATTTTATCAAAATCGGTTGAGAGGTTTACCCTTAAAGCAAAACAGACAGAGCTAATTTCGCATTTATAATATTTGTATGGATACATTGAGTTTTCACTTTGGAATATGTGTTTGTGTGTTTAAAGAATCTTTATTCTCAAAAGAACAGTTATAGTTCACTTATATGAGAAATTTACAATTTAGCATAAGTTACACATTGGCGTCTAATGACGAAGCATGCAGAAGGAATATCTTTTTTTTTAGAAATGACTAATGCGTGTGTCTTGCAGATTATGTCTAAACCCGGTCTCTGATAAAGATTGCCAGATGCATAGTTTTTTTGCATTTCGGGTGTAAGCTAACGTCAGTACTTACTAGAAACTGGAACTAGGTCGATTAAAATTTCATAATATTTTGCTGTATAACGCTGACAAAATAATAACCATACGAACAGTCTTCAAACTTTGTGTGAAAAATCGCACGTTAATTAGTTATTGCTAACGTTGAGTGCTTAGAACAAATGATTGCGTTACATGTGGACATTGCGGTAAAGAGCACATCATTTCGTGCTGACATTGATTCGATGGACTGAATGAATGTTAGATCTGTTTTGCTTATAGGATATGATGCATATTGACCCGGAATGCCGAGATTTATAACCAATGACTCAATCTTTATTACGGTATAGGCAATACAGTCTCAGAGAGGCTAGAAGTACTTATAAATCCTAGAAAATGGTACAATCATAGGTGCAATTGTTGAACTCTCTAAGTATGTTTGATGGAAGTGTTGTATTTGTTGTTTCAATAATAGAATCTTATACAGACACAAGTTTGAAGCATTTTTTTACTGTATGATAATAGAAAAAAGAAGAAAGAAAGAAAAAACATTTAGTGCGTCACCAAAGAGCGCGCACACGGCTTAACAACTAGACGCAACATAATAATTTATAAGAATAAAAATAAAAACACAGACAATAACAAAAACAAAAATATAAAAAAAAGAGAAATAAATTTAAACATAATACATTATTATAATTCACGATTGACATTGCACGCCCGTGAGTGTGACAATGTATAAAGATGAAGGATGGATTTTATTCTGTCTGAATCGATGCTTGATGCTTCTCATATCTAAATGATATCATTTATGGAACAGACACATCTCGACTGAATTTGTAACAGTATTAATAAATGTCTATAAATATCCTTTAAAACCGTAAAAAGATACTTTACACCCGACAGCACTTAAAACTATCGCTTTCCAAGACAAACATAAAAGAAATTATAATACTCGGTGCAATGATTTAGAAAATCCAGTTACACTTTCCAATGACTGTATCTTGTAAGCGTTCATTAAATTTGTATCGACGGATCACGATGTTTTCACTTATTTTCAATAATTTACTGTCTACATCAGTGGCAGGCAAGACTGAGATTAACAGCATTAACCTTTATTCCAAAGCAGAAAAGCTCATTTTTCTAGTTACTACTCACTTGCGGTTCAATGAATCAGAGGCTGGTGTAATGTAAATGGCATTATGTAAGCAACATACGGGCATTATCTGACCTGCGTGTAAGTTCGATGGATTTAATTCGATGTATTTACACGCGAAATGTCCTAGAAATATTTAGTATTTGTAATAAATCAAGTACTTAGTAAGAACAAAGAGATACCGTACCTTTTAACACTATTTAACTACATTTAGCAGTTCATCCATGTAAAATACTTCCAGTAATTAACTGCCTCCGACGAGACTGGGTAATGAGATAAGTATAGAGCAAAGACCAGGACTGGGTAGCAGAATAATAATGAATGACGAAAAGCTATCAGTCTTATTAGCCTGTTTTGCTTTTCCACACACACTACAGTAAAATTGTTACATGAAACTTCTAATTCTTCGTGACTCTGTACAGTAATTTGTATAATTTTAAATCTCATGTATTCAAAAACAATGGCAGCACTTATAGTGTCTTGCATGTTTGTAGCAAACTCAATGAGGTAATTGCCTTCCTGTGTAAGTACTTTGATGATTAGACTTTCCATCTCTGTTTACATCGACTTCCTAGCTTCATCTTAATACGTTGATAGGTCGCCATCACCGTCTTTTGTTTGGTTCTATTTACCATTCTCTAATAGTAAGTGGATTATTTTTATTATAAGGGTAAAATGAGTAGATGTTCATTTAGATTCCTTATTGGCGTGGTGGTGAATAGTGATTAACGATTACATTGACTATTTACAATAATGTACAAATTTTAGTAATTCAAATCATGTTACCTCACGAAAATGACCGAAAAAATACCGAGATTTGAGGCCATTAAAATACCAATACGAAATACCTGTTAACTTACGACATTCACAAATTGAAATAACAATATTGACCAATTTAAATCAAAATACCAAAATTCCAACTTGACACCAATTTCTAAACGAAATCACCAAAACTTAACCACATCATATTTAATAGAAAACGGCTAACCACTTAGTTATGGAAAGAAAACAATCGAACGGTTCCACGATAACCGTAAACCCATGGTTAAATGCTATAAGAACTGTTAACTCACTGTGCATAATTAACAGGTTATGACCAGTTACACAATAAGATAACTGAAAGCATGACTGAACGGACAATGAGTTGACTTTGGTAAGGTAATAGTCAAACTATTTCTTTGGAGAGCGGCTAAGGAAATGGTGGCGTAAGACTCCAGCTATTGTGGAAATGAAGTAAGTTACATAGTGATGGGGGAAATGCGTTACATAAAAGACGTTGATGAAGTGACTAGGCGACCTAATAGATAGACGTCTTTAATCATGACGCTATGTTGGTTCTGTAGAAATGGCATGTGATTTAGACAGCTGCGGTAGCTTCGTTTTCCGTATTGTAGAGTTCCATAAAATTCTGAACACAAAGATTTAATCTGACCTATTGCAATGCATAAAAAAATTATACCAATAAATAGTAAATACTGATTTTCAAATAAATATCTATTTAACTCTTTTGGTTATAAAGCAATTTAAATGTTTGTCTTATTGCGGGATTTCCATTAAAATACTTATTGTAATTTTGTATTATTCAACAAACTGCTTGTAAAGGTTACAAAAACCGACCACGTCCAATCGATCTCATTTAAAACAACTGATATTTCGTGAGTCATTAATGCAACAGCTCCAAAGTATAACTTGTTTAATGCTCTTCACTTAATTATAGACAGATTTACATATCCCAAAATAATTTCTGAAATTACAACGTTGCGAATTACATACTCTGACATAATGGTCTGTGACCAATTTTGGAAGGCGAACCAAGTTCATTACTACATTTAAACTCATCAGAAACGCTTGCATGTAATCCATTTGCGGAGACTTTCAATAACAAAACGCTTACCGATTCGTATAACTACTTAATAGTAACCGTGGAGTTAATTAAAATGGCCGTATAAAAGCATTTCAACGTACAACCCGTACAATCGACATCACAAGTTATGTAGTTACTTTTAAAGACCTATTTCTCCAACAGCAGGGTTCATTTTCCTTGTTACTACTTACTTGCGGTCTACCGTACAATGGGTATAAAAATAAATAGGGACCTCAATTCGTATTGTTTGATAGGAAGGTCATATGTTATGAAATGCGGTGATGATACAATAGAACTGGTTGTGTGTGTACATACGTCATTAAATCTAGATACCTCGTGAGGTTAGACAAGGTACTGTTAGAAACTAGTTCGAAATGACATGACGTGTTAATATTGTCATGGCTTTACATAGACAATCAATGTTAAATTCCGTAAGTAATGAACAAAACAAAGCTATTGGCCTAAAGCTGTTGCCTAGTTACTGTTTCTATCGATCAGCTCCCTGATTACTTAGCATTAATTGCAATTGGTAGGCTTTTTCGAGAAACTTCTGTTTTGAATATGAGGATCTTAATATGAAGACATCGGAAAGGACTCCTTGTATAAATTTGTATATTACCCTCAAATATCGCTGTAACTTATATTTCGTGATTCCTATCCATTTGCTTCGAGGTTTACTGACCCATTTATCGTTGACAGTCAATAAAAAGCCGTTGTTCATGAAAGTCATGTCCGGAAGTCGAACGTTATGCTGAATTATCTTACTCATCGCCAAGAGTTTTAAACTTTTTACAATCTGATAAAAACAGTCGAAGACCACCCGCAGTTCTCGATGAAACAAAAAGTTTAGAACGAGACAGTTTACTAAAAAACTTAAAGCGGCTTTACAGTTTAATTAATTCTTATCAGGGGCGAATGTTGAGACTGACGTTATTTGATGTAAAAATTCTGTTTTCTTTTATTTTATGTTCCCAGTCCGTTGCGATGCTTAGAAGACCTAAACTAAACAGAAACCAAGATTTGGTCATTTATTTCATCTCATGTATTGTTACTAGTTTTATCATCTTTGTCTTCAGCTTTTACATAATCTTACAGCAGTAACTCAGTAGCTCAGCAGGGCATAAGTTTCTTTTCGTAAACGCCACTCCTATCTGCTATAAGTACACTCTTATATGTAGTTCCTCAATATAATTTTATCCATTTGCATTCGAAGTGACATGCGCAGAAATTAGAACGCCTCGCCCAAGCATAAACTGTCGTAAGAAACGAGAAACTAAGAACATATAAGGAAGCAGTCTCGACACATTTCTTCCGCAATGTAAATGATACTTGGAAATGCTTGTAATTTTAGTCATGTGTTACGAAAGTTGCATATCTTTAGAATGGAGACCTCGATTTTATTGACATAATGTCAAATTCAATGCTATAATACCGTCTTAACTTTTTGGACCCGTAGGTAACCAACGTGGAAATAGATGACAATAAATATTTTCAAGATTTTAAAACTAGATTGAGATCGATATTAAATAATTATCTATCTATACTAATATTATAAAGCTGAAGAGTTTGTTTGTTTGTTTGTTTGTTTGTTTATTTGTTTGTTTGAACGCGCTAATCTCACGAACTACTGGTTCGAATTGAAAAATTATTTTTGTATTGGATAGTCCGTTTATTGAGGAAGGCTATAGGCTATATAACATCACGCTACGACCAATAGGAGCGGAGCATAAATGAAAAATGTTGCAAAAATGAAAAACCGTTGAAACTAAAACAAGCGAACAAAGTCGCGGGGGACAGCTAGTATTAAATATATCTGACATTTTGATCTTTAAAACCTCGATGTTTGCTTGCACGTTTATGCTTTCTTGCTGCACTTACAATAGTTTAAACGTCTTATACATGCGCTTATTTCTTTATCAAATAGATCTCCAAATCCAGCGCTAACTGTTCAAAGAATCAACAGAACAAAAATGTTTCCCAGTTCAAAGATCTAGTAGCTGTTCTTTCACAAGATATTCGTTTTCATTCGTTTAATAATTTATCGTGGGATCTCTTTTATATCATCCGTTGTCTCTTTAATTGGTGTTACAAGGTGATCGGATTAAAAATCCGAGAACAAAAGCAAGCATGTATGTACCTACGTGATTGTTTTGCACAATGATATCTAGGCGTAGGTTTGACTCAAGTTACCTAAATTTCAAATGCGATTGTCGCAACTCGATGAATCAATACGGTTTCGGTTTCGAAAATCTGATATCTAGAACAGTTTATTGACGTCTGAAACTAGTCCTAACTGGGGTATGTATGTATTGTTTGAAACCAACATTTGGTTACTTGTGTCGTAAATGGGAACTTGATTAGCGTGGTCAGTAGGTACTGTAGAACTGTTGGTTTGCTTTACTTTATTTAAACTCTGAAATTCAAGGGATTAAGGAATGGTACGGTTAACAATTATAATTAATTCTCATTTGTTTTATATGAGAACGCCTTTCTCATGAAGTCGAACAGTATCGTTCTTTTCTTCTTCCTGCCCTGCTTTGCAAAATAAATTAACTTGGGCTAAATTAAAACACCCTATTTAGCCCAATTATAATAAATTATATTTAAGAGGCTGGCTGAGTATCAGGTGAGACATAGGGCTAGGCAAGAAAAGTAAGATTGAATGTCCCGGCCTTGATAACTTTTGATTTTTCAGCAATTTTTTAATACTTACTATGGCAATTGTATTCATGTCGCAAATATTTCCTTAAGACCCCAATTAAATCAATAGCACGCGAGCTCAGGCCCTGAAACAGAAATATTTTAATTAACGCCTTTACATAATTGCATACCATTTCACATAATTGTTATTTGTAACTGTTGGTCATATAACAATGACCTTATCGGCAGCTATGCGTAACGTGTTATGGGGTTTGGGGTTCTCATCGCTTTTAGTTTGATGTAAACTTTAAACAGCATGAATTTTTCGACTCTTTTTTAGCTTTGTTGCTAGAATCTCTATTAAAGCTGTATTAGTTACTGTGCTCCTATCTATCAACGTTTCAGCTTATCCTCATCTTTTTAATGACCTGTGAATGGTAATTGCAAGATTACTTCTCCAGTAAAAAATATGTTAAGTATGCCAATGACACAACTGCCAGAAACAAGTGCGTTTATACGGAGTAATTGAAAATGGCTGAAATCCTGACAAGTTCGGCTCGTGAAACCGACGCGAAACGAGCTCTTTGTGTTATAGTCCGATTTTGTTCAAAACCATTTGGGTATTCCCGTTTGTTACCCATTAGTTCAATAGTCTTATTCTTTGTGATATTTGATATGTCTGACGATATTTGTGTACCAAACATTCTTCATTTCTTGCTTTGTGCATGGTATCTTTTAAAAGTAAAAAACCAATTTATGTAGCGTCTATTCCCGGTTATTACCAGTGGCTTTGTCATCTCTGAGGTTTCACCAGTGTCGACAACTGCGACTGTATTTGTGATAGTATACCTACCCACTAATTGTGCACTCAAAACATTTGGGTATTCCAATGACCTTATGTTATGGGCACCGATGCTTGACGTGACGCGTGGATACCCCGCGTCCGTTACGTCTGCCCATTGTCAAGGTTGAAAGGATTCATTAGTTGCATGTACTGATTTGTGTAATTACTTGATATTACACGTGAATATGTGTTATGAAGAACGGTACTTAATGGAAAGAAGTAGGTTGGAATGTAACAACTTATAAAATGGTTGTATTTCAACTTCCCTTTCAATGGATCCAACGAAAATTTGATTAGTAACGAATATTGTTCTGCCACATTTCTTTGTTAGTGCGTTTGTCTCTTAAAGTGCTCAAGCAATTTATACCACTTGTGGAATCAATTATTTATTAAACATAAATCCACAAAGCTTATCTAAACAGTTAAATTAGTCTCTTTACCCTCAAAGACTGCGAAAAATATATCTTCAACAAAAATCACCGAAAGCGCCAAAATTTCACACTACTTATACAGGATTTATCTAAATTCATTCTTATGATTGAGCATAGATTTGATATATAGGTACATGTTTGATCAGAGTTGATTTAGTAGCGCGCCTCTAGATTTGTTTGTCGAACCTTGTTTACCAAACCACCCACGATTAAGCCATGACATTGGAACTTAGATTTCCAAACCAACAAAACGTCTTCGTGAAAATTAACACTATATTAGTGTGATAGTAGTTTATATACATGTAGACATTTGCCATACATATGAACACATGTTTTTTTCCATACATTCCTTTAATGAAACACTAGTTGTCCGACATTTCTCCTTTTCCACATAGAATGCGATAGCAAGTGTTAGCAATGAATTAAACATTACATTGTGCATAGGGTGAAATCGTAACGCATAATAGTTTCTATAAATAGAAAGTGACCCAAATCGATTTGAATCCTCGATTCATGTGTCTAAATAGATGAATGAGAGAATAGTAATTGTTTGAATGTCCGTCTTTTGAACATTACTTAAATGAAATCGATAACATGGATTAATGTGATAGATACTAGCATCGATATAATTTATGCGGCCTCGTGATCCAAAGTGATGTTATGAGGAATAATTATGATGATCAATTGGTACAACATTATCAGATCACGTACGCTTATTTATATTATACACGTATATTTATAAGAACCTCACTACGAATAGAGGTGAAATCATAAATTGTTATTAAAAATATATGTAGTTTTAAAATAAACGTGTAAATATTTATTGCCACTTTTACTTACATGATAAAATATTATAATTTTAATAGCAAACTTTATTTAAAGTGGTCTTTGATTGATGACATTTATGTAAGTCATTCGATTGATTTATTTATACAAATTAGGAGACGCATTAATTAATAAAACCTGATTTTTTGTGTTTCGTTACAAAACAACAATTTCTCTTTATGATGCAACCGATGCAACTTTTAGATGTAGTAGCGTAGTAATGAGAAAGAAGCACAAGCTTATCCTAGCTCTGAATATGTTTACCGGGCAAAGAAGTGATGTAAAATAATTATGTAGTTTAGTATAAGTAATGTAAATGTAAGTATAATTTATTATACGAAAGTAACTCTGTCTGTTTGTCGTTTTATTACGCTTTCACGGCTAAACCGCTTAACCGATTTTGATGAAACTTTGTATGGGGTATCCTTGGATCTCAAAAATGACATTTTTATCGCGACAGCCGATATCCACGCGGGCGGAGCCGCAAGCATCAGCTTGTTGTAAATAAATGTTCCTATCTAACGCTTAGACATTTTTTATTGTTCTTCTGACCTAATGGGTTACTTCTACATATTTACTTTATTTTGTCATTTTTTAATAGGAAATTTTATCTATTCTGTCTAGTTTATACAGAGCTATGACCGGTTTCTGTTCCAATAATATGAATATTAACATTTTGTTAGTGTTACGTCGACTATCGTTTTTTTAACCTTGAATATAAATGGCGGCATTTAAGTCTAGATTTTTTTTGTCTGACGAATATTAACGTATTTAAAGGTATTAGGATAAATGTCTGTGAATAATACAGAGTGCTATCTGCTAAATCAATTGTTTTTAATAATGTTTACGTCTTTATCCGGACACGAGAAATATTCTTTGTAAAGAGTTAAGTTAGTAATAGAAATCATTGGAGAAACCTTTAGAGCCCTATAAACTCTTTTACACGGTGATGCGTAGTGGTGATGTGCTTATACTTTTGAAATAGACGAAGAATTTCCAGCTAAGCAGATTATTTAACGTGCGTCAAACTCAAATCATCACTCGAATGAAAAAAGGCGTTGCATAACAAAACAAATAATTAAAAATCCTCCAAATCGAAAAAAAACAGTCCTAAGCATTTGTCAAGAAATTAAACCTTCTACTCTACTGACCTACTTTCGCCTATATAAAAAAGGTTTACTACAGACATTCTTTTTTTAAACCATAACGTTTAATCCAGGTGCTATAGACCGTTAACGAGGGCTGGCATGTGGGGAATTTCCGCGCCTGCGCAGTAGCTTGACCATATGCCATATTAATGTGATGCGTCAGTTGTTACCTATTTTTATAAATACTTATATTATTTTTATGCATAATAAACCTTTTTTGTCTTGAGGTATTTTTGCCTGTGTGTGGTTTATTTCGTCATTATCACTTCAAAGTACTCGACTACCGGTTACTTTTTGAATTAATTCATAGACAAAAACTTTAATCACAAGAAAAAACTTAAAAGTTATGATTTCTGATCGTAGTTTTAGGTTAACAAGATCTAAAATTCTAAAATCATTAAAATATTACTAAATAACTAGGTAGGTGCCATATAGTTAAGTAATTATTGTTTTTATTGCTTTAAATACTTGTTTCTATATGTTAAATGTATAGAGTTGCATCATCACCATCGGCAATCACTGTACGTGTGATATTTGCATTTCTGTAATGCAGTATCAGAATAATCTTCATTAATCGCACATTTTAATTATATAAATATCAAAGTTAAATAACATTCAAAGAAACAGCGCCCAAATAAAAGAAATTACATAACTAAATTCATTTGACTGTCATTCCTCAGCCTAAAATAATAAATTTATTACAAAAATAAGATATTTTAATCCAGTGTTCAACAGACCATGTAATAATCAACTATACTTTCGTCGCAAATTGTTTTCACCGCTTATTGTCAGTTGGAAACCGGACACGCGATATTAGATCGTGAGATCATAACTACGATCCATCTACGATCTAAGTTTTTTTTTAATGGAAGGTCGAAGCATCTTGATTTAGCGGCCACAAAGACGATTCCCAAGGCGATTAGTATTTGTTTTTACTTTCTAGGGATTAATGAACTGGTGAAGGTTTTTGAATAGACAGTGGTCTGTGTGATCTGTCTGTGTGTTCTTTGCACTATGCGACTGAACAATCTTTGTTCTATCGTTAAAATATGACTTCTTCAATTATAGCGTCTTTATCTACTAATGTAAATGTGTAGAGCCCTTACGAAATGAGAACCGGCGGGGCGAAAAATGGAACTTACATTATGATAAATTTATAATCATTCTATAAAACAATTTTATTATGAAGACAGCATCTGAAAACATAATGTTCTAACATGATTTTATAATTATCCAGATGTTACAATAGACACTACCTATATCGACATTGTTTTTACATAAGAAATACGGTAATTAACCAGCACCGTCTTCAATCCCAAGACGGTTCTTTTTCCGCACTAATTCTACAGGACATGTTTAGTGTTAAACTTCCTTAATGTCACAGCTGTTCGATTGAGCAAATCATACCTGTGCTATCTATCTGTAATTTTATCCGTGTTTATAATTTTTAACCAACTTCAAAAAGGAGGAGGTTCTTAATTCGACTGTAGGGTTTTTTTTGTATGTTTGTTACGCGATATCTCTGGCAATTGTAGATTAATTTAAAATTATTTTTTGAAATCGATGGACTATACCTCAGACGTGGTCCCATATAAATTTTATGAAAATCGGTTCCTTTTGAGGAATTTTAAGACCGTCTCAATCCAGGGCAGAGCAATATCGGTTCAACAGTATAAAGTATGCATGAACTAAGTACCTCCTATATTATTTCGGTGGATAATTTCTGTCTTACTTATAGGGCCGTAGAACTCTTAAAATCGTGTAGGTACCTGACTCATTAATATGCACTGGATTTACGCGAAACATGTCTCCTTGGCGTCGCCTGAAATAAATTAAAGTGTGATTTGTCGGAAAAAGATATTTATAGCTACTCGTAATTGCTAATGCCTTGTTCCTATATTAAAAAAATACAATTCGTTTTGCTCTCGGACGATAGAATTTCCTAAGCAAACAAGAAAATTCTACCTTCCGTAAGCTAAACGAATCATTTCTAGAATATAGGAACCGGCCATTTGGAAATTCTACCTTCCGTAAGGAACACGAAGCGTTTCTAGAATATAGGAACCGGCCATTTGAAAATTCTACCTTCCGTAAGGAACACGAAGCGTTTCTTTGGCCATAATTGTATGACTCGTGCGCTGTAATCGTGGTCCTTGTAGCCGGTCAAACGCGTTACCAGATTTGTCGACTGGCCGTTGCCAATCTCTACACTAAGGCATTAATATCTTGCATGAGACTCACAATTATTTCTTTGTAAATTGGCGTGTTACGAGTTAATTACACTATCAGATAACTTCATTGATTGTAAGACACTTAGTATTATGTAACTCGCTATCTTAGCAAGTTTTAATGAGTTTGTTTATTAGGTATTTCTCCAAATGAAATTTGTTCAAAAGTAAATGTAAGCACTAAGAAACAAGATAACATTTATTTATACGGATATTCTTATCTAAAAGGACATGTGATGTAATCCAATATTACTTTTTTAAGCGACTCCCTCTTAATTGCTTTACTAGTTATTTAGCCGGTGTCAATTTAAATTATGTAATACATATAATATTAATTTAATACGCGGAAGTATCACGATTTTATCAGATATTGTTTCTACTTTTACTTTATTCCACTTAAATGACAGCGATTACCAATAAACATTTAAAATAATAATTTACAACTTAAACAAGATTACATAAATATTATATAATCACGGAAATCAAAAAAATACTCATTAAAATTCACTCAATTATTAACAAAAGTAAACTTGACGTCATAATAAATTTTTCTTTTATTGTTTCAGATTTTCTTGAACCCGTGCGAATATATACCGAAGGGAAACGGTTATGACGGTACTAGACGGTTCTAACAATGGAGACAGAGACACAGTCCCACAACTTGAATAGTTAGAAAACATAACAAAACACGACACCAATTAACTCAGCTATGTGAACAATAATGTGATATAACGCCATCTAGCGGATTGTCGACGAACTACGTAGTGAAAGTGGTTTAAGTTTGAAATAAGCAAGATGAAGTTGAATTTGTTTAAGCGTTCTATGATATTCGCGACGTTTTTCGGGTCGTGTTTGTGTATTGCGTTGATCGTGGCGTCTTTGGGGACTACGCATTGGATCGATGCGCGTGCAAGAAGGACCTCAAACCCTCTGGAGTCTGAAGGCAGATTAAGTTTTGGACTTTTCGAGGGTAGAAAGGAATTAAACTTTGGATATGGATGGAGAGTTCAGGATTTTAGTGGTAAGTAATACTTAATCATCTATTCCAAAATTAGGTGTGAGTGAACACTACCTATTTATTACTTTTTAAATTAAACAAGAAACGGTTTGCATGGACTATTTGTGTAGGAGTACAAGACTTGTACTAATAAGTGGTAGGTGGAAAGAATGTCGTAAGTGTAAACTTTATGACACAAAAAAAAAGCAAAAAATCCTTCTTGCCTTTTTATTTAAATTTCTTAGTAGACCAATCATTGGTCACAATCGGCTGACTGAAATAAATGACATACCCGGCTGTCGGCATCAGAAAAAAAAAGATTTATCAAAACCTTATAAACAAAAAAATCCATCATGTTTCCACGGATTACGAGTATATTTCGCGACGAAACATCCTGTTTAATCCCATCTTAATTTAAAAACTAGAACAATAAACTCGTCATTGCTAAGCTTTACGATAAGATCAGGTTGCGTGTTTTGTAATCTATTCAAAGTTATTGCGTTTGTCGATCGTGCCATCAGGTTTAATGATGAATGAATGTCTACATTATGTTCGCTTAATGTCATACATGTCATATTGTCTCGATAAGTATTGTATTTGAGTTGTCTTGCTAACTATACACGCAACTTATTTATTCCTAACATTCCGTAACTGAGTTTTACCCTCGAATACTGAAACGAAACTTAAGTTTAAGATTGGGAAACATTTAACTTGAAAATATTAAATAAATGTTGGCACTTAATGAATGAAATAATAACAATTATTTATTAAAGCATAAATAATGGCACATTATAGGTACTATTTAAATTGTTTTGTTCTTATTCATGTACTTATGGTTTAACTTATGCTAATTTGCAATGATTAATCTTGAAGCCAGATGGAATTTGCAATCTACATCAATCCTTAAAGACAGATGCATTGTTATCAAATATTCATATCCACATATAAATATCTAGGTACTTAGTCTTTCTCACAGATATCCATATATTATGCTTACAATTAGTAGAAACTATTTTAATATTTTAAAACAGCATTATTCTCTTTGGCTAATATTTTGTGTCCTAATATCAAAGATTTGCGTCAACCCAAAATTATTTACGTTCTAAATCCTTACTAATATTATAAATGCGATAGTAACTCCGTCTGTCTATGTGTCTGTCTGTCTGTGTGTCTGTCGCGCTTTCACGCCAAAACTACTGAACCGATTTAAATTAAATTTGGTACACAGATAATCTAGAGCCTAAGAAAGAAAATAGGCTACTTTTTGCCGCGCTAACCGACATCCACGCATTCGGAGCCGCGGAAAAACAGCTAGTAAACTATAATCTTTAGTCTTCACAGGCAAAATTATTATTCGTCGAAGTTTTCTTACTAGATTCCTTGAAATAATTTCCAGTAAAAGCCGGCACACACCCGTCTCGGAGATGGGCGTGGTGCGGGACTGCGGCGCTGCTGGCCGCGGCGCTACTGTCGGCGGGCGGCGCGTGCGTGCTCGCGGCGCTGGGCTCGGCCGCGAGGGCGCGGTGCCCGCCGAGACCGCTACTCGTCAGCAACTCTCTAGCAGGTACACAAACCATACACTTTAGTTGTATAATAACTTTCGTGAGGAGTGATCATAATTATGTAAAACAAAACGGTTTACTCACGCATGACTCGCGACACCACCGCCGCTACGTCAGCTCATGATTAGGGACTCCTATTGAGTCTGAAACTAGTCGGGCGATCCCGAAAATATGCGTGAGTAAAGCGTTTTGTTTCATTCACTTTAGTCTATGCACAAACCTATGAAATGTGGTCTTCATCAAATCTATTTTGACTGGCCTGTTGGTGTAGTGGTTAGTGACCCTGACTGCTAAACCGGAGGTTGTGGGTGCGATTCCCACCTAGGACAAATAATTATGTGCATGATCATTTGTTCCGTGTCCGGGTGTAATTTATCTATAATACGTATGTATTTAGAAATATATAAGTATGTTTATCAGTTGTCTGGTTGCCATAATACCGGCTCTGCCTAGTTTGGGATCAGATGGCCGTGTGTGAGTTGTTGATCTGCCCATATTCTTGTAAATAACAAAATTGTTACTAATCCAACTTTCGCCATTTTTACTTTTATTTTCACTTCAGTTACTAACCTATATCGTATTATTACATTACAGTGCTATTCAGCCTTGGAGCGATAGCAGTATGGCTGACGGAGTACTTCTTAAGATTACAGCATAATGTAATGTCCGACGAGGATCTCGCGAATACATGGTCTTCTGACGACACTGCTGACCTCGGACTTTCCTTCTGGTAAGATTATTACAATAGTAATATATTATTGTAGAAGTATTTGATGGGGTGCAATTAGTAAAGCTGAGCTCTGTATGCAAAAGTACAATTAATTGTACAATACAAAAGATTTATGTGTACAATAAAATAAATATTTGTACAATAATTATATACAAATAAATGTGGAAAACATCAGATACATTGCTCGGTACCCAAAGTTAGTAGCTAAAGCACATGTGTTATGGAATCAGAGACAATGAAGGTACCAAGAACACCCAGACCCGATACAATGTAAAAAATCGTTTTTCTACATTGGCCCGTCCGGGAACCGAACCCTTCAAGTTAGCGTCACCTTGAAATCGCTGTGTACTATTTGTGCGTTAAGTGTGTATATAAATAAAAACACGAAATCAAAATTTTGTAAATACACTAGCACATTGGGTGCACTTGGGCGGACTTAATACCTTAAGGAATTCTTCTCCAGTCAACTGTTTACTTCAAGCTTTTCTTGCAATTTTTTATATTAAATTCTTCATTGTCTCAAAGTGTTTTCTTAAATTTCCAGGCTGGTAGTATCAGCGAGCATCGCGGCTTTCATCAACAACGTTTGCATCCTCATTGCGATGGCTGATGGCCGCGACATCGACACGATAGCACCCGCCTTAGAAGAGAAAGTTAATGGAGCTATTATGTTGTACTAAGTTATAAGGGCACTGTTGGTAAATTACGAACATTTTATAGCGCCATCTGTTGATCTGCTTGTTGAACTAATTACAAGAAACTGTTTTTGAACCTTATTTGAATCTCAATCCACTGATTTAGGTTTAAATAAGGTCCAGAAACAGTTGTTTTAATACTGAATGTTGGTATGAAAAGCTATATCGATACGATAGTACTAGCTATGTTGTACTAAGTTATACCGGCTCTGTCGGTAAATTACGAACATGTTAATCAGCGCCATCTGTTGATAAACAAATAAAAAACCAGATATATTCAATTCTATGAAAATATTTAGTCTCACTGACTTTCAGAGTTTGAATTTTCACGTACACATTACTCTCATAATGACTCTGATTGATATTTTTTGTCCTGCTTTAAATATTATGTAAATCTTTATGTAAGTAATAAAGTCAGTTAGGCACTGTACGTAAATAATAAACATATTATAGCGCCATCTGTTGATGAAATGAACAAATTCATGGCAGAACTGGTTTTAAAAATGCACTAATAGACTTATTTTGAATCTCAATCTGTGTAATCTATGCAAACAATTTGTAAAGTTATGAGTGCCGGCGTTTGGTCCACCGGACTAGAATATTGATGCACCCACAATATTCTTAGACCGGGGTATAATTTTTTGCTGAATCAACGTGAACATACCTATATTAAGCATGTCATCTTTCCTTAAGCATCCCACTAATGATAAGTGTCACAGTGATGTGCCTCTAATGATGTGCGTAAAGCGACATATCATTGAGGGTATGCAGCACGGGAGACAGAAGACTCCAGATCACGACGCCCTGGGCCGTCCCCCATCTCGCATCCCTTAACGCCGGCACTGACTGCGAAAAAGATATGAGAAATAGAGCTGTTACTCACTAGCGATACACCTTACCATCCATTTTAGTGTGCAACAGCTTATGTGTGCATTAGTAGCATACAATTTTTTTTCTTTGACGTTAGTGGTAGGACCTTGGAATACAAATTAATAAACTATAGATTGCGCCTAACAGTAAATAGGGATGTTTCCTGGGTATGAAAAGTTTAATCTATTTAGTCCGTCAGTTAGATAATAAAAAAATATTAGACACGTGTTTTTTCTTTTATCAAAACAATAAAAAAAATACAAAGATACACCGCTTTAAAGTTTTGGAGTGGGGGCTTATGACGCCACGCCTCGCTAAAAATCGTAGCGAGGAGTGACGTCACGCGTAATTTCAGTTCTCTGTATTTTGATCATTTTTTGTTTGCAGGAAAAAAGAAAAATACGTGTCCAATAAAATTCATTAATCTTCAAGACGGACATTAAAAAAAAATAGAAAACATGCCTATTCCGATATTATTAGGGTAAATTTAGGTTTTGAGATAATTTTAATAAAACGGCGCGCTCCGTTTGAACTCAAATTTTACGATTTTACTAACTTGTTCTATATATACAAGTAACTGTTCATACTGGATATGTGCATTCTTTAGTTTACTTATTTTTTCTCTAAGCTTTAGTCCCTACCTCTATCTTGTATATCTATATCATTTTAATAAGTCTCCAATTCATAAAAATATCCTCGATACTGTTGACATCTGCCTACCCACGAAACAAAGGTTTAATAATATATACACATAACTTTAAGATGTTAAGGCTGAATGTTAGTTTATAATAATAGTTGTAATAATAGTGTGTTTAATCCGTCCAATTAGATTTATATTGTACATTTGACATTCATCATATTCATATTAAAATACAGTCAACCGTATATCATTGGTAACGAAAACAGGCGAAACTCTATCTTGTTGCTTTGACTTTAAGGTCGAAGTGTAACCAGTGATGTGCTGTCGACTGTACGTTCTTGAATAAGTATTATTAAAATCTATCTGTGCAAATATTTAGTCTTACTGACTTTCAGTGTATAGATGTTCATGTACACATTACGCCCAGAATAACTCAGAATAATAATTTTTACAATAAGAAAAGTTAAAAAAAGTATATTTGTTCTGCTTTAAATATTATGTTAATCTTTATGTTATAAGATTAACATAGAAGTTTTCAATAAAGTACCTCATATTATGGACAGTGAAATAAAAAACAAAATATTTGACCAGTTTAAGCAAATTAACCTTAAAAGATGGTAAAATAAGATTTGCGACCAGTTACACTACTTTAATTTAGGCAACTTATTTGACACAAAAAGACAGCCACTAAACACTTAAAAACCAATTATAAAAACTACATAATTATTTAAAATTTTATTAAACACTAGCTGTCGCCCGCGACTCCGACCGCGTAGTTGTCGGTTATCGTGGCAAAAAGTAGCCTGTGTCCTTTCTCTACATCCAAACTTACCCCATACAAAGTTTCACTGCTATCGGTTCAGCGGTTTAGCGTAACAGCGTAACAGATAGACAGTTACTATCGCATTAATAATATCATGGAAGTATGTATACAATACTACGTTTTAAACCAATTTTAACTGGATTCCATAATCTTAGCAAGAGAATAACCACTGTCCCAATGCTCAAAACTAAAAATAACTGTCCAAGAAATTAATTATAGTAATAATAATGCACATATATTTTGTTTATATTAGTTGTGCCATTAGGTTAAAAACACCACTATGTATTATTTTCATTGTATCCTTAGTTATGATTTTGTATTACTTTGAATAAATGATGATTGGTATTTCATAGTTTTATTGACTTTTTTTTCCAGCAATGACAAGGTTTTAGGATTTAAATGTGTAGCTATACCATAATAAATCAATTAGTTCTATGAGATGGGGAAAAAGACGAAAATAATAAACGAAAACGTAGTTTAAAAACAAATGCATAAATTTGTACATAAATTTTAGGGACGATCAAAATAATATTTTTATTAAAAAGAAAAAAATATTATTTAAAACACGAATTATTAATCTTCTGTTTATTGTGTAAAACTTTTTATTTAAACAGAGGGTTAGTTACACCATTTACAACTAAAGAACGATTTTAATGACCTTTCATTTGTTGGATTAGTATTCACCCCAATAGCAGAATAACTATACAGTATGTAACAAAAACCCTGTCCGATCTAATAAAGGCCGTCCTGGTATTCCTGGTTCAACGTATGTACTAGAAAAATATGTCTCGCTCAGGCGGTTTTGATACAAAACTGTAGGTGCACACGTGAACTTGATCGAGCGATCAGTGTTGCCTTATACTTATTAGTTTTATTTTAATTTAATTATATTCTCCGGGGGAAAATAATAATCTCAAAATCATTTAATAATTACGTATATGTGTAAGCAGTACGATGCCGAATAATACTCATAAGGATCGGACAGTGTTTCTGTTGCATGCTGTATAAATATTGAAAACTCGGGAAAAGGACACTACTTACGGGGAGAAAACTGCGGGGCATCGCTAGTAAATAAAAAAGTCGAAGCACAAAAGTTCCTTGAAGCTATTCAAACAGGAAAAGATAAAACCAAAACCCTTTGAAACAACATCATGTTAAGCTCCTTACATTATTCCTTAACATACAATATGATAACATATAGGTAAGTTAACTCACAATAAAACATTATACGCGAGCAATTTCCCCTTTCTGGGAACGACAGAACAACACGAGTTTAATTTGAAAAGAGGCTTACATTCGAGTATTGTACGATAAATGAAATAGAGCGCATTCTGTTTGGACCACTTCCACAGAATCTTGTTATAACTTAAATATAAGGAATGTGTTATAGTAATGAGATGTAGCGATTTGCGATTAAATTTTGTTTTTTTAAAAGTTGTTGTCCTGTAATTTTAGAAATATCCCGCGGATATTTCCCATATTTTCGTTTTTAGAAACCTAACTAACAGGGGCCAGTTGCGTGTAATGGAGTCGAGTTCGTCTCGCCATTCTTTCTTCAGGGTTGCCAGACGTCCGGATAAAGCCGGACACAGTCAAGCTTTTTGGTTGCGTGTCCGGCCAAATTAGACGGCTACCAACGGAATGTCCGGCTTTTTTAGTTTGTTTGAGTATTTGTTGTTGTTTCCTCAAGATTTTATAATAAATACCGGCAAAACTGGCTGTTATGTCCGGTTTTCCGGTTTACCGGTTAACCCTATCTTCCTGGGTCTGCCGCGAGGTCTCTTTTTGTGTTTTACAAGCCACTGTGTGGTTGCTTTCGCCTATAGTCCATCTGGCATTCGGTAGATGTGACCAGACCAATTCCATTTAAGTTTGGCAGTCGTACCATAGTAAAAAACAATTGATACTACGCTTTTCCCCACACCACATCCACTCCTCCTGCATAGTCTCCTAAGTACGGTATTATTGCCCGCCCGTTTTACTTGTATACGACAATCGTAGGCCACTTGCGTCTCGCAAACATTTTATGAACACAACATACTCATGGGATTGCAGTCGGTAAAATCAACTTTACTTATGTACCGAGGGAACAGTTTTTCTGTTGCTAGTAATGAGATTTGCTGAGAATCTTTTAGTGAGTTGGGCAGATGGGTATATTGTTACTTATTTCGTGTGGTGCATCTTAACTTGGATATGTATCTCCGTGTATTTTTATTATTGTAACATTGTTGTCAGTATACACAAACTGTTCTGGGTTTTTTCTATAATCTTCTTGAAAATGTATTGCCTACAAAAAAAAAGGAATTTAAAATCAACAAGTTTGTTAAAAATTGTAGTAGCTAAATAAAATCCAGATTTTTTCGACTGACAACATACTAATTTGACCGTTAATGCTAATAAGGCATCACTTTGGACACTATGTGTGCAGAATTTGTGTCGGAATAGTGAGACAAGTAGGTACTTTCCTAGACCGCAATAAATATTTTGATCCTTATTTCAATAACATTAACAGTTACTTCTGGCAAAAGGCTGCAGGATCTACATCTAAACTTAGATTACAAAGCAACACGTACCAGAATAAAGTAGTCAATGCTCACGCACTTAACCCTCCAAGGGTATTTCAGTCCACTATTCTAATCATGCCCAAACTACTTAAGTCCGCTCAATAGGAACAATGTATTGGGGCTGGCAATAAGGTATTCCATCTGTAGGTCTAGCTTGAACTATACTATTTAAAAAGATTATTGTGATTGGTTTAGACGTTTTCATAAAATAACTAGCTCGCCCCGGCTTCGCACGGATAATCTATACTAATATTATAAAGCTGAAGAGTTTGTTTGTTTGTTTGTTTGAACGCGCTAATCTCAGGAACTACTGGTTCGAATTGAAAAATTCTTTTTGTATTGGATTGTCCGTTTATTGAGGAAGGCTATAGGCTATATAACATCACGCTACGACCAATAGGAGCGGAGCATAAATGAAAAATGTTGCAAAAATGAAAACCCGTTGAAACCAAAACACGCGAACAAAGTCACGGGGGACAGCTAGTGTGAGATATTTAAAACATATTTATTTTTTTCTTTTATGAATAATGTATATTTATATTTTTCTTTTATAAATAATATATATTTATATTTTTCTTTTACAAAACAAAAACAAGGAATTAGTGAAATTATTCCATCCGTTTTGCGCGTGATGCGATTACCAAGGGAAATAGAGATGGGTAGGTACCTACATTTATTTTATATATATATTCAACATGCAACAAAGACCCTGTCCGATCCTTATGAGTATTATTCGGCATCGTACTGCGTAGGTATACATATACGTAACTATTGAATGGATTTTAGATTATTATTTATCCCCGGTGAATATAATTAAATTAAAATAAAACTGATTAAAGGCAACACTGATCGCTCGAAAAAGTTCACGTGTACTACCTACAGTTTTGTATCAAAGAAGCCGCCTGAGCAAGGCATTTTTTTCCAGTACGTATGTTAAACCAGAAATACGACTTTATTGAATCGGACACGGTTTTTGTTACATATTGCTTGGCGTGATAAACAAAACACACCTCCACCACTTCCGACTTTTCCCGAGAAATTTCAAGTAGGTACCTGAAAATAACGAAATCCGGTCGTATCCATTTCAAGTGACGCTCCGTCTGTCATGTGGCAATTGATTTTTATTAACAACCTTGATAAAAATAAACACGGAAACCCATTCTCAGCGAAGAAAGTGTATAAGGTTCTAATAAAATCGAATTGCCCAGTCCACTTGGAAACGCGGCAATTGAGCAGAAACGTGACGTTAGCGCGGCAATAACGAAGCTCAATGGCGGATTGAATCCTACACCTTTTAATACGTGACTAAAGGTACATTGTGCTACCGGCCCGGCAAGGTAAGCCTATTTCCCAAAGGGGTAGAGCATAGATTATTGGTGCCTACGTTTCTGATTTTAGTTTTAGGGGTATGTAGAATAATAATAAATAGTTCATGAGAACGTACCTAGTGATTCGTTCAAATTACTCTTTTACAAAGTGAAGGTTGATCATGTTAATGCACTGATATTTTAGGAACTTACTTTACACAACCATCTCCCACGAGTTTATTTCGACATTTCTTCTCAGCAAAGTTATTTGTTATGGCGGTTGTCAACTAAACCGATACCTAATTGCTTTATAAAAAAAACCGGCCAAGTGCGAGTCGGACTCGCGCACCGAGGGTTCCGTACACACCTGTAGGTATATAAGTAAAAGTTCACCCATCACTACGATCGAGTCATAGTTATGGTATGATAATTGCAAAATGAAAAAAAAAAAAAAATCAGAAATATTTTTTTTTATATGATGTAACTAAAAATTTACGGTTTTCGCAATTTTTCCTTTATCTGTACTATAAGACGTTACTTCGTACCAAATTTCAAGATTCTGAGTTCACGGGAAGTACCCTGTAGGTTTTGATTCCCGTGCGAGTTTCGAAAATTTGCGGAATTTTGCGGCATAAACGGGAGTATCTTTTGATCGCGTTGACTTAGAAGTTTGATTTTTTCACAGCTCCAAGAGACCATAGACTTGAGTATTTGATATGAATTTCAGCTTGATACCTCCACGCGTTCCTGAGAAAAAAGGTCTTGACAGACAGACAGACAGACAGACAGACAGACAGACAGACATACGGACAACAAAGTGATCCTATAAGGGTTCCGTTTTTACCTTTTGAGGTACGGAACCCTAAAAACACTGAAAACACAAATTTCGTATTGTCTAACTTCGATGACCAACGATATCTACTACGACGGACGAGGTCACCGACATTAGCTGATACTGAATTAGCGTTTTTACCGCTATTTTTATCCTGCAAACGTCGCTTGGATTGGCAACTGGACATAGCAAATAAGCCTACAGATTAAGCAAAAGGGGAAATCTCGACTTCAGCGAGCCTAAAAATACCCTACTTATATAGACGCGAATGCTTGTGACGATTGATGTTATATATTTATTAAAAACAAAACGGTTTACCTACTCACGTATATTCTCGGGATCGGCCGATTAATTTCGGACTCAATAGGAGTCCCTAAACATGAGCTGACGCGGCGGCGGTGGTGTTGCGAGTCGATCTCGTTGGTAAAAAGTAAACCGTTTTGTTTTAAATAATTATGAATACTCCTCACACAAGTTTTTATACATGGATATTACCTATATGTCACTCTTCCACGCTAAAATGCACTTAATAGATTTAAAAACAAATTTATTTCTTTTTTTTTCATTTACTTTAGTTAAAGTAATATAAATAAATCTTAAAAGTTCGAGCATTGAGAGACCAGTATGCCTTCATAATGGTTTATTTAGGCTTGTGATCTGCGGGAGGTAGAAACCAGTGTATTGTTTTAGGATCAAACAGTAAATAACCTTTATATCATATTGCGTCAATATATCATTCAGTGACGTTTAATGGCCACTGCTGCCTGCTGTGTGCATTATACCTACCTATTGGTATGTTATTTGTATTAAAATAATGATATTTCTAGTTTATAAAAACGACTCCCACACTAAAGAATTTAATCCTTGTGTCGCGGGGGGTTTCACAAACTTGAAATGTTATAAATGATGCTAAGCCTTATTATGTAATTTATTGTTTTGTAAACTGAGAGACAGTGCTGCTGGGGAGTTTGTTGCGCTGTTTCTTCTCCACAGCTAGAGCACTTAGGAAGCGGTGAAGGGTGGGCGATTTGGGTTACTGTTAATATATCGGACCTTAAAAAACTGCTACCTAGTTAGTAGCCCACTTTAAGTAAATGAATTTATACTTTTTATTTGTTTTACATGATATTTTGATTAGTTGGTGTTCAAACATTTTAACCAAAAGTGTTCAACAACTTATTTTTTTCTCGCTTTTCGAAACTGTCAATAGTTACGTGCCATGGTCTCATTTATTATTCTGACTTTAATGAATACGCTAAGGAAAATATTACCATGACAATGCCAGAATTAACTTGCAATCAACACGACTTAAAATCAAAGCTTTCAAATAAAACAAAAGAAAAACAAATGCTACAGATTTCAATACATATAAACACACAATCTGCACCAACAGCCGTTTTTATGAGTTCAAGCCATCATTGTTCTATTTTAAAAAGAGATGTCTCTAACTGTCTATAATAATTCTATCTCTTTCTGTCGTTGGAACTATCATAGCTTTAAAACGTAATACGGCTTCTGATCGAAGTATGATTCATTTTTAATGCTATTGTGTGTTTAGGAGTCAATCAGTGTTTCAATCGCTGAATAAGCTGATATTTTAGGGCTTTTGGACAATAAAAGGGCGAGTGAATAGGTTTAGAAATAGCTTAGACTTTATAGATAATGATTTCGTTTGAGGTATCAGATGTTATTATATCTACTATTGTGTAGACGACTAGCTTTTGCCCGCGTCTTCGTCCGCGTAGTAACAAGGTTTTATGTGAATTCAACGTTTTTTTGAATAAAATCGAATTGATTTTTCAAACATGTGTCAAAATAAAATGTAATTTAAATCAAAAGCACTAAGGAGTATTGATATCAACTTCGATGCAAATCACCCTCAAAATAAATTTCTACACCTTTTCAACCCCGTTAGGCGAGGACTTTCAATAAAATACGAAATACGTCTTTCATCAATTCTGTTAAAGAATGTTTATGCAAGATTGGAGCAAGGAAACACGTTGTCCCATACAAACTTTGGCCCCATTTTGACCCCTAGAATTTTAGAAAATCTTTTCTCATTGTATGCCTACGTCATACAAAGGACACATCCTCCAAGTTTCAGGTCACTGCGATCAGCGGTTTAGGCTGTGTGTTGATCAGCCAGTCATTCAGGACAATGCATTTTATATGTATATGTATAGATAAAATTATAGTAAAATAGGAAAACGGTTGTGCCCTACGTAGTCCATATGAACTTTTCGATGTAATTATGTAATATTATGTGCTTATTTGCTCACCACAAAGTAGATATATTTGGTATTCGGTAAAAATTAGCCAATGGGGTAAGCCCGGTTGGTAAGTATGTGGCTTAGGTGATGGTAAATGTACGTACATAGATACCATGAATAACTTCAACCAAAGATTATCAAGATGTGTTGCCGCCTTGCCAATCTTATCAGTGGGTTTGCGTCTCGCAACTCTCAGAAACTCAAACGGAACCCAATGGCGAGTTTGATATAATACTTAACGTCAATTTAAGTGAGAGAGTGGTCCTTCCAGGGGAATTCCCATTATTTTGTTTTAAACCTGACCTACCACTCCAAGAAGTGAGATTAAATAAATACTGCTCGGTTGTGTGTACTTATCCCTATTGATCCTTTTAGAATATAATACAGTCCTAATAATATAGACATCAAATCAAATAGATTTAGTAGCGT
Organism: Diachrysia chrysitis; assembly: GCA_932294365.1. Classification (NCBI taxonomy): domain Eukaryota; kingdom Metazoa; phylum Arthropoda; class Insecta; order Lepidoptera; family Noctuidae; genus Diachrysia; species Diachrysia chrysitis. The sequence continues at coordinate 7,767,150 of OW028664.1, forward strand.
CTGACTCAATCAGTTGGCAGAGATAAATCACAAGTACATAATATCGGGGCCATACTCCACTTGGTCCATATTTAATGCTGACTCACTTCCATTGTCCATTGAGCACCGAGATACTCTTTGTCCGAGGACTAGCCAATAGGCAGAAATTTATACAGAAAATTACCTTTTTTTGCAACAAATCAGAATAGTTTAAGTTCTACTACAGGCCTTAACTTTTTCTCCCAAACTTAGGTACCTATGTCTTTTTAATTTCCGAACATAAATTTAACTGTCGTTTGGAGAGCACAGATTTTTTACAGTGTAAAAGAGAGATATTGCTTACAATCCTCTTCCTTGCATCATATTCCTCATTGCTGAGGGTTGTAATGCCTTAGATATAGAGTAATCTTTGTCTATCTTCTAATCTAATCCAAGTGCATCATGTAGCTTGGTGTTGTAAGCGTATAGCGGATTTGGTCCTGCAATCTGAGTAGCCCCTCGGGATTTTGCCCTCGACTATGCTTACAGAATAAGAATAAAATTTATTGTGTTTACGTTGTTTTCTTAGGACTACATGTAACAAATTACAAGTCATTATAAGTTTTACATTTTTGTTAACAGTGGTTTCCAAACTAAGCCAAAGCTTGTATCTTAGGGACCGAAAAATAGTACCTTGCCTGTGAAGTGACAGAGATATAGTCCTGGGGCCATTGGGTTGAACCCTGAGAAATAAAACTCAGAGACATGCAGAGATGGTGCAACTTGTCTAGTTACTGTGAGAAGTCACGTTTATAATCCTTTTATTGAATTGACTTTATTGAAACAGTAACAAATAGGGAGAATGTGTCATATTACTGTTTACATTATTGTAACGATACGGACCATATGACCCTAGGTTGATCCTAGTTAAAGCAACTTTTTAAACTCTGAACTAAAATCAGCCAAAATTAACCTTCTGTATTATTTCTTATCTTGACATTCTTTTCTAGAATATCAGAAACCCTATTGATCTTTCTTGAGAATAAAATAAAAAGTAGGCGTTATTTTGTGTCGAGTGTAAGAAAAGAGGAAATATCCTATTGTTAAATATACCAGCGATAGGTTTATTTTTGTATATGAAACCGCCAAATATATTAAATAAATAAATTATAATTATTATACTTCATTAACAATTATATGAAATTTCGACTCCATTGTTATGTACATTCCTAATGAACAGACAGACAGACGGACTACGAAGTGTTCAAATAAGTGTTCCTCTTATACTTTTCAGGAATTTAACCCTAAAAAAATCTATTTATTTGAAGGACCATACATTTACTAAAAACTGCTGTATTAAATATTTTTCAGAACTTAATAAAATTATGTAGGTTACCGTAACACACTTTCTTTGTCGTTTGGCCCTTGGACTTACGAAAGACCTTCATTCGCTGTAAATTGGACTTTGGATTTTATTGTGGACTAGTTTTAAAGTTACAATTTGAGCACCAATGTCAATCCTTATACAAGGTGAGTTTTTTGTCGTTGTACAAACGAAAACTATTACCTCAAAAATTAAAAACAACAAACAAAAAACAATCAACTTTCTAGTTATGTATTACGGTACATGAGATACAGCCCGCTGACGGACAGACGGACGGACAGACGGACAGACGGAAAGACGGACGGACAGACGGACGGACAGACGGACGGACAGACAGAGGCTTATAACCTTCGGGTACGTAACCCAAAAAAAAATAACAACAACTATGATTACTGCAGATTTAACAGTCTACTATCAAGGTTTGCTAATCATGTCGTCCCTTCACCTCTCCATTCTGAAGTAGACAGAGGCTCATTTCCTTTCAAACTTCCGTTAATACAGCCGTCACGGCTACAGGTCATATATCACGTGGAGAAGCAAGTCATTGCATCCTAGAGGCCGGCGCACCGTCATAACTACTTGCAAATGTGGCACTTCAATAGTGTTTGTCCTTTGAAGGCGCGTGAAAACTATAGTTTTATATAAGATATATTATATTATTTGCAGTCTAGCATGATGCCTAGACAGATGTCAGTATGAGATGAACGAATAACATCTATTTTACAAGCTTATTATTAACTTGCAATATATGTATGTTTGTTAGGGTCAAATCTTGCTAGCTAAGTTAGATCCGATCGAGCTGAAATTTTGTTACTGAAAGAAAAAAACTGAGAAATTCGGTGACAATGCAATATTATAGAGCTTTCGAGCTAGTCTAAAGATCGAGACAGAAGGTGGCCATAGGAACTCTCTAACGGAAATCCTATCACATTTGGGCTTGTTTGATTTGTCTATACTATTACTTTGACCCAGCTGATTAAAAAGCTTGTGAAGACAGAAATATTCATTATTAAATAGCTAAACTAAATTTATGATGGACGCTTAGGTAATGTGTATTGTATTTTAATTTCGGTGGTATAATAAAAAAAATCTTTGCTGACACTGCATTATACACCTTATGACACTATAATAATATAATAATAATGTAGACAACATCACACATATTGCTCTGAATCCAAAGTAAGTAGCTAAAGCACTTGTGTTATAGAATCAGAGAAAACGAACGTACCAAAAACACCCAGACCCGAGCCAATGTAGAAAAGTAGTTCTACATTGACCAGTCTAGGGATCCAACCTGGGATCTCAGAGCTAGCGACACCTCGAAAACCGGTGTGAACGGCACTCGAGCACGCAGGTCGTCAACTACACTTAGGTCAGTTCGTTATTAAGTATCTTAAAACCATAACAAATATCTGCTTATACGGTTGTTGCTTATCGTCCCTACTGGTGTAAGTTAAGAGTTTAACCGAAAGACGTGACCTAAAATACCAGAGCTGACTGCCAAACTTCGTCGTTCCGAGAGGCACTAGACCAAGAAGGACCATGCCATATACATCCAATTACTTCTATAACTCAAAAACGTTGAGCCAACAAAGCCTTGTCAGAAGCAGAACAATAATTCCTACAAACATATTCTTTTACAATTGGCACTGTATAATTCGAGCCCTCTGAACGAAGCTCTGAACGGCAAACAAAGGGAGAACATAACAAAAACTTGTTCCATTGTACTGGTTTTGTTGCAAGTGGATAATTATACGGGAAACGGGGAAGTGTGGTGGAGAGGAAAATGTTGGTCTATTTTGATTTTGTAGGACAAAAGCAGCTTTTCAAATAGTGCACTTGTTATTTATAGCTCGTTGGTGTTTGAGCTTGTTTTGAGTGTAGCTTTCGGTCTTGCACTCGAGCGCTCCAGTAGCTACTTAAAAATGTTTTCGGTTTTAGTACCTTGAATTCTGCCAGTCTCCTATCCATTTAGGTCGTCTTTCTAAGTGTTACATTTAAAAATCGTGTTTTAAAGTTGTAGTTTCAGTGGCAATATAGATGACATTATAAAAAACGTGTAGCACCATTTTATCTATTTTTACCCGACTACCAAGGATTATGTTTTTCACTCGCATATTCTGTTTGCAATATTTTTTATTACCTCGTATCTTCGAAACGGCTGGATGGATTTCGTTTCGATAATTGAATTATCGTTAGATTCGTCTCAAAAACCTAATTGTTCTTAGATAGGAGATTTTCCAAAAAAGACGGAATTTTCGCGGTGAATTGTAAGTCGTTAATATAATACATTTTTAACCCTTAATGATTTTCAAGATTATGGGAACCTCCTCCTTTTTGAAGTCGGTGGAAAATAAAGATATGCCTTATATGTTTAAATGTTTGGACTGAGAAATGATAAATAACTAATTATTATAAAAAGGCCTGCCTTAGCAGATGTATTTTACTAATAGAACTTGTTTATAGCTGGTAGTTATGTTCGAGCTTATTTTAATTGCAGCTTTTGGATTTTCATGTACAGAAAAGTGTAATAACCTTTTAGGTAGATAGCTTACTGCTGGTCAACCCTCTCTTCCGTTCCATCTTTATTGTATATCAGCCTCTATTTCAAGGCGTCTTAAAATCCAATTTATTCCATATATAAATGAAATTATATATAAACGAGTTACAAATCTCATCTGTTTCATGTTTTGAATTATTTCATCGTCACAAACTTTCTCCTTAACAACAGTTGTAATATATATGTTAGTACCTATCGTAATCAGTCTGTAGAAACAAATCAATTGCCTTCTATATATAAATAGTCCGCAGTAATCGATAAAGGTATCAATTGTCTTATTACATCAAAGACACCCACTTCGTTATTTATACCAATGACACCTGAATATTTTATGTGACTATGATACACGTGTAGCTACTGTTTGCTTTCTAAGTAAATGATAGAGGCCTCAATAAGAACGTTATCAAAGCATTTTATACAGATAAAGAAAAAGATAGATTTGTATAATTACGTTCGTGAGGAGTATTCATAATTATTTAAAACAAAACGGTTTACTCACGCATATGCTCGGAATCGCCTCACTAGTCTCAGACTCAATAGGAGTCCCTAATCATGAGCTGACGCGGCGGCGATGATGTCGCGAGTCGAACTCGAGAAATGCACGAGTAAACCGTTGTGTTTTAAAAAATAAAGATAGATTTATTTGTTAGAATATCGTACAGTTAAGATGTGACAAAAAATATCGATCCATTATATTCCGCCCTTTTCGGCACACAAATATTTAAGAATCAATATAAGTTTTATTGTGAGCAGTATTTTAAAATCACAAACAACCAGATATAATAACTATCTATATATATAAAACTCTTCCGTTACTGACTGACAGACAACGCACAGCCGAAACTACTGATCGTAGAGAGCTGAAATTTGGCATGTGTGTTTGTTGGGAGGAGTAGGCTACCACTAAGAGAGGATTTTTGGAAATTCCCCCCAAAGGGTGTCTGACGGAAGTCATTACTCCACGCGGACGAAGTCGCGAGCAAAAGCTAGTTATATATAAACAGAAAGACAAAACACAACATTATTAATATTTAAAACTTCCACTCTAGTTTCTCATTAAAAAAATATTTATCGAGTAATAACATTTTACTTTTTAATATTTTAATATTTATTTACATTTTTTTTAAGCATACTAGCAATGGTAATATTTTTGTCTTATCTAAAGTCGTTTCTTAAATTGCGTTAGGGTTGGGATATTAGGTCCTTCTAAGGCAGCCAATAGCACATTATATAGTACTTAGGCGTCCTCTGTAAAAACCTTTTTCTAAATATTTTAGGTCTTGTTGCTTGCCACAGTAGACAAGTAAAATTTCTACAAACTTTGACGTAATGATAGAAATTGTTCAAATGTATGGAAATGATATTTGTTGTCGATAAAACATGTCTAGAGGGGAGAGTCTCTGAATCCTTCTGGCACAGGCAAGGACGAGACCGGGGTGTTTTTAGTCGGTGCAAGTCCGACATATCCGCAAGCTGTGACCTTCAGCGTGGGTTAAAGTCAATAGCGTTTCACACTGATAAAGACAAAATTCGGTTGCTGAATACCATTATTTTTCATGGTGTGATTTCCTATTAGACCTTAAAAATGACTTATTTTGTAATACGCGTCCTTTGGTTCGCACTTGGCCCGTTTTTTTGTATACTAAGATTGTAACTATTTTTATCTTTCTATAAGAAAATCAAATAAAAATATAAAGTACGACAAATTTAAAGCAACACAAAAGAATATAGTAACAAAAATAAATTTCACACCGACGTCTCCTTCCTGCCGCTAGGTGGCGCTGATTTCATTTGTTCTAAATTCAAGCGACCGTCTTCCGGTGACGGGGCGCTACCCAATATCCGGTGTGCGAAAGAGAAAGCCATATTGTAACTCTTACACGAGTTATGAATATTTTGATAGATTTTTTTTTGAGAGTTGACGACAAATGGTCTCTGGGAGGTTTTAATATTCAGCAAGGTAATATAATTAATGTTGGACCTTTTTGGAGTTCTCTTTGTCGATTTTGAATAGGCGTCGAAACTGGTAAAGCTTAATAATAGGTCTCATGGGACATGAGTCGTAAAATAGGCAATGAAATAAAAAGAACACTTTTAAAGAAAAAATAAATTAACATGCTTGGGAATTGTAACGAAGTGAGTGTAATGAACCTATTTATTTGTTAAAATATGACAATCACGTGTCAATTATTATAAATATTAAAAGTATTTTTTTATTGTTAAAAATGGTTCTGCAATCATGTAGTTCTTTTTAACACTTCTGTATATGTATTTAGAAACTATCCTAAAACCTACGGTAAATGTCTGTATGAGTATGAATAGACAAAATCTATTTTTATAGTCCGCCAGTTAGTCAAAAAATTTATTGGATATGACCTTTTTGCTTTTTGAAATAAGAAAAACCTAATTAGACAAAGGGGATCAAAATTCAGGAGTGGCTAATTACGTCATGCTTTCGCACGAAATGTATATAAAATCCTGACGTCATTTGACATTTCAAATCAATGTATCGTTGTGAGTATATGGTTAAGTAAAAACAAAGAACAAAAAACGTGCCAAATTTTTATCATGACAACACTCATTTACCCCACTGTCTTAATATTCGTATGCACAAGGTTACAGGTTCAAAGTCAGAATACTATCAAAGTGACATCCATCTTTTGACCTTAAGAGCTTTTACACGAAAAATAAATCAGCACCACCACGTATTTTTTGTGTATATTTATAACTTAAGTGGTCGTTTATGGTCGCCGTAAATTTTATTTGATTGCTTTAACTAACTCGACAAATTACACTTATTGCTTCATAAATTGTACATTAGCTGTGGGGTAGTCTGGATGGACCGTATATTATGGTTAGTTACTGTTGATGATGATAGATTTCGTTTTTTATAGACTCATGTGATTCGGCTGCGTGGGTTTATTTTCTTCAAAATTATCTTAACAACTATAAAGTTATAGGCTTGAAATTTGGTTCCTAGATAGAAGAGTATATGATGAAAATAAATGTCGATCAGTTACACGATTAAAGAAACTTTCCTCGACAGTTTTATTTTTTGAAATCAGCTCTATAAAAACTTTTTTTTTGGTTATTCCACCAAACTCTTCAACTTCTATATTAATATCTAGATATTTTTTTTCCATTGGATAGATTTCGATTAATATGAGATTTTCCAATTTGTCGCTTACTTTATTATTTCTAAGACAATCTTTCGCGACCTTGACATATGTTTAGCTCTATCCGTCCCGTAAGCAAGCAGTCAAGGAAAACATAGCAAACGTCATCATTAAAACCAAGATACCAAAAAATAAAGCAAGCAAGAAGATGCATTTACACTTGTAAACGTTCTCGTTGCATTATGCAGCCCTCTTGAGAGCAGAGACTGCCTAACGCGGCATAAATGTGAGGCTCGCATGTTTCTTTACAAACCTTCCTTATGACAAACTTCTTTAAATGTTTTAAAAGTGGAAATTGTGGAGTTATGTTGTGTGACTTTTTAAAGATAAATTGCCTAGGATCGACTCTGTACAATAAATTTAACAGAATCTGCATGATTTATGGATTATCTAACTTTAACTGTACAAAGATTCTACGTTCATTTCTTCAAAATAAAAGCTATGATGAAACAGAAAATTATCACAGTGGGTTTTAGTGACAGTGACAGATTAAATTATATTACCTACACACACACACACACACAAACACAATCTACCTTGCACGTAGTATGAAAGAAAAATATTGTACTAGTTTATTGTAACTTTTTGTAAGGGACAGGGACTGTTATTCCTTAATACAGGTTATTCTATAACCTAGCTAGGAAAGCAGAACTTCACCCGCTAGATTGTTCTTGACTTGGTACAAACTTATATGTATGCCTCATGTACTACAATCTCTTTTTTATGAAATAAACTTATTATTATTATTAATTTATAAGATAAAAAATACAAGGTAAAGTGGATCTCATAATTGTTACCCTTTATACCACAAGGTGTAAAAGTCTTAGAGAAAAAATAAGTAAACTATAGAGTGCGCATATCGAGTATAAACTGTAGTATCAGTACCAGCGTAAAATTGGAGACAAAACAGAGCGCGCCATTTTATTAAAACTATCTCAAACCCTAATATTATCCTAATAATATCAGAACCATAGACATTTTCGCATAAACGTCTGTCGTCGCACGGAAAATGACTTAAACCAGTAAATGAGCGTAGTACTTACAGCCTAAAATTTGCTTACGCTTGGAACAACTAGCTACTAGTAATGCGCGCACTCTATGTTTATCCATGTATACTTTAAGTGTGTGACTTTTTACCGTGTGTAGAACTTAAAATATAAAGAATACAAGGTAAAGTGGACCTTATAATTGTTACTGAAGAGGTGGCGGAGATGACTTGGACGCATACCGTGAGAGCTGGTTTGACGGCGCGGTATAAGGTTGTATGGTAGGACGTGGGCGAGGCCTTTGTCCAGCAGTGGGACAGTATAGACTAGAGAAAAAAAAAGTATGATGAATCAAATAGTTAGTTCCTAGTTCTAATAAAATATTTGAACACATACTTGGTTTTCAAAAGGGTTATGAGAAACTAAAAACGAAAGAAACTAGGTCCTGGCCTACGTGATTAAATTCTAAAATAAAAAGAAAAAATTCTAAACTGCAATTTATTGTTTGTTTTGAAGAAGATGTCCGCGTCAGCTTTACATGAAGCTCCTTTACTCAAAACCTTTTTTTATCTGTAACCTAATGAATTATGTAGTAAGATGCAATGGCTCGTTTAATCCCCTAGCCCGAGAAACGAGCCGGAAGATCACATCCGATTGGAATAACGAATGTTACCCTTCAGCTTTCAGGCGTCACTTCACAAATTCATTTTACTTGAAAATCGCATTTTCTTCGTTCCATTGGCGTCGATAAATAGATTATCTGGAAGTATGAACTTCGAAAATATTCATTAAATGTTAAAGAACGTTAGATAAAGATATCTTATTTGTCAGTTTTAAATTCATAAGTCCGATAAAACATTATAAAAGTTTATTCGTAAGTCCAAGATAAAACTCTATTTAGCGTCACGGCGTTTCTCTTTTCCCACAGACTTAAGACTTGGTACATAATGTAACTTAGTAGATTATTTAAAACAAAACGGTTTACTCACGCATATTCTCGGGATCGCCCGACTAGTTTCAGACTCATGAGCTGACGCGGCAGCGGTGGTGTCGCGAGTCGAACTGCAGCTTAGTCAATGAACTGTCGGGCGATCCCGAGAATATACGTGAGTAAACCGTTTTGTTTTAAATAATTATGAATACTCCTCACGAAAGTAATTATACAAATTTAGTAGATAATAGTATGCGCGGCAGGATTTCTAGTGGATCAAAAAAAGTAAATAAAATAAATATTGAACATATAAAATATATGTCTGCCGCATGCCAAAAGAGTATTGAGCTCGTAGAGCACAGGATTGGCGTCCTACACCAGCTAAATGCCGCGGCAAACCACGAATGAGATGGCGGAACGAACTGAATACCTTCCTTGAGAAGTGGCTAGAAGAAGCGAGGGACTGGGATCGCTGCAAAGAAGGAGGGGGACTTTTGCCCAGCAATAGTTCAGTAAACGCCAGATATATACTATCTATACTTATATTATAAAGCTGAAGAGTTTGTTTGTTTGTTTGTTTGTTTATTTGAACGCGCTAATCTCAGGAACTACTGGTTCGAATTGAAAAAATCTTTTTGTATTGGATAGTCCGTTTATTGAGGAAGGCTATAGGCTATATAACATCACGCTACGACCAATAGGAACGGAGCATAAATGAAAAATGTTGCAAAAATGAAAAACCGTTGAAACTAAAACACGCGAACAAAGTCGCGGGGGACAGCTAGTACTAATATATAAAGCTGAAGAGTTTGATTGTTTGTTTTTTGAACGCGCTAATCTCAGGAACTTTTGGTCTGATTTGGAAAATTCTTTCAGTGTTGGATAGCCTATTTATTGAGGAAGGCTATAAGTTATATAACATTACGCTGCAACTAAAAGGAGCGGAGTATAAATATAAAATGTTGCAAAAATGAAAAACCGTTTAAACTAAAACACATATAGTACATAGTATAAAATATTTAACATTATATTTATGAAAATCGAACAGTACAATACAAACTCAGAGTTAAGTAAAATCTACAAGTTAGATATAGCGATTGAGTTAAAAGGCATCCCGGGCGTTTATCTTGTTAACTTAACTTTAATTGTATTCGAACTTCAGAAAACTATTGTCTTCAGAGAATAATTGTAGTAGATTTAATAAAATGAGAAACATCGAATTAGTTTTTATTTATAGTGAATAAATACTTGTATGTTATGATTTATATATATTTTATGAGTATAGTGTAGATGTAGATTTATAATTTTACTAAACAAACATTTCTAACATAACTGAATCTTACAAAAAATACCGTTTATTCGAACGAATTTTATCACAGCCTTCACTGAACAAACATTCATACGGTACACAAACATGTCAAACATAAATCTATTGTGTTGAATACAATATGGCTTAACAAATACTAAATTGTACGCACGATTTTATTTTGGCGCTGTACGGGAAAATTTACTAGTTTATTCATAAGAAACCTTGAATATCACGTGACTATTCCCGAAGGATTTGTACAAGAGTAAGCTGGTGTATGTACTCCCTGCTGAACAGAATCTATAGTAAGATGGCGTATAATGTAAACAAACACGAATTTTAGGAAATATATGTTTTTTTTTTTATTGATGACTCCCGCACTAAGGCATTTATTCTTTGTATCGCGTGGGGTTTTACAAACATTAAAATCAAATGCACAAAGAACATTCAGACTTCGAACAAGCATTTGTGGATCACAAAATAATGCTTGGGCCATGCGGGGATCGAACACGCAGCACGTCGCGCAAAGTGATTATTGGCGTGATGACTTATGCCTGCCCCCTAGGCATTTCGACAAGCGTTAACGATTATAGAAATCGCTTAAATGACAGTAAATGTATGGGAATGACAATTCGTTTCGAAAAGTCACGTGACTTAGACTTGTCACTTCCATACATTTGAACGATTCGATCATGGTTATCGCTTGTCGAAATGGCTATATATATCAGCTATATATCGGCTGATTCCTATATTAAAAAAAAAGACAAAATTCGCAAAAAGTCTCAAAACGAGGAAAATTCTATCGTTCGTAAGCAAAAAGAATCGTTTTTACATATAGGAACTGGCCATTATACCTCTCGGCTAACCCTGCAGTCTAAACCCTATTACTTATACTCAAGGTTCAGTTTACGCTACAACTGCAAATGTTTTATAACTTTTTCAACACTACTAGTCAGTCTAAAATGAAGTTTATTTACACTTGCATAAAGTTGATGTTTGTTAATTGGAAATAACATTATGTGCATAAGAATTTAAATAGACTATGAATACCAGTTACTTAGCTATACAAACCTTATAAAGAAAGCTTGTCGGCAAAGAGAAACAAATTAAAAATAATAGTCAAAGTAGTACTTAAAGTTCTCGAGTGCGGACAAACTGCAAATGATTTATTTACTTTTAATTAAAGGAACTAGACTGAGTAAAGTCGGTTTCCTAGATAGTAAAACTTGTTTTAAACGGACGGACCACCTGCTGTAGTTTCTGTTGTAGTAATTCATTTAACTGTAAAGTTTCCAGTTTGTTCTCGGGATAGTGAAAAAAGATATTTCAAGATGATATTATGATAGACAGTGTTTTTTGCTTACCCCAGCGTTTCTACCCAAGCGACATTTTTACAAGCGTTAACGCTGATCGAATCGCTTAAATGTATGGAAATGACGAGTCACGTGACTTATCGAAATGAAATGTCAGTTCCATACATTTAATGTAATTTTAGCGATTTCTAGCAACGTTAACGTTTGTGGAAATGTCTCTTGGCTACAAAGGTTGGTTAGAGTACCATGAAAATTTCTACTGGTTCAAAAATAATAATAATATCTTGAGACAATTACACACGGCCATCTGATCCCAAACAAGGCAGAGCCTGTATTATGGCACCCGGAAAACTGAGAAACATACTTATATATTTCTAAATATATACACACCCAGATACAGAACAAATGATCATGCTCATCACAAAAAAATGTCCTGGGTGGAAATCGAACCCACGACTTCCGGGTTAACAGTCGGGGTCACTAATCACTAGACCAACAGGCCAGGTACTAAAGGCCCAGTCAAAAAAGGTAGTGCATTGGCATGGGAAAATGTTTTGTTTTCAATGCTAGACCAAAGTAAGCCAAAAGTAAGTAAGAAAAACTTATTGAAATAAATCCTATTTACAGGTAATATTTCAGCAACTAAAATAATCTTCATCAATTTATAAGTCAATAATCTCAATACGAATATAGTAAATATAAAAATATAAAATCATTTTACTTCTAGAAAGTTTTTCTTACAAATTGTAATAAGATATAAATTAAAAGTCTATGCATGCTTCTTCTAGTGCTTAAATGACCGTTTAAAACTTTATTCAAAATGAGCTCACACTTTTGTAACTTAAGTAAAAGTCTGAAACGTCCGTCTGCCTGCGACATGATAAGTTATGCATGTAAACGACTAGTGTCTGCAACTTAGAGCATGAAACTAAACCATTATTCACGTCCTTACGTCAATAAAGAAAAGAAAGACAGAAGTTCCAATGAAGTCGTCGCGGTTAACTATAGGTACCCAGGATACATTTCCTCTATGGACGCCGCGTCACCAAAGTTGTGGGTCCACTCCTGGACTCATGGCTGGCGCGACGCCACGGGTTCCTCACGTACCGTTTGATGCAGGTGCTGTCCGGACACGGGTGCTTCGGATCGTACCTGTACCGAATAGGGCGAGAGGAGTCCCCGTCGTGCGATCACTGTGGCGCTGCGGAAGATACGGCGCAGCACACTCTCGAGGCCTGTACCGCCTTCGAGGCGGAGCGCCGTGTCTTACGTGGGGTCGCTGGCCCGGACCTTTCGCTCGCTGGTGTGGTTAATGCCATGCTGGCGGACGATCGCGTCTGGCGGGCAGTGTCTCATTTCTGCGAGAGCGTCATTTCGCAGAAAGAGACCTCGGAGCGTGAGCGGGAGGCTAACCCTACCGCTCCTCAGCTCCGCCGACGGCGGGTGGGTAGGGCGCGGACGAGGAATCCCGTAGCCAGACCTGCTCTGGGGGGGACGTAGAGGGCGGGGACGGGGGTCCCTCAGCCTTCATAGCACGCGTCTCCTTCCGTGCTGGGTGGGGGTGGTGTAGTGCCATGCACTGCCCTCACTGTCCTCCCTCCTAGCTAGGAGGGAGGTCATGTCGGGCCCGCCACTAAGCGGGCAGTCGCCGGGGGCGTTATGGTGTTAAGACTTCGGTTGGACCCGTAACGCCGCCACTCAGGCGAAGGATGGCACCAGGTGTTTTGCCGGAGAAGTCGGAGCCTTTGTCAAGGCTCTGGAAGTCAGGAATCTTGCATCCCCACCCCCGTGGGGATGCAAGGCTGGCTCATAAAAGAGTTTCACCTGCAAAAAAAAAAAAAGGATACATTTCCTATAAATGTTCGCTAGGTACATTCATGGCGAATATCATTATATTAAATAAATAAACCATGCTGAAATACACTTTATTAAGAAGGTACGTAATTTGACTTTAGCACATTTCTCAAAATCAAAATGGTCAATACAACCCTTACAAATGCGAAAGTAGCTCTGTCTGTCTGTCGCGCTTTCACGCCAAAACTACTGAACCGATCTTACTGAAATTTGGTACACAGACAGTCTAGTGCCTGATAAAGGACATATTATATAAGATTGGACTTTTACATGACTTAGAATAAGGTTAGACAACGATCTTAGTAGATTGACCGAACAAAGTGGGCCTTCTGCTACTACTATACATTTTAATATAGCAGTCTGCATAATGTTATTAAAAGTCTGCGACTGTACAAGCTGGTTGTAATTAAATTCGAAGTGTTTTAAATTGTGCTACATGTTACAGAGGATGGTTAATTTCTTAAATGAAAGAATCATTGCCGTTTGTAAGTTTTGTGTTTACTTTACACTATATACTTACCACTATAAACTTTTCTGTAAGGGCTGATTTTCAAACACCAGATTCTTATTCGTGGTATGAAATTGACATCTGACAGATTTTGTATGGAAGAACTGTCAAAAATTCAAAAGTATTCTTCGGAAGTATTTTAAGAATAGGTTTTCCTTACCTGCCTGTATCGTGTAATGGGAAAACTTATTTAAGTAAACTTCTTCATTAACCCCTCAGTGAAAGGTTTGGTCAAGTGCACAAATCATACGTCTGTAATATTGAGTATACAATGTATTTTGTACTTTAAGGTAAAAGATAAGTCCTACGTATTTATATAAATTAAATATCATAGTACAACTCGCACACGACCATCTGATCCCAAACTAGGCAGAACCTGTATTACGGCAATCAGACAACTGATAAACATTCTGATATATTACTAAATACATACATATTATAGATAAATTACACTTAGGCACAGAACAAATGATCATGCTTACCACACAAAGATTTGTCCTGAGTGGGAGTCGAACCCACAACCTCCGGTTTAGCAGTCAGGGTCACTAACCACTAGACCAACAGGCCAGTCAGTATACAGGTATGAACAAACGGGTGTTGGTGAGATAATAAATCTGAAACGGATGGTACTGGCGTTATATTTATTACAATTTAATTAGGTCCTTAATTAATAGAGTTTAATTAAAGCAGGCACTTTAGTAACTGCATTTGCTGACGTGTTTTTAAAGACCAGATGAAAATATACCGACAACCTCAAATTTTCGGTCTTTTTTTTAAAATCTATAAATAAAGTCAGATTTGTTACACTATTTATAACTTAAGGTCGGGTGGCCTGATTTTCATGTTCTTTAATTTGTTATGTTCGTCTCCACCCCAAAAAGCATAATAATTAATAACTATAAAAACATCGGAAAAATATCACAAAAAAAGGTGTCTAACGGAGACTAAGTTGAAATTAACGCGCAATCACGCACTGATGAGTAGTAATAAAATTTTCTGAAATACTATTTCCGAAAATTTTCATTTTTTAAATCAGTTTTTTTTTTAGATAAAATTTCTGATAAAGTTTTACTTGAACACAGAAAAAGTATAACAAAATATATCTAATAGATATGCCTTAGTATTTAATTAGAACTTAGACTTGCATTAATTGTACAATTTTCGCCGTCAACTGCTTTCGCTCTGCAAGATACTCGTACGTAATAAGGCTGCAGATATTTTCTTTGAAATCAGCAATTCCTCGAAAAACCGACAAAGCTTAGTTTATGTACATAGTTAACAAAACACTGACGCGACAAAGACTGTTATATCAGGTAACATGAGGAATATCTTGCGAGGCGCGGCTTTACGATCGACGAAGTGCTCACATCCACAGCGGGGTCAATGGTTTGGGAAATTACGTCCTTGATGCTAGAATTTTGTAGATATGGCTTTTCTGCATGCTAAATAGTTATTTTTTAATTTTTTTAGAGATGCAAAATAACGTAAATTCTAACTTCTTCTTCTGCCTAGCCTTTTTCCCTGGCTAACTAGCTATGTTAGGGCCAGCTTTCAGTCTTACCGGATTCAGCTAATGACCTTATTTTACATAGAGCGACTGAATATCTGACCTCCACAACCCATTTTACTGGGTAGCACAGTATCCCAAAGTGAAACTGGTTGTCAGAATTGTAATGAATTATCGACTGGCAAAGATCTACGAATGACAATCGGGACCAACGGCTAAACGTGCTTTCTTAGGCACTGAAGGGTCTCGGTGTGTTTACTAATGGTCACCCATTCACGGACCAACCGCAACTTATTACCGGTAACCCTTATAATCGATGAAACCGTACGGCTTTACACTTAGCCACGAACCCTGTATATATACTAGCTGCCTACGGCTCCACCCGCGTGGATGTCGGCTATCGCGGCAAAAATAGTAGCCTATGTCCTTTTTCAGGCTCTAGACTATATGTGTACCAAATTTTATTTAATGTGGTTTTGACGTGAAAGCGCGACAGACAGACAGACAGAGTTACTTTTGCATTTATAATATTAGTAAGGATATAATATACCAATCTATGACTGAATCCTGAATAAAAATTTGCTTACGAAACATAATTGGTACTATAGGCTATGCCGTACACAATACGGCTTATCCTATTGTAACGCTTTTCATACATCCATGGGGAGATAAAATTAGCATCATCATGTTGAGATACGTACTCGCGACGAGTTCCGAGACGTCACTCGTAAAGGCGATACGTTATCCTCACTTATGCCATACATGGAAGAGTAATTTGTTACATAATACCAGCCTATAAATTTCCCACTGCTGGGCACAGACCTCAGAAAGAAGGAACGAGCATTGATCACCACGCATGCTCATAGCGGGTTGGCGATTTCATATTCAAATTTTTTTGAATCTAGGTTTCCTCACGATGTTTTTCTTTACCGATTGTCAAAGATATCTTAGAATAATTAGAAAGTACATTTAACTTTGACTAAGCAACATTGTTACTTGTCTGTAATGGATTGGAACCTGCAACCTTGTACAGACAAATCCGTTTATTGAACCACTAGGCCACCATATCCACATTTTTTGTTTCATTGTTTGTCACATTTGTTATATACTATAACTTACTTGTATGGAGGACACTACGAATGATGCTTTGCGACGTGCTGCAGGCATGGAACAATAAATCATGTAATCCATATATATAAGAGTTTTAACATTTGTAAATTTCTCCGCAACTCACGGATTCAATTCCTTAAGCGCGTCGTTATACTAATAGATGTTTTTCATAAATACATACTTTTATCATACAATAAAAACCCTTACGGTTTTATATATAATGATTAGTTTTTATATTAGTTATAAACTATTATATAATTGAACTATAAAAACCTTTTTAAAAGAAGTCAACATAAAGTATTCTTTTATTTTCACCCCGAAAATTACATCGTCGTAAAATGTTTAAAGAATTAAAAAATAACAACCGAGCAGACACTTTTTTGTTGAAATTTATTACAAGACAAACGAAGCTGTTCATATTTTTATCTATCGCGTCTAGACTAGTTATTTTATCTAGATTAGACAGATATGCATATTTGCTATGAAAATATTTGGCGATGCAGGTTTTTGTAATTAACTTAACAAAATTATACTTGACTTTGTATTTTACTGGGTAATACAGTATGCTATGGTAAGACTGGTTGTCAAAATTAACAGATTTCGACCCTAACTTATCTTAGGAAACGTTAGGCAGAAGCAAAAGACTAGGAAATCATATTGTGTAGGAATAAAATATAAATATCTAAAAACACTTCAAATAAATAGAACGATTTATATAAAGCTCCTAAACTACAAAACATTCAAGGACTAGTGTTATTTATCTCCATTAATCCTTCAACAAAATCGTCGACCTAAAGATAAACTGTCGTAAAAACAACATTATTTACAGCCACTGAAAAAGTTAACCTCTGGGACTAAAGTGGTCGTTTCCCTGAATCATATTATGAATTCACAGCAGATCTGCTTAAAATTTATCGTTTTTTTTTTGAAATTTCAAAGTACAGTTAAAGAGATGAATTGTAGGACTTAAATTGTAATAAAATTATAAATAATGAATTGTTTAAAAAACTTATTAGTAAAAAGAAAAATACCTACGCCACAAACCTCCCAAAACATTGGAAAATGGTTCCGAACAGGCGCTACATAATATTATTAACAAAAAAAAATGTCGTGATTTAAGAATTTTAAAGATATGTCAAAATCGTTTTAGGCATTTAGAAGTTATGGTGTGATAAAAAAACTGACATAATGAACTCTGAAAATAATACAACTTTGGGCTGGGTACACCATAGATATTGGGTAATACTCCACGGA
Source organism: Diachrysia chrysitis (assembly GCA_932294365.1). Lineage (NCBI taxonomy): Eukaryota > Metazoa > Arthropoda > Insecta > Lepidoptera > Noctuidae > Diachrysia > Diachrysia chrysitis. The sequence continues at coordinate 7,784,997 of OW028664.1, forward strand.
TAGCCGAGTGGTGCATGTCACCACGATATCAACCACTGTGCGCGTGCTGTGCGTTTGCTTCCCGCAAGGGACGAATACAAACAATTGTGTGATCTACAAATGCTTGTTCTAAGTTTGGGTTTTCTTTGTCCACATCATCTGAATGGTTCTGAAACCTCCCGCTACGATTAGTATGGAGTCCTTTAAAAACAAAAGAAAAAATGTCTACCTATATTCGTAGGGTTGATGATGTATGTACATAATAAATCCTATCCTATATCTTAAAATTTATTTATTGAACACAACGATGATTCTGCTAAATGACCATTTTAGCCTCCCCAGTTATATAAGTAAATGGAAAACGAACTGCCTACATTCCTTTGCAAACAGGTCTAGAAACTGAGTTCCTTTGATGTAGCAATAACTTTGTAAAACTTTAATTAATGCCGTATCTTTTCTGATGTCGTCTAGTTTATTTGCAAGGACTGAAAAAAAATATTTAAAGAAAATTTTAGAATTTAACAAAAAAGCAATAGGAACTAACATACGGAAAGATAAAAATTGAAAAAAAAAATGTTTTGGTATATGTACCGTATATACATTCATATGACATGCATATGAATGTATATACGGTTAGTAAAAAGCAGTTATATTAATATTACAAACAGACACTTCAATTTTATTTATTTGTATGTATCTATGTATAGATGGCCGGTATTATTATAGCTTTGTCCAAATTGTCGAAGTATTTTTTTTTCCCAAACCGTAAACGTACCAATTTAATGCAAAAGCAATATCTGGAAAGAATGTACTAAAAAAATAAAAGGACGAAGTGTAATAAAACAAATTAAACTCATTAAAGACAAAAACATCTTTACCACCTCGCAAAATCAAATACCAACTTTACCTAAACAAATATTGTAGTAAGTACTACGGCGTAGTCAAATTAAACGCTACGATAGCTACGCAACCGTAGCTTGTAACCGATTCGCTACGCGTCAAATCACTTCTTCAACTTTCTTGCTCGTAATAGGCGTTTCTGTTGAATTAGGGTGCGTACAGACGAAACCAATTTTGCGAAAGAGGTCCAAAATTCACAAAAGTTATATTTTATATTGGGATTTAAGAGAATTGCGCACAAAAAGCTATTTTTTACCATCATCATAGTATACATTAGTTATTAAATCTCCATAGTTTGGTGTCACATTGATTTAATTATTTATCATTATTAAACCAACATATTTTAATTTAAAACACATCACAACTTTATTGAGAGTTCCTTACCAAATGCCTTTATGGTCGTTATTTCATATATAATGTACGAAAAACAATGCAGTATTCGGATAACGACGCCAATATATTGTACGGACACCCGATTGTAAAGCCCAAACATGTGGAAACACGAAGCACCTAAAATCCGGGGCTTTTATTCCTGAAGAACAATTTTGCGAGCCATCAGACCCAACAAACAATGAGTAAAATACAAATTTTATTTTACAACTCCTTACCTCCCTAACCGAATTGAAATAGGGTTCATTTTGCTTAGTTTGGAGTGTCGTTTTAAGTTGGCAGGTAGACACAGGTGATCAATGTTTGCAGAGCTATCGACGGTGGCTTGTATGAACGTTCGATATCGCGGCTCTAAGTATAAAGTACGTGATTTTCTTCACTTTTACGTCTCTATTGTAAACGTCAAGGTTGTGTACAGAGTTGAATTGAGGAGGAGTTGGTCCCTAATGAATACGAATGAGGAGATAAGCAAAATCTAATGATTTGAATACGTTATCAGAAATTTAGCTTTCATTATGTACCATTAAGTAATAATGGCAATTTTTAGGGTTCCATATGTCAAAATTGAAAAAAGAACTAGAATCGATTTGTTGTCTGTCTGTCGGTCAGTCAAGTTTTTTTTTCTTATGAACGCTTGTTGGTATCGTGTTGAAATTATTATCAAATACTCAGGTCTACGCACTCTTATAAGGTCGGCTTCCAGTCTCACCGGATTTACCAGAATACCGTATTTTACATGAAGCGACTGCCTATCTGACCTCCACAACTCATTTTACTGGGAAACACAGTTATGTAAACATTGCTCTCTATTCATACTGTTTTATTGCTTGAAGCCTTCAGCCTTGGCTTGAATATTCCAGCTATGTACGTCATCTATCATTCATTAAGACCAGATATCTCTTCAAAGATAGGCATGAATGTGGTACAGTCTATCAAACGCCAGTAACAACCAATTCATTACAAAAATCAACCTTAATACGTTGGAATAAAAACGTCGTCAATATCAAAGTGTGACCACAGTTTTGTTGTTGACTATACATTTAATTAAATGTAGAGAGAAAAGGCAGATAGTAATAGGGGCTTTGGCTAGTAGAATTAAGTGCATACGGAATGTGAAGCAGTCAATAGATGGATTAAAGATTGCAATCGATTTTAGAATACTTCGCTAAATTCTTTAAATGATATAATAAACTAGCTATTTTCCGCGGCTCCGCCCGTGGATGCGTGGATGTCGGTTATCGCGGCAAAAAGTCACCTCATGTCCTTTCTCAGGTTCTAGACTATCTGTGTGCCAAATTTTATTTGAATCGGTTCAGTAGTTTTGGTGTGAAAGCGCGACATACGACGACATACGACGTTGCTACGGAAATACGTGGACATAATTTGAAATACTGCTTCTGCCCATAAAAGTGAACAATTCATTTCCTACTCTACGCTAAGGATACAGAAATATGGACTCAAATGGTTTACTGATCTTCATGGTGGCTCGTTCTTGAATTATCATTGATTGATCACTCATTCATTCACTTAATTAAGAAAATATATATACGCATTTCTGTAACACCCTGTATAAACCTGAGAAATCTAAGTGATAATTCTAGGAACAGCCATCACTAAGACCAGTGAACCATTTGGGTCCATATTTCTGTATCCTTAGCAAGACACAGGAAATGAACGCCTCAGGCATCGTACAGCGTCCAAAGACTAGTAAGAGTGGGGTGCCCATAATTCTATTTGTCAAAGTTTCAGATGTTATTACAAAAGTTGGTATCAAAGTGTGTTGCTCTTTATAAATATTTAAAAGTTAATATTGTTATTTAGCTCAGGGAATAGGGGATTTCAAGTTTTACTAAGTAACAAATTATACTATTTTGACGGATTTTGTTTCGTGTGTTTGCTTATGTACTTATAAAAATGTTATGTAGATTTTGGTGAATTTCTTTAGAATTTTGGTTACTTAGTTGTTTCTATATGGAGGTTGGACATGAGTAGAAAGAAAAGCCCAATAAGAGAGGTAGTGGAAATCATCATCTATTAGGATTTCGTACCTGAAGGGTGCTATCGGGTCCGACCGTTCGGTCCATCCGTTCGTCTGTTTGTTAGCGGGCTTTATCTTATGAACTGCTAACGTACATTACAGTACGTACGTTTTACTGAGTGTGTATTTCTGTTGCCGCTAAAATAATACATATAATTTTTATTATTACAAGCCATTAATTTCCCACTGCAGGGTAAAATGGGTAAAATGGTACGGAATCCGTTTCATACTATTCCGTTTTTTTAGTTCTTAATGCCAGTATTTTGACTCCCGTTACTGTTTATTCAGTCAAGAAACTGTTTAATATAATATTAGTACACCTTTACATAATCATTGTTTAGATAAATGAACATAAACATTATTATAATTATAAAGTAGATATATTTATACTAGCTGTCCCTTGCGACTTTGTTCGCGTGTTTTAGTTTCAACGGTTTTTCATTTTTGCAACATTTTTCATTTATGCTCCGCTCCTATTGGTCGTAGCTTCATGTTCTATAGCCTATAGCCTTCCTCAATAAACGGACTATCCAATACAAAAAGATTTTTTCAATTCGAACCAGTAGTTCCTGAGATTAGCGCGTTCAAACAAACAAACAAACAAACTCTTCAGCTTTATAATATTAGTATAGATTAATTTTCTGAAAAACTTTCGTAAACCATATTTCTATTTAATGTGGACTAATTATAATTATATTTAGGAGTAAAAATGTGTTTAACAAAAATATTTTTCCTATCAAATCTGGGGGCACGGTAGTGCCCCCGCCAAGACGAGCCAAGCGAAGCGCACGGGCACTACCTACCTTTTCTCGAAGCGCTTCGTCGTTTTTTTGAACCCTCATAACTTGGGTTTGGATTATGCTAGATCAACAAAATTTTCGGGATATATTGTCAATAGCGGACTTATTGAACATATTAAGTTTTAATTACATTAGCTTTTATACTTCAGATTTTATTTATATCTAAAAAACGCTAATTTCGTCACTGACTCACTGATGATCATCAAAATTCTTAAGGTATTTCCTAATGTCCTAGAAAGCTGAAATTTTGTATGTAAGCTAGTATTAGCACACAAACAACAAAAAAATTATAAAACTTGTAACTTTCATCCCCCAACCCCTTAAACTAGGGGATGGGAGTTTGTATGAGACCTGTAATTTTAAATTAAATTTCGATGACGCGAGAGGTCTAATCTAATAATCTAAAACTTGGTTCCCCTAGATATATATATATGTATAGGTACTCCTTGTAAAAAAAAAAAAAAAAAAATTGTTACAAACAACTTACAAAAAGAAATGAAATCCCACCAAAAACATTTTCATGTAAAATGTTGCCAAGACGAGCCCATATGACTCGCACTGTCAAAAAGTTATCAGATCTCATGTAGAGCCAAGCTTCTAACACTACACGCCCTAACTCTACAAGGCCTAACTTCACAAACTCTACACCTTAGTCAAAATATGTGGCTTGGCCATTCGTTACTACAAGAACTATTGTATAACACAAAAGTAATGAACAGTGAATTAATTTTTCACCTTACGCCGATGTGAATGTAGCGAAATGGCCAAGCCACATATTTTGACTAAGGTGTAGAGTTTGTGAAGTTAGGCCTTGTAGAGTTAGGGCGTGTAGTGTTAGAAGCTTGGCTCTACATGAGATCTGATAACTTTTTGACAGTGCGAGTCATATGGGCTCGTCTTGGCAACATTTTACATGAAAATGTTTTTGGTGGGATACAGTTATCGGCAAACCTGTCACACATTTCCACAAATCATATTCACTCTATACCGATATTAATGTCTTCGCTTCGCTCTGACGTCACAGATTATGTTTGATTTATTATTGTTTTTGTGATAAACACTCGTATGAGTTGCCATCGGAACCGCCATCAGAAAATATGAGAATTAATCGGTTTTTCTGTATCTGGTGATTTGGATTTGTTATTGACGTAAAGGTTTGTAGTAAAACCGGATCCGCCGCTGTTTTACAGAATATTTTTAGAAGAAATAAATTAAGGTTGACATAAATAATTGAATAACTAAATAATTGAATGTTTTCAATTGGCAAAACATGTTTTGTAACAATGATTTGTTCAAAACCTGACGCTGCAGACACGGCTTTATGAATGTAAATGTATTTGAAGGGTTGGTTGCTTTTTGCTATATCAAATTTTATATTTATATAATAGACTAGCTGTCCCCCGCGACTTTGTTCGCGTGTTTTAGTTTCAACGGTTTTTCATTTTTGTAACATTTTTCATTTATGCTCCGCTCCTATTGGTCGTAGCGTGATGTTATATAGCCTATAGCCTTCCTCAATAAACGGACTATCCAATACAAAAATAATTTTTCAATTCGAACCAGTAGTTCCTGAGACTAGCGCGTTCAAACAAACAAACAAATAAACGAACAAACTCTTCAGCTTTATAATATTAGTATAGATTTTATATTTTGTCTAAAGTTGATTAAATCTAAATGCGTAGTTTAAATTTTTAATTTTTCGAGTATCTTGAACATGATATATTTGTTCATGTATATGTATGGTTAAACTGATTTAGATTTAAATAATGTCTTAAAATAACCTAATGATTAAAAAGCTTTTAAATTTAATTGACAAGTACAAAACAAAAATAGGATTACAGCAAATTTTTAGGTTCCTTATCCAAAGGGTGGACCCCATTACTAAGCCGTTTTCCGTCCGTCCGTCTGTCTGTCAACGGTCTGTATCTCATGAACCGTAATAGTTAGACAGTCGCAATTTTCCCAGAGTGTGTATTTTTGTGGTCGCTATAACAACAAATAATAAAAATTACATACTATCTTACGGGAGGTTACGGAATTCTTCGTGTGGGAGTGGACTCGTACTTGACTGTTTTTTTTTGAGTAATACAAATATTTAAGTAGTTTCATATTATTCTTTTTTTTTTAGTTACATACATACATTACATTAAATTTCTTCCTTGAGTTCTATCATAACTCAGTACTCGTCTATTCTCGCCTCAATCAATACTACCCTTGAACTAGCCCTACAAAATTCATGAACGAACAGAATCGATTTGCTTGCGACATCGGATTCCAAGAAATGAATGGCCGTCTAATTTCCATGGCTAAGGAGACGGCTTTTTGACGTAGAACGTGGACTACGTGGAATTCGTTAAGGGGGAAGATATTAAATGGTGGTCTTAAAATAATGAATTAAGTAACTTTTTACATATCATGTAATTATTTTTGTTGACATCCCACACACGGCCATCTGATCCCAAACTAGGCAGAGCCTGTATTATGGCAACCAGACACATGATAAACATACTTATATATTTCTAAATACATACATATTATAGATAAATTACACTGGGTGTAATTCTAGTACATTTAGCAAAAAAATTGGTTACGCTCGGCATAAGGAGCTACTAGCGATGCGCGCGCTCTATGCTTGTCTATGTTTACTTATGGACGAAATATATAAATTTTATATATTAATATTAAAGAACGTAACTCTATGGTACGTACTTCTTTTAAAATATAAAGTTTGATATATATTTTCGGTATCTTAAGTCACTAAGTTATATGCTTAATAATATATAATATTTCTCTCCAAAGTGATATTATTAACTCAAACTCTTGAGAAATCCTCGGGACAGTAAGAAAGCAGTTCATTCTTTTTATTGAGAATTTCTGTGACCTACAATAATATACTTAAACACGATGGGATAAGGAGGAGTTTGGTTTGCTACATGTTTGTCTTCGAGTTGCTTGGCAGATGCGATCATTATTCTTTTTTAGATACACACCGAAGAGTAGGTTTTAATATTTTTTATTTTGAATATAACAGACGATGAATAAATTTTGACGTGTGATTGGTTGAATTGTTGTAACGTTAATGATCAAGATACTTGACTGGTATTGTTTTCTGAGGTTTGCGTGAATGTTTGACATCGAAATACAACTACTTTTGAACCGATTTTAATGTGGTTTTATACTGTAGACTTATTTTCATTTTAATGACTATCAACATATAGCAGTCATACCAACGGCTTAACGTGTTTCCGAGGCACGCAGGGGTCTCGGTATGTTTACAAATGGTCACCCATCCACGGACCAACCGCGGCGAGCGTGGCTTAACCTTTAATATCAGGCAATCTATACGGCTTGCATTAAACCACGAGTCTATCTGACTGGTTTATCTAAATGAATTTTATTAACGGCTATTGTATGAATCCTTGTTAAATGTAAAATTGTAGTAGTTAAGTCAGGTCTGTCGGTATTCCCATACAAAAGTCGTACGTAATAATGTAACGACTTTTTTTAGACACAGGATACTTTCTACCTTTGATTTTGAAGATGTTCATATAATAAATAAATAAATAAATAAATAAATAAATGTGGACATCATCACATACAGTGCTCTGAACCCAAAGTAAGTAGCTAAAGCACTTGTGTTATGGAATTCAGAGACAACGAAGGTAACACAAACACTCATAAACAATCACCAGTGTTCGCTTACCTTCCTATCACTTTACTAGGACCACCTCAAACAATTTTGCAATATCGACTGCACGGATAGCCGAGTGGCATAGGTTACCACGCCAATTACTGTGCGCGACGTGCTGCGGGTTCAATCCCATGGGACAAGCATTTGTGTGATCCACAAATGCTTGTTCCAAGTCTGGGTGTTCTTTGTGCATGTGATTTGAATGTTTGTAAAACCCTCCGCGGTACAAAGATTAATTCGTAGTAAGGGACTCAATTTTCTAAAGAAAAAATTTAATCATATTTGATGTATTAATATCATGCTATGTTAACTCATTGAAATAAAACTAGTTTGAACGGATTCTATCGCGGTTTATTTTTGATTTTTGTTCCCGACGTTTCGACTGTCTGCCCGTGACCATGACACCTGCAAAGGCGTCGAAACGTCGGGAACAAAAATCTAAAATAAACCGCGATAGAATCCGTTCAAACTAGTTTTATTTCAATGTCTAATATTCGCGTAAACCTCAGAAAGCACTATGTTAACTCTCTATGCGAATGTATCGCCAGTCAACTTAGAGTACCTAATAGTACCTATCGATATTAAACCGAGTTCCTGGAACTTTGTATTGAAATCCTGACGGCTTCGACATTTGATACGACTTCGACAGTTAATTATTTTGAGGTTGTGATGCGTAACGGTTCTCGAAGGTATACTGACTGCTGGATATTATAATGTTGTGTGATATGTACTCGTATATGTGGAAAATAATAATGCTGGCATGTAATAAAACAAACGAATTCTTACACCTAAAGGAAAGTAGCGTTCATTGATCAATAAGAATACACAATGCGTTTTGTTGCAATATTTATATGCCTTCATTGATAGTCTGATAGAGGGTTTAAAATAAACTTAGTATTTATCTTCAATTAAGGGAAGTTTGAAAGAGACACTAGTGACAGAAAAGTTGAAAGGAAAACGATTATCGTGGTATGGAAATGTAATGAGAAGGAATGAAACGCATGTAAAGGTAGTACTATTTTATGGAGCCCATAACTTTTAAATAATTATGAAGGGACAGATGAACTGATGGACGGACAGATGAACTGATGGACGGACGGACAGACGGACAGACGAACGGACGGACTGAGAGACAGATAGACGGACAGACGGACAGTTGAAGCTTAGTAATAGGGTTCGGTTGACAAAAAAACACACTATCCCAAACCTATATAGGTACGTATTTTTTAAATTGCAATAGAAATTCATCACAATAATTTAGAGTGTAGAATAGTGTGAATCGTTCTGACGCGAGGCTTTTAATCAAGGAGAGTGTCGTAGGTGTCTGAGAACGCGACCTAAGCTATTTGCAGCACGTTTTCAGTAAATACGTTATATTTGTGAACGCATTGTGCAGTGGCACGTTGTTTTCCAAATATTATGTAGACATTTTTTTTCTTTAAAAACAACTTCCTTGACAATTATTAGAAAAAAACCGGCCAAGTGCGAGTCCGTGTACCGTACAAACCTGTAGGCATATAAGTAAAAGTTCACCCATCACGATGATCGAGTCATACTCGTAGTTATGATATTTTTATAGCAAAATGAAAAAAATAAATTAAATTATTAAAAATATTTTTATTATATGATGTAACTAAAAATTTACGGTTTTCGCAATTTTTCATTTATCTGTACTATAAGACGTTACTTCGTACCAAATTTCAAGATTCTAAGTCTACGAGAAGTACCCTGTAGGTTTTTTTCCCGTGCGAGTTTCGAAAATTTGCGGCATAAACGGCTGTATTTTTTGATTGCATTGGCTTAGAAGTTTGATTTTTCACAGCTCCAAGGGACAGTAGACCTGAGTATTAGATATAAATTTTAGTTTGATACCTCCACGCGTTCCTGAGAAAAATGGTCTTGACAGACGGACGGACGGACGGACGGATAACAAAGTGATCCTATAAGGGTTCCGTTTCGTCCTTTTGAGGTACGGAATCCTAAAAATAAGTTAATTTTCATTGCGTCGAGGGCAATCTTGGACTGGGACCGCGGTCTAGATTCCCCTTTTGAATGGAATATTTAGTTTTGAGTGGTAAAGAATCTGTTCATTCAGTAAAACAAAATTTTTGTGCCTCACAATTTTTATTGTCTCATTCGTGGATCGATCCTGATTCACGCCATGCAGTATTTGGTAATCTATACTAATATTAGGAAGAGGAAAAAATTGTATGTATGTATGTAACGAATAAACTTAAAAAATACAGAGCCGATTTAAAAAAAACAAAAACGGGTTTTATTTATATAAAGGAGATTTATAAAAATAACATTCCTTTTTATTCATAGCTATGTATTTAGGTTTGGTTTTCACCAATAATATGGAAGAAATAAAATATCATTAAACTTAATCAATAAATCATCTTTCCTAAAATTTCCAATCCAACTCCGAAATCCTAATGGACTGAACAAACTCGTAAAAGTTTGATGATCCGCAGCTGTGAGGAAAATCTCTGTTATTTGTTTATAACCTGAAAGTTTTTGACTTTCATTTGTTTCTTCTCAGGAGCTGTCAATTTGTGAATATTGGATTATAACTCTCATGTAGGATTTACTTTGTCTGTGTGAGGTAAACGTACTCAGTTCTGGCAATGCGGTGCTTTCAGCATGTTGTTTATCCAAAAATAACTTTTGTAAGATTTTTTATAATTATTTATTTTTATCAATCTGTTAAAATTAAATTAAATCAGCTGCTCTTTAATTTAGGTAGCTGTAACCTTAGTTAGTAGTAGCGACGAACTCCGTGTTAGAGTGGCGTACTCACTAGTTTTCAAGGTGTCGCCCGCTTTGACGTCCCGGAAAAAAAGACGTAACTGACTTTTGTCGGTTTCTATTTTACTACAGAGATTCCTGACTATTTTTTTTTTATTTTTAATAAATCTACATAATGGAATAAGTTTAGGTTTTCCAGACATTATCCCCATACAAGGATCGTAATTTGTAATTCATCCAAAACTCTGAAACTTGAACACAGAAGTAAGGTTTGCTCCATAAACTTTTGAGTTCGCAGCTGAGAGCGGGTAAAGTCGTTCCCTAAGAGATTGTGTCAAGGATAAAGTGTCGGGACACCTGTCACGTTGCCGCGCAATTTGTGTCAACTAACGAGGTTTCGCGTCCCACATCGTAGTTTAGTCTGAATCGAAGAATAATACCGTCTTTTGGATTGCAAGAAATATATTCAAGTAAAAGATGAAAATTAGAAATATTATAGGTACCTAATGCTTTTTTTATTGTTGATCTATGTCTCATCGGCAGTCGGCTGTGCAGTAAATATATGTTTAAACTATGTGTATGAAACATGTATCTGCATGATTAAATGAATTAATATTTATTTATAGAAACTAGATCAAAATAAATACACGAATAAATAACAAAATGGAATTTTAAAATAAAAGCAAAAGTATAAAAATTCTGAATGTTTGGTTTTTCTCGCTTAAATATGCTAAATTATTTAATTCAGAATACAGACATCAAAATGTCGTGTCCTAGCTGTTCAACGAACGGATTTGAATACACCAGGTTACAGGTTCGAACCCGTTACAGTCAAGTACCAATGTGACTTTTAAAATTTATGTACTTTCTTCCAAGACATCATTGACGATCGGTGAAGGAAAACATTGTGAGGAAATCTGGATACCAAAAATTGTAATCTGAAATCGCCGACCCGCAATGAGCAAAAATTGTAATCAATTCTCGTTCTTTCTCTACTTGAGAAGAGGCCTGTGCCCAGCAGTGGGATATTTATAGGCCAGTATTGCGATAAACCTTGCGTCAATAATTATTTCATATTAATCGACAATGTCTCAAAATAACTTAAGAAATCACAAACCAATTTAAAAAATAAAACAACCCTCAAATAGCCGACCTCATTATTCTAAAACAAAACACTCCTTAGTCAAAATCCCTTGCCCACTGGCCCCACTGCTGTATAAATACTGACTATTTTGACAGATCCCAGTTCTAAACCAATTAAAATTGACTGCCCAAGAGAGGGTTATTTTCTATCGGCCTGAATTTGACGCCTTAATTTACGAATACAGGATCTTTGATTACTCATGCCCTTCATAATAAATTAATAATTCATATGATATGCCGTTAAAATAATTGATGAGTGATGAAATAATTTGCGTTCCAATTTAAAGGTATAGCACAGAAATCAGGGTTCCACAGTAAATTGATGGTAATTTTATTTGTATTATTTTTATATAAACACGGCAGATCTATCGGAACAAATATAAGCCATCAAAAACATATTTGTAAAATGAGAGCCAAGTTCAAAATTATGATATATGCCTTGGTTGTTAACTTCAACGACAAAAAAAGTGAGATCTAAATGGGTGCCAAGTTCAATGGTCAGTCCTGAAAGTTATTTATAACAACATAAAATATAATATCTTCTTAACTTAAGATAATATATTGTAGCCTAAGGTCTGACTTGGCTAGTTCTCATATACGCACATAATATGTATCTAGCAAGTCTCAATATATGAGCCAAATTACGTTATATATGAATATGTACGTTTATGTGAAATAGTTTTTGAGTTATGAGGGGGTCAAAAGTGGCTCCAAATTGTTCGTGTAATATTACACACGGTGCTGCTCGCTAGTTCTTACTGGAACTTGGCTTGACACGCTCCCACGTGTCTAGAAAGGTAGAGTATAAAATAATAGAGGGTATATTGAGATAATTATAGTACAAACCAATTGACATCTTTTAACATTGACTTTACAAAGTTCCAATAAAATTGTATTGTATTAAAAACACTATATTTTTTTTTCAAAATCAGTACACTTTTATTACTAGGACTATAATAAAAAAAAAAACAACAAAGTAGCAAAGGTAAACACTCAAACAGCCAGTGAGGTTATGAAAGTAAATAAATATTATATACCATAAATTCATTACAAACGAACTACCTCGCGGTAATGAGAGGTACCGTCAGCAGACAAATTTTAATGAGGAACCTGAAAAAAATATTTTCGTTATTGTTAAATGATCAAAGTACAATTTTAGCCAGACTGGACTTGAAAATAAGTATATATTGAGAGTGTATTGTGTTGAAATGAAATTTGTTGCTACATCATTTATTGCAATTGTGCTGTTATTGTGTCATTCGCTGAGACCATCCATTGTCATAAAACTTAATAACATATTTCTATATACAACTTTATATAATAGTAAGTTTAAATGTGATTTATACTGTTCTTAGATTTTACTAACATAAATATTACTAGAAAAGAGGTAATTATAGAAAAGTTCGGTTAAATAATAATATCAGCCAATAAATGTCCCAGTGCTGGGCACAGGCTTCTTCTCATGTAGAGAAGGCACGAGCGCTGATCATTATGCTTGCTCATTGCGGGTTGGTGATTACAGATTCGAATTTTTTGAATCGGAAATAAAAATTATAAATAAGCTACAATTAAACAGAATCATTAAAATGTTCCAAACATTTACTAACAATAAACATTATTTTGCTACTTTATAAAACAAATTATTTAATTTAACGTTTTTATTTTATTTTTTTGCACACCGTACACAGGTTTACCTCATTACAGGCTCACCGGGACGTAACCGAGGCAACACAACGCCATTTTTACCGACCACATGCCATTTGCACGGCGCGGCGCCAGCTTACTGAAACATTTTATTAACATAATAAGCTATGGAGGAGGTGTTATTTTGATTATGTATCTTTATTTATATCATTATATACCTTTTAACACTTAGGCGACATATAGAATAAATTAGGTAAATGCCACTTTTGAAGTTTAATAGACAGACGTACATTAAAATGTAAAAAAATAATAATACGTAGACACTAGAAGATGGAGAGGCAATAATTAAAAAAAAGGGGCAATTAAAGCAATGTTAGAAGTTAAAAATATTGGCAGTAAAGTTTTCATCGTTTGTTTAATTAAAAAAAGAAAAAATACGTGTCTAATATTTTTTTAATATTCATGTGACGAGTACATAAAGTTTCTCCGATCCCCTATTTCGGTAAATCCTTTTTTTGTTGTGTTAATTATGATCAGGAGAATATTTTTACAAAAGAAATAAAAAATGATTTGAAAATCTTACATCACCATGCGAAACCGTGGCGGGCAGCTAGTCAACAATACGAAATAAGAATCAACTCTAATAAATAAAACAGCTGTTTCTGTGGACCCTACATGTCATTAGTCGCGTCACGCGGGTGTGCGCTTTATTGATATATGCATTCCTGGATTAATACCCTGATAGATAGCTCAAGTCACCTTGATGACGTCTTAGGAAATATGGGTACTTCGTTATATTGAACTTAAATTTTTAATGTATGTAATGGATACAAATTTAACGTAAAACAAGGTATATTTGTACTACACTATCATTACTATATATACTATCATTATTATTATTTGTTTATTTATAAAGGTACAACAGCATTACATAGAAACAAAAAACTATAGACTAAATTTCTTTACAATAAAATTTCTAATCTGTATGCCTATTATAGGCCCAGTAGTTTTGGCCTTTATTCGTCACATATATACAAACATACAAACCTTTCCTCTTTATAATATTTGTATAGATAGGTAAATAAAATGTCAAAAACTTAAGTGTTTTGTTTTTAATATACTTGAAAACAAAAACAAAAGGCATACTCAGCCTTAACTGTTAAGATGAAATACTAATCGCTCTTTACCGTTCAAATTATAACTATAGGTACTTACCTACTTACAATGATATCTGCGTTGCTCTATTCATTAATATAATACCACTAATTAATATTACTTCTCTTAGTTTAAGGTTTAATCCTTCCGTCAATAGAATATTAAATTACTTTGATGCAATATCGCTTTGACAGTCTTACGTCTATTGCTCACTGTAGGATTAATACATAATATTCCCGAGTGACTATAGGTATGTCTGTTCTGTCTCCCAGTAACATAATAGAGATCAGTTCTTGGTTCTAGCATTTGTAATGCTTATTCTCACCATTATGCTAATATATTTGGTGAGTATTAATTATTTTTTCCCAATTTGGTAGGTAAGACTAATGAATCAGAATAATAGGGAATATTCATAAATTAACGATTTGGTTTAAACTTGTATATATAATGCTATTTCAGTTCTAATTCATAACGTAATGATTAGATCTTTTTTTAATAAAATACACAAAAAGTAAATTAAATGCAAAATATACGCGGGATTTATAAATGATCAAAACGCAACGCCATTGGTCGGTCCCAATATGACGTCAAATGCCTTACTGGATAAGTGTCATTGTTCCCGTTTAAATCGAATCTGACTCCATTGTGACGTCAAACGAATTATTGAAAGGCCAAAAAGATGGTGCATGTTTCAAATAAAAACTCTAATGTGAAAAGGAATGGTTATTTTCACATGACATTTTTTACGATGCTATATTTTTTTGTGTTAAGACGGTGTAACTGGAAATATACATATAATGGATATTGAAATTCATTAATCCATGCAAATAAAAAAATAAATAATAATAATAATAGTCCGTAATACAATTAAATAAAGCATGTTTCGAGTTCCTCCACGATTGTGCAGAAGAATAAAGTAAAAATCTACACTTCTGTAAAAATAAAATAAATGTTTAAATAAATAATTTTTTTTTTGCTAATCATACTCGTTATCTTAGCACAGGGGTACCGCAGCCGCAGAGCTAAGTCGCTCCAAACGTCTTGCTAACTCAATAACACCGCACTTAGATAAATATCGAGAAATATATTTATTATTACTAACTTTATCTGGCGATTTTGTACGCCTGACTTTCTTTTGCAAACAGTCAGTGTAGTTTTGTTATAACTTTAGGGTTTACATTAAAAAAAAAAAAATGTTGCCTCATTTTAAGGTTAACATTGACTTTTTGCTAATTTTTGCTTTCATCTCATTAAATAATTGTCTATTAATATTTATGATAACAAATCTATACTATATCTTTTTTTGTTATAATACTACATTGTAAAGAAGTATAGTCATGTAGTTGATTTTAATTAGATAATCTTAGAAGATATTGATGAAATTACAAAAAAGCTTTTTCTTACAGACTTTATTGCTGAAGTACAAAGTGTTATTTAAGTACAATAAAAAAAGGTGTTTGAGGGCAAACCCATAGGCAAAGTCATCTTGTATTTTTTTTATAAATGTGGACAACATCACATACCTTTTTCAACTATATTTCCTAGCGCAGATCGCCAATTACTTACTGCTTACAGAGCGCTAAGTGCGGCGTTTTATTATTTCCTTTGAACATTGAGATTAAGTCCGGCAGAAAGAGTAATTAGGCTTTTCCATTAAAAACTTCTGAGTGGACTCACGGACTGGTGGTATAAAGTTTGGAAAAGCGATGAATGGCAGTAGTTTTAGTCTTTAGTAATTATAATGTATATATACTTAGCTAGTTTTTTAGAAATGAGACCGCGTATAAAACATTTTTTGGATTTTTTTGGTGAGTTTTTTGTCGTACAAACGAAAAATATGACCTCTATAAATAATAAAAATAATAATCAATGTGGACAGCATCACATACATTGCTCTGAACCCAAAGCAAGTAGCTAAAGCACTTGTGTTATGGAATTCAGAGACAACGAAGGTACCACAAACACCCAGACCCAAGACAATGTAGAAAAGGGGTTTTTCATTTCAACATTGACCCGGCCAGGGAACGATCCCGGGACCTCAAAGCTGGCAACACCTTGAAAACCGGTGTGTACGCCACTCGACCACGGAGGTCGTCTATATCTATACTATATATATAATATTATAAAGCTAAAGAGTTTGTTTGTTTGAACGCGCTAATCTCAGGAACTACTGGTTCGAATTGAAAAATTCTTTTTGTATTGGAAAGTCCGTTTATTGAGAAAAGCTATAGGCTATATTACATCACGCTACGACCAATAGGAGCGGAGCATAAATGAAAAATGTTGCAAAAATGAAAAACCGTTGAAACTAAAAAAACTCTTACGGCTACTGTATTGAAATTCAATTTTTTTGAGTTTTTTATACCAATTGTTTTTGTAATGGATATAGAAGTCATAGTTTTCGTTTGTACAATGACAATAGACTCGCCTTGTATAACATTTTTTTAGCGCTTTATCGCGGCAGATCGAGCAGAAGATGGAGAGATCAACTTGATTCCTAGCTGTAACAGGACAAGGAACGATATAATTTGTGTATTTTACCCTAGATTTGAATACACAAAACAGTTGCCATTGGCCATGAAAACTATTCAAATCTTTGAAAACCTTATCATTTATAAATATTTTTAGCTATTGATCGTTTTAAAACAAATATACACCTAAAAAAGAAGTATATTATTTTGTATAAGATCTAACCTTCTTATAGTGTAGATTCTAGACTACATTTGTGGTTTTATTTATAAACATCTCGACGGTGTTTAAAAAGGGCTGAGCAGATTCAAATTCTTTATAGAAAACGCGAATTTAGAATCTGCTAAACACCAATGAACTTTTTTATAAATAAGGGCTTTAAAGTTTTTAATAAATCTTTATTTGCTATCCGTACATTATGTTAATACACTCCGTCGAGGATGCGCTAAGCCGCAAGAAGCTGAACTGTCACCTGGTTGTTTGTAATAATATCACTGGTATTCAAGAACATTGAGAATTAGATGTGCATATATTTTTTTTTATTATTTACACAGTTTTTGTGACAGTAAATTAAAAAAAAACCTTGGAAAAACTCATACATGGCCATCTGATCCCAAACAAAGCAGAGCCTGTATTATTGCAACCAGACAACTGATAAACACACTTATATATTGCTAAATACATATATATTATAGATATATTACACCTAGACAATGAAGGTTCAGAGTCAATAGCTAAATAATATTATGGAAATGTTTAAAAAATAAACTAATTAAAAAAAGACAGATAATTCTTAAGACAGTTTTTGTTTCTACGGGTTAAATATATTCTTTTGTACATCTATGGATTTTCCAATTTTTAATGAAGGTATCATCTTAACCATTTCCAGAAATTTCGAATACTAAATATGAATACATAAAAATCAGAGAGAAGTCCAGGATATCTCACTCAATAAACTATGCCATATCTTCCACATTAAAATAATCCAAAATCTAAAATTTGATAATTACCACATTATTCCCATAGGCGTTACCATTTTCAGGAGTATATATTTTTTAATTAGTGTGAGTGAATTCTCTAGCGTTCGTTGAGCAAAACAACGTGGCGAAAGTTGGACTTCATACTTATATTAATGGTCTGAAATTTAAAACAAGTGAGAACTTTCTAGCATATGTTAAATTAGCTCTGTGTATTGTATAATACAGCTAATATACCTAACTGTATATATAGGGCCCCATTTGCACCCTTCGGGTACCAATGGGACTATTATTTTGACCCAATTACTAACCTCCGCTGTCTGTCCGTCCGTCTGTGTACATGGTCTGTCAGCAGGCTGTAGCCCGCTGACAGACCATGTACACAGATCATTTCAATTGTCTACCTATTTCGGGTAATGAGATACATCATACATGGACATGGTCTGTCAGCAGGCTGTAGCCCGCTGACAGACCATGTCCATGTATGATGTATCTCATTACCCGAAATAGGTAGACAATTGAAATGATCGCAGACTGCGTATTTCTGTTGTCGCTATAACAAAAAGTACATACTGATATATATTTATCTTGTACGATTCTACGGAACTGTTCGTGTGTGAGTACGATTCACACTTGACCGGACTTAACTGTAAGGTTAGCTGATTAGTCTATAGGTCACCAATATTACCTCGTGTTCATAACGTGGCGGGACCACCATTGCTTTACGTACGTTGATTCGACTCTTATATGAAATATTTTTTTTTTGTGATGAGTAAATATTTGTTGCATCTCTGGGTGTTCTTTGTGATGAGTGTATCTATAAATAAAAAAAAAACCCAGCTAATTATCACACAAACTTAAAAAAGGCCTAGTAACCTTAGACTTGGAACACATCTTCATAACATAGATAAGACATTTTTCGCTTAGAAGAATAAAATCCACTCCAAAATCGTCTTTCTGTTTAGGAGCCACGATGCTACAGACATAATCAAAGATACAGAATTTATTGTGAAATCATGCGTGCTAGAACAGGTTGTCCGAATTCTATTGATTAACAAGAAGACTGTTTAAGTTTAACTATTTATTTCTGTGATACATAAGTTTAAGCTACTAATTCCGTAAGTAGAACTTATAACTTAAACCTATTACTTATCTTAACACACATGGATAAAGATCACCAGAACTGTATGCGGAGAAAACTTGATTAACTTAACTAAGAGTTGACACAAAGATAATATCTTGGGACAGAGCCTTAATACTAACTACTAAAACTTAGGCGGACTTAGGCCGTATTTCAATTAATTTCATAAGT
The DNA here is from genome assembly GCA_932294365.1 of Diachrysia chrysitis. Taxonomy (NCBI): domain Eukaryota; kingdom Metazoa; phylum Arthropoda; class Insecta; order Lepidoptera; family Noctuidae; genus Diachrysia; species Diachrysia chrysitis. The sequence goes on from OW028664.1 coordinate 7,804,243, forward strand.
TTAGCAGACTTAATTACTAGTTAGTATTTAACTTGGATTTGTTAATTAGGTATTTTTAATCTATAATTAAAATTAATTGGCTATTAACCTGATTTCACTTGTAGTTTTAAACCTTTTTGTTTTTGGAAGGAAGCCAGCAAACTGTCTGGTATATCAAATGGTGGTTGGCACACGCAGCTGCCTATAAAAAAAAATTACCACCAGAGGTCTTGGCCATTTATTACCGACCTTTAAAATTGGTTTGGGTCTCCGGTTTTTCTACAAAGTCTAAGGCCGTTCATACACGAGGCGACGCAAGTCTCAGATACCACTCTCACTGAATTGATAAAAGAAAAAATACGAGATTTTCTTTCTTTTTATCTATCTTGTTGACTTAATTGATATTTCCTTTTCATAACCAGTCCGATCCACTATAGTAGAGGTATCGCGTAAAAACATAAAAGGAACCGCCGAATTCAGAATTCTTTCTTCTGAAGTCTATTAACCAACTTTAATAGAAATAAATACGCGAACTACATTATTTTGCCTGTATCGTCAACTTCTCTTTGTTTTGTCCGAGCTACTATTCAAACATTTATAACATCACTAGCTGTCTCCCGCGACTTTGTCCGCGTGTTTTAGTTTCAACGGTTTTAAATTTTTGCAACATTTTTCATTTATTTCCGTTCTTTTTTGGTCGCCGCGTGATGTTATTGAGCTTATAGCCTTCCTCAATAAATAGGCTATCCAACACTGAAAGAATTTTTCAAATCGGACCAGTAGTTCCTGAGATTAGCGCGTTCAAACAAACAAACAAACTCTTTAGCTTTATAATATTAAATAGTATAGATAATTATCATGGCCCCAAGTTAAGAGGTCTACAAAGCTTTAACTTTGAAGTTAAACTCAACCGAAACAGTAATTATCCAGCTGTCATATAACTATGCTATCACGTCAAAGGAAAGGGTATAATCAGGTCTGATGTCTAACATAAATCAAGGCACAGATAGCCTCTGCATAGACGTCTGTGTTACCGCAAATTACTACAGACCACCACCTGTGGTCCCCTAATTGGGACAAACAAACATACACAAAATCAACCTTATCACAATGAGGTAAGGTTTGAATTCGTGTCTTGTTGACTGGTTTTGGACTGACACAGATATACCTAAGTTAAACTTTATGGTAATGATATTAGGTTTAGTTTTGCTTGTTTGTGTAGATATCTAATTAGTGCTTGTGTTAGTATTAACTGAATTACATTGTCTTTGTTTATGTTGTAACAATTGATTGTTATTAGTTATTAATGTTTATTAAACTTCTAATATTAAAAAAAATCGTGCTTGACCGATTTATATATTGTATAATTTTTTGTAGGTCTGAGAATAGGTCGAAGGCAATTTTTTTGTACACACTGATTTACTGTATAGGATATTCTTTAAAATTATTAAAAGATGGCAAGTATTTTAAAAGAAGCACAAAAAATTAATTACTACCACGCGAATAAGTGTGCTGTTAAAAGCGAGTTAATAAATAATTTATAGCCCGTTTACAACCTAAATTTAAGTGCAGGTGTCCTCACAATGTTTGGGAGATATTATTAAATATATTTTTAAGTGCTTTGCTAAAGTTGTAACGATAATGGATCTTCACAACAACATTGTTGTTAATGTTTAATGAAATTATTTGCGTAGGCTTCTGTAGTTTAAAAGGGCTTGTTCAAGAACTTTGGTGTTAAAAACTTTTGCAATGTACTAGGGTATAATGTCTCGTATCTTGAAGATTAAATTCACACACTGGCAATATTTGAGGATATGACTTTTTTGCTTCTCGTGGGATTGAACCCGCACTACGCGGCGTGACAGTTGATGTGGTGACCTACTATGCCACGATCCGTACGGTTATTTGATTCGGAACTTGATTTAATGAAGGCTCAATCTTCAGGTTTAAAAATAACTTACAAAAGGAAAATGATAATGATTTCTTTTAGTTTTACGATTCAATAAATATTATTAGCAAAATACAATTTAAGTTCTAAATATTTATTATGAAAAAACTTAACTAGATATACACAAAAGAAACAACAAAATAAACTAATCTAATTAAAGCATAAAACCTAAAATAAGGCATCAAAAAATTCGTTCACATCGCTGTAAATACAATTTATAATTTGGTCCTTCCCTTTTAAGGACATCTTCCATCCCAAAATCAGAAATATCAACAAGTTTACACATATAGCTTATACCTAACTAGTATATCACACATGTTCCTACAAGTTCTCAAATCACGACCTTACCTGACCCTTTCAAACTCAACAAAACAATCAACGATCGTGAACACGCTGGTTATCTTAACGAACCTTGTTCATTGCGGTGTATAAACAGGCAAAACCAGGCATAAACAGGCCTAACCCAGGCATACCCAGGCACTCAACGGGCTAAATGCCTCATTAACATTTAGAGATTCATCAAAATTGGGACAGCGACAGCGGTGTGGCGAAGATTGACGAAAGTATACTTGCGATTTTTTGTCGCAGTTCTTTTTTTACTTGTTCAAGACGATTATTTGTTGCGTTTTCTTTAGTCTTTGTGATCTATGTGGCTAGTGTTTGCGGTTTCAATGTCGGTTATCGCGGCAAAAAGTAGCCTATGTCCTTTCTTAGGCCTTAGACTATCTGTGTACCAAATTCATTTAAATCGATTCAGTAGTTTTGGCATGAAAGCGCGACAGAGAAACAGACAGACAGAGTTACTTTCGGATATATAACATTAGTAAGGATAATAAGAAACAAATTTGCAAAGAAGCCCATGAAAGTGTTTTGTTTTAAAAATTACAATATACAACATTATTTACATACTCATTGGTGATCTATGTCCTAAGTTTTATAGCATTTTGTAAATTAGTTATTAAATATATTATTATTATTTTTTTTTAAAACGACTCCTGCACTAAGGAATTTAATCTTTGTGTCGCGGGAGGTTTCACAAACATTCAAATCACATGCACAATGAACACCCAGAACTAGGACAATGTGGATCACACAAAATGGTGACCGGTGATACCATTCGGATATCCATTCAGTCTAAATGTCTCACTAATAATATTATGAATAGTGTCTCCAGTCGCAAGTGTGTGCTGTCAGTCCGGCCCGAAGGCACGATCCTCCAACAATTTGCATTCAAATAGATCGTAACTAACACGCCCCTCGAATATAATGAATTATCACCATCCCATCTTAGTTCAGATATCATGAAATTTACATAGCAATCATGTTTGATTGAAAATATTATTACCAATCTGTTGTTAATTTAGGTTCATTCTCTGAAATTAGAAGAATAATGGACCATCCAAAATAAGATATAATTTTAATGCCTTTATCAAAACCTGAATGATTTCAGGTCTTTGGTAAAGTAAATATAATAAGAGAAAAATTGTGTGGTGATCAAAATTAGAAAGCGCTCAAATGGTAAATGATTTTTTTAAAGAGCCCTATCATACTTCCAGATAATACATAATCACGGACCGCATTCGAAATACTATACTGCACTCCCAGTATAAAGTCCCCTTATAAATTACCGACGTAGGTAGAAAAGTCGCAATGCTGAAGTGGGCCGGAGCAGTACATGTTTACCGAATATCGACTGGCCGTTGGACTTAAATAGCATCCGAATGGATACCACGAAACCCCACATGATCACGTGGTAGGCACAGGTGGAGATGGCGACATGAGCTCGATTCCTTTGAGGGACTGGTCCACGTTTGCTCTGCATAGAGAAGAATGGAAGGAAGGGTGGGAGGCTTTTGCTCAGCTGTGGAACAACATGGGCTGATAGTAATGATAATATCATACTTCCAGCTGATTAAACTTTATGTAGATCTATAGAACAGTAAACTACTAGACCTAAATGCTAGATTTATAAGCCAGTTTGGTTCAGTTTTCAGTTTTAAATCGTTACAAGCCTACCACACATGACCATCATTGCAACTCCTGTAAGTCAGGATCTACAATGATAGCCAATGAATACCACCGAAACAGTGTGTCCCAGGGAAACAATTGAATGTCTTCGAACCCGCAGTGTAGTAAATCGGAGGAGTTTATATAACAGTCCTCATTTTGATAAAAACTTTTTCTACATTAATAACTTATACTCCTTTATAAAACAGAAAGCTTGTACAACCAGAAGATCTAATTCTTTTCTTCCGTCATAAAACCATCAAACTAAAACTGTCAAATCTAAAAAATGCTTTGGGAAATGGAAAATTTATAAGTAAATTTAATAATATTTCAATAGAAAGTACAATAAAAAACGAACAAAATGAAGTTCATGGACAAATTGCCGACAGTGATCAGCTGTTGCTTCTGCTGTTTTCTGAGGGCTGGAACTGTTATGATAGCCTTATTCTCGTTTGTAAGTACTTTTTCTATATCAGACAAAAGTGACAATGTATATTAAAGAAAGTGATTTAATAATTTTAAATAGGAACAAGATACACGTAAAAAAAGTTAGTAAATAAAATGTTTCTAAGATTTCCAATCGTGTTTGAAACATTTCTTCATGACTAGATATCAGTTGTATGTTTTGATCATACAAGATCAATAATGATAAACTGTTTCGAAGTAATTCTTAAATAGTACTGACAAACCTTGTTGTAGGTTAGTGATAGGGTGGCAATATCACTGCTTATGTAAAGAACAAAAAAAAAAAATTCAATAAAAGCTCAATGTAATTATGTTTGTATTATAATGCTGGCTTTGTTGAGTTACAAAGAATTAACCTCATATTTTCTTCTTTTTATTTACCTGACCGTCAAGGAAGGGTTGTGTTTTTATTTATTCAATAATTTTGCGTAGTTTTAACACTAATTACGTCGTATTCGATGAACTCCTTGGTCGAGTAGCGTACACACCGGTTTTCAAGGTGTCGCCAGCTCTGAGGTCTTGGGTTCGATCTCAGGCCGGGTCAATGTAGAAAACCACTTTTCTACATTGTCTTGGGTCTGGGTGTTTGTGGTACCTTTGTTGTCTCTTCCATAACACAAGTGCTTTAGCTACTTAATTTGGGTTCAGAGCAATGTATGTGATGTTGTCCACATTTATTTATTATTTTCAGATAATAGGAATTCTTTTCGCGCCAAATGTAAGTCACACTCACGGCTACTGGGACATGAACCCGGTGCTTTCCAACTATGGATCGCTGACGGAAACGACTGCTCAAATGACGCTAGGAGTAGCCTCGATTATGCTGTGTTTTGTGAGCGTGTTGTTGATGATCGGAGCTTGCTGTGTAAGTTATATTTGTGTGCTAAGATTTTTGATAAAATCTTGAACCCTGAGTATGTAGGATGGGTAAGATAAGATGGTACGGTAGGATGACAAAGGCTGTGAAGATGAAGATTTTTTACCCAGTTTATATCATACAGTTAAAAAAATTGACATGTTCTTCTCTGCTATATAATAAAGTGATGTTAAGAGGAGATCTTTATCCACAAGAAACAAATTTTAATTAGAACGATAATAAATATCTGTTCATGGAGGATCTCCTAATACAGGATTTATTTTTTAATAATCAGATATATTTAATCCTGTCAATTGTGCTTCAAATTTAAAAGTTTAAGCTAAGGTTAAGTTTAAGTTAGAGAGGTATTAAATTAGATTATTGAGGATAAGACTTGCATGATACACTACTTTGGGTTTTGCAAAAAGAAAGATGGTTTTGTCTGTCAGGAAATAACGATAGATCCTCTATCTTCACTTGCTTTGATCATTTCTTTTTTGAAAATTTTAAGCTTATGCATAAAAGATCTCCTGAAATTGTATGAAGATTATCTGAAATGTGATTCTCTTTCCAGAACATTCCAGTCCTGATAGAGATATACCAGTGGGGCGCCATATTGTACAGCTGTACCGTTGTCCTGATGTTCTTCGTTTTGGCCGTTTTCTGCTTCTTCGTGCATACCAACTGCGTTATAGCGGGCGGTGTGCTGTGTGCATTAATTGTTTGCGATGTTTTGTGTAAGCATTTCAAGTATTCAAGATCCATTATATATAACAAGCAAATATCAGGCAGAAGAAAAGTTCAGAAGGAAAAAAAACACATTTAGACAGAAAATTTTAGTATTTTGTGAAATTTTAAAATTAATTTAAAATATTCTTATTATTTCAGTGACATCGTACTTCATAATAGTGACAAACAGTCTAAGGATGTCACTGCAGTTCCTATCAAGTAGTGACATAGTGATATGAATATATTTAGACCCCAAATTGGTTTTGAGTGTTCTTTGTGATTTTGAGAGTAAAGTTTTAGAAATTGTTTTGGGTTTTATTTCAACGGTCTGAATGTCGAATCCCTTTGTTTGATCAATAATTCTAATTTGGGTATACATTAAAACGATTTTTACTTTAAAAAAATATCGTTTTAAACTGAGAAAGAGAAAGAAAGAGGATTTTAATTAAATATATATTAATTAGAAGAAGCAATAAAAAATATTAGGAAGAGGATTCAGTGAAGTTTGGTGAACTGTTACTTTGGTGGGCTTTGCAAGTCATGCTAACTTTAGGCTGATGCTGTAGCATCAAATTTGAGGCATGCTTAATTCCTCAGAAATTTCAGCAGATAAGCGTGTTGTCTCAATGAGAGGTAGTAGATATATGATGATGGAAGCCACATGGCAACCGTAAAATTGCAACCAAGAATGCAACATAGAGCAAGAATAGATCCTGTCATTGTTACAGCGTTGCAGTGTATATTACTATATTACTGTACTCTATGCTGCGGGGCTCCGGTGCTCCCGCACGATCTTAAATTACACTTAAGGGGTAGTTTGACGGGCCTGTTTGTCTAGTGGTTAGTGACCCTGACTGCTAAACCGGAGGTCGTGGGTTCGATTCCCACCCAGGACGAATCTTTGTGTGATGAGCACGATCATTTGTTCTGTGTCTGGGTGTTATTTATCTATAACATGTATGTATTTAAAAATATATAAGTATGTTTATCAGTTATCTGGTTGGCATAGCACAGGCTCTGCCTAGTTTGGGATCAGATGACCGTGTGTGAGATGTCCCAAAATATTATTAGTACAGACAAGACGTGGAGTCGGTTTTGCAGCGAATCGTTTGTCACTGACTTTTGTAGCACTACATTCATCATGATTACCCGGAACATTCCACTGCTGGACAGAGGCCTCTTCCATGGCACTTAACTCTACGAGAAAATTAAAAGAATAATATAAAAATACATTTTAAGTTTTTTAGTGACACCGACACAAAATAGAAAACTCAAAAACGTAAAAAAATAAAATTGCTCTCTCGGCCGTTTTACTTTAAAAGAACCTGTAAAGGTTTTATGAAGCATCGCCTAGTCGGGGGACCTTCTAGTACTACAACTGAACGGACCCCGGTTATTATTTACAAAAAAACATTAAGTATATAATATGGAATGAGATATTGTAATGACTAAACAACTGCCAAAGATCTAATGCTTAAATAAATAATTTATTGTATAATAAATAACCCTGGCTTAGCAGATCCTAATGTTTCTTAGCAGGGTCAGGCTTATTACTTTTTTTACTAATACATTTTGTTTTAAAATAATAGATCGACGACTTCGTCTCGTCTAAGTACATCTTCTTTATTTATTGACGTCCTCCGTGGTCGAGTGGCGTACACACCGGTTTTCAAGGTGTCGTCAGCTCTGAGGTCCCACGTTCGTTCCCGGCCGGGTCAATGTAGAAATACCACTTTTCTACATTGTCTCGGGTCTGGATGTTTGTGGTACCTTCGTTGACTCTGAATTCCATATCACAAGTGCTTTAGCTACTTGCTTTGGGTTCAGAGCAATGTATGTGATGTTGTCCACATTTATTTACATTTATTTCTCTATATATAAAAATAAATCGCTATTTCTCTTGGTCACGCCATAAGTTCGGAACGACTGCACCAAATCGAAAAATTATATTTTTGTTATGTTACTCATATAATAGGGATGTTTCCTGGGTATGAAAATTTAAAATCTATTTAGTCCGTCATAGTGGAGTCAATGGAGCCTTTGCCTCGGAAGTCCTCAAGAACAGCTCCGATTTCGATGATTTTTTTTTTGTTAATTTTGTTTTTTTATATTATTTAAAATCAGAAACCTCTTAGAGCGGGGACGGAACTATTTATATTGTTTAAACAATATCAACGATATTTATATAAAAAATTCAGTTTTGTTTCTATTTTTTTTGTAAAAAAATCTCCATATAATAATCTTATTGTAACAAATAGTTGTTACAAAAAAGTTTTTAACAATAATTTAATATTAAAATAAAAAAAATCCAAATATTAAAAAAACCTATCTGTTTTTTATTCATGCATTCACTGGATGTGATACCACATCCGCTTTCTATAACAAAGGAAAAAATAGTTTTATTAAAGTTTTTAATGATAATCAAAAATTACATGCAGCGGCTGAAAATTTTATGGTTGAAGAGCAAAATGAAGAAGTGCTTTTTAATGATGGTATTGATTGTATTCTAACAATGTATGGTGCTAAAACTGCCAAATGCTTGAATGAACTGCGATATAAACGTTTCATAGCATTAGCTTCAAAAAATAAAAGCGTACAACTTAATTCCTTACCTCCGACAGAAGATGCAGCAAAACAACATATTAAAAAAGTCTACTTACAAGTTCAGCAATGGAAAAATAATTCATCGATACCACCTGAAGAATGGGTTTGGCGAAAAGAGAATTATTTAAAACCAATCAAAATGACACAACCAGCAGCACCTGACAACGTTTTAAAATTGATATTTTGCTCTTGCAAAACAGGATGCGGTTCAGCGTGTGGCTGCAGAAAAAGTGGTCTTCATTGCTCACCAGCCTGCATAGTTTGCAGTGGAAATGACTGCAGTAACCACCCACCACTTGAAGAAGATGAAGAAGTCTCCGAAACGCAAAATGAGAATGAAAATGAAATGTACTTTTTTTGTATATAAAATAATGAATTTTCTATGGTCAATAAAAAAAATATTTTTTGGTCCACAAATTAATTCCATGTCATTACTACACAGAACAAACTTATAGATAATTGTTTATAACATTCATTAATATATTTACAAGTTTTTAATGGATATTGTATAGTAGAATTTTTTTTTGTGCATAAATATCGTTGATATTGTTTAAACAATATAAATAGTTCCGTCCCCGCTCTAAGAGGTTTCTGATTTCAAATAATATAAAAAAACAAAACTTTTAAATAAAAAAACATCAAAATCGGAGCTGTTCTTGAGGACTTCCGAAGATTGCCTGTTTTATGTATTCATTGACTCCACTATCAGTTAGATAATAAATAAATATTAGACACGTATTTTTTCTTTTATTAAAACAATAAAAAAATACAAAGATACACCGCTTTAAAGATTCGGAATGGGGGCTTATGACGCCACGCCTCGCTAAAAATCGTAGCGAGGAGTGACGTCACGCGTAATTTCTGTTCTCTATATTTTGATCATCAATAAAATTCATTAAACTACAAGACGGACATTAAAAAAAAATATGAAACATGCCTAGTGTTACGGTATTTACAAAAGAAAATAAAAAATATTTTTTAAATCTCACAGCACCCGTGCCAAGTTGTGGCGGGCAGCTAGCAGGGTAAACATTATGATAAGTTTGTCAAACCTTAAAGCTATGTACTTTTTTATGGCAACTATAGACCCAGGGCATTGACGACGTGTGACAAAGTCCTGACTCTCTGTACGTCAACGTTATGTCATTTTGATATGGGAACGATAAGTTTTGATAAGGTATTTAATAACCTATTGTTTACATTTTAAATATTACTAAAGCCTATAAAAATAAACAATGTGTCTGGATGATTTGCCAAAAATAGAAAGATGTTGTTTTTTGAAGCCAAGGAAAGCTGTAATTTTAATATCTGTTCTCATTCTGGTTTGTAACTTACTATATTAGTTTAATAACATATTTTTTATTAATATTAATATATATTATATATATTAGTATAATCTTTAGTTAATTATATATCTTTGTGTACATAATTAACCTTAGATATAATACTAGAATGAGGTAAAACACATGAGATAGGTTGCTTCTCAGCGTTATAATCAACGAAGCAGTTTATTTTAATTAATGGAATCAATTATTCTCCAGATTCTATAATATATAGTTTTTAAAATATATAAGTATAATATATCTTTGTTAATCGGTATGTTTATTGCTGAAGTTCGTGTCTAGCTTGAAGTGTTGATAATATACAGTTCTAAATAAAAATGTTCAATTATGCCCGATTTCTTTTTTCATATTTAGGAGCCGTAGACCTTACAGTAGGATTCCCTATGTCCTAGGATCTAATCTTTTACATGTCTGTTAGTTCATAAATATATGTTAAGACTATTACAAAAAAAAAAACCAGTGTCAAAAATTATAAATTCAAGAATCAATACATAATCCTATAGTAAAAATTAGGTGTAGCAGATGTGAGTGCCTGGGAGGCGTGAGTGTGTGTGTGGGTGCATGTGTGTGGTGGGGGAAATATATTTTTGGAGTTTATTAACATTTGCTTTTTACTTTCTTTTAGACTGTACAATGAGGCACTGTAAGCTATTTCGAACTATTTTTTATCCTCAACCCTCAGTTTTATTTATTAATTTTATCCAACATCTTAGAACTTACGACTTTGACCTATACACACTTTTCCATCATTTTCGTCTGTCCTTTTCTAATTGTGTACAAGTGAAAAAGATACCGATGGCTTAAAATAAGTTTAAGTAGTGTGGGTTTAATAGAATCGGGGCCATTATTAGATTCTGTACGTTATTTTTGTATATATCGATGTGTGATGTTATGTTGATTTTCAGGTAAGTGGATCAGCATTGTTCACTCACGCCGACTGCTTTCACTTGCCTAAGACACATTCAGTACATTTTGAATACTGGTTCATGTGCACCTTAACTCTTTGGTTGAGTTCTACATTTCTCCTTATAGCCGGATGGTCGGGACTAATTAAGGTACGTTTAAAGTCAAATGACTATTAATTTTAGGTATCTCTAAACGTATACTCATTTCAATATAGATTTTAGACTGCCTTTTGGTCTAGTGGTTAGAGTTCCTGACTGCTAAACCGGTGGTCGTGGGTTCGATTCCCACCCAGGACAAATTTCTGGAAAAATTGTGATGAGCATGATTATTTGTTCTGTGTCTGTGTATAATTTATCTATAATATTATATGAGTATTCAGAAATATATGAGTATGTTTATCAGTTGTTTGGTTGCCATAACACAGGCGTGTATGAGTTGTCCCAAGATAATATCTAACATATTCAATCATTTCTGATCTGACACTTTGGGAGCGCAAGAACTGAACTTCTAATTCCTGATTTTTTAAATAAGTCCTTAATCCATTGCAGAATGAAGACACTCTTCTAATATCACTCTTATGATAAATCAATTCTGTTAAAATTATTATGTAGAGTAAATAAAAAGTAAATGTTCAAATAAAACTGCTTTAAACGGATTTTAGCGCGGTTTGTATTTAGATTTTAGTTCCCGACGTTTCGACGCCTTTGCAGGTGTCATGGTCACGGGCAGACTGAGGTGGTATTCGTCTTGACAGTTGAAGTTGCTCGTTCTACCTTCATATTTTAATTAATTATTTTTACGATAAATACGTTCAAAGTAGTTTTATTTAAATGTCTAACATACGTGTAAAGCTCAGAAAGCAAAAAGTAAATGTGTTTAATTTGGTTCTAGGAAAAAAGGCACTGCGATATTATTCTTCATTTTTATTTTTGGCTAACATGTTTCATTTTAATAATGCACGTGTCGTTTTGCGTCATGTACCTGATGTATTGTTGGGAGGATTGCTTCACACCCGCAGCTATACACTTCACGGCAGGTCTAGCTGTGACTATAGGTAATAATAATATAGTATAATAACTTTTGTGAGTAGTATTCATAATTATTAAAAACAAAACGGTTTACTCAAGCACATTCTCGGGATCGCCCGACTAGTTTCAGACTCAATAGGGTCAGCGCAGACAGAGCGGAGCGCAGCGGAGAGGATTTTATTAACACACTTGAAAATAAACTTTAAAATTATTAAAATAAAGTGCATAAATGCTTGAACCTGACAAAAAATGCTCGCGCGTCCTCGAAGATACGCGGGAATCCCCGTTATGCACTTTATTGTTATAATTTTAAAGTTTATTTTCAAGTGCGTTGATAAAATCCTATCCGCTGCGCTCCGCTCTGTCTGCGCTGACCCTTAGGAGTCTCTAATCATGAGCTGACGCGGTGGTTTCGCGGTCAGCTCGACTGGTTAAATAGCGTGAGTAAACCGTTTTGTTTTAAATAATTAATAATAATAGTATAATATACAAAATGTTTTCATGGCGTAGCGGTTCAATGAACGGAGTTGTGCGCACAAGGTGGCAGGTTTGAAACCGTTACAGGCTAGTTCTAATGTTACCTTTTTAAAAGTTATATGTACTTTAGTAATTAATCTAAGACATCATTGAGAAACGGTGAAGTAAAACTGTATTCAAAAACTGGGATCTCAAATCGCCAACCCGCAATAAGCAAGCATGGGTATCAAAGCTCGTTCCTTCTCTTAGGTAACTTATTAAGTGTTTTTCTAAAGGAATTTTGACTGCACGGAAAGCCAAGTGATGTAAGTCACCACGCCAATAACCAATGCACGCGACGTGGTGCGGGTTCGATCCCCGCATGGGACAAGCATTTGCACAATTTTGCCCTCTAGCTTCGGACTCAACTGGCCTTTAATTACTGACGAGGCGAGTCCAAAATTAGTCGACTTTTAACCCGACAAAATATCTTTTTTTTTACATAATCTTTAACTGGAAAGAATTTATTATTTTTTAACCACCGCTATTGGCAGAGCGTAGGTATTAGCTTTTTGGTTTTGGTTTTATTTATTTATTAAGACAATTTTTTATATGGCACAAGCAACCCTACCGTACGCTTTGCACGGGTAGACGAAACATTAAGTCACTGTACACAAAAACTTTCCTTTTGAATTACTCTATCTTTTGTTGAGAATCCGTTTCGTAGTTTTAAAGATCTAACCGTACAGACAGCGGCTACGACTTTGTTTTATATTATGTAAATATATTTTAATAATGTCTCTGTTTCCAGTCATAGGATACGTATTGCTAATTGTGAATACTTTTAGAAGAACCTTATAATATTACCAATTGGTAAGGAAACAAGTAAAGAAGAATCCAGATGTTTCTGAGAGGTAAGATACATAAAATTATTATGATGCATTATTTTTTTAAACGTATTGTGGCTTTTGTCTAGCAGTGGACCGCGATTGACTGAGTTGATGACGATGCTGACGTATAGTATAGTGTAAGGCTTTGGGCGTCCTGCCCCTCTAGACAAGTGGCATTTCGACAAGCGTTAACGATGATAGCAATCGCTCAAATGACATTAAATGTATGGAAATGACATTTCGTTTCGATAAGTCACGTGACTTGGATTTGTCACTTCCATACATTTGAACGATTCGATCAGCGTTATCGGTTGTCAAAATGTCACTTGTCTAGGGGGGCTGTTTATTAGATTGTTATCGAGACGTTGAATTTGATATAGCAATTATATTTTCTTTTTTATTTTTACCTTTAATGCTATTTGAATAATATAATGAGCAATTATATTTTACTTAAGATTGGAGCAGTGACATAATAACTTGAAAAAAACATTTTAAACTTTTTCTGGGTTGTTTTGTCTAGCGTTATTCCAAGCTATGTTGGTGTTAGATTTCCAGTCTTTCTGGATTCAACTGAATACCGTATTTTAAGTAGAGCGACTGCCTATCTGAACTCCACAACCCATTTTACTAAGTAATTTGTAGGTAACAGAGTATTCCATGGTAAGACTGGTTGTCAGAATGGTGTTGTACACTGTTTCTGATATAATTTCCCTTAATTATATATATGTAATAAGCGGTAATAGCCTAATGGTTTTGGTGACGGCCTTGTGATCGACAGGTCGCAGGGTCGAACCCCACCACTGCACTATTGACGTGAACTCACTCCTGATACATATTTAGCTTAGTTGGAGGGGTTAAAAAGATTGCTAGTAAAGTGGACTCCACCCAAATTGTGTAAGTAACTTTTATATAAAAAAAATATGTGAACGCACCATATCCTTGGTGTTCATCATTGTCATGGCGACAACCAATACCAAAAGAATACAATAATAATACAATAGACATAACTTGACAACAGTAAATTACTCTTGTCAAATTCCTTTTACATTATGTCAAATTATTGTTGTAAATAATATTTTTTTTATATAAATGTATTAATAAATTTGCAATCATGTGTGAGATATTTCCCGAAGTCGAAAGCTGCTGTTTTGTAGCTTCCGTTAGAGTCGGAATGCTTTTAATAGCCGTTTTAAGCATAGTGAGTACATTCTTCTGATCATACTCATACGATGTACAACTAAAAACGAGTTTAAATTACAAAAAATTGTAAAGAAAATATGTTACACCGATGTAAAATCAAATTCATACTCTAAGGATCAATAAATTCAAAATTTCCGATTGTTTTAAAAAAAAAATGTGCATATAATTGTTTTGATATTTTTGAAGAATGATTTTGTATATGTTAGTCCTCGTTGGGCGGTTAATTTATAATTTTGTTTTGAATTTGATTTATATCCAAAGAAGATTGTCGCATTAGTGTTCATTTTGTGTACTTTTTTTTGGTGTATCAAGATGTTATGTTTTTTACGTAAGTATTGTTATTATGTAGTGAACTGTTTATTTTAAACGACGACCCTAAATAATTGGAAACAGAGTAGGGTGATACCAAGTGTTTGTGGTCTGCGCAGTGCGTATTTTCCTTTAATTTTTACCTACTACTCGTCATCTCAGCGTTCACTCCCATGTTATGACACCAGTTAAGATTGAGAGTTACCTCAGAGGAAACATAGACAAGCATAGAACGCGCGCATTGCCAGTAGCCCCTTGTGCCGACCGTAAGCAAAAAAGTAAACTATAGAACGCGCATATCAAGTATGAGCTGTTGGCACTAGTATGAACAAGTTAAATCGTGAAATTAGTGTCAAAATAGAGCGTACCGTTTCATTTAAACTATCTAAAAACCTAATAATACCATAAATATCGGACCCGTCGATGTTTTTGCATAAATGTCTGTCATCGCACGGAAAATCGATTACATCAGTAAACGAGCGAAGTCCATTTAGCTAAAAATTGGCTTACGCTCCTCACAAGGGGCTACTAGCGCTGCGCGCGCTCTATGGTTGTCTAAGTAAGTTTACTCTAAAGCCAGACTATTTTAGTGATCACTAAAATTAAGTCTTGCCTACAAAACAAATCTAATTTACAAAAATAAATCATATATTTACGATAGTCAAAAATAAATACAAAATTCAACATCACAAACCTTCCTCTACAATCTATCTTGAATCTATCTATTTGTGACCATAATAATATGAAATCCATAACCAAAATCCATTCGGTATTATCATCAGTATATTATATCAGATATATAGCTATCATCAGTATTTTGAGTCCTGGTATGTTTATTAGTGGAATGTTTGTTTGCGAGTTAAAACCAATTCCGGAATATTCCACAGTAAATGCATAATAATAATTAGAGCTTTGTCCTACCGCAACCACATTGTGTCGGTATTTTATGTATTTAGCGGATATTTCGTTACATAATATATTGGTTACGGCATTTTCCATGGTAGTGGATAAATAAATTATTAACGATTTACTATTAACTCGGATAGCCGAGTGGTATAGGTTACCACGCTAATTATCACTGTGCGAGACGTGCTGTGGGTTCAATCCCCGCATAGTACCAACATTTATGTGATCCACAAATGTCTTTACAATTCTGGGTATGTGAAGTGAATGTTTTTGAAACCCCCAGCGATACAGGGATTAAATTACATAGTGCGGGAGTCGATAAAAAAAACTATATTTAACTCGCGGCTTCACCCGCGTGGTAGTCGTTTATTGCAGCAAACCGTAGCCTATGTTCTTCTCCAAGTTCGAGCTAACTTTAAACCAAATTTTATCGAAATTAGTTATGTAGTTTAGCCGTCAAAGACAGACAGAAAATCATCCAGAGTACCTAACTTTCGCATTTTAATAATAGTATGGATTTGGGATGGATCGAAGGTTTATTAAAGTGTTTTAAGTAAAACTATTTTTCATAAACTATTTTAACTTAGTATTTACTAGGATTTGTTTACATATTCATCATCGAAGACTGTGGACATCATTCATTGCTTTACCAGGTCATCCAAACCGTTGCTTTTCATCACTCGTCACGGCTATTAAAACAGTTTCCCGCACTGTTTCTGAAAGGCCAATAAATTTAATCTGTTGTCAAATCAACTGATCACGACTGTGATTGGTTGACCAAAAGACCACCAACCAATCACAGCGCTTAACATGAGTTTTGATAGGTTATTACCTAATTTTTGTGTTTCAGAAACCGGGGGTATCTGTCACAAATAATTATGTCTAACATTCCTATTTCATTACCACAAAAATGTTTTTAAACACTCCAATTTTAAAATATTTTTTAAATACACGATCAGTCACCTTCGATCTCTTACCTGATTGGACAGCTGATTGATATTGAAATATGATATTTGATTTGATGTCCAATCAAGCGGCAGAAGCGGGCGTGTGCATACAATATAGAAACTACAAGTTATTTTAAATTTTCACTGGTTTCAATATTTATTTATTTATTTAAACTTTATGCACACAACAAGAGTACAATGGTGGACTTAATGCCTTAGGCATTGTCTACCAGTCAACCAAGGGTGGTGTTGATTAGAATGGCAGGTGCAGTGACAGTATAATAATAATAACTATAATATTTGTAAAGTCTTGATTATTTTTTTGTTACGTGGTGAAAATCTAATGACTTCAACCCACGCCGACGGCAAAACGTGGGGATATGTCGGACTTGCACCGACTGAAAACACCCCGGTCCTGTCCTTGCCTTTGCCGGAGTCCCGGGTTCGCTAACGCATGCTCGGCGGGGCTCCGGTGGGAGGTAAAAAGACTCTGCTAATTTGATGAGATAATGAGTACGTAATTTCAGTGTGTGTTGGTCATTGGGTAACTGCTCGAGAAGTCCTTGTACGGGCTTCTTGTATAGTTTAAAGTTTATTTCAGACCACGGGCGCTGTCGCTCTCGGCGTCGTCGAACAGAGGACCGGCGTTGGGTACGACAAAGTTATGAATATGTACAATAATGTCACCCACATCTCCAGTAAGTTTCTAAAAACATTACCACTTACTTTTGAACCTGGCTTCGCCTGCGTGGATAACGGTTATAGAGACAACATGTAGCCTATCTCCTTTCTTAGACTTTAATGGCCTTATTTATAAAAATATCAAAGATGATTAGCAATTGATTAGCAGATTATTATATCATTTTTTTTATAGAGTATTTGAATTTAGTGGTGTCCTAGCAATTGCTTAACACCGACCAGATTTTTATAAACAAAGCCATAAGCTACCAAATTTTATCAAAATCGGTTGTTTAGTTTAGTTGTTAACTTAACAGGCAGAAAGACAGACAAGATTTTTTTTGCATCAGTAATAATAGTATACATTTTACTAACCGAAATAAATAGATGCACGGCACTATGTTCGTAATATTATATGAATAGATATAAACTCATGCTTGCCTAGTCTTTGCCAAAGCTATGTTGGGGTCGTCTTCCATTCGCGCCAAATTTATCTGTATACCAAACTGACGACCTTGAGTTTAGCAGCCAGGTTCACTAACCACTAGAACACGTCTGGCGAAGAACAGGGATGGCAAACCTATGTTATGCGACACAATATTTTGGGTACGGGTTGCATTTTCAATACTCAATTCTTTATTAGCATTCCATAAGTCAAATACAGGTGGTACATTTATGAGCTAGGATCATTATGGACCCGGTAGGGCACAGCTTAAAGAAGTTGGATAGATATGCAGCTTATTACTAAAATTATAATTTTTATATCTAAAATACTTTAATAAAACTATTTATTAATCAAAATAATACAAAAATGTTTTGAAATTGTGCGTGTGTGATTATAATTATGTGTGTGAGCATGTGAGTATGTGTGTGTGTGTGCGTGTGTGTCTGTGTGTGTGTGTGTGTGTGTGTGTTTATGTATATAACGTATAGGTTTAGTTTAATAACAACATTTCAGAAATATAATGTACAATATATAGCAGTCACTAATGTATCTTTATTTGTACGTACGTCTGATTGTTTCAGAACCAAAAGAGGCTTTATCTCAACTGAGCAACTTGATATCGGCATCAGTCACATTTATTTCAGTACTGTTCATGCTTGCTGGCTTGATACTACTCTTCGCCGATTTAACAGTAATAATTTTCGTTTATTTTTAACTAGCTTTTTCCGCGGCTCCGCCTGCGTTCATGTCGGTTATCGCGGCAAAAACTAACCTTTGTCCTTTCTTAGGATCCAAGCTTACCCCAAGTGTCATCCAAATCGGTTCAGCGCTTTAGTTATGAAAGCGTAACAGACAAACAGACAGAGTTACTTTAACATTTATAATATTAGTATTTGTATAATAACTTTCGTGAGGAGTATTCATAATTATTTAAAACAAAACGTTTTACTCACGTATATGATACGATAGTTTCGCGAGTCGAACTCTCGTTTCGTCTCGTCGATCAGTTCGACTCGCGACACCATCGCCGCCGCGTCAGCTCATGATTAGGGACTCCTATTGAGTCTGAAACTAGTTGGGCGATCCCGAGAATATACGTGAGTAAACCGTTTTGTTTTAAATAATGTTAGTATTGTTTTTTTTTAATTTCTTCAGGACCAAGAAGGCCTCGTTCAGATATTTGTGTGGGTCGTCTTTCTGAATATAGTAATCGGTTCGTTCCTGGTCCTGGCCATCGCTATGGAGTGCATGCTGGAGCCAGTGTGCCTGCTAGGGGACATGGATTGGCTATCAGCCGCTACGTCCCTCATTTTAATGGTTTTTTATTTAGTATGTAAGTTATTAATTTATTATTTTTTAACATTACTTTCACCTGCGATTTTATGTTGATTTTGAAACAACGGATTTGTATAAACATGGTAAAGATAAATATTATGTGGCCTTAATTTTTTTTTTATATACAGTGTGATTTTTTTAGTCGTATATCAAAATTTTCAGGTTGATAGTACCCGTGAAATTGAACAATTTTCTCCAAGGAACACGGCCCAAGAATGACAAAAAAAAAACAGACCGATGATATAGATAAAAAATCGTATATCCCATACAAATTCGATCAGATGTCTATTGATTTTACATAGCTCTGTTTTTTTTTCTATTTTTGCCCTATGTTTCTTGGATAAATTGTTCAATTTCACGGGTATCAGGTATCGGGTATCACCCTGAACATTTTGGAATATGACAAAAAAATCAACCTGTATATTAAAAAAATATTTGTTTCCTATACTTTACTTTAAGTTGTGGCCAATATGTTATGTTCATACTGTATTTAATGTTTGTTTCAGTGTGGTAAAGATAAATATTATGTGGCCTTAATTTTTTTTTTTTATATACAGTGTGATTTTTTTAGTCGTATATCAAAATTTTCAGGTTGATAGTACCCGTGAAATTGAACAATTTTCTCCAAGGAACACGGCCCAAGAATGACAAAAAAAAAAACAGACCGATGATATAGATAAAAAATCGTATATCCCATACAAATTCGATCAGATGTCTATTGATTTTACATAGCTCTGTTTTTTTTTCTATTTTTGCCCTATGTTTCTTGGATAAATTGTTCAATTTCACGGGTATCAGGTATCGGGTATCACCCTGAACATTTTGGAATATGACAAAAAAATCAACCTGTATATTAAAAAAATATTTGTTTCCTATACTTTACTTTAAGTTATGGCCAATATGTCATGTTCATACTGTATTTAATGTTTGTTTCAGTGTGGTTCTATTTCATCTGCGTGGCAAATAGTTACGTGCTTAACGGGTACTCGTGAATTTTACACATTCCAAGTAAAAGTAACACAAGTAAGTAAATTGGATTCAATCGCATTGGAGTGCATCACTATGGAGATCAGATTAAGGTGTTGTTACGTCAGAAAATTGTACGAAGAAGTACATACACAAGATTTGTTTTTAAGAGATTTTTTTAGTCAATTATACATTTTTTGACGATCGTTTTGGTTTTGTTTGTGTTTGGTTTAGTATTTAGAGTATAGAAAGCGTGGATTTTAGAGATTCAAAACAAAAAACTAATGCTTTAGACCACTCGTCTGCAGTAAAACTTCTTTATATACGAAACGTAACTGGCTATGAGAGAAAGAGACAAAAAATGTGTGCTCGTAACTCTCTCTCTTGTAAGTCTCCAGTACTGTAATATAAGAAATGTAACTCTCGCTCTTTTTATCTTCACTAACTTATATCTCCCTCTCAACTTGCGTTCGCCTCGCTTGATCACTGAAATCGAACGAAATCTAAAAAAATATTCTGTAAGTTACATATTTTATGGCTAAAATTAAATTCACTTCAAACCAACTTCGCCTTAAATCCATGGTGAGTTAAGGGGAAGCCAACATACAAGATAATAAATGTTGGCAGGCCATTAATTACGCGAAATGGCGCGGAGTGTAAATCTATTAGTATTTATAGTCTGTTAGTATTTATAGTCCAACTACATCTAGAACTGGACTGCTTTATGGTTGCTTGTATCTGTTCTTCCTATATTACTCTAAAGGGATCAGTAGAAATACATGGATGCGGATTAATAGATAGATACAATAATCCTGCAATAGATGGCCTATCCAGTACCGGAGATAGGAATTTCACTGAATTTGTTATAATTATGTTTGATATTGTAATTGGTGTCTTAGGGCTTTTTAGTATTAAAGCATGTATTTACTTAGTGTAAGTGACTTGTGTGACCATTCGAATTAAATTAAAATAAATGAATAATAATATAAATACTATACTGCGCTCGCAATTTATATGCCAAACTTGTCAACAAACGAAAGTTTTAGTTAAAGCAACTGTGATGCTTACATAATACGGTTCAGTTTTCAACTAAATATTTATTATGACTTTCAACAGTACCTAGTCAGTCAAAACTTAACTTTATTAACACTAACATAAAGTTGATGTTTGTTTCAGTGAAAATATAACAAGAATTTAAATAGCATTCATGTCAAATACACAATGCAATTTTTCCTCTGACGATAAGCTATATTTTAAAGTACCTATTAATTTGTATTCGTAAATGTAATAGTCAAAATGGTTTACAGAAAATAATTTTATATTTTTAAGGTTAATTTTATCATGAAGTAGGTAACAATAAGTTAGTTAAATTTGACAGCACAAACATACCTTCAGAAAACTATAGATCAGACTTATCTTGACATCTTACATACGTTACTATAAATTTAATTTTCAAAAACCCTTATCTATTTTGGCGTATAAAGCATGTTAGGTTGCCAAACGCTCTAGTCTGATAAGACCTTAACGTTATTGCTTCCGTACTTCATATCCGTTAAACACCGGATATTGAATTAAGATACGCATTTGTCCTATAATAATAATATATGTTAATGAAGATTATCGGTACAGGTAGAGATCACTTGTAGTAATAAATCTATACTAATATATAAAGCTAAAGAGTTTGTTTCTTTGTTTGTTAGAACGCGCTAATCTCCGGAACTACTAATCCGATTTGAAAATTCTTTCAGTTTTGGATAGCCCATTTACTGAGAAAGGCTATAAGCTATATAACATTACGCTGTGACCAAATGAAGCGGAGCATAATTGAAAAATGATGCAAAAATGAAAAACCGTTTAAACTAAAAGTCGCGGGGGACAGCTAGTATAGTAATAAAACTGTTACTATCCTATTTATGTGTAAACAGGCCAGGCCAGTTTTTGCAGGGGAAGAGGTAGCACACTAATAAAATATACACACACTATGGCAAAACAAAAATGTGTTCTGATAGATACACATCGAACTAATTTTGACACACAACCGAAAAAAAAAATACGCACACTTATAGATTTTCTTGTAGTACACGTACAGTACGGCCAGTATGTAGGTACTTTGGCCGAGGAAAACGTCAGCGTAAGTCATCTCCAGTTGTCAATGCTCTAAGAGTTTAATAGAAGAGGAACGAGAAATATTTACAGCTTATCCAAACTATTAAAAGCCGAAAATAATACGCCTCTAAGGTTTACAATAATTAAAAAATTGTATTTGATACATAGTTTTGATACAATATAATATAGTCATGTAATACACATTTATGATTAAGCAGTTAATTAAGCTAATTAATTAGCGGTTTCTTGTTCCGTCTCTTTGTTTAACAGACAATAGCTGTAAATGATACCTATATGGTGTATTGTCATTTGTCTGCCATAATACGTTCTTAGGACACAAAAGAATGAAATAATGTAAAAAAAGAAAAATACTCTACCATGACATCGTAATAGGAACTGTATATTATTTTATTATTGTTCAACAATTTCTAGTAAATAGACCATGACAAGTCTTCAAAGTTTATTTGGAATTGGTTTAGCTGCTTGGCTTTTACTTTTAACCGACTTTAAAATGAGGAGGTTCTCAATTCAACAGTATTTTTTTAGTATGTTAATAACGCGATTTCAAAAATCAATCCATAGGGTAGCTTGTAGCTCAGAGGTGGACAATTTTTTAGCTATTTTCTTTAGGTTTTTCTTAGCAACTATAAAAGTTATTGACTTGTAATTTGGTTTCTAGATAGAAGATGGTATGATGAAAATAAATGTCGATCAGTTACACGATTGAAGAAACTTTCCTCAATAGTTTTATTTATTGAAATCAGCTCTATAAAAACACTTTGTTTGCTTCCCCTACCACCAAACTATTCACCTTAATAATGTTATTTTCACAGTTTTTATTGTATCCGATAGATTTTGATTAATATCAGATTTTCCATTTTGTCGCTTACGTTATTATTTCCAAGAAAATCTATCGCGACCTTGACATATGTTAAGCTCTTTTCGTCTAATATAGTTACCTCAAGTTAGGTTTTTGTAAATATAAATACTTACATGAAAGCTTTACAAATTTCTGATAAATTAAGTTCACTAATTTTTTATGAAAAAAAAAATTTTTTTTTTTTATTTCATGCTGTCCCACTGCTGGGCAATACCCTCCCTCAATTTCTTCCATCGAACCCGTATTTACTCAACAGCTTACTAATCTTCAAGGAACACTAACAATATCTTAGAACTCCACAAGTTCGTAATTAAAGTTCCTAACACAATACTCTAACTTGAACATGTAAAACACAAGTTTTCGACAATGTCAGTTAAGTTTTGACGACAATACATCAAGTTGTGGTTTACTTAAACTAAGTTACTAGTTTGTGCTTAGGTTTAGGTTTAACGGCCATTTCTTTTCATAAGTTTTGATAGGTTGCTCTTAGAAATTGAGTGTGGGTTTTGAGTTACTATTTTGTAAGTTATTAAAAAGACATGTTTTCTGTTAATGCTTAAAAATATAACTACTAGTATTAAGCCTCCATATGAAACGTTAGCCGTTGCCCGCGTGGATGTTGGCTATCGCGGCAAAAACTATATCCTATAGCCTATGTCCTTTCTCAGGCTCTAGACTATCTGTGTACCAAATTTCATTTAAATCGGTTCAGTAGTTTTGGCGTGAAAGCGCGACAAACAGACGGACAGGCAAAGTTATTTTCGCATTTATAAAATAAAGTAAGAATTATAACGGAATAATTTAATTTTGACTTTTTATACTGTGTCATCTATCCCATTAATCCTTATTACCAAATATTTAATAACAGTAAAAGATAAATCACTTGTGTTTCGAATCTCAGAACATTTTGTTAATTAAAATATAATACGATAGCCGACTGCAGCCGGTACAGTCGGGCTCGGTTTCCAGAAAATAAAATAAACTCTCAAAGATATCGGACAACGAAAGGAAGTCGATACCTTTTTACACGGATGTAAAGTTAATAGATGGTGGAATAATAAAAAAAATAGATTTTAATTATTTTACCATAGTTGTGATGCTCAATGTACAAGAAACATTTGAATGTTTAAAAGTATTTTTGATTTTACAGACAAACTGGGACTATTTAATAATAAATAAGTAAATAAAATAAATAAATTTTTGTTACAACATTAATTTTAATCACAAAAAAATTCATACAGAAAATATTTCGAAATCTTTCAAACTTCCTTACCGTAAAATTGAGATACAAAATACCAACAACTTTTTATTTATGTAAATATGGCTGAAGGTCCCGAAATTCCAACTTAGTATGGTAATATATTACCAAATTTTATATGAACTCACAGAAAAAATGTTGAAGAGTTTCCTTCGTTGATAATCTTTGTAAGACTTGTAAGAAGTTAAGATAAAACCTTTGCGTATGAATAAGACAATGTATTATGAAGAGGGCTTTGATTAACGTTTACTACCTAAAATTATGATCTTAATGGATATGTGTCTTAGTTATTTACAATAAACTTTATAATTTTTATATTTACACTTAAAACTAAACTTTAAAGTAATAAAATATATAATATATATATATACTTGAAGTGTAATCTCGGCATTGCAACGTCATTTTAAGCAGTCAACAATGACTTGTAGCAGTGTGTGATTTCGAGCTAAAAAGATCATGATGATGAACTACGAGTTCTTCAAATGAACTGTTCAGTTACATACGCACTGTAAATTATTCGCAATTAATAAAATATTAATATACCTATCATATTTTATACTTTAAGCAAAAAATAATGGCATTGCTGATTTAATGAATGTGTAACTAAATTAGGTTTTTTTTTTTCGGGATAATGGCAAAAGTGTTCATTCTTGTCTTTTTGACAGACCTTGGTCTTTTTTAGGTTTTTATCCTTTCTTTTTCTTTTATATCATATACATAACAGCGTATAATTAAAAACATTTCAATTTTTATATCTTATTCTATTTGATGTTTTTTTTACCTAGTAAAGAAAGTGAAGCTTGTTTCTTACATACTCTAAGGTCATAAAACATTTTGAATCCGATTAGCAATTTATACGGCAAATCTCTTTTCTGTTTAGAAGCGTTGTGGAAACTTTAGTATTCAAATGTATTGGTGTATGAAATTGATTTCATTCTAAGATTTAAGATTTTTAGTTAGCGAATTGAAATGTCCTTTTTAAGGAAGTCTGTCTAGGAATCGTTACGAAAATTTATTATTATAAAGTTTTTTTTCTTGGTGTCCAGAGCTACAGTTTGGTGACTGTTTTGGAATATCCTTAGTTCTTACATTTATATTGTCAGCAGATATGGTTCAAAAATAAAAACATTTTTTTTTATTCTTCTTTTGATATTGATGGGCGGAAAAACCAGTCAACAATGACTTAATAATGACCGCTCAGAATTTTGGACATACTTGCTTTTCGAAACAAAAATTTGAAATCCAATCAAAATTAACAATAGAGTGAATAAAACTTATTTGACGACCTCCGTGGTTGAGTGGCGTAAACTACGGTTTTCAAGGCGTAGCTCGAGGTCCAGGGTTTGATCAACGGACGGGTCAAGGTTTGTGGTACCTTCGTTGTTTCTTATTCCATAATACAAGTGCTTTACCTAATAACAGTGGGTTCCGAATAATGTATGTGATGTAGTCCACATTTAAAACAAAAACATTAATTTGTTAGAGATAATTATTTTACTACATCTTATTTATAAATAGTTGATATTATCTAATCGTTAGAATTTATTTATGTGCAGATAAAGCAGGTTAAAATGTATTTAAAGTTAAATGACATAGAATTGCTTTTCCAGTGGCTTTATATCCATGTTTATTTCTACCGTTTCTATTTGCAGCCTATATATACCCGCCAAGTAATTGGTTCTCAGCATCAAGCTCTCTTGAAGTTCGATTGTCTGGCCAAACTTTTGCTACTGGACTTTGAAGCTGATATTATTAACACGGATAGCTGCACAAGTCTTATTGCACTGTCGGTTAATTAAAGCATTTGGGGTTCATAAATTTTTAGTTAGAAAAACAATGGAGAAGTTGACTAATTTTATACTTAATGTCCGTTAGATAGATTATTAAAAAATATTAGACACGTATTTTTTTTTATTAATATAACCAAAAATCACGACTATACATTGATTTGAAAATTCGCATTACGTCACGATCCAATCCTGAACTTCATCTACTTAGTGCTTTCTTATTTTGAAAAAGTAAACATTACGTTAATAATAATTCTTCAAGTGATGAAATGGATTACCTTTTAATAAATAATTTATTTAATAAAAAATGTGAACCTGCGATACGCAACTGGGAAGCAATTATAAATTGTTCATATTTTGTACTCGAAATTGTCATTATCGTACAGTAAAATAGTTACTAGCTTAATTACGAACATGTGTTAGAATATTGTTATGTAATATATGAAATTTGCTACGTAACTTCGGGGCGATTTCACCAGAGCACCAGGAAACTGCGATTCTTCTTCTTAGCAAGTCGATCAATGGCAGTAATTTTTTTCCAGCCACGCAAACAGCGTTTACACAATGGTTTTTGAGGTGTCACCAGCCCCGGTCAGGTCTCGGGTCAAAAAACTGCGATCCTAAGAACTAAGTTATTGGTGATCGTGTTTAAAATTTTCAAATGTCGAAACCGAAATGTCCAATGCTTTTGCCTGAATTTCAGTTTATGTTGAATTGCAAATTGGAGTATTAAACTCAATTAAATTTAACCTAGATTAGCTGTAACTGATCGCGTGTATATGAACCCGTGAAATCCACTTTAAAACTTATTTTTTCAGGATTAAAGCGGAGATGAAAATAACGTTATCTTTTATGGAGAAAAAATGTAAAAGAGTAGAGCATGCCACCTGGTCCCAGTTAACAGCTGAATGTTTAATACTTTGAGAGAAAATAAGTAAACTATAGAGTGCGCATATCGAGTATGAACAAACAAAATCGTAAAGTAGTTTCAAAACAGCGCGCCGTTTTATGAAAACTATCTCAATATTTTCCTCTATGCTTCTTACATAATATCGGAATCATTGATATTTTCGCATAAACGTCTGTCATCGCACGGATATTCACTTAAATCAGTTAACTAGCGTAGTACTTACAGTTAGTAATTTGCTTACGCTCGGCACAATGGGCTACAAGCAATGCGCGCACTTTATGCTTGTCTATATTTACTCTAAGGTTTAATAAGAATTAATAAGATTATTATGAAAGTACCTAGAAATGTAATGCGCGCAGTTAAAAATAATGTTATTGAATTTGCTATATAAGTAAGAAATACTATTATGGTTGTTTTAATAGCTTGCAAAAGTGAGAAAAATCCAAGGATTTCTCGGTCTTATATTATTCCTTTTGTTTCAACCCAATACAATAAGTAGGTATCTATTAGCTGAATACTGAAACTTCAGTCAGTTTTAAGTCGCCGTTAAGTCTCATGCTGTCTCTGTCACTTTAAGGTATACAGACAGATAGACATTTAAGAACGTCCTAAAGTTAAGTTGCCTTTCAGTATTCGGGTGTATGCGAGCTGCTATTGAAAGCTAGTTTTTCACAATTATTGAAAGAGTTTTTTTAAGTAGAATACATTACATGGTTCGGTTGCAAAAAAAATATGTAGCAGGCTTTTTCCACATTGATCTGCTTATGATTACAGCCATTGCAACCAGGTCAAAATGTATGGCTGGATCATAGAACACGTAATAACATTCAATCCCATAAATTTTCTCTTTATTCATATAAATCACATTGTGTAAACTGGTAAGTCGAGTTTATTAAAAAAAAAGAGTGTGCTTTAGACCATATGATTGAAGTAAAACTTCTTTATATACGAAACGTAACTGGCTATAAGATAAAGAGATAAAGTAAATTTGTGCTCGCACCTCTTTCTTTTGCCTCTACATTAATATACGAAACTTAACTCTCTCTGTTTCTATCTTCACTAACTTATATCGCCCTCTCAACTTCCGTTCGCCTCGCCCGATCACACTTTTCGTAACGCTCTCGTCACGCATTCACCAGCTTATTCTCCAAGTCAAGCGTGCGTAAAGAAGTTTTACTTCAAAGAACATTATTTATTGATCCTATAACAAGAAGTGCTTCGAGTTAACTTGAACTCTGACTCAAAGGTAATCAATAACAGTTCACATCAAGAAGTAAAGTGCGGTTATAATAAACTAGCTTCGACTGGAACTCCTTGCCAATAAAATAACGCCTCAGAGTTGATTGCAACGTGATAAATTTAGTTACAACGCTTGCAGACTGTAAGTGGCTCTTAGAATAGCGTAAAACCTAATATTTAAGTAATGCCTGAAAAAATCTGCCATACTTCTTAGCGAGTTGATCTAGGTTATATACCCCCCGTCCTTAAATTAATCGGGCCCGAGCCGGCCAAACTAGCAATAAAAATATGACTCTAATAAACTCTAAATAATTATATATGACTCTAAATAATTAAAACCTAGATCCAGCCGTACCTTGCTGTTTTTTAACAACGCACTAAGTAGTGCCCTTAGTGAACGGTGTAGACGTAGTTAGTTTTTCTGTTGCTCTGGCTGGAGGCCCTTGACTAAGCCGGTCTGGCGAAGCAGTCAAAACCAACGCACAGGCAATCTGCAAAAAATAAATTTCTTGTCGCATATTTAGTGGACACACAGATTCGTTAAGCCAATAGACAGGGTTCAAAGTAAATACCTTTTCATTTTGTTTCGACTGGAAAAACTCAGTGATTATCCAATTTGATCGACTGCTCGTTATTTGCTTAATTAATCAATATTCGATTGAATTGTCCGAGGTGAGGCAAAAACTTAATTAAAGGAATTAATCATTAATGTAATTTGATTTAATTTAATTTTCAGGTGTAGTATAAAACGAGCGATTTCATTACCTACTTGTTAAATCTTACTCACTCACTATAACCTCTTTTATGGTAATTAAATTTGTTCTAAAAGAAGGCATAATTTGCAAAGAAGTTTTTATATAAAAAAAATTTAACCTAATTGCCTTTTACATAATTTCATTACGATAAATATCTTATGAGATATCGAAGTTATACAAAATGATGATCAAGTAACACGTATTCGCGAAAAAACGTCTAACAAAAACGGGGGCTACTTCTTATTACGCGGCAGAAACCGCGGGGCACCGCTAATTAAAGTTCTTCGGCCTAGTCTTTTCCCAAGCTATGTTTATTACTGGGAAGCACAGTATCTCATGGAAAGACTGCTTGTAAGAATTGTAAGGACTTAACGACTGTCAAAGATCAACGTATGACAGTCGGGACCAACGGCTTAACGTGCTTTCCGAGCACGGAGGGTTCTCCGAATGTTTAGAAATGGTCACCCATCCACGGACCAACCGCGGCGAGTGGGGCTTAACCTATATCATTAGTCAAACCGTACGGCTCACACTTAGCTACGAGCCCCTCCACTATTTTATTTAGTATTTTATATCTGTTTTTATTTTAGGTATTTTCAGAGAATAAAATACTGCTCGTATTTTAGCTAAAATTAGAGCAAAGCTTAAATATATTAAATTTTGAAGTTACCGAACAGGTATAGCGTCCATATTTCGCTAAATCTAAAACATAATCTAACTTTGTTAGCCTAATCCACCTCGCTTGTTAGCTAGACTCAGATGAGTATTATAATATTGTATAGTTTGACAGTTACTGTCAGTTATTTGAATATGATAGTTTGCTGTCATTAAGACTTTAGATTTGACTGGCTGAATTCATGTGCACAAGGGCGTAGATGGTGAAAGGTTGAATTGATTAAATACTCATTTTAATATTTCTTTTTTTTTTAAAAACGACTCCCTCTACGACTCACTATGGAATTTAATCTTTGTGTCGCGGGGGGTTTCACAAACATTCAAATCACATGCACAAAGAACACCCAGACTTGAAACAAGTATTTGTGGATCACACAAATGCTTTTCCCATGCGGGGATCGAACCCGCGGCATGTCGCGCACAGAGATAATTGGCGTGGTGACCTATACCACTCGGCTACCCGTGCATTGTTTCTTTTAATGTTATTTTTAGATAGTACTAACCAAATCAGTTCTATAAAAACCAATGTGCCGTTTTGCATTCTCGTCAAATTTCAAGAGGCTATTATAAAAAAAACCATTATTATCTAGTAAGTACGAAATACTTGAATATGACACATCTGTCAAAATCTCGTAATAAACTTGCGTGATTGTACCACAGAACTGATAAATACAGTAGAAAGCGCATGTGGGCGGGGCGCGCGTACCCCGGCATAAGCGGGCTCACGCGTATGATACTCCGCACTACACGTCGCGCACGTCAGTCTAGTTACGATCGCCACGGTGAAACAAGCTCGACTAATAAATACAAAGATGCTATTTTGTACTGTTTTAGAGTGCTAGCTAGATAGCAGCGACAAAAATGTATCAAATAGTGGAATTTCCCATCATCGATTAGTCCTGGTTTATTTTCTATTGATAAAATTTTGAAAAACAATAATTTGTAAAAAAACGCAAATAGAAATT
Organism: Diachrysia chrysitis; assembly: GCA_932294365.1. Lineage (NCBI taxonomy): Eukaryota > Metazoa > Arthropoda > Insecta > Lepidoptera > Noctuidae > Diachrysia > Diachrysia chrysitis. Next base: position 7,834,815 of record OW028664.1, read on the forward strand.
TACTTTATTTTGTTGGCAGTTAGGTTCACTTTTTTTTAAAGGAAAACAATTATTCTAGAACATTCCGACAATGCACAATGTCAAGTTCAGCTACTCATTTAGGCATTACCGTTATCGATAGTTTCAAATACAGACGTTTTATTTATGTTGAACTACTAAAAAAAAAAACTTTCACATAGTTAAATTTTTACAGATTCAAAATGTAGTTTTCATATTATTCGAGTAGTTAAGGCCTTACACATTTTTTTTAGCTATTTTAATTTCGTTTTTACTTCATTAACTTAGCAACTATAAAAGTTAGGGACATGAAACTTGGTTCCTAGCTAACTTTCCTCGAAACTTTAATTTTTTGAAATCAGCTCTATAAAAACACTTTTTTGCTCAATCCACCAAACTATTTAACTTAATAATATATTTTTCACACTATTTGATGCATCATTATATCTATAGATTAATGTGGATTGATTCTTTATTCCATCAGATAAATTTCGATAAATATAAGATTTTCCATTTTGTCGCTTACGTTATTATTTCTAGGACAATCTTTCGCGACCTTGACATATGTTTAGTTCTTTCCGTCCCGTTAGCAAGCAGTTAGTATTATCTCTCTCTTACATTTGATTTCTTTTTGATTCTCTTAGGTTGGCTCTCCACTCCGCTTAACGCCGCTTACATGCAATTATTCGAGTAGCGCCTTAACTCTAATTTATCTAAGAATAAAAAGTAATGTCGATAAAATAAGGCAATGCCAATGTTACATACCTAGCAAAACACATTTAGTAATAAGTTTGATCCAGAAATATCAATCTTATTCATGTGTGAATACAGCTAAATTGAATGAATTTAATATAGAGCCATCTAGCAGCGAGTAGCATAACTTTCTCTTCAAACTATTCTGTACAATAAAGGGTATACAATTAACAACACTGTTAACATGCTGTCATGGTTTTTATTCTATTAAGTAACGCTTGATAAACCGCCTACTTCAAAATGCCCAATGACGTGAAGGATTTTTTAGTGTTACGAAATACGATATACCTACCTTTGTGTGAGTTTGGGTGTGGTTTGGGTACGCTAGTCTCGGTAGAAATGAAGCGCTATGCGACTTCTACTGTATTTATCTGTTCTGTGGATTGTACGCATAAACAAACATAGGTACTACAATTTGTAAACTAGTTAGTTGCGCCGTTTCTTCTCCACAGCCCGAGCACTTAGCAAGCAGTGAAGGGTGGGCGAATCAGGGTCCATTTTAATATTAACGTTTGAAAAGTGCTACTTTCTAGCCTATTTTAAATAAATGAGTTATGAATTTGAATTTTTGATGTTAAAAACAACACAATTTATTTTTCATTTCCCTGATAGAGCAACAGAATAATACAGGGGCAGAGTATGTAAATAGATAGAGAGAACACGTCTCCTCTACTCCATCAAACTCATAACATAAGACTCATAGGTACATCTTCTTCTATTTTATAAACATGAATGTTTGTATGTTTATCCCTTATGAATTCCTAAACCAATAATCATAATGTGATGAAACATTGGTTGGGTGTCCTAACGACTTCCAAGAGGGAGTTCAATTTCTAAACAAAAAAAAAAAATACACTATATGCAACTAAATACTAATTTACTTAACGTGGCATTGCAACGTATGGCCGGATGCAGCTAGTAGTAGTACTACACATCTCAAAAATTAGGATATAACCTTTTTAGTACTGAAGACATCAAACATTTTCTCATTTTATTTTAAATATTCAAAGCAAAATTAAACTATACCATATACATATATATGGTCACGACGTCACAAGTCAATATATCGTGTTTGTAGGTACGTGGGTCAATTAGGAAAAGCTAAATTCGTCGAAACTGCCTTTAGGAAAAAGGTAGACCCTTCGGCACTTTGTTGGCCCAAGTGACACGTCGACGGCGTTTAGTATTACACTTAAAACAAGGAAGTTGGTAAATAATGTGGTTATTAGTTTTTGAGTTCAACTTTCAATTGTTTAATGAAATCATCGATCAATAATTTTTCGTTAAAAAAACCTTTTTAATGAAAAAGGATTTCTAAATTTTACCTATTTGTTTTGTTTCTGGCATTATATAAGTTCGAAGGTCGAAAGAATGAGAAAAAAAATCTTGGTAGTTCGAGTTTTGAACTAATGAATTAAACTAGTGATTATAGGATGGATATGTTTTTAAAAATAGTGTTATTGTAAACAATTGTTGTTGATCAAATAAATAATTAATAAATAAATAAATAGGAATACTTTTTTTTCTTTTTTTTTTTTAAGTTTTTCAACTGGGTTTCGTCTCGTACTCTTAGCGAAAGGGAAGCAGCGATAGCGATGGCATTTGTTAATGTAAATAAATAAATCTGGACAACATCACATACATTGCTCTGAACTCAAAGTAAGTAGCTAAAGCACTTGTGGTATAGAATCAGAGACAACGAAGGTACCACAAACACCTAGACCCGAGACAATGTAGAAAAGTGGTTTTCTCCATTGACCCGGCCGGGGATCGAACCCGGGACCTCAGAGCTGGTGACACCATGAAAACCGGTGTGTACGTCACTCGACCAAGGAGGTCGTCAAATGTAGATACATTTAATGCTATCGGTGCTCCGCTTTCCGCTCAAGACGTATACCACCGCAGACTGTGGAGTCCGCTGTCTCTCCTGACAATACCCGACGGTCCGCCGTGAGCTAGGTCAATTAATTAATTGATAAGAATATAATCAAGTACGAAAGCTCTCTGTCGGCATACGATCATGTATGTTCCATAAATAAACGTGTTCGTTTGTCAAAGGAAACGCGCCATTTTGGATTTGAATAAATTATTTAGCATGACTACATTTACTCTACACTCTGTATAGTAAATAAATTAATCAGCATAATATGAATATTTATTTGAATTGAATAAGATTTTATTTCAATATTGTTGATGTGTCTCATATTGGGATGTTGAATAATATTTATTTTTGATGTTTGTCTTTTAGATTAGAGAAAATATTAGAAACAATAGAAATTGAATAATTTTTTCCCTTATCAAAACAATAAAAATTTACTGAAGTAAACTACTAACTTTTAAGCTGAAGGATCTTTGACGTTAATATTTGGCGAAATCGTAGTGTGACGTCACGCGAAGTTTCCATTTGCTGTATCATCGATTTTTTTGTTTACGAGAAAAAAAGGGATTAAAAAAATACGTATTAAATATTTTTTAATATCCATAAGATGTACAGGATAAAAAATGTCATCGTCCTTATTCAATTATAAAACACTAGCTTTATATCAATTTTTTTTTCAGTATTCAAATTTTATTATTCAACCTTTGTATAATGGTTACTATTATTAGATACTGGCCACCCGCCCCGGCTTGGGGTAACAGAGCAATATAGCCTACGTTACTCAGCGATAATGTAGCATTCAAAGTTGAAAGACATTTTGAAATCGGTTCAGTAGTTTTTGAGTTTATTAGTTACAAACATAAAAAAAACAACAAATCTTTCTTCTTAATAATATTAAGTAATAAGTTAAGTGTAGATATAGATAAAGATGTAGATAAGATATTTATTAGCAAGTAGTTGTTTCAAATTACAAATGATACCACTCCCAAATGATTGAGAGTGGGCAGAAAAAATAAGCAGAATATTTATCGCTAAAATTCTTCGTTACACCTACGATATAACTTATTTTTATCACGATTTAATATCACATAAATATCGTGTTCTTAGAATAAATAAATAATAAATCTTGACAGATTTAGTTCTTAAAAGTATTGAAAAAGTAAGTGACAGTGAATACAATATTTCACAATAATTTTATGTTAGATTTATCATTAATTTTTGATGCAAAATAAAATTTTAAATAATTTTGAAATATATTACAAATACTCATCTTTCTATATCTGTTGTAAATACTATTTTATGGACATATATTTCGTTTTACAAAACAAGCTGTATGTCATAATGCAAGAAAACAAAATTCAGTCATTAATAATTTATATTGAATACCTTACTTAAAATGGTACATCAATTTATGTAGCTTAAGTCTTCATGAAATTCGCTTAAGATGGTATGTAATGAGGATGGATGAAATTCATGTGAATAAAAGAGTGATGAATTTGGATGTGGAGGGCTGGAGAGGAAGAGGAAGCCGAAGAAAAGGTGGATCGATTGCGTGAGAGATGATATGAGGGAAAAATAATAAGTGGAATGGAAGGAGAAAACATTATGCAGAGATCCCGAATAAATTTGAAAAGGGGTATTAAAAAATATTTATAAGAGATGAAGAAAGACTTATTGTAATAATAAAGTGTACAGTGTATAAAATACCTGTGTTTGCCCATAGTACCTACTTATTACAGAAACTATTTCTATTACTGTCAATTCAGACTGGGACATTTGCCAAAACAGAATTCCAGTTTGCCAAAGCCAACTGTATTTTGAAACAATAACAGAATAGTGGTATTCAACTAACCTAATATATATTCAAATAATACACATACGAACAAAATAAATGTAACACCAAATAGCGAAGTCAACTCTAAATTAGTATTCCATGAACAGATTGGAGGGCAATAGAATTTCGTTGGCCCGACGTGTACATCAAACAATGAAGCTTGTAAATATGTAACAAATAAGTATACCGCCCCGATATATCAAATTACACTGGCGTGCACGTGTGTTCACACATCTTTGGTTGACAATAAGTTGTACAAGGGATAAGCGATGAGCGAGATGAACTTTGCTATCATGCTGTAGTTGGGTTTGTGAAGTTTAAAGTACCTATATAAATGGGTCCAAATGTAATGTATACATAGCAAACTAGATAGGTTTGCAGGATAAAATGTTAGTGTGGTCTGCAAACCTATCTATTTTGCCGTGTGTTCACTGGTCACATTTTACAGTTTTTTAATTCATCACAATATTGTGTACAGAAAATATGTTAACTCAATAATGTTTATTTACCCGTATAGGTATTATAACTTGTAATGCCCATAGGTCTTGGCTTGACTCAAAGTTCTCATATAATTTTGATATAAAAAAGGTATCTTTAAACCCCCGCAACATAGAGATTTCTTAGTAGTCTTTCATTTTTAATCTTTAACGCAACTAAACATGCTTTTTAATGTGACAAGCCCTCCACACTTGCCCATAATTGCAACTTCTGTATCCCTAGATCTACCATGATAACCAATGAATACCACCGAGACACTTAAGCTCGGTGTGTCGAACGATTGACTGTCTTGAAACCCGAAGTTACGAAGTTAATTTAAAAAAAAATTGTATTAAGGAAACATGATATTCGCTTCTCTCTTGTACCATCGGTCACTCATATAATCGTGTTAGAGAAGCTCAGTGGGGGGATCGCCGGCGGGCTTCGACAAAACATAAATCCATGTTTTTTTTATTATTATATATTTTTATTATATATTTCACCCCCAGCGAAGCTCATATAGCATGTCCTTTGAATATCTAGAGTTATGATATAAACAGTGCGGCTCTATGTATATAGATATTGCAATTTCGTTGTAGGCCAAAACAGCGAGCTAAATATTTTTTCAAATAATTTAATTTGAAATGTGTGACGTATATAAAAATAGGCGGAAATGTGGTTGATTACAATGAGAATACCGTAATTGCACTCACCAGTTGGCGCCACTGGCGCGTCAGCTGTCAAAGCCCACCAACAAACTATGGAATTTGTCATTTCGGTCATGTGAAATATAATCGGAAGTACTGTAAAGTAAATAAACTGGCGATATTAATAAAAGAGATTTTATTATTTGGAAAGTATTTTTGAGAAGATTAAAGTCTTGACGTATAAAGAGGTCCAAAAGCTGGCACATAATAGAAGAAAATGGAAGGAGCTGCACCGACAAGAGCTAGCTCTAAAATAGATGATGATGATGATTTTTGAGAATGAAGAGTGATAATATAATATATTTTCGAAAGCCAACTACATACGTGTCATATCTAAGAAAACGTATATTTACAGTATAAGGGAAAAAACAATCTCCTGAGAATATCAAAAATAAATTTAAACAACCGTCAAGTTGCTCATACTTATTTATCGTAGCGTTGTTAAGCACGTAGCAGCTATGTAGGTGATTCGTAGCCGTAGCATTTCGTAGCGCTCGCGTAACACGTTTATACAGGGTTTAATTTAGATGTTTAGGGTCTGGTTTTTGTGTGTACTTAACGTAAAATAAGTAATAGTATAGTGAGTAATAGTAATATTGACTTTAGTTATAGTAATTTTGACTGCACGGATAGCCGAGTGGTATAGATCACTACGCCAATTACTAATGTGCCCGACGTGCTACGGGTTCGATCCCTGCATGGGACAAGCATTTCTGATCCATAAATCCTTTATCCAAGTCTGGGTGTCCTTTGTGCATGTGATTTGAATGTTTGTGATAACCCTGCGACACAAGGATTAAATTCCTTAATAAAGGAGACATTTACAGAGAAATTTGTTACGCTTGCGGTATATAATGTAGAATTTTCTATTCATCCATATATAATTTAAAAATGAGAATTCATTTTGGGAAATCAGAATTGATTTCCCTTCGTCACGCCAAAACTTCTGAACGACTGCACCAAATTAGATAATTATTTTTTTGTCATATTCCTTATCATAATGTCTAGGTTTATATAGACGAAAAAAAAACGAATGAAAATTATTTAAAAATCTCAGACCACCCGTGCAAAGCTAGGCCAGGCAGCTAGTACTTTATACAAATCAAAACAATGATCAAATTCATCCGTTGTCATTTATGTTTATAAACGAACACAAATCTACTAGATTCAACCCAAACGCGATAGTTCATCAAATTAGCTCAACCACTGTGTTAAACAGATAAATTCAATTTGATGACGTATTCATACATTTTGGACGATAGCAATGATACGCAATGACCTGACAAAATTTTCCATGTTCGAAGCTTTATTACGAATATTCTGTCAGTTTCCCATACTAGGGTATTTAAGCCTTACTAATATTATAAATGCGAAAGTAACCCTGTCTGTCTGTCGCGCTTTCACGCTAAATTTACTGAACCAATTTGAATGAAATTTGGTACATAGATAGTCTAAAACCTGAGAAAGGACATAGACTACTTTTTTCTTACATATTTTACCATATAAGGCGTGCAATTTTTTGTCATGTTTATGTATTTTGGTATACTGGTTTATCTACAACTGTAATGTTACAACTGCAATATATTATTATTTATCTAGCAAATTGCAAAGGCCTGTTCACAGAGTCTAATTAAGCCATTTCATTAAAGCCCTCAAACATATTTTAACTTGTATAATTGGGGAAAACTTTTCAAACAAGTCGGCATCATAAAAACCGCGACATTTGGACGTTTGGCCAAAAAATTTCGCAGTTATAACGAGTCTCGCGAGGGCCCTGTAAAGTGGTTGTATAGGACAATAAACTGGTGAAGATGAAGACTTGATGGCAAGTGACAAATAGTTGATGTTCAGATGTTTTTGGTTCGGATACGCTATTTGTAACCGAATACCAGTTCTTATTTATATCTGTTATTTATTGTGTATATTTTTCTCCCTTTACTACGAAAGATCGACTTCCAGCCTTAGCGGATACAAATCCATGCTTATATTATGAATGCGAAAGTAACTCTATCTGACTGTCTTTCTGTCAGTCTGTCTGTTACGCTTTTACGGCTAAACAGATGATGTGAAAGATACGCAGAGATATAGACACTTGACCCTCCCATTAAAAGTTATTTTTTTTCTCCAGACAAGTATTCTGACCAAATTTCCGTGCATTGTTACGAGAGTAAGAAAACCTCCTTCTATACCTACCTTAGAGAAAAAAATAAGTAAACTATAGAGCACGCATATCGAGTATGAACTGTAGGCACTAATATGAACATGTAAAATCGTAAAATTAGCGTCAAAACAGAACGCACCGTTTTATTAAAACTATGTCAAAACAATAATATTAGTTGGAACCGTTGATATTTTCGCAAATACGTCTGTCGTCGCACGGAAAATCATTTAAATCAGTAAACGAGCGTAGTAAATTTAGCAAAAAAATTGCTTACGCTCAGTACAAGGGGCTACTAGCGATGCGCGCACTCTACGCTTGTCTATCTTTACTCTAAGCTCATGGTATATTTACCAACCAGTAAAACAAAGATTTCTCATTATTTGGTCTACAAATCAACAACTCTATTCTACTCTTTGATCAGTATCAACACCAAACACTTTAATCTACCGCCATATTTGCGGTTGAAATTAATTTGCCGTATCATCCTAAAACAGGCGTCCATTTGTCACACCCCCATAGCATTTACCAGATAAAATCTTCGCACAATGGAACATTTTTGAGCAGAATTTAATTAACCCTGTGACCAGCATGTTAATTGGTGTTCTAACTGTAGAGAGTATTATGAGAAAAGTAGTTTATAACTTCATTGTACCCGTATTTCTTTATGTGACCCTATTAAACCCGTATTTTGAGCAAGCCACGTAAACAACTCCTTTTTATATAGAACTAGCTTTTGCCGGCGATTTCAACCGCGTATATGTTAGCTATTGCTATAAATAATAGCCTATGTTCTTACTTGGTTTTCAATCTAAATTCATACCAATTTTTTTTCAAAATTTGTTGATTATGTGAATGGGGGAGAAATGGGAGTCAAATAATATCTGATGGTAAGTAATCATCGCAACCTTAAAGTATAAATAAGAAAACTATAGAGATGACTAACAGAGTATGAACTGACAGCACCAGTATGAACAAGCGTCGTCGTAAAATTTGTGTCAAAACAAAGCACGCGATTTTATTAATATTATCTCGAAACCTAATATTATCCTAATAATATCAGATACATCGATATTAACATTAGCATAAAAGTTTGTCGACGCACGGAAAATCACTTAAATCAGTAAACGAGCGTAGTACTTACAGCTTAAAATTTGCTTACGATAGGCACAACGCGCTACTAGCGATAAACTCCATGCTTGCTTATGCATACTGTAAGATCGCAGCCCACAACATCTCTGACACCAGATGTGGGGTAGATCGCTTTGGTTGACGATGTCAGGTCTAGACAAAGTCCGTTTTTCTTTCTTTTTCTTTCTTTATATGTTAAAGAGTCCAGACTAATTTTTAATGACCGTCTGTTAGTACATAAAATACTAGCTGTTTCCCGCGGGTCCGCCCACGTGGATGTCGGTTATCGCGGCAAAAATTAGCCTATGTCCTTTCTCAGGCTCTAGACTATGTGTATACCAAATTTTGAAAACTCGACAGACAGACAGAGGTACTTTCGCATTTATAATATTAGTAAGGATTAGACAGGTTTTTTTTTTATTATTACATTGTCTTTACGTCAAGAATAACTGCGTCAATTCATTCAAAAACATGTTGACTTTAGAACAATGTCAAATTAGAGTCCTGGATTAACGGATCACAAACGAACCATGATTGCGTATAACGCGGACCGTTTATTACGTATCAGGCAAAAGATAAGCGACAGCAATTGAAAATAAAATATATAAAACTATCCGTACTAATAATATAAATGCGAAAGTATCACTGTCTGTTTCTCTGTTACGCTTTTGCGGTAGAACCGCTGAACCGATTTGGGTAAAACTTGGTATTGGGTAAGCTTGGATCCTAAAAAAGGATATAGGCTATTTTTTGCCGCGATATTCGACACCCACTCGGACGGAGCCGTGGACAACAGCTAATTGCTTTACAATTGCTAATTTTTATGGCGTTATCGCGACATAATACGAATTACTAATTTGACAGCAATAATTATGTAAATTTTGCTGATTCTTTGCTATTGCAAGATACGTAATACCACCGCGGGTTTCAATTTATACAGCCAAACATCGAACAACCTTAGTTAAATGCTAGTGTTTCTATTCAATTTAATTGGATTATTTGGGACCGTTTACATACCTTAATGTTTGATTCGAAGTTCAAATAGTTGGATATGTGTAATTTTGTATGTGTGGGTTGGGTTTCAGTAATTATGTGTTCTATAATTGGGATGTATTTAAGCTGACACGTGTTGATGTTCATTTGTTTATGCAAATAATATTATATTATATATTATATATAATATAATAATATTTAAATAATTTTTTGGATTATAAGCTAGATAATTACAGCTTCCAGAGGTCCTAGCACAAACTCTATGTCACAAAAAGTCAAACATCAAACTATGTATTCCATTCTAAGATTATAAATATTGTTAATAACACTTTCATTGTGTGTGACTTTGTACATTAAAAACAATAAGTTACTTTAGGTACTTTGCTTTATAAAATTGCTATTAGTTTTTGCATCGCGCATTGCTAGTAGCCCTTTGTGCTGTAAGGAAAATTTTAGCTAAATGTACTACGCTCGTTTACTGATTTAAGTGATTTTCCGTGCGACGACAGACGTATATGCGGAAATATTTTTAAGAGTAATAGATTAGGTTTTGAGATAGTTTTAATAAAACGGCGCGCTCTGTTTTGACACAAATTTTACGATTTTACTTGTTCATACTGCTTACAGTTCATACTCGATATGCGCCCTCTATAGTTTACTTATTTTGATCTCCAAGTACATACCATTACTCTTGTATACTGAGTTACAGTACCTCTTATATTTTTACGATCTCAAGTCAATTACAGGCTGCGGCAAGGCATAAAACAACTACAATAAAAACAAACATTCGTAAAAGCATTCGCAAAAGCATACACGAACCTCTCTGTTTGCTCTCACACTTTTATAGAATGGGAAAGCAATAAACTGTAATGGAGATTCTTCTACTCTCTGTAATAAAATATTTATGAAAGAAAGAAAAAAAAACTAAAGTTAAGAATTTAACGACCTCCGTGGTCGAGTGGCGTACACATCAGTTTTCAAGGTGTCGCCAGCTCTGAGGTCCCGGGTTCGATCCCCGGCCGGGTCAATGTAGAAAACCCCTTTTCTAAATTGTTACGGGTCTGGGTGTTTGTGGTACCTTCGTTGACTCTGAATTCCATAACACATGGGCTTTAGCTATTTACTTTGGGTACAGAGCAATGTATGTGATGTTGTCCACATTTATTTATTTAATTTTATTTATTTTTAATAAAAAAATACGTGTTATAGTGGTAAAAACTATACAGTCGAACAACCTCTTTTATGGCGGTATAAAATCGTATAACTTTTTGTGTACTGTAGGTACATATAAGGTAAACGCAGCTATTACCGACCCTGATAAGACAATTTTAAAATCGATGATAATTATTAAGAGGTGTGATTGCTTTCAAATTCAGTGTTTTATTTTTATATGAAACTGTTATTTGTCTAGTTTATATTTATTACCTTATATGCCCAAGTTTAGAATGTTTTCTTAAAATTAAAAAAATATTAAGTGAATAACTCGATTTTTGGTATTACCGACCCATAGGAACGGCTATGAAGCTATTAACGATTATTATGAAGCTATTACCGAGTGTAACAAAACTAGGTATTTTGTTTAAATAAGAACAAGTAAATGTGGTTTCGGGAAGGTAATTAGCATGGATTAAGAAAGGCATGTAAGCTTGCATTGACTTTCCTCCGCTTTTTTGTTGATCCATGTTTCTGCAAAAAGAAATTTTATGTATTTCGTTTGCCATATTAATATTCATAATTATTTTTATTATTAGTTAATAATATTAGCTAGTATTTTCTGTAACCAGTTAACCACTAACTATGACGGGCCCGTTGGTCTAGTGGTTAGTGACCCTGACTGCTAAACCGGAAGTCGTGGGTTCGATTCCCACCCAGGACGAATCTTTGTGTGATGAGCACGATCATTTGTTCTGTCTGGGTGTAATTTATCTATAATATGTATGTATTTAGAAATATATAAGTATGTTTATCAGTTGTCTGGTTGCCATAGCACAGGCTCTGCCTAGTTTGGGATCAGATGACCGTGTGTGTGATGTCCCAAGATATTATTATTATTATATTAACCAGTGTAATGTAACATTATGGATAATGATTAGTATGGAGTCGGTAATAGGTTCCCATACTTGCTATCACCGACTCACACGGGTCGGTAATAAGCGATGTATATACAAATATGAAAGCGTTGCACCGACCCACAAAAACTAGATAATATGTATTTATTTGATATTTATAACTTTAACAGAGATTTTAAATAATTGATTAAACAAATAAGATTAATAAATGCACACATTATTATACGATGAAAGGTTATATAATTATGTTCCTTTAACATAACAATAAATGAATAATTTTACTATACGTGGTGAATATAAAATGGAAAAACAAGTAAACTATACAAAAAAGTATAGGTCGCTAATGGTGTGTAACAATGGCTGATTATTTGAGATTAAAATGTCTTATTAAAATAACTGTTTTATCATCACATATCGACAGAAAATAATTAAAACTAAATATAATGTTCAGGGCAATTACCGAGCAATGGATCGGCAATAGCTGCCACTATTAAAATTATTGAAGCTATTACCGCTCCATTTAAATTTCAAGTTTTATCCTATTGAATTACTTAAATTTTATGAAATACTATATGAAATAAAGAATTTACACTTAAATAAACACATTTAATAAAAAACAACAAGTACAGGCTTCGTATATTTCTGTAAAAAATCTTAAGCAAAAATTTAATGTGCTTACCTGTAGGAACAAGGACTTGTACCACACGGCCGGCGAGCTCGCTGTCGTCACAGAAAATAACGAATTTTGTATCTTTCCCGGGATACCACGCACACAAACGTTAGTTTTTACGATGCTCAATGAACAAACATTCGTGTTTCGTCAAGTACCTTCAGCATAAATCGTTCCAGTAGTATAAAAATTGCAAATTAATGGAATGGATCGGTAATAGCTGCGGATTTTCGATGGGTCGTTAATAGCTGCATTTACCTTAATAGACTTTAAAAAAAAACAAAAGAGCGGTCCCGGTCCAATATATTTTAATTTAATTTCGCAAAAAAAACTAATTTTAATTATTTTTTCCAAATGTGTGTGATTCTCATTATATTTTTAACCAATTTCCTGTCCCATGTATCACATATTATGATTCATGTCCATTGTGTAACTATTGTGTCTACTGTCTGGATAGCAAAACTGTTAAGTAGAATATTTGGATTAAATTAGATATTTTATCTATTTTTGAAGCACGTGTCCAAAAATAATGGATAAAATAAGTAATACCTAATTTTTCGTGATTGTTGCTTACTTCATCAAAAAATCTGTAGTATTCTCAATATATTTTTATCTTAAATTAGATCCAATTTAATAAGATCGAAATAAATTAAGTTTTCTTCAATAGTTCAGATTTCAACATAATTAGTTAGTGTCATTAAAGATTGCAATATTAACTTAACTCAATTTATAGATAGAAAGAAGTGAATTAGATTAACTTTTGGAAAGAAATTTTGATTATATTTTATTAGTTTTCAATCAAATCAAATGTAATTGAAAGAAATCAAACCAAATTTTAATTTATTGTAGATGATAAAAATCATAATTATTTTATGGAAAATTATCAAATTCATGTATGGATTTATCGAGGTTATACGTATATTATGTCTTGTCTTAGATTATATACTACCTGTATACCAAATTTCTTCTAAATCGATTTAGTGATTTTTGCGTGAAAGAGTAACAAGCATACAAATAAATAGACAACATTCATAATTATAATATGAATGGTAGCAAGATCACTAACCGATAAAGACAAAAAAAAACAGTATTTTGTCAATCAAGCCGAATCAGCGCTTTCTTTTAGCTCGCCCGAAAACCTAACGAAGCATGTCTCAACATGTTGGAACTAGGTCAAAACTACTCTAAGTGCATCGCATAGCTATCATAGTAAGACATTTTGTCCGTATATTTTACACCTTCATTTCAATGGAATTAATTTTGTAAGGGAAAAAACCGGATAGTTGCCACATTTTTTGAAAATACTTTATGTCTCTCAGTGTAAAAAGGAAACTACTTTATTTGTACAATGGGTATGTACTTTGGTTAATTATTTATTATTTTTAATTCAATTTAAAATTAACGAATTTGGAGCGAATATTTGTAATGAAATACAAATAGTAAAAAGAAAAACTTAAACCTCAGGCGGGACTCGAACAGGATATATACTCTAGGTGCTGCTTACCAGTTCTCGTTTGAATTTGTCTTAATACTCTCCCACGTATTTAGATTAAAAAGTATTTTCTAAATCCAATGTAACCTTTGTTCAAAAACAGAGGTAACATTCCTTTGGTTTACTGAACTCAATTTAAATCCTTTAGCGGTTACATTGAAATTGAGCTTTAAAGATCGAAACATTCTGTACTGGACTTGTTTGTGGGTTAATGCTAGGACGGGAGGTGAATACATGAGCCATGTAGATAAGAAGATTATAGGGATATCGACTAGGTTTTTTTAGATGTCCATCTTATTGACCTGTAAAAAATATTAAAAACACTAATTTTTATTTTTTTTACGTAATTAAAAGCTAAAGACGATACGTCACATTGTGTACATTGTGTAACATCGTGACGTAATAAGCCCCCACTCCTGAACGTTGATTCGTTTTATCTCCTTAGATTTTAGATATTTAAAAAAAGTAAAAAATATGTGTCTATTATTTTTTATTATCTAATTACGGATTATATAGATTTTTACTTTTCATACCCAGTCAAAATCCTTATTATTTTTACTAGGCTTGTGAAATTCTGAGGCTAAACATATTTTTATGCTCGTTCCTTCTCTGTATGAAAATAGGTTTTGACCATTGGTAGGACTGTTACTGGCCAGGATTTTATTAAAAATAAATAAATATATATATATATTTTTAAATTTATAATTACTAGTGTTATAAAATGCATGCATTAACAAATTTATCATGAGATAAAAAAAATAAATAACAAATCTAAATTCAATTTCCCGTTTCTAAGCATCTCTATACGAGATGAGTTCCCATAAAGCATCCATATATAAACGGTTTCTAGACCTTCGGCGATAAAAATGCATTAAAATCTATGCGCTTTACGACTAACAAGATGGCGCATAAGTACTAACATAAATTAAGTAAGTTCTTATAGAAAATAGTATGTTTATGTGTACTATATAGTTTTGGTCTGTGTTTTCGTCCGAAACGTTTAAATCATTCTATGAGATCATTTAATGTAGATGATAATAATGATAATATCTCACTAGTGTTGCGTCCTGCTGCCTGCTGTGGCGGGCCCACTTAGAGAGCTGGCGAGTCACCGCCTGCCCACGCCCATTTGATGGATTCGCGGGCGGACCCACTGGCAACAGCTAGTAATATTATAAATGCGAAAGTAACTCTGTCTGTTGCTCTTCCACGGCTAAACCGCTGAACCGATTTTAATGGAACTTGGTATGGAATATGTTTGGATCCCAAGAAAGATCAATATCTATTTCTTGCCTCGATAACCGACGCCCATGCGGATGGAGCCGCTGTCAACGGCAAATGTGTAGTAATTAAAATTTATAACTAGTATTTGAAAATAACGCAACAAAAAATCAACACAATATATTATATCAGTTACCTTTAAACACGTAAACTAATTCCAATAACTTTTCCGTCTAAAACAATAAACGGAAACACTGTTTTTCTTTTACGCACTGATTATCATGAGAATTCTAAGACCCAATATACAAATTAAGAGCGTTAGATAATGGGCCATTAGCCCCTATCCGTGACCCTGCTATAATCTTACTTATCTCATTATGGAGGGAGAAACAAAAACAAGGTTAGTACAGAAGTATTGTTTGAGCCGACATACGTAATAATACACCCTTATTTATAACTAGCTGTTTCCCGCGGCTCCGCCCGCGTGGATGGTTATCGCGGCAAAAAGTTACCGACGTCCTTTCTCAGACTCTAGACTATCTGTTTACCAAATTTCATTTAAATCGGTTCAGTAGTTTCGGCGTGAAAGCGCGACAGACAGATTGATAGACAGAGTTACTTTCGCATTTATAATATTAGTAAGGATTATTATGCAATGATATAATACACAAGACATGTTACTTTCATAGTTACCGACGTTTAAAATGTGATTGCGCTGGTATATGTCAAAATTGCGCTAATGAATAGTACAAAAGATAGGATAAGCACGTAAGTGAAAGAGATAGCTATATAATGAAAACTTTCTAATTAGAAGGTTTTCGAGTTCTCAAAATGCGAGCGAGAATGTATATGGATTTGCTCCCGTTTTCAGACTACCTACCTACTTTTTTTTTTTGGTTAGGCGGGGGAATCCTAATGGACACCCGCTCACTCGGGGAAGCGAACGGGTAGTGTCAGACTCTTACTGACTAAACCTGAACCGCCGTGCTACGTCATCCGCGTTTCGTGTTGGTGCGTGGTAATGCATTGCAATTCGTCACGCACACTCTACCTACCTACCTACCTTACCCTACCTATCTATTTATCTACTTATTTATCTACTTATCTACCTACCCTACCTACCTACCTATTCTCATTTAATCATTTAGTTTTCGTTTTTTTAATTTTCACAATAAGAAACACAAACTAAAAAAAATATCCAATTAAGTGCATTCTTTTGAAACTTATGCGGGTACATATATTTCGGCGATTCATTTCTATATCGAACAAGAAAGCAACAACTTAGTACTAGATAACTCAACTTTGTGATTCCTAAAAACTAGGAAACTTCTAATATACAGTACACGTATCTTCATGTACCTATATTGTTTTATGGGCCTTTTGTACCTTTCCCTTATGTTGTAATGTTAACGAACCAGCCGCGCTCCCAGTTACAAATTCACCAAGTTTTTGTTTTGCGCCCAAAAATTATCATCAGAAACTTTTGGAATTATTAAATTTCTTCGTAATTGCTTCATTTGTTTTGTAATTTCGTGGTTTCGTATATTTAGATCAGGCGACTCTGTATACTTGTTTGGTTTTTATTAAAAGTCTTGGCATTTCAGCCCTTTTTCATAACATACCTATGTAGCAATCAAAGACAACTATTAAAGTTTTTTAGTGTGTGTAAATTATTGTGCGTGACGGACGAAGGCCACTTAGAATTAATTAAGGATCTTGAATGCTTTTTGTGAACTTTGTTACACTATGCCATCATCTTATCTCATCTTCTTCGGATTCTTATCATTAAAATATACCTGCACAGATGTTTAATAATAATTTATTGTAAAACAAAAAAAAAAGACAAAACATAATGATGAGTTTTTTATTATTTTTTTTTTTATTATTAATTTAGAATTTTTTCGCAACAATATCATTCTATAAAATCTACACACATATGTTCATACAACAAACAAAAACTAAATTAGTAAACTATGAAAACCAATAACTGCTAGCTTGTACAGAACTTTAGCCTTCTGTACAGTTGTGAATAAGATTTTTTTAGGGTTCCATACTCAAAGGGCGCCGACGGGACCCTATTACTAAGCTCCGCTGTCCGTCTGTCGGTCAGCGGGCTGTATCAATGGATAGATAGTTAAAATATTCACAGTGTGTATTTCTGTTACCGCTATAACGACAAAAAACAAAAAAAATACACGTGTCTAGACAAGTTTCTAGATACGTCTTTTGCTAGATATTAATAATGACAACAGGTAAACCCTTGAAATAATTATAATAATATCTTGGGACAGCTCACACACTGCCATCTGATCCCAAACTAGGCAGAGCCTGTATTATGGTAACCAGACAACTGATAAACATACTTATACATTTCTAAATACATGCATATTATAGATAAATTACACCCAGACACAGGACAAATTATCGTGCTCATCATACAAAGATTTGTCCTGCGTGGGAATCGAACCCACGACTTACCATTAGACCAGGCTTGTCCTTGCTTGAACAACTCGCAATTGGCCGAGTTTTTTGGTACCATAAATGATTTAAAACTCACGAAATTAAAATTATCTTTGCCGTATTGTTATAATTTCAGTCAATTAATTTTTTGTACCGTCAAGAAAATTCAATTAACTTAATTAATTGAATGACAGAAACATTCTTCATAATTAAGGACTGATATCATTTTACTTTGACAAGAAATACACCGGGATTTAATAAAACACTAATTTAATGTCAATATTAATATTTCAGATTTAATATTAATGAGTATTTTTTCTTAAACTATTGTAGAAAGCTTAATTACCAAGAAAAAAGTATGAGAGAAAATGAATATTAATTAAGAATTTCTCGAAAAAAAAAGGATTTTAGTGATTAAAATGGAAACTTCTTGAGTAGCGAACGATACCTAACTACGTTTAGTGTTTTCTAACGTTGACTGTTAATTACTGTTAGATTAATTAAACAAGTTGTTACTCGGGATCGCCCGACTAGTTTCAGACTCAATAGGAGTCCCTAATCATGAGCTGACGCGGCGGTGGTGTCGCGAGTCGAACTACACACAGCAACAACTACTACTACAGTTCAACAACTACTATAACAGTACGTACGTTTTGTTTTAAATAATTATGAATACTCCTCACGATAGTTACTATACAAGATTTAGATGTGTTTCAATCAAACGATTTTCATTTTAGGTGAAATGTTTTGATTCAATTTTTGTTTCAATGTTTTGATTTTGATAAAGAACATTATTTCATCTTTTAGTAAAGCCCTTTTACCGCACTTGTCTTTCTGTATGTCTGAACGCGATAAACTCAAAAACTACTGAACCGTTAGCCCAATGCTTTCGATTTGATTCTTAGGTATATAGTTTTATGTATATTACAAGTTTTAGATTAAGTATAGTTTAAGTTTTTAGTTGTATTTATAAACGTATGTAATTTATATCGCAATAAAAATCATGAAACATCAAAACTTTATAATAAACGTGCATTCCCGCTCTTTAAAAGTAATGCTGCATTTAAACTAAGACAAATACTATCTTAGTAAGACTTTCTTATAAATAGTTTTATTTTCAATGTCACCTTGCAACCTACTCCATAAGATTAAATGTAGTGCGAGTCTGACTGGCGCTCTAAGAGTTCCGTACAAATTTTTCGGTGCGGTTGAAAAAAATGATTTTTCATACATCGATGAATGACACTATCAAATTTCCAACTATAAATATATGTTTGTAATCGCAATAACGTATTTTTTAAGTTACAAAACTATAAATTTTGACCTTTCTGATGTTTTCTTTACTTGTGACGGTACACCAGTACCATGCGCAATTTAGTGATTCGGGGTCGACAGGAAGTATAGGTTTTAAATTTGTCAGGAATTTATAGTAAATCATAAACGGCTGTTATTTTAAATTGCCTTGACATAGAAGCTTCATTTTTTTATCACGAGGGTCCGTATGCTTAAGTATTTGATATTAATTCCAACATGTTATTACCACGCATTCCCGAGTAAAAAAATCTTGACAGACAGACAGACAGACAAAGTGATCCTATAAGGCTTCCTTTTTTTCTTTTAAGGTACGGTTCCTAAAGACAGCGATAAATACAAACTAAATTACTGGTTCCGATTGGTTTTCTAAGTTATCGTTTGTTTTGATTGAAACCTTTAAAATGTTTTCATGTCTATTAGGATTCTTGCACACTATTCGACTATTTGCAGCACGTGTCTACATTGGGTATTTGAGTGCCCTCGTAAGGCCCTATGACCTTATTCGAGGACAGCAAAAAGTGGAATCTGTAGTGATTAAATTTTTATTTTCTTATTAACAGAATTACAAAAAAATATATACAAAAAAACAAAATCTTAAGATATATTAAAATTAAATTTATAACATTAATAAAACTAAGTAGCTAAATAAAAAGAAGGAGACTGATTAACCATTACCAAGCCAAAATTCATCTTCATCTTTGTCGATGACGGGAAACGTGCCCAGAAGGCTGGCAACGTTGCGACGATGAATTTATATGCATATTCTTTGGGCAAAGAAAATGCCAGCCTTCTGGTTACGGTTAGAGTCGACCAAACGTTTTGCGAGTTCCTTAAAAAGAGCTCGTGCACCTGGTCTATTGTTGTTAGTATGTATCTTATATATTAACTTATATTTATATGTTTAGCTTTAATACCTTACTGTCTGTGTTTCTTTTCGATGTGTCCTGTCGCATGCCTGCTGGCAAAAATATCGTAAGAAATAAGCAGTTCCTTTGTACCTGTTTGTTCTAAGATCTTTGTTCTGTGTATGTTGTGTATAGGTACATAAATGAATAAATAAATAAATAATAGAAAATGATAAAATAATTTTCTTTTTTTAATAAACTTACTAATTATCAGCCAATAAAACTTATTAAACTCAAGGCATATACTGAAATTTGGAGAAGGTGATTTAAAAATTTCTCATTTTAGAACCAATTTTTTCGAATGTTTTCATTCATTAATATTTAGTCCTTTGCGGGAACTGTTTCCTCCCAATTTAGTCACTGAATATGGACTCCTAAATATCGAAGCATTAGATTTGTTAGTAGGTTGGTAGACTTAACTAGGATTCTATCCTTTTTTCCACTTCCTAGTGTAAAACCCGAGGAAAACGTTGCTACAAAGTATAGAAACACGTCCGTCTTTGAAAGGGTAATTAAAGAACGCCGCTCCTCGTAAAACTCAGCTACACTGAAACTATCTTTTTACTGTTACACAGCTTTTCTTTTTATTGTAACCGAACATAGTTCAAAAACATTCAAAAATTCGGTAAAAACATAAGGGAGAATAGCTCGTGGCATTTGTCATTTGAAACTCTAACCTAGTGAGGAACGTTGTGACTGCAATTTCGACCCACCAAAAACATTTTCATGTAAAGTAACGCCAAGACGAGTAGGTACATACCTATTGCTTGTACGGTAAAAAGTTATGAGATCTTATGGAGAGCCAAGCTCCCAACTTTACACGCCCTCATTACCTCTCTCCTCTATTTTTCGGCAAACCGTGTGGCCTTGCCGAAAAATACGACGAAACGGATGGAGAAAAGGTAGATAGTGCCCTGCGCTTCCTCTGTCTCCTCCCGTCCCTTGGCACTACCGTGTTTTTTTCTTTGTAAATATTTCCTTGGCTTACTACAAAAAATAATAGGTACACAAATTGTACCTAAATATAACTAAATATAACACCTACTTATTACGTCTTTAGGGCGACGTACGCGACATCAAGTAAACCACCAATCTTGCGTTTGGTCTCTCTCAGAAGTCCGAGAAATGATGCAGCCCTAAACTTATTATTTTTAATTATTTGTTGAGCATTAACGCATGCGGAGCGAATATTAATAATTAAATACAAATAATAAAAAGAAAAACTTAAACCTCAGGCAGGACTTGATCCTGCGACTACTAGCTTAACGCGCTAGTGCCTCCGCTTGCGTTAATGCGTAACAAATAATTATTAATAATAAATATAATACCTAAATATGGCAAGTTAGAATTTCGGAGTGTCCAAAGTGTCCGCACACATTTTAATCTCGTCAAGAATATAGCAGTGAATGCGGTCAACTACTCTGTACATAAAATTTAACCTACTCTGTACGGAAAAAGTCCGGTGAAGCAGTCAAAGCCTGCGCTCAGGCTAACTGCGTAAATCTCATCCAAAAAAATAAAAAAAAAACTCTGTACAGAAAATAAACTGTCGTATTTTTATACAAATAGTTGCGCCACTAATACTCTCCCATTATAAAACACTCTTAATCTCTATTCACTTGTTTTCTTAACCCTGAAGTCTTCGCAAACATTTAGCGGTCGAGCTCTCGTAAGGTCATCGGTGCATTTAATTTTTATGGCAATGTTATCGTAATGCAGGTTGTTTGTTTAAACGAACGTTTTCCTTACCTCATTCGTTTTTATGATGATTTCAAAGTATGTCGCAAGCGGGTACGGAAATGTGTGGATGTCGACAGTTTTATTTAATGTAAAGAATATTTTAGAGACTTTGTGGAAGCTATGTATAGGTATAAAAATAAATTACCGAAATGTATGTACGCGCATAACTTCCTAATGACTGTACCCTTGGATAATTATTTATTTGTGTTACTTATTGTCAGGACTAGGAAATATAAACAAAATAAAAAAAGAAGATGATTTTAAAATCTTACAGTATGAAAATTTTGTTAGTGAATGTAGGTAGGTAGTCTGATGGTGGGCACAAATAGTGTTGATATTATTTAACGTTTGTTTTAATGTTTTTCTTTCTTATCGTGTCCATGGCATTGTGGCCTACAATTTAGCGACGAGACGAGAGAAGTGCATTATCAGTAGCTTCTATTTAATCGTCCAGTATACAGGTTCAAGGGCACAAAGGACAAGATAACAGGTCTTCCATTATTTGCGGACTGATACACATCTACATCTCAGGTTAGATGTGTCTATGTATGTTTTGAGTGTTTAATAAAGATAATGTAATAGAGATAATTATGTAATTTTCTTAAAACATGGTGTAGAATGTTGTGATGTTAATTTGAGCACTTTGATATTATATTAACACTAGCTGTCCCCCGCGACTTTGTCTGCGTGTTTTAGTTTCAACGGTTTTTCATTTTTGCAACATTTTTGTTTTATGCTTCGCTCTTTTTGGTTTAAGCGTAATGTTATATAGCTTATAGCCTTCCTCAATAAATTGGCTATCCAACAGTGAAATAATTTTTCAAATCGAACTAGTAGTTCCTGATATTAGCGCGTTCAAACAAACAAACATACTCTTCAGCTTTATATATTACTAGCTGTCCCCCGCGACTTTGTTCGCGTGTTTTAGTTTCAACGGTTTTTCATTTTTGCAACATTTTTCATTTATGCTCCGCTCCTATTGGTCATAGCGTGATGTTATATAGCCTATAGCCTTCCTCAATAAACGGACTATCCAATACAAAAATTATTTTTCAATTCGAACCAGTAGTTCCTGAGATTAGCGCGTTCAAACAAACAAACTCTCCAGCTTTATAATATTAGTATAGATTTTAATCCGCGTTCCAGAAATTCATGTTATAAACAAAGGTATATATATACATAGGTATATATATAGGTATACATGGTATAAATATAGGTATGATGCAGCTTAGTATTTTACTTAGTCCAAACAACATGGTCGATCATTGATAAAGGTTGATCTGCTTGGAATTTATGACAGATGAATTGAATATGGAAAGGGAACTGAAGTATTACCTGCACAAATAACTGGTCTGTAGTCGCCATTTGGGTAGTTCCCCACGTCTGAAATAGGGTTATTATACGCACGTCATTTATAATTTGACTGAACGGATAGCCGAGTTGTATAGTTCACCACGCTAACTACTACTGTACGCGACGTGCTGCGGGTTCGATCCCCGAATGGGACAGATATTTGTGTGATCTACTAATGCTTGTTCTAAGTGTATGTGGTTTAAATCTTTGTGGAACCCCTTGCGACACAAGGAATACATGCTTAAACCACTTCCTCACTTAGAAAAGTGCGTCAGTGGTTTAAGCAAAAAAAACTTGTCTTAACTGTAATTCAAATGTTACTATTTTGTACTCTCCGAATTCACATTTGTCTGATCCAGAACAAAACCTGTCAGTTACACAAATGTATTCACGAGGAGAAAACTTTCATCCTGAGCGCAACATGCAACTGCAGCAAACAAGGAATTACTAAAGAATCAGATTACAATTTAAATATTCATCAACTTTAAAACTTCGGAACACAAAAGCTTCATTCAAACCAAGTCTCAAAGTCGTCCTCAAAAATCTTGAAAAGTCGTCCAAAATAATAATAATATCGTGGGACATCTCACACACGGTCATCTGATCCCAAACTAGGCAGAGCCTGTGCTATGGCAACCAGATAACTGATAAACATACTTATATATTTCTAAATACATACATATTATAGATAAATAACACCCAGACACAGAAAAAATGATCGTGCTCATCACACAAAGATTCGTCCTGGGTGGGAATCGAACCCACGACCTCCGGTTTAGCAGTCAGGGTCACTAAACACTAGACCAACAGGCCCGTCAATGTCTAAAGGTTACTCCAAAATTATATAACATGTTGATGATTGATAGCGTTTAAACCTTCTTTCATCCGATATAAGAGGATAAGTAAAAACAATCAAGTAATATCTACGTCTAATCTCTGAAGTAGAAATATAAGTCTCGAACAATCCAGGTTCGGATCCACTTTGATTACTTTTCGATTGTGTTGTCTCGACTACAACTGGAGTTAGGAGTCTGGGATTATTGTATTATGTTCCATTTTACAAGCTTTTCTTCTATTTATGTATGTTTGTTTAGGTCAAATCTTCAAGCTAAATTAGAACCAGTTTTTGTCATAACACAAGCGCTTTAACTACTTACTTTTGGTTCCGAGCAATGTATGTGATGTGTTCTACATGGGAAAATTTTCTCAAACCAGTATGGTGATTAGATAAAGTTATTCATATTCATATTCATATTTATTTGCATTCCACAATGTATAAGGGATTTTACAAAATGGCTTAAAGCTAAGTACAATCATGGACCCTGTAGGGCACAGCAAAATAAAATTAAACTTACATCTAAAATTAAAACAATTAAAAAATTTATATATAAAAATTCAGCGAATGTACTTAATTAAATTTCTACATTTATTTATTTTTCTTATAGGAACTTGAGACTTAAGCTAAGTATATTTTAAATAACAGGTTTTTATTCGTTTTTATTCGTTAGTTAATCCATGACATGCTCAATAATCTATTATAGATATCGCTATGTATAGATATGTCAATTCTTTTCGGTTCTTTAATTCAATTCAATTTAATTCTTTATCCCATTCCATATGTGTTAAATAAGTGGTATAAAATAAAAAATCAATATGGACCTTGTCGGATAGGTACAGCAAAAAATTTTGAGGAGGGCTAAGTAGTAATAAGCTAAGTAGTAGTACGGGCTAAATTGTATACAATAATACAACCTTATTATATATTGTATATAATAATAATATACCTTCATTTCCCTCAGCTCATTTCACTTATTAGGTCACCACGGCTCTAGTATCTATAGTAACAATGAATTCCTCAAAAGTGGATTCTGAGCCTAACTATAATAGATCTTTCTCTAAACTTTGAAACTCAAAGTGATTTAGCCCCAAGTTATCCATAATCGGTTTGTGATAACTTTATAATACAATTTTATTATACTGTAGGTAATGAAAACTTCCATTAAAGTGTCTCATGAATTTTGTATCCAATTTTATAATTTCTTATAAATTTAAAGAGTTTGTAAAGTATTAATTATTCTGCCTTCAGTCTGTCTTTTAGATATTGACAAAAAATACAAAAATACAGTATATGGAAACTTCGCCTGACGACTACAATTTTAGCCTAATTTTGACGTCACAAGCCTCTCTTGAGCTTTAAAGTGATTTATCTTTATTATTTTGATAAGAAAAAATTACTTGTCTTAAATTTTTTCAATAACTTAAAGAAGGACATTAAAAAAAATTACAACTTCCCCATTATGATGTTTTGGAGTCCTCAAAATAACATATTATCTGCTTCATTTCATTATAATATCATTGGTTATAGGTACAACTCACATCTTTTCATATCACAACACACGTATAAACAGCCTGAAACAGATATATCCAATTTGACGTACGTATTTGAATAACGACTGCTGTAGAAAAACTAGAAAGAATTCGCAACATTTTTAATTACACGGTAGCGTAAAAAATGCAAAAATCCAATATCAAATAAAAAAGAGAAGCCAGCTTTTGATTTAACATCGCATATTGGAACGAAACTAAGTTATGTGTTTCATAGCATTCCTTATTTATCTGTTGCTGCAAATTCTACTGAAATATGCAATTATTTCTGGTAGATAGTTTCACTGACGAAATGCCGTGGTATTAGTTAGGATTCGAATCAAACTTTGAGTATACATGAAGCCCATAAAGCAAGTTTAAAGCATTTGTGTAATTTTGCAACTGTAAAGCATTTGTGTGGTCCACAAATACTAGGTCCAAGTCTGGGTGGTATTTGAATGTTTGTAAATCCCCGCGATAGTGTTTAAATTCAAGAGTACGGGGTTTTTTTTAATAAAATTAGCAAAAGAGTTAGGTTCATTCTATTATTTGTTGTTATTTTAAACTTTTTAAATGTTTATTGATATAAATATACTGCTCGGATAGCATTTGTGTGGTCCACAAATGCTTGTTCCAAGTCTGGGTGTTATTTGTGTATGTGAATTGAATGTTCATGAAACCCCCCGCGATAGTCATTTAATTTACTAGTCGATTGAAAATAATATTACAAGGATTATGTTAATTTTGTTATTTGTTAAACTTTTTCAATGTATATTGCTATAATAGGCATGTTTCCTATTTTTTTTTAAAGTCCGTCTGGTAGATTAATGAATTTTATTGGACACGTATTTTTTCTTTTTTCCTGCAAACAAAAAATGATCAAAATACAGAAAACGGAAATTACGCGTGACGTCACTCCTCGCTACAATTTTTACCAAGGCGTGGCGTCATAAGCCCCCACTCCGAAACTTTAAAGCGCTGTATCTTTGTAATTTGTTATTGTTTTGATAAAAGAAAAATACATGTCTAATATTTTTTTTATTATCTAACTGACGGAATAAATAGATTTTAACTTTTCATACCCAGTCAACATTCCTATTATGCTTTAGCTGATTTGACGGGCCTGTTGGTCTAGTGGTTGGTGACCCTGACTGCTAAACCGGAGGTCGTGGGTTCGATTCCCACCCAGGACGAATCTTTGTGTGATGAGCACGATCATTTGCTCTGTGTCTGGGTGTAATTTATCTATAATATGTATGTATTTAGAAATATATAAGTATGTTTATCAGTTGTCTGGTTGCCATAGCACAGGCTCCGCCTAGTTTGGGATCAGATGACCGTGAGTGAGATGTCCCAAGATATTATTATTATTATTTATTGTATAAATCCTTTACTTAACACAGTTTAGTTTTCAAATATGTAATCATGTAGCAGAAATACCCATACCTACATTTTACTTCTGACTACCCTTTTCCCAAGCTATGTTGGGGTCGGCTTCCAGTCTTACCGGATTCAGATGAATACTGTATAATACATGGAGCGGATACCTCCCTGACCTATATCCCATATCTATTTTACACATCGCAAAAATATCAATCTCACAATATTGCAATACCTATCTATTGAAATGACTACAACTCAGATAGTAGCGGTTAATATGTTGTAGAATTTCTCTCTGAACATGTTCGCGGTCTGTTTAAACAGGTTGAAAAGGCCTGTATTATGAAACTGCAGCTAGAAACTTTAGGGTGCGCATCCACTGACGGGGAGCTGGGAGAGCGGAGATGAGCGGACTTTAAAATATATTTGACGACCTCCGTGGTCGAGTGGCGTACACACCGGTTTTCAAGGTGTCGCCAGCTTTGAGGTACCGGGATCCCCGGCCGGGTCAAAGTAGAAAACCCCTTTTCAACATTGCCTCGGGTCTGGGTGTTTGTGGTACTTTCGTTGTCTCTGAATTCCATAACACAAGTGCTTTAGCTACTTACTTTGGTTTCTGAACAATGTATGTGATATTGTGCAAATTTATTAATTTTTTATTTATATGATCATGCTGCCCCGTGCCGGACAAAGTCGAGCAGGCTGTGGCACGAATTGGAGGGTAGCGGGATATTGCGGAGCCGGCGGTAGGGTAGACTTGTCAAGACAGCTCTGGTCTGCTCAGAGCAGTTTAGTACCACTCCACCACGCTCCGCTTCAGTGGAAACACGTGCCACTTTTCACTGCTTCACTTCGCCTAGCTCCGCTTCAGTGGAAACGCACCCTTATCCTCCCCTCTGGCAAGCAATTTGTATATATGCTTCACCTTTATTAATGTTAACAAGAAATTTTATTGCTCAATTTATATTTTTCTCTTTGAGGTTTTTGTTAGATGCCTACCTACTTATTTTGTTTGAATAAATTGCGTACAGAAATAATTCAAGTACATTGATTTTATTTGGACTTCGAACAACATTTAGACTTTCAAGGATCTATAGTTATTTCTACTTAAACAAACATGAACTTTATGCAAGTGTAAATTAAGACTGACTAGTACTGTTGAAAAAAATATAAAAAAATATGATGTTGTAGTGCAAATTAAACCTTATAATTATGTAAGCATTACAGTTGTTTTTCCTTTACTCTACTACTCATGTTTGTTTACATGTTTGGCACTAAATTGCGAACGCAGTATAGTCTAGTTATGACACCGTATTACCACCTTTTATAACTTAACTAGTTCCAGTGACATAATATCTTAGGTACCTACCTATTCATTTCTTTGCCTCGTTCACAGCCAATTATTTCATAGTAGGGTCAAAATAAAAAAACACTAAATCCACGCATATTAATGAATTTATTTTACTAATACAATTCTTAAGTATACTATATACAAGCTGACGTTATATCTAACTAAAAATAAATAAACTATTTATTTTTAATACCCGTGACATGGAATTTAGTACAACACTAAACTATCTACATTTAGTATGATTCGTGTGCGATTATTTTACTAATAAAAAATGTAATTTGTTTATTTTATTATATCGTTTTACTTTTAGTAAATAATAAATAAAATTTAATTGTTATTTTATTAAAATTAAAAATGCAAATAAATGGAATTTCATAAATACATTTAATATTTAAAAGATAGAAGTTTTGTTTAAATGATAAAAGTATTCGACTATTAAGTATTAAAATTAAATTATAAAAATATTATTACATATTTTATTAATAAATTGACTTCTAAATTTCCGCACACGATGATAAAAATACCTACGATACACTGAAATTTATCCAAATACATTTAGGTACACATAAGTGAAAACAATGTACAATACATCACAAAATAGGGTTCTATATGACATACATTTAGGTACTATGTACAGGACACGTAAAGCAATTGCTCTAACTTTGGCACATTATTGCCGTATTACAGATATGTTACATTTTAAATTCACATTATATGTCAATTTATGATCTTAAAGGGTGGCTTTCTAATGTAAATATGTACAATAATAATCTATAATCATTTTGCATGATTATATAATAAACTAGTAAAACTATATCAATAGCCTAAATTTAAAATAAGCGATACCACGAAAAATAACATACATATTAAGGTTTAGCAAATGTATGTTGATTTAATATTAAGCCGTTATTAATGTACCCAAGGTAAAAAAGTACACAAAATGTATAAAAACATAAACCACCCTTCACAATCCTTTTATTTTATTTAAGAACAAATTTACAAACATTTAAATATAATTAATTATTTTAATGATAATAACTACATTTTTATTACAATTATTCCTTTTAAATAAATAAGTACATTTATTATTTGCTTAATTTATTTTATTTACAGTCACTATTTTTATCACTTTAATTAAATAAATTTAGAATAAAATAATTATGCATTTTGGTTTTTATATTGTCTGGACTTCTTGTACTTTTGCATTGTCTACTAAATATAATTTTTTTAAAGCATTTTATGCTAATGACGAAATATTTTATTTATTAGGATCATTTTAGTAAAATATTTATAGTGTTTTCAATAATTTTTGGTTTTCGATCTAAATACGTGAATGAATATATAAAATACTAGCTGTCCCCCGCGACTTTGTTCGCGTGTTTTAGTTTCAACGGTTTATCATTTTTGCAACATTTTTTATTTATGCTCCGCTCCTATTGGTCGTAGCGTGATGTTATATAGCCTATAGCCTTCCTCAATAAACGGACTATCCAATACAAAAAGAATTTTTCAATTCGAACCAGTAGTTCCTGAGATTAGCGTTCAAACAAACAAACAAACAAATTCTTCAACTTTATAATATTATTAGTATTAGTACCTATTAGTATTAGTATAGATTTACTAAAACTTTTATCTTGTAATTTCTTGAACTAAATGTAGGTACTAACCAAATTCCACTTCTTGGAATGTTTTGGTTTATATTCAATTATCGACCCGCCCCGGTTTCGCACGGTTGCTGTATTATACATATAAACTGTGCTCTTGAATCGCTCTATCTATTGCTGAAAACTGCATTAAAATGCGCTGCGTAGTTTAAAAGATTTAAGCGTACGGACAGTGGCAGCGAATATGATTTATACTATGTAAAGATTCTGGTTTTATTTCCTAATGGGTTATTATAAATGTGTAGTTTTATTTCATTGCTATGTATGTCAGTTTTTTATGGTATATAATACGCAGTCACTTTACGTAAAACTTTGCCTTTGAAAATATCTATATATAAAACTCACTTCTCTAGAAAGAGAGTTTTACTTTTTTTTATTCAAACCAAGCAATAAAAACAAATGACAGCGCAAAGTTTGAATTGCAAATACTTTTTGTGAAGTCCAAAGCACTTTGTTGATTGGTAGCGGCTAGTACCGGCCAATTCGAAGTACTCGCCTAAATAAACACAGCGGTAAAGATCAAAGATTTCGACAATAAATCCCTCTAATCTGTAGGTCTCGTTTCAATTTGAAACCTTTTTTGGCGTGTTTTACTATGGCTTGGCTTTTTATCTCTTATTACGGTTTGCTCGTTTAGGGATCAAATGATAAAAAAGTACATTTGAAGCAAGAAATATTTAACCTCTTTGTCTGGTATTATTAAGTATTTAATATTGACCATATTAATATCATTTTTGGAATCTTTCCTCTCAATGTTTAGATTCCAGTCAGTTCCTTCCATTGACATCATTTTTTAATTAAGGAAACTCAATCTCTTGCCTGTTATACCAAGATTAATTTTACATTGGCATTGTATTAGAATTAAAATTTAAAATTTAATTGGAGAGTTAGGGCATAGAATATGATAAACGTAATTTAAAAACGAGATTTTATGGAAGAAAATGGAAAAACACATACATATATAGCCAAAGAAGAATTATTCTGTTTCGCCCGGACGCGTACCGGATGCTGCCGACACTGCCACGCGAAATGCGAATTAGAAAACTTCGGAATTTCATCTGCACCTTTGAGTACTTATAGGGTTTTTTGAGGGAGAATTCTGAAATATTTTTGGAAAATCTTTGGTTACTACTGAATTTTAGACTTAAATTTACAATTTAAGAAAAAAGCCTAACAAGTATTATTCTTACAGAACACTAGCCTTACACTGCGAAACTTAAAAATTGTATTTACATAAATCTCAGGTTTAGAGAAGAATTATTCTGTTTCGTCTGAAAACGTACCGAATGCCACCGACATTGCCACGCGAAATGGGAATAAGAAAACTTTGGAATTTCGTTTGCACCTCCAAGTATACACCGTTAAATTTTGATGGAGAATTTTGAAAATTTGACTGAAATATTCCGTATAAATACTTTACTTGTCGTATTTAGACTTTAAAAAACCTTTAAAAAGTTATTTTTGAATAGTTAACGATGCACACACGAAGACGAAGTTAGTTTAGCTAAATACTGGTTTGGAAATATCTAGCCATTGATCGACTCGTGACGAAATTGGGCAATTAAAAAAAATGTATGACGATGTATTATGTAGTGCGTATTGTATGGCTTGGGTAGGCCCTTTAAAAATATCCTTTAAGATCGTATAAAGAACTTTACATCGCCGTTAACGGTAACACGATATTATTTTATATAATATACTCTGACTGCTAAACTGGAACGACCTCCAGTTTTTCAGGGTTCGATTCCCACCCAGGACAAATCTTTGTGTGATGAGCATGATCATTTGTTCTGTGTCTGGGTATGATTCATCTATAATATGTATGTATTTAGAAATATATAAGTATGTTTATCAGTTGTCTAGTTGCCATAATACAGGCTCTGCCTAGTGTGGGATCAGATGGCCATGTGTGAGCTGTCCCAAGATATTATTATTTTTACATTTATGAGAGAAACCAGCTATCTATAGAGCAATGTGACCCGTACAGCTTTTAAAATAGATAATGGTTGTATAAAGTGCAGCGGGGTGGCACGAAGGGAATTTTCATTACAGCACTCTCCCGGACTATTAATTTAACACGGCTACGTCACGCCTTGATAAATATTCCACCGTTATTAAATTGATAATATCTTTCTTGTAGGAAATTGTGATTCGTCTTTTGTTTTTGGTTTACAAGCAATTAGGCGTAGATTTTGACAGGATCTGTGTCGATGCCTGTTGCTTGTGGGAATGTTCAATTAGTTAATTTTAAATTTATCCTGATATAATTAAAAACTGCTCAAAAACTATCCAACGTATTATGCCTACTATTATTATAAATACGAAAGTAACCTTATAACTCTTAAGTAAATCTATCTGTTTGTCTGTTTGTTATGCTTTCACGTCTAAACCAGTATACGGATTTTGATGAAACTTGGTATGGGGTAAGTTTGGATCTTAGGAAAGGACATGTAATACTTTTTGCCACGAAAAACTGATACCCACACGGTCTGAGCCGCGGGCAACAGCCAGTTCCTAATATTTTAAAACCCAAGTGCAGCAACTGATGAAAGAATATTCAAATTTTTGTCTATATTTTTTTTTTCAATTCGTTTAGAACTAGGATCTTAAACTAAAATCGTAATCAAATCATATCTATTAGATACATAAACATTTTTTTAATTAAAGAGATTTAGCGTAAAAAACATAAAAAGAAACATAAACCTTATAACATTGACTTTCTGATTTCTAAGCATCTTTAATTTACAAAGGAATTTCAAGACATTCCATTATTCCACAAATTCTATTAAAACCCAATTTCAGAATACATCGGTATTACTAAATAATTTTGAGCAAACAGGCCAAAGGTCTGTTTAATAATGTCACCTATTTGGTATTTCGTGAAGGTATTTTGCTGAGTCATCCGTCGATTAGAGCCAGTATGTCTCTTGGTTTTTCCGGACATTTCTTGTCTCAACGATATCGGCATTTGTTTTTGTTCTTTTGTCCAGTGTAATTAATCTTGTTGCTAAGGTGATTTTATGTCGGGAATATTTGTATGGCTTCATAGTAGGAGAATCTTTATCTGAGTAACGTATCAATTGATTAATTATTATTAAAATTATGTGATCTTTTTGTGGATTCTGGTCTTGTTTTGACATTGACCTCTTTGGTTTGTGTTTTTGAAAGTATTTTTGCTACAGGTTAATAAAGCATTTCCGATAATTAAATTTTCTCTAGCTGAAGGTTGTTTAATTTAATATTCAACTGCATTACAACTTAGGGGGTACGAAAGGCTGAAAATCAGCGCTTTGACGGGTCGTGCTCGTCCCGGTACAGCATAAGCTGAGCCATCTCCTTTTGCTACTGTTTCCTTCAGACTGACATTTAATAATATGTTACTTGTTTTTTTTTAGTAGTAATAAAGGTCTTTTTATTTCTATTGCATTTTATATCTAATGTTAACGATCGTATTGGTTGACCAAAAATCTGACAACCAATCACAGCATTTAACCTAAAGTTCGTCAGATAAATAACAATATTTTTAACTCTAATCTGCCTGATAGCCACTGAGGTCTACTTCACTTTTCTTAATTTAAGTTCCAACGTCCCCATTATTCTTCAAAAACTAAACACACCCTACCAGAACTTTATTAAGATACCTCGAAGGGTAAAAATGGTACTAGGGATATGTAAGGGATTACGTCATCCATAAAATATTATACCAAAGAGGATGGTATGAGAAGGACATAATCTTGTGAGTATGAAGTTTTTGCCATGTGTTTGGAAAGTTGTTGAGTACAATACAGAGCTTAACTTCATAAGGAAAGATACTGAATATTGTATGTAGATTGTAGGTCCTATACCTAAACGAATTGTCAAGTTTATGTGTAGATTTAGGATTTTTTTATTTAAAAGGCAAAAGGCTAGTGTGGTTTTGGATAGATTATCACTTCATCTCAAAAATTGCTGAATAAATTGCGAGGAAACAAGCTTAAAAAAATTGGTATGAAACTGTTTTGAATACTCATAATTCTCGTCATAAGAAGTTGCATCGATTGAAGTTTTTGATAAATAAATTTTTATATAAGTATTCCTTTTTTAACTATAATTTATAGCGCAAAAATTGTACTTAAAGCGACTGCAAATATTTTAGTCTTAGTTTAATATACCAGAATTATACTTTTATATATCACAACTGTCAGATTTTTTAAATCAAAACTAAACTTACATAGATTTAATCAAAATATGTTCTGATTATTATAGAAACATTTTAAATAAATAGGCAAAGGAAAGCATTCAGCCAACAATGACAATTATTTTACAGCTTGGCCTAATTAATGTTCTAAAATGTTTTAAACCACTAATCGTTAAGCGTTTTCTGCTTATACATTTTGGATAATTACTCTTTGGTTTCCAAAATTATAAATCAAAATATATTTATTTTTAACAGAACATATCACAACCATACTAAATTAATTACCATCTTCACAACCTTCTCTAGTTGCAACCATTTTCAAATAACGACGTGGCACCACAGTTTTGCTCTATCTTGCTTGCTCCCGTAGAAATTGCGTGTGAGTAAGTGAGATAGAAAAAGATAGTGCTGTACCGAACTTACTGTTACTCTCTTTCATTTAACAGAAATTTATATAATTTTATAGGTACAGGCCAGGGTGTGTCAATTTAATGTGACATAAAAACAAAAATATATTCGCATAAAAACCGATGTTTTCTAAATAAATTCGTTTACATCCTTCTGGTATATTATTTGATATGAATTAGATTTCCCTATGGATATTGAATGTGATACCCAGTGATACAAATTGTATGGAATTGAAAAACCCTGACCCATGTTTCTTAGACGTCCAAAATGTTACTATCACACGTAAATAACTTGTGAAAAGGAAGCATCCCAATGTACGGTCACGTGGAAAAATTTCGCATTCAGTGAATTTACTTAAAACCTTTTTTTGAGAAACTATTAAGTAAAATTATGTATATATAAGTGAATTTACTTAAAACCTTTTTTTGAGAAATATCAAATAAAAATTATATATATGCGGTATATACTGTATTCGCGATTTAAAAATCCGCAAGGTTCGTTAGTATGGTTTATGGTCCATCTGTCATTTTCCACCAACGAGAGAGAAGCTATTGGCGTAATCTCGTAATTGGTGGAAATTGACAGATAGATCGAATGCAAGACTAGCAAACGCATTTTTAAATTGCGAGCACCCTAATTGATATATCTATCATTATACAATTTTGGTCAAACATATTTTTGGAATTCCTATCTCGAGAAGGAAAACCATATATGGATACGGTGGGCATGAATCACGACCCTAAGACAAGAAGTAAACCACGACTATTAAATTAAGTCAAAACTTCTCAGAACCGAGATCCAAGATCACACTAAAATTAATGGCACATTGAACAAAATATTGCTTAAAACACAGTAAGAATTAACTTTTTTACACACCTACACATAAAATAGACTTATTTTTACACATTTAAAGTTACTATTTTGAGTCTTTAACACATTGACAGTAATAGGTCACCCGTGACCTATGAAAAAAGATTTTTGATATCTTCATCGGTCACAGGTGACCGTTGTAACGTTTAAAGTTTTAAGTTTAAAACACTGTCTCTTCTGGCCTTTAGAAGGACGCTTGGTAAGCCCTGATAACTTCTCCAGATGTTGATTTGACGCAGCTGATCATGTGAATGTTGGACGATGCGTTTGAATGTCAAACACGTTTACAGACTTAAGTCTCAAACACTATGTCCTCTGGCCTTGAGCATGATGCTTGATGAGCTCTCAAAACGTCAGCTGATGTTGATTTGACGCAATTGTTCATGTGGATGTCGGATGATGCGTTTGAATGGTGTTGATCTCGGCGCGGACGCTGGCAGCAGAAGCGGCGAGCGACTTCTCCGCATAAAGACCTGGATGAAAAAAGTAAATAGGTTAAATTGCAGTGGTATTCTGTTAATTATTGTTTAAAACCCATTTCTAACAAATATTTAATTATTTTACGTCTTATTGAGTTTTTCTTTTCGTGTTTAATTTTGTTTTTCTCAATGATAAGTGTTTATTTATTGTTTATTTAAAGTGCTTAGTCTTTTTGTTTATTTTTAAGGGCTAAAAAAATTTTGCATTCTTAAAAAAATACATTCTACAGAAGACACAGACTCAAATATTGTGGTTAATATGTATTATACCTGCAACAAGAATCCAGTGTTTTTCGGAAAGCTGCTCTAAAATCCCTGTTGAAGTAAGCATAGATGAGAGGGTTGAGAGCCGAGTTGAAGTAGCCGACCCAGAAGACGGCGGCCACCACGGGCGGAGGCGAGGGACAGGCGTCCCCGCAGAGGGCTGTTATTATGTACCTGTAGAGAAACGAAAGAGGGGACTTTAAAAGTAGTTCTAATAGCCGCAGTTAAAGGCAGTACTAATAGTCTCCTGAACGTCATTGGAAATAAATTTGATTGCCCTATAATGCAATATCTCTGTTGCCTGCACGTACTAACTTAGGCTTGTTGTAGGTTAGCAGTTGTGACTATAATGTACCCAATGTTTTTATTATCCAGATTATTATATTCATTTATATTTTTTTTTGTAAAATGATGAAACATATATGTAATTAACATTACATATATTATGTTTACACACTAATATACAGAATAATGTAATCTAAATAATAATTGCTGTGGGTTCTTCCCAAAAAAATAAATTATTATTATTATTTTGTATCTCTAATTTTTCACGGGCTATACTCAGTAGCGAGAATATAATTATATATAATATAATAAAGTTTATAATATAATATATATAGTTAATATTCATATAAAATAAAAAAATAAATAAATAAATGTGGACAACATCACATACATTGCTCTGAACCCAAAGTAAGTAGCTAAAGCACTTGTGTTATGGAATTCAGAGGCAACGAAGGTACCACAAACACCCAGACCCGAGACAATGTAGAAAAGTGGTTTTTCTACATTGACCCGGCCGGGGATCGAACCCGGGACCTCAGAGCTAACGACACCTTGAAAACCGGTGTGTACGCCACTCGACCACGGAGGTCGTCGAATATTATTATTCATATGATGATAAGATTCATGAAGGCAATCTTTTTAGCCTCATAATCAATAGAAAAAGCGTTTATTCGCGCCAAATGCGCAAATTCGCACCAAATAAAATTACAATAATACAAAGAACAAATTACTAAAAGGTTCAGGGAAATATGCGTCTCATTTGCACGAACCCGTCATCACTCAGCATGTGCTTAGATTCGGAACAACAGAGCTGGTTTTTAGCGATGCAACCATCTCATATCGTCTCGCATAATCTACCATTTCAAGCAAAAATTACTGTCTTCAATAAGCTGAGCATAGGTTTTAACCTATAATAGAAAACTGTTCACGTAATCAGTAGCTATATAATCCAGAAACCAGCGTAATTAGGAGAGATTATTAGCGAGGAAAAAGAAACTTTTTTTTTTAATATTATTAATTCATACCATAAAAAGAACGGCAGCCAACACGCCAAGAACGCTGACATGATGATCCCCAGCGTCCGAGCAGCTTTTCTCTCTCTTTTCATCTTACTGCTCGCCATCGGCTGCATCTGTATGCTTTGTCTCTCTCGCATCACCTCGCCCATTGAGATCCCGTTGATCTGAAGGTGCTTGTCAAGAAGTAGGGCTGCTACTTTACTTCTGTGGACAAATAATGAGGATTATTAGTAAACAAAAGAAGATTTATTAATAGTGCCTATTGTGACTGTGAAGAACAATAAAATTAATCTTCTTATTAATCTCAGTTCGACTCGCGACACCACCGCCGCCGCGTCAGCTCATGATTAGGGACTCCTATTGAGTCTGAAACTAGTCAGGCGATCCCGCGAATATACGTGAGTAAACCGTTTTGTTTTAAATAATTATGAATACTTCTCACGATAGTTATTATACAAAAAATAATCTTATATATAAAAATGATTAGTTGTTCGTTAGTCGCGCTAAAATTCGAGAACGGCTGGGCCAATTTGAATAAATCTTTTTTTGTCTTGTTCGCTAGAATACATGGAAGGTTAAAAACAAAAAAAATGGTACCTACCTACCCGGCAAGGTAGGGTAGGAAGAGTAGGGTAGGGTAGGTAGTCAGTTGACGGGAGCGAAGCCGCGGGCACAGCAGCTAGTCTAGGATAAAATATACTGCCCTACGGAGAGGTATATCAAAATACATTTCTTGCCACATGAGTTCTAATTACGTCACGATGATACACAAAACGTACGACATCATGACGTCATGCAAAATATTTTAAATCAATACATTTCGCCATAAGTTTATGGTTTCCTTAAAAAAAGGAATACGTGTCTAGTATTTTTTAGTAATGTAACTGAACGCTCAAACTGCAAAATCACTTTTCTACATTGTCTCGGGTGTTTGTGGTACCTTCGTTGTCTCTGAATTCCGTAACACAAATGCTTTAGCTACTTACTTTGGGTTCAGAGCAATGTATGTGACGTTGTCCACATTTATTTATTTATCTGCTTAATTATAACACATCTCTAAATGTCAATGTAATACACGCCCACCCACTATACCAGTCATTCATATGAATAAAATACGATTATATTTCGGCCCAGTAAATTTTCGTATAGAAAAATCATTTCCACGTTTTCATAAGCGTTAAACAGGTTTGAATGGGTGACCTATTTACAAATATACAAGCAATTAACAGACAAAATGGTTGTATTAATAATTATTTACAATAATTTGGAGTAAATAAATAACAGTAGTGTAGTTGTTGTGGTGGCGTAGCGGTTCAAAGAACAGATTTGTGTGCACAAGGTTGCATGTTCGAACCTACTACAGGCAGGTACAAATGTTACTTTTACCAAGATATTATATACTTTCTTAGTTATTCTAAGATATCAGTGAGTATCAGTGAAGGAAAACATCGTCAGGAAACCTGTAATCCAAAAATTGGAATCGGAAATCGTCAACCCGCAATGAGCAAGCGTGGTCAATGCTCATTCCTTCTCTACATTGGAAGAAGCCTGTGCCTACCAGTTGGACTTTTATAGGCTGGTATTATATCATTATAATTATAAGGGTTGCAGTTTGAACGAACATTGCGACACAATCATAATTTTTTTTTGGGTTCCTTCCCTAACGGTTTTTACGGGAACCGCACTGTAGAGAGAAAGAGTGTATAAATTTTAACAGAGTGTGTATTTCTATAACCGCTATAACAACAAATAATAAAAAATTACATAGTATTAAATTTTGTACGATAGTACGGAACCCTTGTTGTGCAAATCCAACTTGCACTCTGCTAGCAGATTAAAGTACCAAGATACACTCATATTCTATCTATAAAACACTCTATAAACAAGAATAAGAGGTTTTTAGAAGAAAAAACAAAGCTCCGTCGTCTGGCGGCGATAATGTTCAATAAGCCTACGTAATGCTGGTAATACTAAGCGTATTTTGTACTTCCCTTTATTTAAAGCCATATTTTCCGGATTAATGTCTATAAACATGATTAAAACAACTTATTATTACGTCCGTTGTTTAATGAAAAGAAAAAAGTTGAAAGTATAGTACTAGTTACTTTTCTTTTTGGTTATCCAGGTGGGCGGAGCCGCGGGCAAAAGCTAGTATATAATAAATGCGAAAGTAACTCTGTCAGTGTGTTACGCTACCCCCTGAACCGATTTGATGAAATTTGATATAGGGAAGCTTGGATTCCAAGAAAAACCTCTCTTTACCGCGATAACCGATACCCACGCGAGCGGAGACACGGGCCAAAGTTAGTACTTTTTTTTTTAACGACTCCTGCACTAAGTAATTAATTCCTTGTGTCGCGGGGGGTTTTACAAACATTCAAATCACATGCACAAAGAACTCCCAGACTTGGAACAAGCATTTGTGAATCACACAAATTGTCAAATGCTTGTCAAATGCGGGGATCGAACCCGCGACACGTCGCGCACTGAGGTAATTGGCGTGGTGACCTATACCACTCGGCTATCCGTGCAGTCATAATATACGAACTAACACACAAACATAAAAGTACATATATATGTAAATGAGAATGTAGTCTTAAGCTCGCATATAAATTGTACAATCGTATCATTCACAGGTTTACAATTGTAAATCTTGTTCAAAAGAAGGATTATGTGTCTAACTTTTGATTTATTTGTATAATCTCAATTCTACATACACACTAGAAGTTTCCTCGGATTAATATTTTAAGTTCGTAAAGGCTCAAACGTATTAAAATTTATATGTTTTTAAGCAATTGCATCGGAATCTAAAAGAATACACTTAAAATTAATTTAATTTCAAATAAAAATATTTAAACTTTGCTAATGGTTTTAAACCACAGTAGCATAATATTACTTATATGGAATACTGTAATCAGGTCACTTATTTAAAGTAGGTTAGGCGCTTTCACAGAAATACACACACATACACACTTAACTCTCAATAAATCTCTTTTAATATAAGCTTTCACAGCCTTTGTAGATCTTTCGCATTTAATTAAAAATGCTCAAAAAGACCTAACATTTTTTGAATTGTAACTTTATTTCAATTTGGGTTTTTATAAAATGGCTCCACAGGGAACAAGATCGTTTTTATATGTGTTTATACAAAAGATTATATCAGAATAGTATTTATTTGTTGCTTTATTAGTAATTATTTCCGATTACTGTGGTTATATATGCCACAGTATGTATCTTTTTTATAATAAAATCCATAACGGTTTGAAACGAGCCAGTCTAAGTATTAAATGGACATCCTGTATCCAATTAAAAGCAGTATGCATGCGTAATTGGGCTCAACATTGAACTGAACGAGATGTCTAACGAACTAACGAACGGAACGGACTTGTGAATGGGAACGAGTTAGATACGGACTGGCTTAATGAATAGCTTTTGCTTCTATTTGTGGAATCTTGTGGATATGTAAATTGATTTGTAGTAATGTGCCTACGTTACAAAAAATGTGCTATTTAGGTTCGAAATATGATCCATCACTATACAGTGCGGCATGTAAAAAATCATAAAAAAATAATAAATTAACTGAGTAACAGCCAGGCTTAAGTGGGAGTGGGCTGGTCACGTCGCGCGAATGCGGCCTGACCGATGGGCAAAAATCGTAACTCACTGGACGCCGGAAGAAGTACGTCACTTTCCAGGTCCACCGCGGCGAAGGTGGTGAAATCTTGAAGAAATCTCAAAAGACTGAGAAGTTTGGAAAAGGAAATGAGGATAAAGAGGCCTTGGCTCAGCAGTGGGATCTACTTTATGCTCAAAAAAAGTCAAATTTTTTAGTATTATAAAAGATCGTTAGAAAACTTTCACATACCCCTCCTTCTTTGCCGCTATCGGGTAATTAGGCAGCACTGTATACCTATACTTTAGTATCAATCTGTAGGTATATGAAAAACTTGGTACATAAATGTATAAAAAGTTATGAATAAATGTTTCAATTAAAAAGTTGAAAGAATATTTCAATTAAAAGTATAAAAAGTTATGAATTCATGTTTCTATCTATACATAACATACTTAATCACAGTGTATTCTAGTTTTCCGTGAAATATATAGGATTGATTGATTTCGTGCTTAAACATTTGAATAATAATTTCTACTTATTTCTATTTTCTATACATAAAACATAGTCGGATTAGTTACACCACGTAGACTTAAGAACGGGTGCACTGATTTTTATGATGTTTATTTCTTTGGATTTGTCTCCGACCCGAATAGCAGAATTACTATCAAATGTTAGAAAATTTACTAAAGAAAATGATGTCTTACGGAAACGGGAACTACTTACCCGGGTAAAACAGCGGGGCACAGTTTGTTTCCCATAAAATTCAGTAAATATTTTTCTGAGTCTTTTGTCCTTAAATTGTATAAATTTATTTTAATAAAACGAAACAAAAGTTAATTTTGTATAGGCTTTGTATAAGATTTCTTTTAGAAGCTTTTTAACGGTAAAGGAAGAAAGTTCTAGTTTTAAATACCTTTTTTAATATTACAGTCTTTTTTGGTAGATACTTATTTAGTACTAGCTGTCCCCCGCGACTTTGTTCGCATGTTTTAGTTTCAACGGTTTTTCATTTTAGCAACATTTTTCATTTATGCTTCGCTCCTATTGGTCGTAGCGTGATGTTATATAGCCTATAGCC
The DNA here is from genome assembly GCA_932294365.1 of Diachrysia chrysitis. Classification (NCBI taxonomy): domain Eukaryota; kingdom Metazoa; phylum Arthropoda; class Insecta; order Lepidoptera; family Noctuidae; genus Diachrysia; species Diachrysia chrysitis. The sequence goes on from OW028664.1 coordinate 7,876,920, forward strand.
TTCCTCAATAAACGGACTATCCAAAACAAAATTTTTCAATTCGAACCAGTAGTTCCTGAGATTAGCGCGTTCAAACAAACAAACTCTTCAGCTTTATAATATTAGTATAGATAAAATACAATATTTTGTAAAGTATTGAATGTTACGATGGTTTTAAAAGATTTTAATATATCAGTTTTGTTTCAATCAAACATTGTCACTTTAATTATTATACAGTGAGGATTCGAAATATGGACAAAACTTAAAATCACACGCCTGTTATAGCCTCTGTTGGCGATATGCAAAAAAAAAACTATAAAATGAAATTAGGTCTATAACTGGGTTCAAAATTTATTTTTTAATTTTGATCAAATTTGTATGATTGTATGATAGATTCTAGAATTGAAGCACTACGTTAGTTATATAAATAACTTGAATCCTTATACTTCGAAATGCGACGTTGCCACTCTGTGCGATTTCGTCGTATATTGTCAAATTACAATGAAAACCGGCGATGCGCCATATCTTTGCGGCCTGCGTGCATTGTTGGCAATCTTCTGAAGTCAATATAGGATTTTTCTTTTACTTATTTGTATTTAAATTTCAAGATAGGATGTTTTTTTTTCAATGTATCTAGACAATTATTTCATTTGAAAATTTTTTTTGTAAAAATTGATTTTTAATTTATCAATCAATTTTGTGGACTCGTCTTCTGTGGAAGAGTATTTGTCGTGGCTTCATTTATTGCCTATGTCTAATCTATTCTGTATAACCTTCTTAAATTTTCAATTTCAAGAACAAATAAATCGCTTTAGTGTGCGGCACACTTGTTTCCGAGTTCTATTGACTCGTCCTCCTACTAAACCCAAGTTACTCCTACATACAATCGACACCCACACGACCGCCTACTCAGTTAATAAATGTATAATATTAAATAATACATTTCTTAAATAAACATAATAATATATTTAGTTGATTATAAAATAATTCAAACATAATAATATATTTAGTTGGTTATAATGTTATTCGTCCCACTCCTAAAATATTATTTAAAAGGATAAAATGTTTGAATAGATCAAGTTTTTTGTCCTAATTTATTCATTGGACCGTGGAAGGCAAGTCAGGCAGGAATTCGCCCACATTTCATTGATATGTACAGCTGTAGGCTTATAATATTGTAAAAGATAATTACATAGAATATTGTACAAATAATTATCCTATCATAATAGCATTTTATGTTAGTTTTCCAAAATAAATTTATGTAAACTAATAGACATAAGAAATCCAGATTTTTCAGCTATAACTGATACTAGCTGTCCCCCGCGACTTTGTCCGCGTGTTTTAGAGTCAACGGTTTTATTTTTCATTTATGCTCCGCTCCTTTTGGTCGCAGCGTAATGTTATACAGCTTATAGCCTTCCTCAATAAATAGGCTATCCAACACTGAAAGAATTTTTCAGATCGGACCAGTAGTTCCTGAGATTAGCGCTTTCAAACAAACAAATAAACAAACTCTTCAGCTTTAAATATTAGTAAAGATTTATTTAGCGGGTGTTATCCTTATTAGGTGTATAGATTCAATGTATTAAATGATAAAGAAAAGGTCGTCCAATATAATAAACAGGAAAACGAATTTTAAGAGTTTTCTTTTATTAACGACTAGCTGTCCCCCGCGACTTCGTCCGCGTATTTTAGCTGCATGGGTTTCATGTGTTTTGCGGTATACCCTTTTTCTAAAATAAAAGTAGGTATGAATAATATAACCTATCTGCAAGTTCCAGAGAATAGCGCGTTTATAAGTGGTACTTGATCATTATTTTTTTGCGGCGTTTATTTAAAACAGAAATTATTTCAGATAATAAAAAATACAACACAAACATATTTTTCTGTTCATAATAGTTTCTGAGATTTGCGTGTTCAAACAAAATAACTCTTCAGCTTTATAATATTATATGTACTGATTTACTTACTTATTACAAAAAGTGGATATGAGAAAACCAAGTTGAAACGTTTTTATACTATTGAATTTATAGAGTTTTGAACCAGTTTTTAGCTAAACCGCTTTTTGCAATAAGACCATAAGGATTTTTTATTAGTATAAGAGTTAAGTTTTGTTTTATTTATAAATACATATTAGTAAAGTTTGTAAATATTCAAATTATGTCAACAAAATAAATAAATATGTTAAAAGTGAATTCAGCGAAACTGTAAGGGAATCATAAAACGCTTAGATACCAAATAACATAAAGTTAGACAAATCCGTTTTTTAAGGAAAATTATCGTTTCTTTACGAACCAAAAAATCAAATTACTTAGGAATTAATAAATTAATGAATCAGCCTTCGAATGAATATAATATCTCGTTAAAACAAAACCAATAAAATTCTAAGCGAAATACAAAAGATAATTAATATTGAAAACTCAAGGACAAATACTTTTGTGAAAGAAATTTGTGAAATATTTAAGTCATTGTCTAAGGACAGCGGTTTTAGGGTTCCATAACTGTTATTTAAATTACAATTAAATAATTTATTAGTTTCTGAATATGTTTATGTCAAGTGTAATTTGAAGCCAAAAATTAATATCGATACGTCAATTTTTTTTTTACTTTTAGGCGAGATTTTTTTTTGGGAAAATTTTTCCTCTCATAGTAAGTTAAAATTCCCTTGCCCATATAAATTTGTATCGCCGAGAGATATTGAAGATGCACTGCTGGCCATAGAATATTTATGGGTTGAGACTTTCGAATATCGAACAAATTAATATCCTGCTACTTTCACGACAGTTGGTGACCGTGTGGCGTACACACCGGTTTTTAAGGTGTCTCCAGCTCTGAGGTCCCGGGTTCGATCCTCAGACAGGTCAATGTAGAAAACCACTTTTCTACATTGTCTCGGGTCTGGATGTTTGTGGTACCTTCGTTTTCTCTGATTCCAAAACACAAGTGTTATAGCTACTTACTTTGGGTTCAAAGCAATGTATGTGATGTTGTCCATATTTATTTATTTAACATCTCTGTCAGATAGAATATGGTTAATTATATTATAAGCCTAATTAAATACAAAAAGTGGAATTAAATACAAATACAAAGAGTAGCTTGACGCGCCAGTCGCTTTACCAACTAAGCTACCGAGGTTATTTTTTAAGTGAAGTATATCTAACACACTTAATTAGAACGGATCCTCTTTCTAAGTCTCATTAAATAAACAAGGTGATAAAAAGGATAAAGTATAACCGTGTTTCTTCTAAAATTAGATAAAGTGCCACTAAAAGTATGAGTCAGAAAGGTAAAGTGGGATGCATGAGAAATGTGTTCTCGAGTGACACCTTAGTACGCCCGCAGTGCGCCGGGGGTCCATTACCAAACTGTGTGCAGACAATTTATTTGGCCAGACTTGTACATGTACTATATAGAAATGTAACGTTAATATGACACTATTTTTAGACTTTACGGCTCAATCCTAACCTAACTGGAGTAAAATAAAAACAAAATTATATTTTAGATAATTGCAACTAAAAATAATGTTGGCAACGTGTAGTAAATGTTTTTTTTTTACTTTTTATATGTTGTATTGCGTTTTTACGTAATTTGATATCGTATTTAAAGGCTCGTGGCTAAGTGTAAGCCACGTTTGTAAGTACGGTTCGACCGATAACACAGGTTATCCGCGGTTGCTCCGTGGATAGGTTACTATTTGTAAACATACCGAGACCCCTCCGTACTTCGGAAAGCACGTTAAGCCGTTGGTCTCGACTGTCATACGTTGATCTTGACAGGCGTTAAGTCATTATTATTCTGTAATCAGTCTTACTTTGTTATTCCTTAAAATGGGTTGCGGAGGTCAGATAGGCAGTCGCTCCATGTAAAATACGGTATTCAGCTGAATCCGGTAAGACTGGAAGCCGACCGTAATATATAATCCTACAAAACTGTTAACATAAATAACTCAAATCTATAAAGTACTACAAATTATAAGCTTACTAACATAAAAAAAAACACCGACACTAACTATTTGATTTACCATTATTATTTGTACCATTATATGGAGCCATTTTCATTGTTTGTTATTATAGCGGCTACTGAAACACACACTCATTTATCATCAGAAAATTTCAATCCATACTAATATATAAAGCTGAAGAGTTTGTTTGTTTATTTGTTTGAACGCGCTAATCTCAGGAACTACTGGTCCGATTTGAAAAATTCTTTCAGTGTTGCATAGCCTATTTATTGAGGAAGGCTATAAGCTATGTAACATCACGCTGCGACCAAAAGGAGCGGAGCATAAATGAAAAATGTTGCAAAAACGAAAAAGCGTTTAAACTAAAATACGCGAACAAAGTCGCGAGGGACAGCTAGTACTAGATATTACGGTGCGTGAGATATTACAGCCCGCTGATGGACAGACAGACGGACGGACGGATAGACGGACAGCGGAGGCTTAGTTATAGGGTCCCGTTAGCACTTTAGGTACGGAACACCACAAAGAATTACCAATGTGCTCACGATTTAAATCCGCCTGTACCCGACGGAATCAGCTTAAGAAGATTAATTAATAATGTTCTTTTTAATTGAATGTTGTTCCAACTTCAGTTAGCATAAAATAATGAGATCAGAGACAAAGTTAATAAAGAATAGACATCATTCTCGAAATGCCTCGGACGAAGAAAACTTCAAACTATTCTATTATTAAAGGAATAAAGACGGTTCGGGACAATTCAGCTGATTGATTAATAAAGTCTGAATGAATCTGTCGGCTTATGGCTTATTTGTTGCAATGAAAAGCAAAAATATTGGCCATAGTCAGCATAACATTCTATTACTAATATTAAAAAAAATGTATTCAAATGTTCAAATGTTTTTTTTTGTGATACACAGGGGCTCGTGGCTAAGTGCAAGCCGTACGGTTTTGACCGATAAAAAGGTTAAGCCGCGCGCACCGCGGTTGGTTTGTGGATGGGTGACGATGTGTAAACATACCGATGAGATCCCTCAGTGCCTCGGAAAGCACGTTAAGCCGTTGGTCCCGACTGTCATACGTTGATCTTTGACATTCGTTAAGTCATTACAATTCTGACAACCAGTAGTGCTTTGGATTCTGTGTTACCCAGTAAAATGGGTTTTGGAGGTTAGATAGGCAGTCGCTCCATGTAAATACGGTATTCATCTGCATTCGGTAAGACTGGAAGCCGACCCAAACATAGCTTAAGTAGGTATCTTTTTTTTAAACAATCACAAATAAAAAGGAACCGCGAGTCATTATGAATTTATTTGTAATTCAATAAAATTATGGTTCTACAAAAAGGTCACAGAAATATCAGCGACAAAACTTCGTGCTATTTAGGTCGAAATTACATACATGAAGGATGAAACGTGTAGGTTTAAAACGATTACACAGATATGTTTGACGAATCCCGCTATACGAGTACTATCGTAGTTTAATATGAGCGAATGTGCCCGAAGCAATATCGTGAAAGCTTTTAGCACTGCAATAATATCATGTTATCCCACGTAAATCTTTTTTATGCAGATTTACGAAAAACAGATTAGCTTTGGGAATATCTGAGGTCATCAGTTCGTTTTTTATTTGGTATTTTCGGTCAAACATTGACCCAATACATTTTTGTTTTCATATTCTCTTAATCATTCTTTAGGTACTCATTTTGTGGGCAATGATGTAAATAAATAGACCCTCAAAAGGTAATTTTCTAGGAAAAACTGACTGATAAAGTATCCGACGGATGTAGAAACCGATATAGTATTATCGAATGTGTGATAGCGTAAAGATAGATCTGCAATAGACTAGGTATGAGGGCCTTTATAAAAAATAAACATAAATTGTCTATAGAAAAATAGGAACAAAAACATGCTTAGCAATTGCTAAACACCTGTTGAACCACTTGGATTTTTGTAAATAAGTTCCCAAATGTTTACCGAGATGTCCCTTAAAATAACATTTACCTTTTAATTACCCAAGTACTTGGTATAAACAAAAGTATGTTCAGTTCTTCCTCAACATTCAATTTACCTTCCTACCTACCTACTACTTATCAAATCTCTATACCAAGGCATTAGCTGTTATCTCATGAAATTAGTCAACGCATCTATAAATAAGGAACATAATTTTGACAAAATGGACCCAATATACCTCAGAAAACCCCTAAAGACATAGTCGAAACGTAATACTCTACACACGAGACAATAAATGTAAATTTTAAGCCTGCTTAAGCCAGTCAGCACTCAAGAAAAGGCAGTCCCGAATAATTTATGTATATCTTAGAACACAAGAGAAGGAATAGGACCTCCTTTGTCTCGTTTCACAAAAGTTTCGGCCTATTGACAGATAAGCAAATTGCAAATGGAAATTTAATTAAATGGTTTTTGAATGACAATACTTTTTGGTACCGAATTGGTTTTTTGACGAAAACCAGTTGAGATGATGGAGATATGCTTTCTTAATTTTTGACTCACAATAAATGCTTATTAACTGAATCCTGGATTATTTTAACTTATTATTTCAGTCGAATTTCACTCTCATTAAGCAACTGTACTACCTTAAACATACAAATGAAATCGATATTATGTTATTTTTGTTCTGAAAATTATGCTGTATCCCAAAGGATTATGGATCGAATTTTTAAACAATAGCCCATAATCTAATGGCAACAATATCATTTATAGTCCGGTGAAGCAGTCAAAGCCTGCGCGCAGGCTAACTGCGTAAATAAAAAAATAAATAAAAAAAACCAATATTATTTCCACTGTTTTTCTCACAGTTTTTCTAAATGTATAGTGACTTATTAACTATTTGTAACTATAAGTTAAGTCACTATAGATTTAGAAAAATATATAAATATATAAAAAAAATATATATATACTAATCATATAAATCCGAAAGTAATTCTGACTGTCTGTCTGTTACGATTTTACAGCTAAACCGCTTAACCAATTTGGATGAAACTTGGTGTAAAGTAAGCTTGAATAAGAAAGGGATATTGGCAATTTTTTTCTCGCGATAACCAGTCACCATGCGAGCGGAGTCGCGGGCAGGCACAACAACTAGAAGTAATTAAAAAAAAAAAAACAATAAGAGGGAAAATGTCAATAGGACCTCAAAAGACACTTAAAAATTCTGACAAAACTTTGCATAGTTAACCTAACTATTTTTATTATTTATTGCACAATAACGTCCCAGTATGATTACTATGTGTTATATATGTATATAGGTTATAGGTTTTATATCAATCTAAAACGATTAATGGTTGAAAGATTCATTGCTATATTTAATCTCACGTAATCTTGCCCAGTTAACCTCTATAATACTCCGATGAAACCACACGAACCGAAATACACAGGCCCATAAACTTTCTATAGCCATTTTATGGCGAGTAAACGAGTTTTGTTTGAATTAATTATCAGCCAACAATGATAAAACATTCAGAACCGTACTGCGCCATTCTGGTATCGTAAATGTATTTTTTTCTAATGTTTTATGTCATTTGTTGTTATTGGTTTATGTTTTATCCATAAACAAGAAAGAAGTCAAAACAACGCGTAGCAGTCTGCATTTATCAATCTATACTTTAATATTATAAACCTGAAGAGTTTGTTTGTTTGTTTGAACGCGCTAATCTCAGGAACTACTGGTTTGAATTGAATAATTCTTTTTGTGTTGGATAGTCCGTTTATTGAGGAAGGTTATAGGCTATATAACATCACGCTACGACCAATAGGAGCGGAGCATAAATGAAAAATGTTGCAAAAATGAAAAACCGTTGAAACTAAAACACGCGAATAAAGTCGCGGGGGACAGCTATGATATTATACACAAGATATGTAATCTTCATAGTTACCGATAATGTCAAAATGTTGTCAAGTAGCACTAACAATTAAATAAATAAATAAGTGGACAACATCACATACATTGCTCTGAACCCAAAGTAAGTAGCTAAAGCACTTGTGTTATGGAATCAGAGACAACGAATAGCCAGAGCTGAGACCAACGAAAAAAAGTGGTTTTTTACATCGTCTGGGGATCGAACCCGGTACCTCAAAGCGATTTTTGAAAACCGGTGTGTACGGCTCTCGACCACAGAGGTCATATAATACCAAAGATACGAAAAGCGCGTAAGTATAAGAGATATCTAGCATTGAAAACTTCCTAACTAGGACGTTTTCAAGTTCTCAAAAAAATGCGAGCGCTAATAACAATATCGGCCTCATTTTTTGGAATTTATACAAGAAAACTCTCCTTTTCATATAACTTGATTGGCATCTTTTCATCATTTAAGAGCTGGTTGCGCCGAGCATTTTTATTTTTAGTTTTTGGTTCTAACCTGCAATGAAATTTAGAATTACTTAGAACAAAACGGTTTGCTCTCACAGATATTTTCAGACTCAATAAGACTCGCGGCGCCACCGCCGCCGCGTCAGCTCATGATTAGGTTATCCCATTGAGTCTAAAACTAGATCCCGAGAATGTGCGTGAGTAAACCGTTATGTTCTAAATAATTATGAATACTCTTCACGAAAGTCATTATACAAAAAAAAAATCTAGATTCGTGTAATAAATACTTGCTACTCTACAGGAAATTCAGCAATAATCATAAAACAGAATCTACGATTCAATACTCTCGTTTCTGTTGTATGAGATCTTATACGCTGAATAACTGCCTAGTCTTAATAAACCTTGCCGAATTACCAAGTAAATGGTTTGTGAATCAGACAGTCTTGAATAACTTAAAGATTTGGGCCAATCGTATCATTCAATCGACAATCGTAAAATTTATTCCTAAAAATTCAGTAGTTCAGTAAATTTGAATAACGCTAATTTTCCTTCGCCGACGGAAGTAATTTAACTAACAATTGGGCATTTGACAATTTTTGATTATTTTATTTAAAATTTTATATATTACAAACTATGTCGAGTTGTAAAACCGGCAGATTAATTACTTCCATATTGAACTAGTAATAAGCATTTTACTATTGCTAGTTAGACAGATAGAGCTGTAACAAAATGTGACGTCAATATTGTTTGTACCATAAATGGTGTAATGCTGTTGTCCGAAATAAGTACAACCACATTACGACTATGAAAAAACCTTAGTACCTGGCATGTGCTCTATTTATTTCACATACTTCAAGACTATATTTCTTCTGGATAAAGGTAGGTCAAATATATTGAGCAGAAAATCTGAACGGCGTCATTATATTTATAGGACTACCTGTGTGGTCTACTATCTTACTTGACTAGTAAAAGGTTTTTTTATCAGACTATTCATCACGGCATTTGATGGTGAACAGAAAACAATCACTTCAATGCAAAATTTAAAAAAAAAACTACTAAAACATCCCATCTAAATTGTAAAAATAAAAGAAAATCTCAAAAAACGTTTCTAGCAACCTCGAATAAGGTCTACCTTCGTGTCAATACCTGGTGTTGTTTTATACCTTAAAAACAAAACCAAATCAAATTTATCCCCAGTTCCGAGTTTTGGACCCATACTTGACTCATCCCTTTATAGTGGCTCTGAAATTACCTTTTGCTTGTCAAGTACATTTTCAAGGACCCTAATCTCAGCTTTAGATTTGGGCTTATCTTAAATTAAATTGATGTTTTTGTTGGGAAATACATCGAGTGCCTGGTCACGGAGGGTTGAAGTGGGAGTCATAAGGTTACTTTTAAGTTTAACTTTTTTGTATAAGTCTAGCAAGATCTTAAAGTCTGGTAAACTTATGATTCTGGGACTGATAACATATTTCTACGTAATTAATTTGAAGAAGATATAAATTTTAATTACAATTTCTGATATCCAATTTCTTGCATCAATTATTCGACACTAAAAATCATAACAAAAGTGTCACCGCATTTTATTCGGTTCAATATTTTATTATGTCACTCGCTAAATGTAAAGATGCATCGCTTCAATGGTCAGGGTTAGATTTTTGGTGTCAAATAATTGATGCGAAAAATTGGAAATAAATTATTTCCTTAACTCATTTTCAGCTGACATTTTGTAAACTGACTCTATACCCAATGTACTCTTCCCCCTTTTTGGATATATATACCCTTTCTGTAACACCGTTTATAATATTATCATTGGCTATCATTCAATAGAAGAGAACAAAAGCAGACAAAGTCCCAGATGGCTTACTAGTCGTGCATATTTCCCGGCTAGCACCATCTTCCACAATATCTTACCTATCTACGACAGCCTGTCATGCTAATATCAGGCGAAGTTTCGAAGTTCTAAAGACATTATTGTAGTTAGGACAGCTGAGTCAACTTAGACAAGATTTAACTCAATCCGCTACTGTAATTAACCATCTCCAGAGATTTAGCGATTTGCAATATTGACCTCAATTGATCTTCCTAATAATATATTGAATTCCAAAACTATTAGTTACGGGTTAATGTAACTGGTAAATTTATAACGTTCCAACCATGTTTTGCAAAGAAATGGTACGAAGCGTACTAAAAATAAGAAGAATACAAAAAGTAAAAAGCGAAAAATTTTGATAAAAAACTAAAAATGCCTTTTAATAAGCTCTAAAACAGAAATGGCAGTGGGCAGGACATATAGCTGGGCTTTACAGACAACTATATGCAAAGGACCAAGAGAAAAAAAAAGGTGCCCCGGAAAAAGTTGGATAAGAGATATAAAAGCGATTGGAGAACGTAAGCCATGGACAGAGAGATTTGTAAGAAGCTGGAGGAGGCCTTTACCGGAGAAGGAGTTCCGATAAATGGCACTGAAGAAAGTAACGATAGCGAGAATAAGAAAATATAAGAAACTATACCTAATGTTAATATAATATATTAAAACGCATGTAATAACAATTTTATTATTGTGGAATGGAAATAAACGCGCTTTATTAATGGTTTTTATAACCATATTTTAACATTTTGGTCTTGATTACTCAACTATATGATGGTCCATCGCTTCTCAAATAAACTCTGAAGATTTAGTTATGTAATGCCATTCAAATAAAGTTCTTACCTCACTAACCACACCTCCTGAACGTATAAACGTACTAAAACATAACTAAACACAAAATAACGAACTCCTATTCCGATATGAGCTTCCGCTCAAATATTTTAGTTTTGGATATGGGTCCAACTTTTAATTAAATTAAATTTAAACTATAGCAACCTGGTTCGGAAAAGTTCGAGAATGTTCTCATATGACAATAAGGATGATATGGGATGGTTCGAACCTCAATATTTGCTTGCAGTCAAACTTTTTAGTACTAAACACACATAACGATTTCAGAATTATAAATAAAAAAAGTTCTGACTTATTGGACTGTTGGTCTAGTATGATGCGCATCATCATTTGTTTTGTGTCAGGGTGTAATTTATCTATTATATTTTTGATCCCTATAATTAATTTGAATTTGGGTATCATCCATATCTTTTACCTTATGCAATTAAAATACATTTAAATGTATTGCAAGTCGTGTGTTGATGTATATGACGCCTCCATGCCTCTATTATAAACCTCGACACACGTCATCTCATTTAAATGTATTTTACGAAAACGCGATACTCTAGAACAAGTTCAGGACACATTTTTCTTCTGTAAATGGCGCCAAATTGGGTGCGTCACTGGCAATCAGATTGCAAATTGGCACTCAGTTGGGACGCTTGGGGCAGTTTATTCAGAAAAAATACTGTTGCCTTTGTGGTCATCAGAGCCAAACAAAAGGAAAATAGAAAAATAAACCTACTTATTACCTCTGACTTTTAAAATGGCTGTGACTATAATAAAGCGGTCGAATGCGAGTCGGACTCGCCATGAAGGGTTCCTTGGCATTTTATGGAGCCTTCTTTAATTTTTCATTTTTATGGCGGTAAATGAAATACACGCTCTGTGACAATTTTAACTTTAGCTTTTGCGTTTCACGAGATACAGCCCGTTAACAAACAGACGGTGGACGAACAGACAGCGGACTCTAAATAATAGGTTCCCGTTGGCACCCTTCGTGTACAAAACCCTAATTATATGCTTATCATACAAATATTTGTCCTGGGTGGAAATCAAAACCACGATCTTCGGTTCAGCAATCAGGGACACTTGTGTTTTTTTAGTGGTGAAACTCTAATGATTTCAATTCTCACGATGTTTTCCTTCACCGATTGTCGATGGCGTCTTATAATAATTAAGAGAATTTTAACCTACTGTTCATATATCTTCGGAAAAGTCACATAGGTTGCCTGTAGTGGGTTCGTACTTACAACCTTGTGCATACAAATCCATTCATTTAACCACTAGGCCACCACGACTGCTCCTTTCTTCTCTACATGAGAAGAGGCCTGTGTAAAAGGTTGCTATTATTATTCTAAACACGTTTTCTTACATTTACCAGTTGAAATACAATTTTGAGGGTATCGACGCAAAGAGCAAATGTTTAGGTATTACTATGTAAATTAAATCCTCGTCTACTTATCCAACGTTTGGACTTTAATAATGTTTGGCCTTCTCATTCAATTTACTTGGAATACAAATAGGCACTGCGATAGACTTCTAAGCCTTGTTTGTTGGTTTGAGGTCACATAAATAAAGCTTATACTGTAAAGCCTGGAATGGACAATTTAGAAAAATCGAAAAAAGGTTGTCTATGGCCAGTTTGTTTTCTAGTGTAGTTTTTTAGGGTTCCGTACCCGATGGGTGCCAGCGGAGATGTATTGCTAAGCCACTGCTGTCCAACCGTCCGTCTGTCCGTCTGTCTGTCAGCGGATTTTATCTCATGAATCGTGATTGCTAGAGAGTTGAAATTTTAACACAATATATTTCTGTTGCCGCTATAACAACAAATAATGAAAAATAATCTATATACTTAATATATAAAGCTGAAGAGTTTGTTTGTTTGTTTGAACGCGCCAATCTCAGGAACTACTGGTCCGATTTGAAAAATTATTTCAGTGTTGGATAGCCCATTTATTGAGGAAGCTATATAACATTACGCTGCAACCAAAAGGAGCGGAGCATAAATGAAAAATGTTGCAAAAATGAAAAACCGTTGAAATTAAAACACGCGGACAAAGTCGCGGGGGACAGCTAGTAAAAAAATAAAGGGCATGTTATCTTTTACGATGGTACAGAACACTTCATGCGGAGTCCGATTCGCACTTAGCTGTTTTTTTTAAAGTTTATGCTGTTCCACCGCTGGGTAAGACTGTCCAAATTTCTTAATAAATACATTGTTTCAGGATTGGTTGAACAAAAAAAAATATCCAGCTTTTTATTCATATTTAGGAATAGTGACGATTTACTCACTGACATTCTAAGGATCGCCCGACTAGTTTCAGACTCAATAGGAGTCCCTAATCATAAACTGACGCGGCGGCGTGCGGCGGTGTCAGTGACAGTGTCACTCACAGCCAGTATTCGGACGATCCCAAGAATGTGCGTGAGTAAACCGTCAATATTTCTAAATAATTATGCATACGCCTCACGCAAGATATTATACTAAATTCATATTGTTTAAATAAATTCCAAAATTCAAGCCAAACATTACACAGATATTTCTCTGAAATTCAAACCCCATATTTTGATCGAAACATTGTATTCACGTTCTCCTTGACATTTTCCAATAAATAAGCGTTACATACGCTTGGTGTACTCTACGTATGTATACACCAAGGCCGTATCTTCGCAAATGATAAAATTACATTTCAAATAGGGAGTCAATTCATTGTATGAGAAATTTCAATAAACGGATAGGGAACCTCCTTACAATCGATTTCGAAGTTACTTTCAGGTGGAACGAAATAGATTTTCTACGGATTATCAGAATATAAATCATGTGTAGCATTACAATTGAATTTATATTCTATACGTATTTAAATAAGAGTTAGTATGGTATAGACGTTTAATTTTTTAGAAAAAGTAGGTAATGATAATACTTATGACTGATGTTTTAGAATCAGCTGGCGAAGATGTGTAATTGGAAAGAGAATCGTTTAATTGACAATAATTATCAACTTAACAGTCCCGTTATTAGACACAATATTTAAACAATGAAACTGTTATTAATAATGTAACTCAAACTCACTTATAATTAAAAAATCCGTCAATTTAAAGCAGATAATATTTTTTGTTAATATTAATCTTATTTGTACTTACTAACACATGCGAAGTGAATATTTGTAATTAACAAATAGTTCAAAGAATTTAATAATTTATATTTATTATTTTTACTTTTTGCGATTTGTAATAACTTTACTAGTTTTAATGATTGTAGTTTTTTGTTTTTTGATAAATCAAAAATCGATGTGAATTTTATGTGTTGCAAAAAAAAACAAAGTAGCAAAAACTAATTTTCTTTTGTGGGTCATTATTTGTAACATTTTGTAATACTTGATATCAACAACGCAAACAAAATATAAATTCCCATTTGAATATCAAATTGTTTGGGTGTAAAAGAATACGAGTTTATTTGTTTGTTTTCATGACATAACCTTCATTCTTTTGGTACTTGGTGTGGTTGTTTACATTACAACTATGTGATGACAATAACATCAGATATACATTGTCCAAATCGTAGTAATTTTCTGAAATATTCAAGGAAAATTGTGACAACTTTGTGAAGATTGTAATATCATCATCATCATGAGTTTTTAAGGGAACAGCCCTTCTTATTATCTATCTATATCTATCAATCTATCTTCATCTATACATCTATACATTCATCTATACATCTTCTTTTTATATTATCTATATCCTATCTTCTTCTGTCTAGTATTTTCTCATGCTATTTAGGGTCGACATGGAGCGGCTGCCTATCTGACATTCACAACCCATTTTATTGGGTAACACACTATCCCAGGGTAAGACATTGGTTGTCAGAATTGTAATGACTTAACGACTGCCAAAGATCAACGTATGACCGTCAGGACCCAAGGCTTAACGTTCTTTCCGAGGCACAGAGGGGTCTCAGTAGGTTTACAAATAGTCACCCATCCACAGACCAACCGCCGCGAGCGCGGCTTAACTTTCATCATCGGTTAAACCGTACGTACGGCTTTCACTTAGCCACAAACCCGTCTAATCCTCTAAATTGTCTATTTTCTATACATATTATAAAACCACTGCGTCTGTTTGTCTGTCTGAAATCGATAAATTCAAAAACTGCCCAATGGATTTTTATATGGTTTTCACCAATGATAGAGTGAATCAAGAGTGGTTTTCTCTACCCGTGCAAAGCTGGGGCGGCTCGCTAGTTTTTAGTATTTATCTCATCCTTTTCAACGCACGGGATTTAAACGTTTAACCAAAGTAACATTTCAAAGTCTCCTTGTCCATAATTAATTAGGTTAGAACATGATTAAGTTACCTTTTAACCAAAGACCAAATATATACAAAAACAAAATAAAAAATTTAAATATAAGTCAAATAGGTACATACAAACTATCCCTTACATTCTCCCATATTAATTCACTCTCATGTCCACCAATAAGTTTTTAAGCCTTGCATTTCATCCCCTCAAAACTAGAGTTATTTCCAACCTACTTAATCCTTTAACACTAAACCCTGCTCCCTCCCGAACAATCGGAAACTTTCATCCCCTAACTGTTTTCACAGGTGGTCTAACTGGGAGTTTAATTAAAGTGGGCCAGCGCCATCTATCCGCGCAAACTTGTACTAATCCTTGCAACTGTGACGGTTTAGTGTAATTGCAGTACACTTCCGGACATTAGTATGGAGCCATCCTACATTTTTGCGTTGCGGTTTACGGTTTACACAAAATATATATTTTATTCTGTACCCCGTAAATCAATGCTCGTGTAGGGACTGAACAAAAAAAAATTACTAATTAAAGTTCTTGAATAGCAAGATGGCACCATTAAGGTGTTCCACATAGTGGTCATTTATAGAGTATATTTAGTTCATATTTAGCAAAAGATTGAAAGTTTGTTTGTTTCAAGAGATCTTTGCAGTTAGCCTGATAGCAGGCTTTGACTGCTTCACTGGACTTTTGGCAAGAACCTTAAGGGCCTCCAGCCAGAGCAAAGCAAATAAAAACTAACTACGTCAGCTAAGTTCACATTAGAGGCGTCCCCTGTCGGGTTCAGACCTCGACTTAGTGCGTTGCTAACAATCTTAATAAGGCAAAAACAGAAAGGGAGAAGTGGATCTAAGTTTTTATTATTTTAAGGTATTTTTTTTTATTGCTAGATTGGCCGGATTGGGCCTACCAATCTCCCTCGGAACGGGAGGGACGAGATAGAAAGTTGTATTCGGAAGTTTACGGTTCCAAAAGACATGAAAAATATAGTGATTTTACACTCCTTAATTTACGTAATAACGCGCAAGCAAGTTTGCTCTATTTTCTGTAACAGGTACAAACAATGTCAATATATTTCACCAAAAAGGAACAACTCTAACAATAAAATTGCCTTTTCTATTTCCTCCGTGATACCGTTAATATTTTATTAGCCTTCCCATCATTTAACCCAAATAAATAATAGAATAGCAGTTTATTTTTATTGATAGCATAATCAATGGTAACTTCTTCCCTAATCCAAAATATTTGACCTCCATAAAATATGTATTGTATTTTGGTTAACGATTATATGCGTGGAGTTTAAAAAACCAGACAGATTTTAATTTTCAGAATTTGATGTCATGATTATGTACTTTTGTGATATTTAAATCTGAATGACACTCAAACTTAATAAACTGAAGTAGAATGTGGTGATCACTTTGAGAAGATTAAGTTGCTGTCGGACTATTACTGACGACCTTCGTGGTCGTGTGGCATATACACCGGTTTTCAAGGTGTCGCTAGCTCTGAGGTCCCGGTTTCGATCACCGTACGGGTTAATGTAGAAAACTTTTCTAAATTGTCACTGGTCTGGTTGTTTGTGGTACCTTCTTTGTCTCTGATTCCATAAATCAAGTGCTTTAGCTACTTACTTTGGGTTCAGAGCAATGTATGTGATATTGTTTACATTTATTTATTATTTCATTTATTTATTTTTATTACAATATAATTCTGACAACCAATCTTACCAAGAGATACTGTGTTACCCAGTAAGTGAGTAGTGGAGGTCAGATAGGCAGTCGATCTATATGGTATTGATGAATCTAGTGGGAATGGAAGCTGGCCTCAATATGACAAGCTAACTTGAACTAATAAGGACTGGCCTGTTGGTAGTTAGTGACCTTAACTTATAAACGGAAGGTCGTGGGCTCGATTCCCACTTAGGACAAATCTTTGTGGAAAGAGCATGATCTTTTGTTCTGTGCCTAGGTATAATTTATCTATAGTATGTTTGTATTTAGGAATACATAAGTATGTTTATCAGTTGTCTGGTTGCCATAATACAGGTTCTGCCTAGTTTGGGATCAGATGGCCGTGTGTGAGTTGTCATTTATCATTTCAACAATCATAATCTTCTTCATTCTTTTTCGTTAACACTTAGATAGATATAACTACATTATTTAAAGGTACAGAACATTCAAGTGGTTTCCGATGTGGGTCAGAACCTTTAGAATTGGGTCATTTATTTTTAAGGTGCTATTTTCGGGGACGGACCGCACAGCGAGTTTTCAATTAAAGCCTAAAGGTATATATTACGGTTTTTTTCCTGCTGTGATAATGTATAAGCTTTTTAATGGCGTGACATATTTTTGCCCAGATTTCTATATTACTGTGGAATTTCGAAGACTCCACTAGCTCAGTATCAAAGCGTTTGGGACTTATGAGCTTTGGGTTATGGGTTTGATAACATTTTATAATTTTTATCTTTCATTCAGGTGTGTTTGCTAGTGGTCGTATTTTATGTTCATCTTTATTTATTTAAAGTCTGTTAAACGAAAAAATATGGTCTACTAAGTCATTAGTGGACTATATTTTTTTAGTAAAATGTAAAATGTATTTTTGCCTTTCGAGAGTGCTTAAAATGTTTTATCATATTTTTAAAACTGTTTGGTAGTTACTATTTGACATTATACTTTCAATTTTTTTGTTAACCTCGGCTCTATATATAGTATAAATATGAGTGAAATATGAATTTTAAAATAGCTAATAAACTAACACACATCAGAATTTTGCTAATGGCAATTTCTTAATAAAAAACAAACCAAAAACGATTATTAGTTTCATTGCGAAATGGTAAAACGAAAAAGTGCACGTTCTAAGCATTCCATTATCAAAATTAGTATATCGTCGGCTCCATTAATAAAACTACTTTACTTTCAAAAATGGAACCTCTTTAGTTCTTTGTTTTAAATAAACAAAATTAAATGTAGAACAATGGAACGTTAGAGTTCCATTTAAATTCTCTAGATTTTAACGGATACCACTTGTGATATTGGATCAATTCAAAAGTGATTAAGTACCGTTAGATTAAGGTATTAAGAATTCATTTGGGAAAGTTAGTTGTTACGGTACTGACCTAGTTTAGTTTTAGTTTGTCTGTTGGAATCATTTTTTCGAGTCATTCTGTAATTGCAACGAAATCTCGTCATTAAAAGAGATAGTAGAGGGAATTACTATTTCCTTCACCGATTGTCAATGGTGTCTTAGAATAATTAAGAAAATACTTATATATAACTTTGAAAAAACCTCTCTTGCCCGTAATGGGTTCGAACCTGCGACCTTGTACCATCTAACCTACCACGATAAACATCACGCGATATAACAGTTTATATTATTTATACATAAACTAATTACAGGGAACTGTGAAAACGGATAATTAACTGTCCCTGGGATAGGAAATTAACAATTCATTACAAGGTCAAACGGTTTGACGACGATCCATTTTGAGCAATTAGAAAACAGAGGGCTAACCAGACAACTGACAAACATACTTATATATTTCTAAATACATACATATTATAGATAAATTATACCCAGACAAAGAACAAATGATCATGCTCATCACACAAAGAATTGTCCTGGGTGGGATTCGAACCCACGAGCTCTGGTTTAGCAGTCAGGGCCACTAACCACTAGACCAACCGGCCAGTCAGTAGAATAGTGATCGAGTTCTCCCTTTTTATTCAAAGGTTTTTTGTAAATAATAATATTATTATTATACAAATCACTGGAAGCCTATTAACAGTATGTACAAAAACCATTTTATTTTCGCACTACTATAAACAGAAACATTTATAGATCCATTCCTACTATCATTAGTCCGTCCTTAATCCTGAGTCCGACTTAATTGAATTACAAAGGGCTCGGTTGAAAAGGTAGCGATACTCCAGGGATCGCCTGTTGCCTCTGTTAGAAAATGTTGTATCAACGCTGAGTTGTATATAGATATAGTAATCACTTCGTATAGCTATCCTTTTGTTTATATGCTCTGTGTGTATATCCTTATTGTTAATATCATCTGTAATAGAACTGCAGGCTTTCACTATGGCGGTTCTCAACTAAAGCGATATTGCTTTATAAAAAACACTGTGAAAACACAATTTTTTTATCGTCTAACGTCGATTAGTTGTTGGTACTAGATCTTCTACAACGTAGTTGGTCACAGACTTTGCCCAATACTAAATTTACGTTTTTACCGTTTTTTTTTTTATCTAGCGAACATCGCTTGGGTTGTCAACTGGTGATAGCGAATATACCTACTGATATGATGAAAAATCTTGTATATTTGTCCAACATAAAAAAAAGAATTAGGTTCTCCATTCCTCTGTTTTTTTTTTTGTGTATGTTACCTACGTATTTTTTTTATAATCGGAACGAATATTAACGTTACTATTGAGATTTATTATTTAGATTTTTTTATATAAAATAAAAATATTGTTTTAATATTACTCTTATTGAAACTAACAAATATTACAAAGTTTTTAAATAGAGTACTTCTTAAAATATATTCCCATCAAATAGTTCCATACTAATATCTCTCTGTGTGTCTGTCTCGCTTTCAAAGTTAAATCGTTAAACTTTGTATGGGGTAAGCTAGGATCCCAAGAAAGGAAATAGGCTATTTTATATCACGAAAACCAACGCGGATAGAACCGCGGGTAAAACCTAGTAGTCTATAAATCTTTTCGTACATACGTAAATATGTACCTACCTAAACACATGCGTATTTGTACGTTATATGCATTTACATGCTTATTCATTTTGTTTGCGTTTGCATTCTTATCCATTTTGTTTGCATTTGTATTCTTATCTAATGCAGTTTCAATATTATATTACGTTATCTATGATTTATGATAACATTATCACGTGTTGCATAAATCAATAAAACTTTTCCAAGAACTTGAACTCCTGCGTAAATTATGTCATATGATTAGCATTAAATCTATATATTTTAATTTATATCCATATATTATATATTTATGTATATAAAACAAAGTCGGGTTTGTTCAAACACTTATAACTCGAGAAAGGCTGGACCGATTTTCATAGTTTTTGATTTTTTGTATTTGTCTACGTCCCGATTAACAGAATAACTATTAAAAACATTAAATAAATATTAATAAATAAAATTGTTAAACCGACTGCATCCCATGCTGCACAATATGTACATAATTTAATTCAATCATGTCTTGCTAACACGCGATTGATATACTTAATTTTAACCACGCTATTGTATTGTAAATTCGTCAGATTGTAGTTCAATTCCAAGAAACCAAATATTAAAAAAAAATCCAAAGACAATATTATGATATGAATATTCTATAGCTCACCTGTACAACATCCTCTCTTGTCGATCAGCCTCCATATAGATCCTGTAGTACATATACAGCATGATGACTCCAGGGATCCAAAAACTAACACTACTCGAGATCACTGCATAAACTTTGTTCACAGTAAAACTGCACACGTTTGGGAACCGCTTCCTAAAGTTCAGGTGGTCTTCGGTCGTGTACCAGCCCATGAAGATTGGAAGGAAGGAAACCAGTGCAGGACTGCACCAGACGACAGCCAACATGATCCCTAGTTTTGCAGTCGTCATGATCAAAGGGTAGTCCAGAGGCTGAACGATAGCGTAATATCTATCCACACTGATACAGCATAAATGGAGAATGGATGCTGAAGAAAAATACACGTCCAAAGAGTTCCAAACGTCGCACATGAAGTATCCAAATAACCATTCCCCGTTCGTTATTTCCACGCTAAAGTTGAAGCACATCGCCCAGATCGCGACCAGCATGTCAGCCAGGGCTAAAGACACGACGAAATAGTTCGTGATCACTCGCAACTTTCTGTGTCTCATCACGGAAACGATGACAAGTAAGTTCCCAAAAATCGCCGCCAAAATTATAAACAGCATTATCAGACATTTTAAAACCACCAAAAATACTATCAGCGGGTCGTCCTCGAATTGGTTTGAGTATACTAAATCATTAGTTGTTTCGTTCACCTCCAAACTCTTGTTAACATATAAGTCTGTTAGGTACATTGAAGTCGATAAATCGGCGAAGTCCAAAGTAAAATTATCGGCTTCCAAAACGATTTCAAGTTTCATGTTTCACATTTTTCAAGTCGTATTAACTGTTAGCATGAGAGCGTTGAAGTGTGATTCCGGGGCGATTTCCATCGTCGATACCTGAAAAAAAAGGGAAAGTTAAATTTCTTTTATGTTCACAAAAATGTTCAGGAAAGCTCTTTCGAAAGGCATTATTGTTAGACTTTTAGGTGCCGTTTTGACATCAAACAGTTACTACACGTGTTTTTTTATCAAAGAGAAATCTGTGCTTTCTTTTGAAAAGAACTGTAGCATTACTTTTGATTGTAAGGCGCTTAGATGTGAGAAAAATAAAGTCTTTCCGTCTCCTGAGAATGTTAGACGAAGTTTTTTCAAATAGGATTTATTACGAATGTGGAGTACCAAGTTGTGTTTGCTATCGTAATGGTAAATGGATGTCCTTTGTTCTCGACGAATAAAAATAAATATAAATAATAATGGCAAAAAATATTCTTTATATCCTTTGTATATCTATTCAGGTGGTCCTCAGTCGTGTACCTACTTATGAAAATTTGTTGAAAAATATTTGGGTCTCGATAGTGTTTGCAAATCTTTAATATACAAATTACTTATTTATGGTCGTAAAAACACCTTAGGTTACAATAGAGATGTTAATTGGATACAAAAATTGTATAAATCTATTTAGTCCGTAAAATAAATAATAAAAAATATTTGACATGTATTTTTTTACTTTTTCAAAATAACTAAAAATAAAAAAGATATAGCGATTTAATGTTTAGGGCTAATTACATTACAATTTTACACAAAACGTACGGATAGTAACGTGCGACATTACTATTCAATGTATCGTCGTAAGTTTTTGGTAACGTAAAAAAAGAAAAAGTAAATGTGTAACATTTTAAAATTATGTACCTGACGGACATTCAAAAAAAATAGTCAACATCCCTATTCCAAGGTAATTTTGAAAGTTTTTATACAGAATCAATACCAGTATTTTCCCGATAAATAGCTAAAGTAAACCAGATACTGTCTGACAAAAAGTACTAAACAAATACAACTCCTTTACCTACACCATCAAGGAATGATGCAGAGGCGAGATGTACATAAAATTTTGATTAAAACGTACGATAGCAACGTACAATTTTCAAGCTTATAAATTAAACAATAAAGTCGAAATAACAGTGTCACTCATGAATGTGTAAACGCTTCATGACGTCGAAACACGAGCCGCAAATGTTAGTAGAGTTACGGATTTAAAAAATCGCCTTCATTTGTTTGGCTGTGGTTATGTAAAGCCTTTCAGCGGAGCGTTTGAATATTTTTTTTTATACAGAAGATACTGACGCCGATTCTCTTGTAAGCTAACTAAATCAAAATTAAACCATTGCTATCTTTTACTAACATGCAGCATGAGAAAAGGACGACAACAGATAACAACTAACTTAGAAATTTCCCACCAGTTTTCGAACAGTTTTCACTGTGTTTTAGTGCACACGTTTCTGCGTGTACATTTGTATGAGAAATTTAGTCAAAACTAAATTTGACAGGTCTAATTTTCGTCTGTCCTTTTATAATTTTGTATAAGTGAAAAAGATACAGATATCCTAAAATAAATTTAGTGTGGTTTTAACAGAATCAGGGCCACTGTTTATATTTCATATACACTCCGATTTGGTGCAGATGTTCATAAGTTGGTCACGCCAAGGAAAATCGGGTTTCATATTTACATGGTATAAAACAAAGTCGCTTCCGCTGTTTGTACGCTTAGATCTTTTAAACTACTAAACGGATTTTAAAGCGGGTATCAGCAAAAGATAATTATAGTGATTCTAGGGGAAGGTTTTGTTTAACATTTATTTATCATTAATAATAATAATAATATAATAATATCTTGGGACATCTCACACACGGTCATCTGATCCCAAACTAGGCAGAGCCTGTGCTATGGCAACCAGACAACTGATAAACATACTTATATATTTCTAAATACATACATATCTATACTAATATTATAAAGCTGAAGAGTTTGTTTGTTTGTTTGTTTGTTTGTTTGTTTGTTTGTTTGTTTGAACGCGCTAATCTCAGGAACTACTGGTCCGATTTGAAAAATTCTGTCAGTGTCGGATAGCTCATTTATTGAGGAAGACTATAGGCTATATAACATCACGCTACGACCAATAGGAGCGGAGCATAAATGAAAAATGTCGCAAAAATGAAAAACCGTTGAAACTAAAACACGCGGACAAAGTCGCGGGGGACAGCTAGTTATAGATAAATTACACCCAGACACAGAACAAATGATCGTGCTCATCACACAAAGATTCGTCCTGAGTGGGAATCGAACCCACGACCTCCGGTTTAGCAGTCAGGGTCACTAACCACTAGACCAACAGGCCCGTCATTACTCTATTATGTTCCAAATACTTACTTTACTTTCAACATTACGTGTTTCCTTTCGAACTATTTTACTCTCAGCCAAGTAGAGGTAAGTTTAGGTTAAAAACAAAAAATACTTTAAAAATCTTTATTTTTGTGAGCGGTTGCCAACCTCTGTACTAAAACCGCGGCTTTATCCCACCCACATACAACCTTTTGTCAAAGCTTTACGAAGATTATGAAACATTAATGTACGTATTACCGGCGAGCTCTGATAACTAAATAAAACATATATTACGTTGGCTTATAATGGTCATTGTTCTAAATTTGGAGGACACGAGGATAGAATCTATTTTATTTTGAACCTTCAGGGATTTTGTCTGATTTGGGCAAGATCTCGATTGATATAAGTTAAAAAAGTGTAAAAGGTTAATTTTAATTTAAGTGATGATGACATTTATGCGTGAGTCGGACTCGCGCATAAATGGTTCCGTACCATTTTATGCAGTCGCCTTTAATTTACAACAGAAACATACTCTGTAAAAATTTTAACTCTCTAGTTATTATAGGTTTATAAGATACATTACAGCCCGTGACAGACAGGCGGACGAACGGACAGCGGAGGCTTTCAGGTACGGAACCCTAAAATGGAATCCCGAAAAAAATATTCAACTATTTATATAGGTATATATACTTTCGCCCTAAACTACAACCAATATTTTCCACAAAAGAGTACCTTTAGCAGCAGGGGAATTTAGTACCTTACTGAATCTCACTTCTTACGTCATCTCATACTTTATCAGTCAAAATCTCACGATTAATTTAGTTCAACTCGCTGACACGCTCGCAAGAGTAGCGCTAGTGTAAATTCGAATGTCAATCAAGCAACTCACGGCGGATTCAGATTCGAAGTTTAGAACGAGTTCTTACAGAATCACACCCCAGTCACTACAAGGCTATAAAAATTCAAGCTTCCATCTCATTATCTAAGTAATATATTTCTTGCTAGATGCGATACAGTAGGCAACCTCATTTGCTTGGAACTTAGAAAGGCATACGTTACCAAAGGAGATTCACATAGCTTGGGGGAAAATACAGCAATTTCCTTCAGAACGAATACCGCGCAGTGCCACTTGCGTTTAAATTACTCTAAAAGCTAGGCTATCTTGGTGCACTTATGAATGCGCTTAAGTGATGTTCTGAGAATTTTATAGAAAGCTATTTTTAAACCCCGACGCAAAAAGAGGGGTTTTGTTTCATATATTATTTATTATGCATAAACGTCTGAGCAGCCAATACGTAATTAAATACAAATAGTAGAAATTAAAAATTTAAACCTCAGGCAGGACTCGAACCTGCGACTACTGGTTCAATGCACCAGTCACTTTACAACTTACAGAGGTCGCTGACTGATGTTCAAATATCTCCTTCTACTTGCACTTCTTTTAAGGCGACGTATACGCCATCTAGTGAACCAATTCTGCGATTTGGTACCACCGACTTGATTAACAATGGGGTGTTATAAGTTTAATGTTTCTGTCTGTGTATAAGTTTGACGTTTCTGTATATGTCTGTCTGTGGCAACGTATCTCGAAAACGAATGGACCGATTATGATGCGGTTTCTTGTTTAAAAGCTGACGTGGTCGAGATGGTTCTTAGTTATAATTTATGAAGATCTGTTTAGCATTTTGAAAGTTATCAGCAATTCTCTACAATTTGTCAGGGGTTATTAAGATGGGTATGGAATCGTAAAAATTGTCCACAAAAAAATATTCAACAATAAAGTCACTTTAGATACCCATTAAAATAATAAACAAAGTCAAAGTACTAGACGTTGAAAAATTTAAAAGAAATATCCTTGTTTCTTTTTAACTGCGGAAGTTAAAAAAGTGATTTAAACATTGCTTCGAACAAAGTTAAGTTAAAACAACGTAGCCTTAACTCAAAGAGTTTTGTTCGGCCCTCGCTTTTATGGGGGTATCTATAGTACGATGTTTAAAAGTCCAGTAGGAAATACCTTGTCTTTTGAAAGATCATGTTTAAAAGTGTAACGGATAGCCGAGTGGTATATGGCACCACGCCAATTACCACTGTGCGCGATGTAATGCTAGTTTGATCCCCGCATGGGACAAGCATTTGTGTGATCTACTAATAATAATAATAATGAATGAATGTGGACAACATCACATACATTGCTCTGAACCCAAAGTAAGTAGCTAAAGCACTTGTGTTATTGAATTCAGAGATAACGAAGGTACCACAAACACCCAGACCCGAGACAATGTAGAAAAGTGTTTTTTTACATTGACCCGGCCGGGGATCGAACCCGGGACCTCAGAGCTTGAAAACCGGCGACACCTTGAAAACCGGTGTGTACGCCACTCGACCACGGAGGTCGTCAAACCAGGCTTGGAACAAATACTTGTTCCAAGCCTGGATGTTCTTTTTGCATTGTGATTTGAATGTTTGTAAAACCCCCCGGATTATATTCTTAAGTGCGAAAGTGTTTTTTTTTAAGATAATTGATTAAGATAACAAATATATGAGTGTTAAACTGGAAACAGAAATATTTTTTTGCCTTGACATAATTTTTTTGTAGTAGGTCGTTACTAGTAGAAATGAATATAATAAAAGAAAAAATCGGACCAGTGCGAGTGTGACACGCGCACCGTGACTTCCGTGCAAAATTTGATCGACATCGATGTATGACACTATCCAATTTCCAACAATAAATATAAGTTTGTGATCGCAAAAATTTTAGTTTTTTATGTTACATAACTACTTTTTATGTCTAAATTTTTTTTACCTTTTGACGTTAGACCTAGCGTCATGCCATATTTCGTGATTAAGGGTCGACGGGAATACGTACCTTCCCGTTTTGAGGTTGTCGATTAATATGCGTTGACATAGAAGCTTGAATTTTTTATTGCATCTACGGTTCGATAACCAAAGAATTTGATATTAATTTCATAATTTTCCCACTTTTCCACGTGGCCAGGAAAAAAAAATCACAGACAACGGACAAGAAAATGATCCTATTATGTTTTTTTTTTAGGTATTCCCTAAAAGTATTTGTGTAAAATAAGATAAAGCTATATCGTAAAAAAGTCGAATAAAATAAGAAAATAACGATATTAAATATCAAGTACTAAAACTCAACTGCTTAAAATACATAGTACGCTCAAATTCTACAGAAAGTAATTTACTCACAATTTTCGCATACAATTTCAATATACTTGGAAAATTATATTTCATTTTCCATGAGATTGATCGACGCGACAAACCCGTGGGAAATAAACCACCCAACTTTATTGCCTTTTTAATCTGTTGGAACGGGCGAAATGGCAATTCTGGACGTTGTAAAAATGGATCATCATGGCCTTGTGTGTCGACAGAATTTTACGTCTCTTTAACTTTGTCGCACATCTTAAAACTTTGACTATTTCATTAGCTTTGTGTTAATAAATATTTACTTTAAATACACATAGCTACTTAATATAAAAAAATTATAAAATGTAAAGTTGTCAATTCCTGTAAAAAATCTACTATGTAACTATTCTATTATATTAATGTACATCTACATAAATATAAATAATATCATATATAATATATATAATTATGTAAAACAACTAAAGCGGTGCTCCCACAGTCAAACCACTGAACTGGTTTTGAGGGATATTGTATTATATAACAAACTATGTAATATTTTAAAAATAAATAAAAAAAACAGCTACGTGACAGTCGGAATGAACCCGCGAATGAAGGGTTATGAAGCCCTATTTAATTTGTTGTTATAGCGGCAACAGAAATACACACTTCGAGAAAATGTCGGCTCTTTAGCTTTTACGATTCATGAGATACAGTCCGCTGACAGACAGATGGACGGACAGCGGAGGCTCAGTAGTAGGGTCCCGTTAGCAACATTCGGGTAGGAAACCCTAAAGAGTGAGTACCAATGTTAATTACATTCTTAGAAATTTTATATAATAAACTACTTTGATCGGTCCTTGGCTGTGATTATTTCGATTAAATACCAATGCTAAGACGCAAATAGAAATAGATAATTACTCGTATTTTTTCAACTTTAATTGATTCTCAATATAAACGACAAGACGTTTATTCACTATCAAAAAGAAAAACATTAACATGGCCAATTCAAATCCTATAAAACCAAATGAAACAATCAAACGCAATTCTGAATTATTAAATTATTTATAAGCCCCCTTATTATTAAAATAACACTACTTTTAAAACGGATTTTATCGCTTTTTAACTAAAACGTAAATATAAACCGCAATAAAATCCGTTTAAAAGTAATTTTATTTAAATATCTAACATTTGCTTATACGTCAGAAAGCAATATGTAGAACCATCAAAGCAATTACCCAAATATCAAAGCAAATATAAGCTCAACTTACACCAGACGATGTTTAAGATCTAAGCTTTAATTT
Organism: Diachrysia chrysitis; assembly: GCA_932294365.1. Lineage (NCBI taxonomy): Eukaryota > Metazoa > Arthropoda > Insecta > Lepidoptera > Noctuidae > Diachrysia > Diachrysia chrysitis. The sequence continues at coordinate 7,905,130 of OW028664.1, forward strand.
GAAAGACAAATCACCACTCAAGCAATGTCAACGACAAATACAAAGTTTAACTTAAGCTTTGATTAAATAACTTTGCTATCAGATAACCTATCAATGGCACCTTTGTTTAGATATAAGTAATTTAACTTTAGGATAGTGATAAGGAGTTTTGATTATACCACGTGCATTTTGCATTCTCGTCAAATTTCAGGAGATGATATTTGTATTTAATTACAAATATTCGCTCCGCATGTGTGAATGCGTAACAAATAATTAAAATAAATAAGTATTGGGCCGCATCATCTCTCGGACATCTGATTTAACACATTGTTAATCAAAGTCGGTGAAGCCAAACGCAAGATTGGTTCACTAGACGTCGCATACGTCGCCCTAAAGACGTTATAAAATAGAAGGCAATATTTAAACTTCCAGGCAGTGACCTCGGTAGCTTAGTTGGTAAACCGACTGGCTCGTCAAGCTAGTGGTCGCAGGTTCGAGTCCTGCTTGAGGTTTAAGTTTTTCCTTCTATTATTTGTATTTAATTACAGATATGAGACTATAGGTTAAAGGAAATTGTCTAACACTAATAGCTCGTTGACGACATAACGTCTTATAAATTGGTAAACGTACGAACGGTGAAAATAATAATCCAGAATCACAAAAAGCACTTGCGTACTAATCAGACAGAGAGAGCTATATCCTAATGTGACGTCACTATGGTAATTCTATGAAACTAATCTGGGACTGCCCCGTGCAAGTCGTCGTTTTGCGAATAGGAGATAGAAAATGCGTCATCATTTTCAAGAATAATTAAAAACATTTAATAAGTTCTAAAAGTTTCATAGTCTAAAAGCTTATAACTTTTGTATTTCTGTATTTTTTTTATGTTCAAAATGTGTGAAACAGAAATAAACGATAGTAGTCAAATACTCGATTGTAAGATCAAGTTGACACCTAACAGTCGCACTTAAATCCTTATACTCAACCAAAAGCTCTTATAAGTATTCGTCGCTACATTACATCTTAAAGTGATAGAAACAGAATGAGTCTCGCGCACTTGGGAATTTAATCCCTTTGTCGCGAGTTTCAGAAACATTCAAGTCACACACACAAAGAATACTAACACTTAAAACTAATATTATTTCTCCTTTTCCAGGTCTGCTGGAATAAAATTTATTTGTACTCTATTGCTATTATTGTTGTGACCTGTATATGTTCTTGTGTGTAACATAAATTATGGAGCGGACTACTTTTTTTTTATTTACACGTCACATAAAATAGGTAGATATTAAAAAAATATTAGACACGTATTTTTTATTTTTTTAATTAAGCAAACAACACAATAATGAGAAGGTTCCGTGAATGGAAATTTCGCGTGACGTCACTTGTGGGTACAATTTTCACCCACACGTGACGTCACAAGACCCCACTCCAGTACTTTAAAACGCTTTAACTTTGACATTTTTCATTGATTTGATAAAAGAAAAAACGAGTTTTTTTTTCTTTTTTTATCTATCTGGTGGAATAAATAGATATTTCCTTTTCATACCCAGTCCGATCCCCGATTGTTAAAAAAAAAAAAACATTTGTGGATTACAAAAAATTCATGTGCGGGGATTGAATCACTAGAACGTCGCCTAGTATTTGTTGTGGTGACCTATACCACTCGGCTATCGTACATTGGAAGAAAGAAAACAGATAATTTATTTGCAAAAATTGGAACAAAATGTACTTACACATGAATAGAGTTCAGCCACATTTTAACCAATCGGCATGCAAAAATACTAATTAGCCAAAAACACATTAAACACATTAAATAAAAATATTACAGTGAGAGAGATAATTAAAACATTATTCCAACATACATTATTTTCAATACGAGTCTGCCTTTTTTCTGCCTTGCCTTTTTCCAAGCTATGTTGGAGTCGACTTCAGTCTTACCGGATTCAGCTGAATACTGTATTTTACATAGAGCGAATACCCATCTGGCCTCTACATCCCAATTTACTGGGTAACACAGTATCCCGTGGTAAGACTGGTTGTCAGAGTTGTAATGACTTAACGAATGTCAAAGATAAACGTATGACAGTCGGGACTAATGGCTTAACATGCTTTTCGAGGCACGGAGGGGTATCGGTATTTATAAATGGTCACTCATCCACCGACCAACCGCGTCGCGTATTCCTCCATTAAACACTCAAATACTTCGCTCAACTGATTTCTAATAATCTAAGCCTCCTTTGGCACTCAGGAGGTGTTAAGCCGAATCTTGATGTGCCATTCATACTACCTTACAAATAGCTAAGATTCCTCTAGAAATCCTTTGTTAACAGACCTTAAGTGTTTGCCACTTCAAGTTCTGACAACTGTTGAAAGTTTTTGTCCCTGTTGCATTGATCGCAGTTAAAGAGGTCTTATCTCGGGATGGTTTAGTGGTTTTCTCATCTGTGCATTAGTTTTCAGGCTCAAACTTTGTGTTTGTCTTATTAATGTTACGATGTGCTTTTGTTTGTGATTTAAAAAAAGGATGAAGTTTTATTATTAAATCATAAATTTTGAAAGCGTTTTTTATTTTTCTAATCATAATATTATTGCAGATTGAATTTAAATTGTAATAAACACACAGTTTACCTTAGTACTTAACAAAGCAGGTACTCATACACACAATGATAAACCTTCTTTTAGGTTGACGGATAACAAACAATAATTGCTATATGTTTTAAACGAATTTTAATTTGCCTTAATTTTAAAATAGGTATATTCCAAAGATCTCTCAAAGCCGGGGTCTAATAAGTTGCGTGGAATCGGCATCATAAATAGTTGTGCTGAGTCCGGGTGTTCACTAGTTTATTATAACATGTCCCAGCGCGACGAACTTTAGGGTTCGACGCGTAAGTAACACGGGCTAGTCGCTCTAGGGGTGTCACAAATAATCAGAAATTTTTACGAGTCGAAAAATCGAGGAGATATGATTTCTCGATCGATGACATAGATTAGATTTCTCTTATTTTTAATTCAGGCAGGGTCCACGATGATCTCATAGTTTTAAGTTACCACCTAAGGTTCACATTGTGAAATGCAAATAAATAAATATTGAAATATATTGTAACCATGTGAAATTTTTGTGTGTGTAAATTACCTGTAAAGATGATACTTGAAATTATTTTTTAATAAATAAAGACGTCACACACACTATGGCACATAATCCTTGTCTCGTGGAAAACCTAGCCTTAGAAAAAAACATTCATGGATTATTTGATAAAAGCCTAAAATAACCTATCTTATTAAATATCTATAAATTCAAGTTACTATATGCACGTTATAAAATTGACCAATCGCACAACAACATAAGCTTTTACTGTGTACCAATCGTCTCGCTACATTGCCAATTGCGTGACAGCCCTACATATCTATCGAGTTAGCATTCCGACGTAAACTCAATATTAATAAATTCCCCAGAGTATTTACTAAGGACGAAGTTAAGCAACTTTTTGATGTGCTTATGAACTTTTAGAAAGATAAAGATTGGCATTTGGGAATAAAGAAAGATATAATGATTATTGCCGATACGTTAACTGAATGTTTGAACAAGTTTGGATGCTTGTTATAGGTATATCTGTTGCGATATTTTTTTGGTCAAATATAAGTAATACAGTGTAATACTACTATCTTTAGTAGATGTTAAAAAAATCGACTTTTAGCCATTGTAAACCAATTTTCCTGTCTTGTTTATTTTATGTGGATTAATTGTATTCTTCTACAAGAATTAAACTTTTATGAATATGAGATTAATAGATTACTGGCGGCCCGCCCAGGCTTCTTTCGAGTAGACAATACACTAATAATTTATACACACAAACCTTCCTCTTGAATCACTCTGTCCATTGGTGAAAACCATATGAAAATCCATTCAGTAGTTTTTCAGACAGACAGATGCGGCTCTGGACTTTGTTTTATAATATATAGATAATTGGCCATAGACTTCTTGGATTTAATTATTAATTATTTACGAAGCTGTATGTATACAGGTTCTAATAAGTAATATTCAAATAAAAATTATAACAAAAAATATTTAAACCTATATACATTAGTTAATATTGAAACAAAAAAACTTTTTATACAAAACAGAGTTCAGCCAAACTGTTCAACGTAAAGCGCAAAAAGTTTTAATGAACAACGGATAATGGCCACCGAAACAGTTGAAATGCTGATTCATTAGCAGACTGGTACACAAACGACTCATTAACATAAAATATTCAAGATGATAATGATGATTTAGAATGGAAACTCTTTGGTATTATAATTATTATGAAAGGTCGTTTTGATCGCGTGATTGTTGTGATGAAAAAAACATCTAAAGGTGGCGCTTAACTGCCGCCATTTTGAATCTTTAACCAAAACGTTATAGCTTATGACATGCGAGACAATGTAAGAATTTTATCGATACGCCATATTATATCAAAATCTGTTCAAAGGCGAATTTAAATTAAATTTAAAAAAAAAAAAAAAATCTGGCTTAGCAATTGCTGAATATCTTCCAAATTTTTATGAATAAGGCCAAATATACCTAGCTTTCAGTCACGAATGAATGAGTGAACGAAAGAAATATCGTCATACTTTCAAGAGGTCCGAAGATCCTTAAAATATTCAGTTCTAATAAAAGGGCCGGGAACATTCGTTAGCCAACTCGAGTTCCATCATTATCTTGGGGGGATAAACATAAAGGAAAATACGAAAAGAATAGACTGTCCCTTTCTACCTGTAGGGGTTATTAGAGTGAGTGAAAGAGAGGTCAAGAGGATACCTAATAAGGTTATGACGTAATTATTACGGTAACCTATTTGGCTGTGAGATTGGTAATTATGGAAATATTGTAATGAGACTCTAATTGAAACATCTTCGTCAACACTTGTTGTTTATGAGCTAATGGCGTGCTTAAAATAAATTTCGCTGATCATTTAGATATATTTTCTTTTTTTTTGCTCTAAATATTATATCGCGGCATAAGGGTCAGATGAGCGTATATACTTTTTCTCACTTTAAAGGAGATAGATGGAAAAAAAAAACAAAATAAAATAAAAACAACGTCGAGACTCTCACATTCTCTCTCTTCTTTACTCCGTCTTGCATAACCCCAAATATCCGGTCTACCTGCGGGAACGGTTTGAATATTTGGTCCCCAGAGGAAAGTCTTGTCGTACTACTTCCTCTCTTCTCCTTCGCACTCCTCTTCACTCCTCTAGTCGCTACGATGAATCTTTTACCATTCGTGCTGTGCGCCTCTTGAACTCGCTTCCTCATTCCATACGGGATAGCCCTTCTCTGGACGTTTTCAGGGAGAGGATCAGGAAACATTTCCTTTCAACATGAGTATATGTAGTGTATGTATGTTTATATGTTATATATATGATATTATTATATGTATTTTATGTACTATTTTTATGTATGTTTATTTTATAAATACATACTAAGTTGTACACTTCTTTCTTCCTCAACTTTTATCAAATCTCTCCATCACTCAAAGGTTTGCTGGTAGAAAACTCAATTATGGGTTAAGCTCGCCTCTGTACATCAAATTATAAATTATTCTATTTTCTGTAAATTGTCTATGTGTGTACAATAAAGAATAAGAATAAGAATAAAAAAATAATAATATTGAGAACGCATTTGCACTTACAGTGTGCTTACACAGGCAATTATTAACGCGATTATTGGCAATTTTGGTTAAAAATAATCTCACTTTAAAGGAGAGCTAAAAATTGTGTTAAAATTCGCCTTATCAAACTTACCAGGTTTATATATCGTTTTATATAAAACAAAGTTGATTTAGTATCACCCTTAAAAACCACCATTACCATTTAAAACTTAAAAACGGGAGAAACGATTTTCATGATTTTTGTTGGTTGCCTCCACCCCAAATACCACAATAACTATGAAAAAAAAAGAGTCATGAATGAAAGTAAGAACTCATACGGGACTACTTACGCGAGTGAAACCCGCGGGGCAACGCTAGTTATGCATATTTTGACGTTTTTCTTGTTTGGTAGCCAGACATGTTTAGTTATTAAAAAAAATGAAATCGGCTAAACATAATGATGACCCTAAAGAGATGGAAAAAAGGCGTCAAGAGTATTACAAATAATATTATTTGCTAGAGATTAATTTTGTAGATTTTTCTACAATTAAAGATTTATAAATATCTCCAATAAATATTTACTATTGTACCGCATAAACGGGTCACAACGAAATTGTTTTTGCAATATACCCGTATAGCACATATTATCCGTATCTACATAAATTAATATTCAACTATCCGGCTAGCAAACGACCGCTCTCGGGCACGTGTGCGGTGTTAATGATATTATTGCTACCCCCACCACCGCCCGCGCTAATAGGAACCTACCCGCATTATTGAAACGGTATTTACTAATATATATCCTTAAACGAAATTCCCTGGTATATAGAATACATAGGATTGCTTTTATGCTGTGGTCTCGTGGCTAAGTACCTATAAGCCATACGGTTTCACTGATAAGAAAGGTAAAGTTGCGCTTAGTCCATGGATGGGTGACCATTTCAGTTTCAGTAAAGTTACCGAGACTCTTCAGTGCCTCTGGTGAGATAGGCAGTGGCTCCAGGTAAAATACGGTATTCAGCTGAATCTGGTAAGACTGGAAGCCGACACCAACATAGCTTGGGAATTCGTAAGGGTTTGGGCGTAATTTACCTATAAAATGTATGTATTTAGCAATATATAACTATGTTTAGAAGTTGTCTGGTTACCATAGTAGTAGTTTGGGATCAGATGGGCATTTGTAAGTGCCCAAAATATTATTATAATGGCGTGAAGACCTATAAAATTAATCGAAACTTGCTTTTGATTTCTCTTTTCAATATGAACACTTCGCATCAATTTAATGTAAAACATTACTGAATATTATATTTATTTCACACATTTCAATAAAATCGTCAAGTATATATAAATATGTACTTCGAATAATAAATTGTCGTCGCTATATTTGTTTGTCACATATTTTACTCGGTATTCAACAAAATGGATCACAAAAGGAATGCTTGTTCCAATATACTTTACAGTTCTGCTAAGAGAGATGTAATGTGTACAGTCTTTATATTACTTATTAGACGGGCCTGTTGGTCTAGTGGTTAGTGACCCTGACTGCTAAACCGGAGGTCGTGGGTTCGATTCCCACCCAGGACGAATCTTTGTGTGATGAGCACGATCATTTGTTCTGTGTCTGGGTGTAATTTATCTATAATATGTATGTATTTAGAAATATATAAGTATGTTTATCAGTTGTCTGGTTGCCATAGCACAGGCTCTGCCTAGTTTGGGATCAGATGACCGTGTGTGAGATGTCCCAAGATATATTATATTATATTTATTAAAAAGTACTTTGAGTTAAATTAAAAACAAAAGAGTAGCAATATATGGATATCCGAGTGTTATAGGTCAACACGCCAATTACCGCTGAGCGCGACGTGCTGCAGGTTCGATCCCCGCATGGGACAAGCATTTGTGATCCACAAATCCTAGTTCTAAGTCTGGGTGTTCTTTGTGCATGTGATTGGAATGTTTGTAAAATCTCCCGCTACACAAGAAATCCGTTGGTGCGGGAGTCGTACAAACGTTATTTTTTATACTAAATAGTATAAAAAATAACAATATTGGGAGTCCATTTACACTTACAGTGAGCTTACAACACCTAGCAATGAATGGTTATCTAAAAAATATATAAAAATTGCCCAGAATTGCCCAATCTTAGTATCCCGTGTAAGCCGACCTTTATGCTCATTGATGTCATTGTTACGAATTTGCGAAAATCATACTTAGGTACTTACTGACTAGTGATAAAAGTCTGTTAGTACTAGAATCCTAAACTTAAACGAAACTTAACTTTAAGACGTATTTAAAAATTTATATGTCTCAAAATAACTTCCTCAAGGTAGAGACAGAATGAGACAATAATCATCAGCTTACTTATGCCCTCTCAAAAAAAAAACGAGCCAAGTAGGCTTAATCATCTTTGTTTATTACCAAAAGCAAACGTTATATTTTAAATTAAAACTCCAAACATTTGCAGCCTTAACTAGGTTAAAAAGACTATTAGTAGTATAAAGTATAGAGCAATGAACAAATACAGAGAAAACTTTAAATAAACGGAACACTGAGTAATAACGGAAAACGTCGATAGAAAACAAATAGTAGTTATGTTTTATTTGCTACCATTTGTAACAGCTATTGTACAACCAACCACACGAATAAAAACAAAGGCATAACGTAAAATCGTCCTTAGAACCATTGAAATAAAGGTGTTTTAAAATCTAAGTGTATCGCAAGAATTGTGGTTGGTTGTACTATCACACACTAAGCTCAAGAGCTTTTGAGTTGGATGCGTCAAAAGCAACGAAGAGATTAATACAAGGATGGGTATCCTTTTGTAGGAGAATGCAGAAATCCGTGTGTTCAAAGCAAGGTACAATGTCATACAATCCAAGTAACATTAGAAATGTGACAGTATAGGTATATATAAGGATATTGATAATGTTTATAAATTTTTAGTGAGAAACTGCTGAATGGTTTTTGTTGAAAGTTAACAATATTATTGCTTAAATGTGAGACGACTAGATGGGCTATAATTTATTATATAAAACACCCAAATAAATTCACGAGTGTCTGCTATTTTTTTAATTTTTCGTGAGTTAGGTAACTGTTTTTGGGTGGTGGTTGAATAAATTATAATAAAGAAGATATGAATAAAGTATCTGTGAATGATAGCATGATGAGTAATTGGGTAGAATGGAAGAAAAAAAAACATTTTTTGCCAACCCCTAAATAAATTGGGATACAGGCAGGAGAAAGAAGGTTAAATAAAAAAAATATACATTTTCATAAAATTATTAAATATAATTTTTTAATTTTTTGTGAGGAAAATCAATATTGATCAGTTACACGATAAAAGAAACTTTCCTCTATAGTTTTAAATCAGCTCCAAAAATAAGCTGATGAAATATCAAAGTTTTACAAAGAAATACAATTTCTTTAACAAAATTAAGGAAATAAGACGTAGGTATATCCTCTGTAAATAGGTATTTGTAACAAAGGTAGGTTTATGTATAAATGTTACTAGTAAGCCTAATGATATTTCTTCATTGCTATGTTCTTTTTACTGGTTCATAATTACAAACAACAAATATTGCGCATACTTTACGTCAATGGACAAAATATTTTCAGTATTTTCAATAGATTTGATCAATTACTCAACATACTGTTATAATATCAAAGCTGCTAAAATAAATTATTATACACGCTGGTATGCAAACAAATATATAAATTACACACAATTGTTTATATGTGTGCATAATGAATATTTTTTACCGTTTTCGAGTTTTTTAGTATTAAATAAAAATTACGCCAATTATTCTTTGCATAAATTAATGTGCTCATTTTTAGTAAATAGATTAATAAGAACCTGTTCTTGTGATTTGTTAGTATTAAGTAATTTCCTAGATATATGTGTGCCTGGTTTTGGTTCTGGTTGTTTGTGCCTAATAAGAAGAAAATACTGTCCCGTTACTTGTTGCTATTATGTAATGAACAGGCGTAATGCTGCTGTTATTTTATGTAAAATTAACCTTTGCAATGACTGATAATATAAATATTTATTATCAAAATTGTAGGGGACTCCGGACCAAGCTGCACGTTCTATATACAAATATATTATGTAATTGTTATGACATAGTAATTCTCACAGAAACCTGGTTAACTCCAGAGATTTTTGATAGCGAATTCGTGGATGACCGTTACGTAGTTTACCGATGTGATCGTAACCGTTCAGCTACTAATAAAAAAGACGGCGGTGGGGTCCTTGTAGCAGTATTGAAGGGCTTGCGCTCAATCCGAATATCTCTTCTTTCAACATTTGAAAAACACATAGAACTTGTTCTGTTGAAATTTCCAAGTCTTACTAAGGGCAAAATACATATTATTGGTGCCGTTTACATTCCACCTAAAACGCCCGAATGTGTTTATGTTGAGTATTTTGATTCAATACAGTCGTTACTTGGCAACACAGAAGTTGAATATTTTTATTTATTGGGCGATTATAATTTGCCTGACGTAAGCTGGGAGCCATGTATCGACAGCGTCTTACCATCTTCGGGATTGATGTCTAGGGGAAACTTTCCCTTATGCAGGCAGTTGGGGGTGTTTCTATCTTGTCTTAACGCCTGTCAGTACAACAATATTGTGAATTTCAATGGAAAGATATTGGACTTAGCTATTGGTAATAATGACTGCACTGTTTTCTCCCCCACAAACCATTTGGTTCAACCTGATAGTTATCATCCGCCTTTTTGCGTGCTTATGCCATTTAAATTACCCATCACGGCTATGTTCCGAAAGAAAATTAAAAAATATAACTATTATAAGGCTGATTATGCAAAGATAAATGAGGAACTTAGTAATATTAATTGGAATGAGACCATTGGGTCTAATGAATCTGTAGATCAAGCTTTACAAACATTTTATAATATAATTTTTAGTTTAGTTAAGAAATACGTCCCACTAGCAAATTCAACATCCACAAAATTTCCTATCTGGTTTTCCCCCTCTCTAAAACACATATTTAAAAACAAAAATAAAGCCTGGATCAAGTGGAAAGTATACCATAACATATCCGATTATGAACAATTTTCTCTGTACAGATCCCGGTTTCATGCTGAATGCAAACTGTGTTATAGTAAATATATAGAATCTGTCGAAGATGGCATCCTTAACAATGTCAAATATTTTTGGACATATATTAGAAATCGTAAGTCTTCCACTGGCATACCTTCTGAAATGAAATACAAGGATAAAACAAGCAATGACCCGGAAGAAATATGTAATCTCTTCTCTGCTTTCTTTAGTTCTGTTTATGAACTGCCATCTACTAATGACGTATCTCCTCAGAATCAGGGCTACTCTGAAAATAGTTCCGTTATAAGTAGCATAGAGCTAAGTGTTGAAGAGGTGTTGATAGCGCTTAAAGGTTTGGACACAACTAAGGGGCCGGGTCCAGATAGGCTCCCAGTAGCTTTTCTGAAAGCCACCGCAAATAATATTTGTATGCCTGTTCAGATTTTATTTAACAAATCACTGACACAAGGCGCCTTCCCAGAAGCTTGGAAAACCGCCAATGTAACTCCAGTTTATAAGTCGGGATCTAAGCAGGATGTTGAAAACTATCGTCCCATATGTATTTTGTCAGTCTTGCCAAAGCTTTTTGAGAGGTTAGTCCACTGCAAAATATATCCTGTTTTGCATAATAGCATCATCCAACAACAACATGGTTTTGTGAAAAAACGATCAACCACAACTAATCTTGTGGCCTTTGTTGACTATTTGTTTAACAATATGGATTCTCGTATTCAAGTGGACGCTATCTATACTGACTTTCGAAAGGCCTTTGATAAGGTTGACCATAATTTGCTTTTAAATAAGATCTCATTTAATGGGATACGTGGTGATTTATTGCGATGGTTCTCTTCTTATGTTAAAAACAGGACTCAAAGGGTAGTAATCAATGGATTCCAATCTACCACAATTCGTGTTGCCTCTGGGGTACCACAGGGCTCCATTTTGGGACCCCTTCTTTTTATTATATTTGTTAATGACATCTACACTTGTTTCCGTCACTCTAAAATATTGCTTTATGCAGATGATTTAAAAATTTACAGGCCAATCAAAAGTCAACAAGATAATAGGTTGCTACAGGAAGATTTAGATCGCCTTACCGACTATTGTAAGAGCAACAAACTACAACTGAGTCTATCAAAATGCTGTTGTATTAGTTTCACCAAAAATAAAAATGTCTTCACATATCCTTATTCACTTGATAGAACCATACTATCTAGAGTATCGCTTGTTCGAGATCTTGGAATTCTTCTGGATGAAAAGCTTCATCTCGATGCTCATGTTGACAGAATAGTTAATAATGCCTTTCGCATGTATGGTTTTGTAATAAGATCTTGTAAGGACTTTGTGCGTCCTTCGACTTACTTATATTTGTATGAAACGTTGATAAGATCACAATTAGAGTATGCCGTGTGTGTCTGGAATCCCTTTTACAATAAATACTCAGAATACATTGAAAAGGTTCAAAGAAAATTTTTAAAAACTATGCATTACCGTTGTTTTCATACATTTGTTCCTTATGATGATCTACTTAAGAGGTACAATATACTTGACTTAAAATCTAGACGGACTCTTCTCGAAACAATGTTTTTATTTGATCTTTGTAGTAACGTATATGACTGTATTGATATACGTAATAGAATACACTACCTTGTACCTCGAACTGTAATAAGTCGTGGGGTCCGTGCAAGGCCTCTATTCGCTGTAACATCTTGTCGTACTAACGCAGGCTTGCGTGCACCCCTAAGAAGACTTATGACCAACTATAATAAGAACTTTCATAACATTGATATGTTTGCATTTAATTCTTCGAAAAAATTTAGGAATATTATTTTAAAAACCATAAAAACTTCAACTGTATAAGTTAATTAGTAGCTAATACTTAATTATTTATTAATGTTTTAAATTGTACCTACATTAAAACACTAGATTGTTGTAGTATCAGAAAATCGCATGACACCATCAGTTGTATTTTGCCTTTATATTCTGTGGAAAATGTTGTTGGTTGCACATTGGATCATTTCCTATCTGTACTACTCATGTATAATGTAATGTGTCACTGTTTATTTTCCCTAATAAATAAAATAAAATAAAATAAAATAAAATGAATAACAAATAACAATAATCTAGAGAATATAATAAATTAAAAGCAAATATAAAAATTACGTTTCACCAAATGTTTTATTTTGTACTGTATCATCAATATACAATTATTTTTTCCACATTTAATCTAGCGTGTTGATTTAAATTAGACCCTCGCAATTGTTCCTGAGTTATATCTCGTCAAAATTGTATTTGAGAGAAAAATAAATTGTATTATTTACTTTGGAGGATTGTAATTTTTATTTAAATTTAGCTGCTCTTTATTTATTGCTGAGGACCTTGAGAATGTTACGCATAATAGAAATGATGATTATTTTTTAAAATTTGTTTAAAGTCGTGGATAAGTTCCTTGTTGCAACATATTAATTATTTCAAAATTTAAAAAATTTTTTAGGAAAGTTGCAATAAATAAAATTCTAACCTAGGTTATTCACCGCTCCAGCCAAAAATCTGTATTATGTAATTTTGTTAGTTAAGTTTATAATAACAGCCCCTGTAGCCAAGTGACATTTCTATAAGCGTTAACGCTGATCGAATTGCTCAAAATGTATGGAAGTGACATGTCAAAGTCACGTGACTTTACAAAATGAAATGTCATTTTCATACATTTAATGTCATTTTAGCTACAGGAGCTGTTATTGAAAACCTTAACTTACAAATGTACAGATGACTGATTGAAAGCCAGAAACTGCGATATAAAACCGCTTGTAGACTGCTTGTGATCACAACAAGCGGTTGCATACTAAACTGGAAAAAGCGGCCAGCCGCTCAATGCGGTTAATCGCTCGTGCGTAAGAAGGCTTAATATTTAATTCTGTGTAAAAGTAAATATAAAAACTGGTTATTTATTAATTATTTGTTACGCATTATCGCATACGCAGCGAATATTAGTAATTAATTAAAAACTGGTTCTTTAATTAGCCCCTGTTTCTTGTAGACTTTTGTCTTTGAAAAAGTTTTCTTTCTCTTGATTATAAGGTAATGCTATTAGCATCACCCATCACCTTTGAAATGAGGACGGTAATGTTATTTCTCAGCACCATCTAATAAAGGTGAAGTAATTAAATCCTAATTATTGTTATGCGACTTTCGACGTGTGGTCTAATCTTAATTATGATAATGATACGTATATGTCGTTTATGTGTGGTACAAGTTAAAAGTGTTAGCGACTAAAAATGTCACAGAGATAAAAAGTTCATTTATTTTATTATTCCGGGATATGAAATAATTGTTTGTTAATTATTAGAAAAATAAATCTACAAACATAGAAACTGTCACAATGTTAATAGTAAGAAAAAGTATTCATTTAACTTAAGTATTTTTTATCTTTCATTTAACATTTATTTTAATTAACAGTATGTTTTAATCATATAACTATACTACTTAAAACTCAAAATATAATTAAAAATACATACTTGAGAATTTAATTATTAGATTAAGAAAAGAAAGAAATTTATTAACCACTGTTAAACAAAATGTTTTAATAGTGGCCAACAAGGGTTAAAAATTTACGCCATCTTAGTCAATGACGGTGCTCAAAAAAAAGGGTGGCGGTATTGCCACTTTTAATTTTATTAAATAAAAGTTAACTTACAAAACATATATTTAAATAAGTGTTACATCTCATTTCAATCAATTTCATTTTCAATTTTTTTATCTTTTTTTTTTATCTAAAATTTAATAAATGTAAGAATGTCCTGGGGAATTTATTAAACCGTTTCTTCTCTTCATCTCATGAGTTAGATCAATATGGGAGCTATCCATTGACGTTCAATTACCCTAAATTTTATAAATGTATTTTTAACTTTACCTTTACTGTTGATCATTGCTATCGCTTTATCCTTGTACCACAGTACAAATGTAATGGCGCGTCGCTCGTACAACTCAACAATGTTGAACAACCATTTGTGGAGCGAACGACTAGTGCTTGCTGTCTATATGCGGAACCATTATGTCTCTGTTTGTGCATTGCTCTGTAGTAAATGTATTTGGTATTTGAATCGGACATTTTTGGTTATACATTGATGGTGACATTAAATTCTAAGAAATAAGATTTATTTTAATATTTTTTTTGCTCTTTGTTTTAGTTAATAAAACAGCTGCTGCTGTAGTGTACTTAATGCGTAAGTTGAAAGTGTAATAAGAAAAAAAAACTAAAATTACATGCACACCAGGACACTATGACCACTAGATTTGACATATAAATTCTTGTTCGTCGAGTGACTTTTCTACTCGCAATTATTGTTGTGTTAATAATTTGAATGTTGTCTCTGTTTTCACTGTAATCTGTGTCAACCATATTTTTATTTCAGCAACAAGTTAAATGTTTTTGACTTCGTTTAAATCAAGTCGCACATTTTATTTTTCTGTTACACTTTATAACGTACCTACATTAGTTACTACGCGAGGTTTTGCTCGTGTGGTAATACATTAAATACTTTTAAGCCAAATGCATCTTATGTCCTGTGACAATTATAAAGAACTACGTTTTCCTCTGGACATTGGTATCTCAAGAAATCAGATTTTTGTATTTAAAAAAAGAACGAATTAAAACCTTATCTTGCGGGAGATTTACAAACATTCAAATCACACGCACAAAGAACACCCAGACTTGAAACAAGCATTTGCGGACCACACAAATGCTTGTTCCACGCGGGGATCGAACCCGCAGCGTGGTGACTAATACCGCTCGGCTATCCGTGATATTTAAATAATATTAGTTAACGCATTTAAAAAAAATCTTTGTATTTAAATCACATATTTTTTTCTTCATTTTGGACCTTACTGAGAAGTTAACACACCAGTCTTGATAAATAACAAGCTAATGGAACTAAAGAGTTAAACATCAGTGGTTTTAAAACCATCCCTGAAAATAATGTATTGTTTACTTAAATCAGAATGTACATCTACCCTCTAATAGCCATTAGGGCAAGGAACGGTCTGACAATGATTGAACACTCCATTGGAAACGATGATAGATTTCACTAACAATACATTTCATCACGACGGTAATATTCAGGGGTGGGGAGAAGAAATATTTTAACTCATGTGCGTAATATTAAACAATATGCATGTGTCCTTATTTTTTTCATGTAGTTCTTAGGTAGATTAATGTATTTTATTGGACACGGGTTTTTTATTTTTTTCCTGCAAACAAAAAATTAGCAAAATACAGTGAATGGAAATTTCCCGTTACGTCACTACGTGCAACAATTTTTACAACGGCGTAGCGTCATACTCCCATACTCCTGAACTTAAAAGCGCTGTATTTTTTTATTTTTTATTGGTTTGTTAAAGGAAAATATACGTGTCTTTTTTTATTATCTAACTGACGGACAAAAGAGATTTTTACTTTTCATACCCAGTCAACATCCCTATTGCTGACATAGAAAAAGTCATGAAAGCCTATGAAATAGCAATTCAATGCCTATGTAAAATTGATGTTAGCGAAAAAGTTATTCCGATTTCTTGAAAAAAAATAACTCTGTATGGAAAGATTGAATTGAAATATGTGTGCCTGCTGAATGAAAAACAATTTTGCAAGAGTAAATATCCCAGCAGTGGGACATTTATAGGCTGGTATGATGAAATATCAAAATTCTTTTTTTACGCTTTTTAATTTGAAATACTAAATAATCAATAAGCAGCGCCATTATTCTATGAAAATAGTTGAATTATGTAACTTGCATTTACTAACTTTGAATATTCAGCTCTTCCTATAAATATAAGGACCAATACGACATCAAATTAATGTCCTTTACTCGACCTACTTACGTGAAAATGGGTCGTGTTGCTACCGTGATCTATTAATAATACTGACCTATTTGTTGCAAACCTTAAGGATAATTATAGTTCATTATTTATATAAACAATTGACGATCAATAATATGTCAAATATTTAAGACTAGCTGTCCCCCGCGACTTTGTCCGCGTGTTTTAGCTAGAACGGTTTTTCATTTTTGCAATATTTTTCATTTATGCTCCGCTCCTTTTGGTCGCAGCGTAATGTTATATAGCTTATAGCCTTCCTCAATAAATGGGCTATCCAACACTGAAAGAATTTTTCAAATCGGACCCGTAGTTCCTGAGATTAGCGCGTTCAAACAAACAAACAAACTCTTTAGCTGTATATATTAGTATAGATATATGACAAGGAATGGCTGCGATAACTCTAATTACCTTAAAAGCATGACAACTATTTTTATGATTGTTCATCATTACAAAATTACATATAAAATAGTACTTACTTATGTATTATTCAGTATGTAGTATGTATTTATTCAAATATGCGTACATCTATTAAGACTATGTGTCAATATTACAAAGCAACTATGTGCATAAGTATTAATCTTTAAACTAAGAGTATAAATATATCTTTGTAATAGGTTATAGGAAAATTTTAGTTTATTTATCATTAAATAGTAATATATCTAATTGAATTGTGGTATATTAACTGCTTGTATAATAAGTTAACTTAATTACAAGGCCTTAATTCATTTTAAATCGACAACCGTACAATATTTGTGTCGCGGGTTTCAAATCATATAATGATGCCAGCCTATTAATGTCCCACTGCTGGGCACAGGCCTCTTCTCATGTAGAGAAGGCACGAGCATCAGCATACGAGCGTAGTACATTTAGTCAAAAATGTACTTACGCATGGCATGAGGGGATACTATGTGCGCGCTCTATGCTGGTCTGTGTTTACTCTAAGTCTCTACCCCATACAAAATCTCGGTACGTAAAAGTATCCCAATTTATTACCGGGAATATGTAATTAACATAACCGTATTTACACGTACCTACTGCAAATTCCTTGAAAAAAACGTTGTAAAAAATGCTGTTTCACAATTCAAATTTTCTTTTGCATAGAACACGGCGAGTGATGCAAAAACACTGAAGTTTTTAAAATGCTAAGCTTCCAAAATGTTGAGTAGTCAAAGCCGCTTAAACAGTTTTCATATAGAAACAACGTGGCTTAATTTAAATGCATAATATTTTGTTTGTTTACGATTAAAATTTCACGTTTATTGATGTATGTTGTGTTTGTTTTGTAATGTTAACTCGTTATTATTGCCACCACGATACAAAAAGACGTCCTACAAAGAGTATTTAAAACATGCATTGCTAGTTATTTATTAAATACTAGCTGTCCCCCGCGACTTTGTTCGCGTGTTTTAGGTTCAACGGTTTTTCATTTTTGCAACATTTTTCATTTATGTTCCGCTCCTATTGGTCGTAGCGTGATGTTATATAGCCTATAGCCTTCCTCAATAAACGGACTGTCCAATACAAAAATATTTTTTCAATTCGAACCAGTCGTTCCTAAGATTAGCGCGTTCAAACAAACAAACAAACTCTTCAGCTTTATAATATTAGTATAGATAAGAGTCCGCCGACCAACAGTCATAAAATATGACGATAAAACTTGGAGAATAAAATGCAAGTGTAATTATTGTATCACTTTTTAAACCACCGACGCAAAAAGTATTGTCATAGGGTTTCATACGTTTGACGTGTCTGTCTGTCTGTGGCATCGTAGCTCCGTAATGGACCGATTATGATGCGTTTTTTTTTTGTTTGAAAGCTTAGTTCTTAGCTATAATTTATGAAGATCTGTTTAACATTATGTAAGTTATCAGCAATTTTATAAAATTTGTCTGGGACTTCTTAAATTTTTAATTTATAGTTTACCGTTTCAGCTCAAAATAAGATACTAACATGAAACTTTTCGTTATTATTAGGCATACATTACCTATGTTCATAGGTACCTAGATATATTTATTTTATGACATAAAAATATCAGCTTATGTTTATAGTATACAGGGTGTTTGGCGCATGGACCGACAAAAATTTTTGGGGGATTGGGTGGGTCAAGAGCTATCTTTAACCCATAGACCCCATGTCCTAAGTGTGTTTTGTTTGTTTTTGAAAATTACCTGGTTCATCGTCCTTAAAACGATATAGTTTTTTAGTTTGTTGTTATAAATGAACCAAATAACTTTTATTGCATTCTTTAATGTATGATTATTCTAAATAAAACAAATTCTTAGCATTAGATCACAAAAAAAATACTTGACAGGCTTTCAAACTCTTAAAAATGAATTAATCGTATCTTAATTACAGTGACACTTAGGACATGGGGTCTATGGGTTAAAGATAGCTTTTGACCCACCCAATCCCTCAAAAAATTTTGTCGGTCCATGCGCCGAACACCCTGTATACCGAAAACAATTTTAAAATAAAATAAATTGTAAAGTTAGATCAAGTTGCTGCTTAAAACTTATTGGAAAACCAGTAGCGTAACAGAAAATCGTGTTATACCAGATTATTGAACGTTATCGGTACACTGGGTTTGATTTTCCTAGTATTTTCAGTACATTCGGTGCGCTTCGCTTGCCTCTCGCGAATGTTATTGAATTTGCTGTATTTATAACAGTCGGGTATACCATTTGTAGAGAGGAACGTGTTTATGAACTTTTTATGTTTATTTTTTATACGTACTTATATTTTTAACAATAGTTGTATAATATTGATGACGACCTCCGTGGTCGAGTGGCGTACACACCGGTTTTCAAGGTGTCGCCAGCTCTGAGGTCCCGGGTTCGATCCCCGGCCGGGTGAATGTAGAAAACCACTTTTCTACATTGTCTCGGGTCTGGGTGTTTGTGGTACCTTCGTTGTCTCTGAATTCCATAACACAAGTGCTTTAGCTACTTACTTTGGGTTCAGAGCAACGTATGTGATGTTGTGTATATTAGAATCTTTACTCTCATAGTCCGATGTGGAGTTTCGCTACCCGGGTCTTGTATTAAGCTTCAAATAATATAATAATAATAATATTTTGGGACAACTCACACACAGCCATCTGATCTTAAACTGGCAAAGCCTGTATTATGGTAACCAGCTGATAAATATCCTTTAATATTTCTAAATACATACGTATCTATTCATAAAATATAAAAACTAATCTCGATTTGCCTTGGTCACGCTAAAACTCGGATCGAATGCACCTAATCGAAAATTTTTTGTTTTGTTCTTTTTGGAAAGGATAAGGAAAAAAAAGAAAGAAATTAAATTTAAGGAAATATTTTGAAAATTTTACACTACCCGTGTGAAACCGGCGCGGGCAGCTAGTTATAGATAAATCACACCCCGACGCGTAACGTGCTCATCACAAAAACATTTGTCCTGGGTGAGAATAGAACACACGACCTCCAGTTTAGCAGTCAGTATCACTACCAACTGGACCAGCAAGCCGAGTAAGTCTTTCTGCTGCACACGTGTTTAAAAAAAACATACAAATGTTATTCATAACTCGATCGATGCACTGCACTCTAATTTGCAAAATAAACAAGAAATACAAACTAAACATATTTTTCCGTTACAGTATGAAAACACAGCATAGTCCGGAATATTTCCGGATGAGTGTTTTCAGGAACTGTTTGTGCAGCTAACATTTACATGTAGGGCGATCCAGAAATAACGGATGACAATTGAAATATAATTTGTTACAAACATTTACCATCATGTTTAGTTAACAAATGTGCTAAAATAATAGAAGGTTATTTTTTTTCTGCTGTCAGTTACATAATGTAGGAAGGTACTCGTTGCAATTTCGAACTGGATTTTACAGAACTTACATATGTTTTTTTAACTTAAAAGGCATGTAGCAAATTTTCCAAAAACACAGAATATAAGGAACTAGCTTGTTCTCGCCCTTATAAATGTCAGTTATCGCAAAAAAAATAACTTGTGTTCTATACCTAGGTATAAAAGCTAGCTCCATACTAAATTTTATCATAATCGGTTATTTGGTTTAGCGCAACAGACGGACAGACAAATTAACTTTCATATTTATTAATATTATAAGTAGTAAAGTACCGCGCGGGTGTCGGTTATCGCGTCAAAAAGTAGCCTATTTCCTTCCTTCCTATTCAAGCTTACCCCATACCAAGTTTCATCCAAATCAGTTGGGCAGTTTAGCCGTAAAAGCGTAACAGATAGAGAGACAGGGAGAGAAGCAGAGTAACTTTTGCATTAATAATATTAGTACGCAGAAAAAGAAAAGTTATTTTCCCAACAGTGGAATATAATATATCGGTAGGTATCTGATATCCACATCGATATACAACGATATGTAGAAATACAATCTTACTAAATATACACAAAAACTGGCATTAGAACCGCTGTATTTCTGTCGGGTATGTGAGATTTCCGAACCCTTTTTAATTATACGTATTAGAGATTTGTTTAACTTGTTCTCAACAATTAAAATCAAAATACTCTTATTTCAAGTAGGCCATTTCAGGCACACTTAAAACGTTAAATGACTCTATGGAAAAGAACCGTTCTCTGACAATCAAGCGAATTGCTTGATAATGAATTGCATGAAAAAATGTCGGCCATCGTAGAAAGAATTAATCATTTTGTTGGAATTGACGTGTTTATATAAAAATACATACATTACTTTGCCCGCAGTTTAGTTTTAAATTGTATAAGGGATGAAGGTCAGTGTGAGGTAAATAGATGAATTGATTTGTGAAAAATCGTTACTAAAGGGTACGCTGAAATATTTTTACCCTTTTTTGGTACGTTAGACCGATATTTTTGGCTGAGATGGGTTATTTATTTACTTTTTAGAAGCGGTACTAATTTTGAATGGCAGTTTATGTAAGTAGGTAGGTAATGATTTAAAGATAGTTTTTTGTTTTGAGCTGATTTTACTGAAGAAAACTACTGATAATTATATCCGAGAAATAATTTTGGAATTTTTACAGTTGCATAATTCGTCAGACGTCAATTTTATTCTACGAATAAAAAATATATGGTGTTAGTAAAATCAGCTATTAGTACAGTAGTAGAGGTATTACGCGGTATCTAAGTTAATATAATTTTTTTGTATAAGTATTTACCCAAAGAAGTACAAATAAATGCGATGAAATCATGGCATACATAATAATTTTCCCATCGTAATTTTTACAACCTGCATCAAATTTAGCTCGTCTTAAAACAAATTTATGTCTCCCATTTGAAATTGATATCTAATATCGAACGAAATATATATTTAAGTACGATATAAATATATTTAGTCCACAAAACACGTACTTAAAGGCTTTATATGTGGATATGTCATGAGCTAGATAGCGCAGATTTTGTGGTTTTACGCATTTTTCTTTCATATGCTTTTGCATAAGACGTTTTAGACATTCATAGTGAGGTTTATATGAAGTACTTAAAATACTATTTAAACTGCTTTATGTCACAAATTAATTATATATCTTATTTTTACTGCAATTGGAAAGTTATCAGTTTTTTTTACTCTTTATTTCATAATATTATATATCATACTAGCTGTTTCCCGTGGCTCCGCCCGCGTGAATGTCGGTTATCGCGGAAAAAAGTAACCTATGTCCTTTCTCAGGGTCTAGACTATCTGTGTACCAAATGTCATTTAAATCGGTTCAGTAGTTTTGGCTTGAAAGCGCGACACACAGAGGTACTTTCGCATTTATTATATAAGTAAGGATTGTGTTTTGTACGCAAAACCACTTCAATCGATACGTTACAATTACATTATAATAATATGTTAAATCATCATCCACCTAGGCTTGTTTCCAAGCTATGTTGATGGCTTCCAGTCTTACCAGATTCAGCTGAATACCGTATTTTAAATAGAGCGACTGCCTATCTGACCTCCACAACCCATTTTACTGGGTAACACAGTATCCCAAAGTTAGACTGGGTTTCAGAATTGTAATGACGTAACGACTGTCAAAGATCAACATAATTATTACAGTCGGGACCAACGGCTTAATGTGCTTTCCGTGGCACGGCAGGGTCTCGGTATGTTTACAAATGGTCACCCATCCACCGATCAACCGCAGTGAGTAGAAGAGGCTTACACTTAGCCACGAGTCACTCTACATTATAATATATTAAATGCCGCTGATAAATATAGTTTAATGAACCAAAGAATAATGATCAAAAAGTTAACGCTGAATATTCAGTATTAATCCACAAAGTCTAGACTACTAACATTATAAGAATCCCAAAATAGTCCTTATCCACGCGAAATTACTTACACTGCAATTTAAAAGCTTATAATAAAATATCGGACAAGGTTTAAGCCCTTTTTACACGAGGCAACACCAGTATCCGATACCCGGCGACTTTAGTATCCAACCTTAGAGTATACATAGACAAACATAGTGCGCGCATCGGTAGAGCCCGTTGTGCCGAACGTAAGCAATTTTTAGCTGTAAGTACTACTCGATTACTGATTTTTCGTGCAAAGACATCCGTTTATGCGAAAATATCGGTGATTCCGATATTTTTAAAGTAATATTAGCCTTTAAGGTAGTTTTAATGAATTGGGGTTCCATGTTTTGACACAAATATTTCGATTTTACTTGAGCATACTAGTGCCTACAGTTCATACTCGATATGTGCACTCTATAGTTTAATTATTTTTACTCTAAGTTTCAAAGCGACTATTTTATTCGTACTTAGGCATCTGTCGTTGGAGGCTAGAGTCGCCGGGTATCGGAGTCATGCGTTGCCCCGTGTACAAAGAGCCTTAGTAAACTCCACTGGTTTTATGGAAAACATGGCGACGTAAGACCTTTTGGGTCGGCAAAGGGATTACGGTAATGCCTTTTGGGGTCCTCGAATATAATCCTACGTCTTTCAACCTGAGGCTGCTTTGTCATTGATATTATCTTTTGTTGAACAAGCACGAGGTTTTTCTTAGCGTTTTCATGTTCCATTAAAGTTTGCTTTCTTATAAAATACTAGTGCTGCCCCGTGGCTTTACCCGCTCAAATAGTACCCATTCCCGTATGACATCTGTTTTTTTTTTCGTGAAATTTTCCGATGTTTTTTATAGTTCTTCTGCTAATCGGGATGGAGACGAATTCTAACGACGAGTTATAAATGGTGTATCTAACCCGACTTTGTTTTATATACATATATGATTTTATGATTTTGGACAATTAAGACGTATTTTTAGATGGTTTGTAAGATGTTCTGTTATCGCCTTAGAGAAAAAAAAAAATATTGGTTGCCTGTAAAGTCAGTATACGGGCGAAAGTTTTATGTGACAACGACTGTCAATGTCAATGTCTGTCTCTCTCGCTCTTAGGCGGGCTAACCATGCCCGAGTGGAAGGGACGCGTGCCTCTCACTCGCTCTCATTGTAAGCGCATAACGTGAGCGGAGCGTTACCCAGTTTCTTGAAGTGTCACCCGGCAAACCAATTTATAAGACGTTGTCACGTCAAAATAATTAAACTATAGATAGCGCATAACGAGTATGAACAGTAGGCACTAGTGTGAATAAGTAAAATCGTAAGTGTGAACGCAGAGCGCGTCGTTTTATTTAAACTATCTCAAACCTGATATTACTCTAATAATATCTGAGCGATCGAAATCTTTCGCACAAACGACTGTCGTCGCATGGAAAACCGCTTAAATCAGTAAACGAGCGTAGTACTTACAGCTAAAAATTTGCTTACAACGGGCTACTAGCGATGCGCGCACTCAATGCTTGTCTTTGTATACTCTAATGGCCTTATTAATAAAGATTTCGACTGCGATTAGTGATTGTTTAGCAGATTCATTAGAATCTGTTGATCCGTAAGACCACTTATTTTATACTTATATTAACTAATAGTATATTGTAACCTGCCCTGAACCTTTTTTCAGATAACTATTATGCTCTTTTCTCTTTTTATAAATCTGTTTAAAACTTCAACAAGCTCTACTTTGTCAGAATTATAAATCCACAATTTAATATTGTTACGTGTATAGGGAGTAAAAACTTTGGGGTTTATTTACTCCCGTTGCTATTTATACTTATAATTATTATTGTTATATTCGAAGTCCAGAGTTTTGGGGTCAATTCCCTCGTTGGAATACTTATTATTTTATGAAAATAGTACGGTACGTAATAAGAACTTTACTTACTGAAAGGTTACAATCATAATACATAATAGAGATGTTGACGTTTAACGACCTCCGTGGTCGAGTGGTGTACACACCGGTTTTCAAGGTGTCGCCAACTCTGAGATCCCAGCTTGGATTCCCGGCCGGGTCAATGTAGAAAACCACTTGGGTCTAGGTGTTTGAGGTACCTTCGTTGTCTCTGAATTCCATAACACAAGTGCTTTAGCTACTTACTGTGGGTTCACAGCAATGTATGTGATGTTGTCCACATTTATTTATTTATGTTAAATGGTATGAAAAGTAAAAATCTATTTAACTAACTAGACTAGTATTTTATGCTTTTTCTAAATAAGTAAAAACTAAGGAGATAAAGGTGGGACTAATGGAGTTACACGTTCGTTCAAAATGTGGGAACAAGTGACGTCATGTGACATTTCAAATCAATGTATTGTCGTGAATTTTTGGTTAAATGAAAAAGAAAACACGTGTTTATTGTTTCTTATCAATCCAAATGACGGACATTAAAAACAAATTTTAGTCGACATTATCATAAAATACACATGAATACGTAAGTAAGGTACGATACCTGCATAAATACATAAAGCAGAAAGATTTTCACTTTTACGAGTATTTTATGAGTCACTAAATCTATACTTAATATATAAAGCAGAAGAGTTTGTTTGTTTGAACGAGCTAATCTCAGGAACTACTAGTCCGATTTGAAAAAATATTTTGGTGTTGGATAGTCCATTTATTGAGGAAGGTTATAAGCTATATAACATTACGCTGCGACCAAAAAGAGCAGAGCATAAATGAAAAATGTTGCAAAATGAAAAACCGTTTAAACTAAAACACGCGGACAAAGTCGCGGGGGACAGCTAGTCTATACTAATATTATAAAGCTGAAGAGTTTGTTTGTTTGTTTGAACGCGCTAATCTCAGGAGCTACTGGTTCGAATTGAAAAATTCTTTTTGTATTGGATAGTCCGTTTATTGAGGAAGGCTATAGGCTATTTAACATCACGCTACGACCAATAGGAGCAGAGCATAAATGAAAAATGTTGCAAAAATGAAAAACCGTTGATACTAAAACACGCGAACAAAGTCGCGGGGGACAGCTAGTAATATATAAAGCAGAAAAGTTTGTTTGTTTGAACGCGCTAATCTCAGGAACTTCTGGTCCGATTTGATAAATTCTTTCAGTGTTGGATAGCCCACTTATTGCGGAAGGCTATAAGCTATATGACATTACGCTGCGACCAAAAGGAGCGGAGCATAAATGAAAAATGTTGCAAAAATGAAAAACCGTTTAAACTAAAACACGCGGGCAAAGTCGCGGGGTACAGCTAGTTGTAAATAAATTCAGCTCAGTTCGACAATGAAGATGTAAATGACTCTATTCCCACGCTCCATTCAAAGTTGGCCCAACTTTTAGTTCAGGAAAAATGTAGTGTCGCACTCGTTTCTATTTAAACCAGTGCTGCAGTTTAGGAGTGAAGGGAACTATTATGCTAACCAATGTAAAATACTTTCTATTACGAGTTAAAAATCTAATTTAGCTGTTTCTTATATTTATTTATGTTTTTATTTCAATTTCTATGCCTGTGTATTTGTATAATAACTTTAGTGAGGAGTATTCATAATTATTTAAAACAAAACGGTTTACTCACACATATTCTCGGGATCGCCCGACTAGTTTCAGACTCAATAGGAGTCCCTAATCATGAGCTGACGCGGCGGTGTCTTCGCGTTAGCTTGAGAATATGCGTGAGTAAACCGGTTTGTATTAAATAATTTTGACTAGTATTGTTAAGTATTTTTTATCTATGTATTTGGTAAACTTGTATCTTTACTGTACAAGTATTATATGCCAAATAAATACTTTATTTTTGTCAGTTAAACTCCTGAAAAATAACTTGAGAGAAGCGTTTAAAGGGGTTCCGTATCCGAAGAGTGTCAATGGGACTAAGCCTCCGCTGTCCGTCCGTCCGTCCGTCCGTCTGTCTGACAGCGGGCTGTATCTCATGAACCGTAATAGCTAGAGTTGAAATTTTCACAGAGTGTGTATTTCTGAGGAAGCTATAACAGCAAATATTTAAAAAATAATAAAAGAGGGTCTATAAAATGGTGCGGAACCTTTCATGCGCTAGTCCGACTCGCACTTGGCATGTTTTTTTAATCGCTATAAGCCAAGTCAATTGATTAGTTGAATAGTAACTCCAACTGATTTTTAAATACTAATAAAACAAAATTTATTCTTAATTTTGAAACAAATGCAAGCGTTACAAGCTCTAGAAATCTTTATTTTGTTTCAATAATATTTAACAAGTAGATAGAATTATAAATAAATTCAATAAAAAGAAAATAAACTTTTAACTCAAACTTGGATTCAATACTTGCGAATCTTTTGCAATATTTGTGTCAACCAATGACAGAACTTCTAAATGATTATCACCTGTTTCAATCATGAATAAAATATTACCAGTTCATTCTATTTTTGTTACAAATCGATATTATTTCGTTACTTGTACGTCGTTTTCTTTGTTTCACTTTTACGTGAAAATGGGAACTCTTTTATTTTATGTAATAGCTGTTTCCCGCGGCTATTTCTGCGTGGATGCCGGTTATCACGGCAAAAAGCCTATGTCCTTTCTCAGGCTCTAGACTATCTGCGTACCAAATTGCATTTAAATCGATTGAGTAGTTTTGGCGTGAAAGCGCGACAGACAGACAGAGTTACTTTCGCATTTATAATATTAATAAGGAGGATATATCGAATTAAAAAAGATTTTGAAATCTTTGCTCAATTTTATCCATATTGTAGGTTAATTATTTGTGTTGTCCTAAGACTGGTTACTGTGTACGACCGACTTACGTCACTCTCGGCTATCCGTATCTTCTTTTCTTCTTTCCTTGGTTAAAAAAACGACTCCCGCACTATCATCATTAAAATAACAAGCCTTTTTCTTTAGCAACTTAGCTACCACACTGCCGTGTGTCTAGAAAATAATTACATTGCTGGGTGCAGAGCTATTCTCGAACGAGTAGAATACCAATCACTCGGCTTGTACTGATTGAATGTCTTACAACAATGTACTGAGAATGATTGCTTTGAGCAC
Source organism: Diachrysia chrysitis (assembly GCA_932294365.1). NCBI lineage: Eukaryota > Metazoa > Arthropoda > Insecta > Lepidoptera > Noctuidae > Diachrysia > Diachrysia chrysitis. Next base: position 7,932,972 of record OW028664.1, read on the forward strand.
TCACGTATGCACTGAGATTGGTATAGCAAGATATTCTAGCCTTGTGCCTTGTAAATAGAAGGGAATTATTAAAGGCTGTATAAAACATTCATCGTCATACTAAATAGCTATCTTTTTTTTTTAGAATAACTTATTTATTTATTTTTTTAATAAAAATACTAGCTGACCCGGCAAACGTTGTTTTGTCAGGGCCACCCTTATTGCGTTAGGGTATAAAAAATTGGCTACAACCTATTCTCAGACCTACACAAAAAATCATAAAAATCGTTCAAGCCGTTTCGGAGGAGTTCGAAATAACATTGTGACATGATATTTTGATATTTTAATTCATGAAAGAGTGGTACAATAGGGAGGTTGACTATGCATGGAAAGTAAAATCGATTAGTCCGTAAGTTAGGTAATAAATAACATTAGACATGTAGGTATATTTTGCTTTCTCATAATTTTTAAAAACTAAGGCATAAAGCGAATCAAAATTTAGGAATGGGCTAAGATTGTAACGTCAATCTTGCCCAAAACGTATGATATCGTGGCGTCATGCGACATTTCAAAGTAATGTAACATCGTAAATTTTTGGTTACAATTATAAAAAACGTGACTTCAAAAAATAAAGCTAGGAACACATTCCAGATTTTCGTATTCGTTGCGTATCGTAATCTCATTTTACTCGCGGCACCACGTTTCGCCCATAACTCATTCAAACGGTCGTGGCGCAGCGATCGCTTAGGCTCGGCGCACACTGACGGCAAGGCAACGGAATTTTAGATGAACGATAAGTTTGAACCTTAAGTTATCTCAAAATTAAAGTCCGGTGAAACTGTCAAAGCCAGCGCTCAGGCTTACTGCAAAAATCTCATAAAAAAAAGTTATCTCATATTCTATCTCTTCTAATTATATTATACCCGTAAGTATATAATATGTTATTATATTGCACACTAGCTGTCCCCCGCGACTTTGTTCGCGTGTTTTAGTTTCAACGGTTTTTAATTTTTGACACATTTTTCATTTATGCTCCGCTCCTGTTGGTCGTAGCGTGATGTTATATAGCCTATAGCCTTCCTCAATAAACGGACTATCCAATACAAAAATAATTTTTCAATTCGAACCAGTAGTTTCTGAGATTAGCACGTTCAAACAAACAAACAAACAAACTCTTCAGCTTTATAATATTAGTATAGATACACACAGACTAATAGAGTAAATAAGTAGCTCCGTCGAAAGATTTTAGTATGGCTTAAAGAATTGACAACGGGATAGGTCATACGCTGACCTTCCCCTCGGCCAAAGTATAAACCGGCCGTAAGATAGAATCCACCATAGCCTTTTGTGAAAACTGACGTTTCGTTTATAATGTAATTATAACAAAATCTATAATAGTGTGCGTAATTTTTGGTGGTGTGTCAGTATTATATCAGTGTGCGTCTGTCAGGAGAGGTAAAATACATTTTTGTTTTGCAATAGTGTGCGTATATTTTATGTAGTGTAGTGTTAGTGTGTTACCTCGTCCCCCGCTAAACTGGTACGCAAAAGTCCCTACATTTAGTGCGCTATGGCGCCTCCTGTTGTAACTACTTTAAGTAGTATGGTGATGCATACTTTGTTATTATTATAGCGACAATTATCACGGTGTAAGTATTCCGAGAAACTTCGTACTTTAATATTTCTTTAAGCAGAACAGTTTGCAATAATTATCTGTAGATTATTTTTATTTAAAATAAACTTAACTATATATACATACAAAAAGAATAATAAAATAAACTAATCTAATTAAACATAAACCAAAATATGGCATCAAAAAATTCGTCCACATCGCTGTCCACTGGGAGTGTTCCCAAAAGGCTGGCAGCATTGCCACGTTGTATGGCAATGCTTAACCTCTGTCCAAGGTAAAAGCCAGCCCTTGGGTCATGCGAAGTGTCACGAGGCGTTTGGCTAGATCTTTAAAAAGCATGTGCGCACTCGGACCCCACGGACCAAGGGGCTCAACCCCAAACGGCTCGAATATATAACTTCCAACTAGGTTGTTATATTTCCGCATATTATATATTTTAAAGATTCTATCACCTACTGTTACCAAAATTCGATCAGGAGGACATAATACTTATATGATACTGAAAGCCTGCAATGGCCTGTCATGTGTGCGTCAGACCTTAAACACACCCCCTACAAATTTATTATTCAAACTTGGGGTTACCTTAATGTATTTTCATGCAACATTCGTAGGTAAAATGGGTCGAGTTTAATTTTTTATTGGCACTACTTCAGCTGTTAGGGTCGGTGCACATAATCCAATTAAATTAAAGGTTGAAATATTGGGGTGAATAGTGAAATGATTTGCAAATATAAAGGTTATTATAGGAATAAAAGTAACGAATTAAGAGTAAAGGCAGCCAAAAACACTTTTAAAATGAGGTATTTAAAGAAACAATCGCTGTCTCACGGCGTCCGGCCTGTGTATCCAAGTGTGACAAGGACAACTGCAGACCGGACCGTAAAAAGTTATAATTCGAAGTTTGGCGCATACCTATTTCCTCCTCCAATATTGAACCAAATTATAATATATTTTGTGTGTTTTTTCTATTTATTCATCATCATCATCAGCCTATCTTCGTCCACTGCTGGATATATGCCTCTCCTATGACACGCCACTGAGCTCGATTTATTTTATTTAATAATAGTTATCAAAAGAGCATTTTTGGGGGTTCTAGTGCTTTTAAATGTAACGGTATTATCAAAAAGGAAAATATAGGACATAGAACTAGTTTATATTTATATTACAGCAAAAAAATCATTACTTTAAATTCATATCCCAGCAAGAAAACAGGAGAAAACGACAGCGTTTTTATGGATAAAATACCACATACCTTTTCCTGATAAGTTAAAAAGGGTAATCTAATGCTACGAACAGGTAATCCCCAATCCAATGATACAAACAGGTATATATATATATTGAATTTGTATAATATATTTTATGAGACATTGCGTGAGACACTGCCGCGTCCTGACCTCATGATTATGAGCCCCGTTCGGGCTTGAAACTAGTCGGGTATCTCCAATAGAGATTTGCCAGTAAATCCGTTGTTTGCTGCCAGACTTATTTTATTAAATTAGATATTTTCTTGTATTTACAATTCCAAGCAGTGGGGAGATGATTACTTGTAACAAAGGGTCCGATTCTATTCATAGAACTGGCTAAGTTGTCAGCGGTTAGATATTCTCGGGAACACAAATTATTCCTGGTATTATTACAAAATGCCATAGTTATTTTTAGATTTTTAGTCCATAATAGGTACTTTTACATTATATATAAACATCAAAGTCGGGTTAGTTACACCATGTATAACTCAAGAATGGGTGGCAAATTGTCATGATATTTTATTTCAATGACTAAAAAAAAATCAGAAAAAGAAAAAAAATGAGGTTTTACAGGAACGGAAACTACTTACGCAGGCCGCCGTTAGTATATTCATAAATAGTACAATACTTTTTCCTTGTATTTATTTTATAATCATGCCATCATTTTCACTAAAATATACCTATCTAGTATTAGTTAGTATACAATTGTATACTGAGTTCTGACTTCCAGTTTCACCAAACTTTAACCATTCATTGTCAAGCAAAAACGCAAAACCAGCTTCACAACTTACTTTAAGGTCCCCAAAGGGTCTCCAACCAACTTGATTTACAACTAACATGAAAAAGAACCACATTTCAAGCAAATTATCCCATAAAAAAGACCCCAACCGTTTTAGACTCATAAAACTATAATACCTTTTACATTCGTACGATTAGGTACGCGAACCCACGAATATTTAGAACTTGGGAATTAAACCCCTACGCACATTGTACTGTAATGTTATTGTTCTCGTTGACATCAAATCTGACGTCATGTAATCGTCAAACACCGTAATGAAAGCCCGAAATTAATTCTTATATGAGAACAAATAGTTATTTAGACATCGTACATTACATATTTTTATTATGATGTCATCTTTTCTAAACTGAACATATAGCACATCAAAAAATAAAAATATTTCCTGTAGTTAAACATACAAATGTTTAATTATTATTGCTGTTACAATTAGTTTTTTCAAGCAGCCACCAGCTACATTGTGAATTTGACGTCGACATTCGTGCGAACTTTCGCAAAGTGTGCGAATATTTACGAGTATGTGAGTGACCGGGGTGTACGTGTAGGTAGACCCTCAGTTATTCTGTTTACAAAGTTCTGGTGCTTAATTCTTGAAGAAAAATTGTACGGACCCCATTATAAATTGGATGGAGAAGAAAAAATGTTCACTATTCTTAAATAGGGTTGGCAATTTATCGTATGGTCTTCGTTAAGTGTTTTAGGGTCATTCTGAACATGTTTTATAATGGTTTCGGTCCAAAAATAATGTTCAGTCATTAAATTAAAGTACCTACAACCTTTTTTCGGTTCCATTTTTCGTCTAAGTTTAGTATATAGTATGTGGTTTTTAGTATTACAGGAAAGTTTTAGTTATTTTTACAATGCATATTATAGAAATCTTTAGTAACTTTGTAAGTAATAAAAAAATAAAAATACGCCTTGTTTAAAAAAATGTTGAGCAACATTTTACTTCACATTGCCTTTTTGAGAGCATACGTATTATAAAAGTAGTTTTTTTTAAGTAAATTTCTGTATAATTTACTAAATATTTTTTTTTAACTCATTCAAAGAATTTGTCTATACACTCAGTGCCAAACTCACCACTGTGTGTGTTCAAAACTTATATATAAATATTTCTTTCGACGCTTTGACTCGAGTTTGACTTTGAGTGATTAAAAGTTAAGAGATTTTAGCATACTGGTACTCGTCTAAAGATATTCCAGGTCAAGGGTTACCCGTTCTGTGAGATCATTGCAGATCTTAAACAAGTTGAAACAGCCTCGTTGCAAAGTTATAAGTATATATCCGAAGTAGGAGTACCTACGGATTTCCGAACAGGACTTGCGCTCATATTTATTTTTAATAGAGTTGTTACAAAAGTTTTTGATAAAACTTCGGGAAGAAATACATGTATTCTTTAGGGTGCGTTTCCACTGACGCGGCTAAGTTCAGAGGATTGGACCGTGAATTAGAAAATATACGTGCTCGAAATCTCCACTCCGTATTAGTGGAAACAGTGTAAGTGGAGCAGAGCTGAGAGGACTTACAAATAAAATATATGAACACGCGACTCCGAGCCAGACAGAACGGGATAGGCTGTGGTGCCGAGAGGATGGCAAGAAGCAGAGAGTAGCAGGACTGCAGCGTGGCGGGTAGGGTAGGCTTGTCAGAACAGGGCCCTTACTCTCCAATCTAATTTTAATTCTAATACAATGCCAATGCAAAATCGTTATCATTTAGCAGGCACACAAATAACACACAGTACCAAAAAATACTTTCAATGTTTGATTGCAGATTGCAGTCAATTCCTTCCATTGACAGCATTTTTATTTTAGCACTTTCTACTTTTCACTGTTCTTCTCCGGTCCACTCCGCCTGGCTCCGAGTAAGTGGAAACGCACCCTTAGATGGATCAATACGGATTTAATACCTAAATAACTATTCACTCAAAAACCATTTTGAACGAACTAACTGTGTGTTTATACCAATATACACAGAATGGCTACCGTTAGTAATTTCACCCGCTTTCAAGCGATGTCCGAAATGTCGAATTCTATAGTTTGTTGATGAACTTGACAGTTGACGCGCCAAACGGTGAGCGCAGTAACGATAGCCGCCATTTGCTTTATTCCATAAATTGGTGTGGGCTTATACATTCCTTGACTAAGAGTCACATTCACAGTTATTACTTCCCACGAGCTAATAATAATAAACAGGATAAAATAAATGGTGAACATGTATCTGTAGTCTGATCCTCAATCGAGCAGGAGTTATAGATATACCTATCTTTATTCTTATTTCATATAGATTCTGCAATATATTCCCTGTGTCGCCATGTCGCAGTGGGTTTCTTAACTTTCAAATTATATGTAAAGATAACACCCACATTGGAAAATGTTTGTCATGAGATAAGAACCGCAACATCCCCCCAAATACAAAACGGTTATTCGAGCTTTTAAAGTCAAATTTGTCTGACTAGAATCTAGATTTAGAGTCACATTACGTATCGAACGACGAATGAGGATCAATAATATGTTAGTTGGCTTGGCGAGTCCAATATACTTTTTGTTTTTATCATTTATTTAATGAGCGATTTTCGCCATCCCACATTACTCTAAGTGCAGTTAGTCAAATACAACATTATTTGTTGATAATTAAGGACTCCGTTTTAGTCCCAAACTGGTCGGATTATATAAAAAAATCTTGAATCTGCTCTGTAGGCCGGGCGACCAAAAATATACGTTACATGCACGTATATTTTGTCTTCACCTCATAAATGTACGAAACGAAAATAACAAAACTGTTTAACATGTATCAACTAACAACCAATTTACTCTATTACAATGACGTTTAAACCTAATATATTTCAATACAAGGCTATAATGTGTCAAAACATTAATGTAATCGACACTACAGCGACGTTAATTACTAAGTCAATTAGGAGTGTTGTAGCAACGTAAATTGAGCCTTACCTAATCTTAATTAGAGTTTGTATTGGCTTAGTGATAGCTGGATTATGTTGTTAGGGTTTCCCGATTATTGTTGTTCTTTGATAACGCGATAATCGTTGTTGAAATCCTTTAGTAAACGGTAGTGTTAGACTTATCTAAATATGATAAAAATCACTGAAGAATTTCCATATTATATTCTCTACTCACATAATTATCTACACTTATATAATAAAGCTGAACAGTTTGTTTGAGCTCGCTTATCTCTGGAATTACCACTGAGTTTTATAATGTTCTTTGCGCATTTTATAGCCCAATTCTTAAGGAAAGATAGCATCTTGAAATTATACCATAGTCTAATTAATTTTAAATCTTTGTTACGCATTAACGCATGCGAATATTTGTAATTAAATTGCGACTGGTGCGTTGAACCAGTGGCCGCGGGTTTGAGTCCTGCCTTAGGTTTAAAAATTGTTGCTTCCTACTATTTGTATATATTTATTACTAGCTGTGCCCGAGGCTTCGCTCCCGTCAACTGACTACCTACCCTACCCTACTCTTCCTGCTTTACCCTACCTAACCTACCTATTTTCCCTGATTCTAGCGAAAAAAAACAAAAAATATATTATTCAAATCGGCCCAGCCGTTCTCGAATTTTAGCGAGACTAACGAACAGCAATTCATTTTTATATATAAGATTATACCATAGTCTTTGTAATATCATGTTACAACTCTAAGTAGCCGAGTACATGGCTGGTAAAATGGCGTGTTTGGCTAGAAAGCTCTAGAAAATCTAAGTGTGAGTCGAGGTTGATAACAAACTAGCGGCCCGTCTCGACTTCCCACGGGTGGACATTTATTTTTTAAATAGCCGGGTAGCCTATGTTACCCATGAATAATGTATCAAGCCAATAGAAAAACAATTTGACTGCACGGATAGCCGAGTGGTATAGGTTACCACGCCAATTACCTCTGTGCGCGACGTGCCGCGGGTTCGATCCCCGCATGGGACAAAAATTTGTGTGATCCACAAATGCTTGTTCCAAGTCTGGGTGTTCTTTGTGCATGTGATTTGAATGTTTGTGAAACCCCCCGCGACACAAGGATTAAATTCCTTAGTGCGGGAGTCGATTTTAAAAAGAAAAATTATATATATATAGAAATTGTTCCAGTACTTTTTGAGTTTATTAGTTACAAACACACAAAAATGCAAATATATCCACTTTATAATATTACTAGCTGTTACCGGCAGCTCCACCCGCGTGGGAATTTGTTATCGCGACAAAAAGTAGCATATGTCCTATCTTAGGATCCAAGCTTACGAGTTTCATTAAAATCGGTTCAGCAGTTTAACAGTGAAAACGTAACAGACAGACAGACAGAGCGAGTTACTTACGCATTTATTATATTAGTATATATAATTATTATTATAGTATAGATGTAGATATGCATATATTCCATGGTTTAAATAGTAAACTGTAAGTGTTCATTGTTCGCTATTACAGAGGTAAATAATAATACGAAGAATACAAGCACTTAGGTGAATAAAACGACCCGTATTTGTTCCGTATATTTAAAGAAAAGGTTAAGCAAACTCTTTTTACGTTTTACTGCAGTAGGTACCGCATAGGCAGTGAATACACGAGACCTAGTTTTCAATATGTTTGGAAAATATTCAGTAACACTATAGATACAAGATATACATATGAAAAATACTTAAATGTTATTGAAAAATGAATCTTAAGTAGGTGCCTTAGGATTCTTTATCCGCTCTTTTATTGAAAACTAGCTGTCCCCCGCGACTTTGTTCGCGTGTTATAGTTTCAACGGTTTTTCATTTTTGCAACATTTTTCATTTATGCTCCGCTCCTATTGGTCGTAGCGTGATGTTATATAGCCTTTAGCCTTCCTCAATAAACGGACTATCCAATACAAAAAGAATTTTTCAATTCGAACCAGTAGTTCCTGAGATTAGCGCGTTCAAACAAACAAACAAACTCTTCAGCTTTATAATATTATAGTATAGATTAGTATAGATTTATATTAGATTCTTGAATATACTCAACTAGCGGTGCCCCGCGGTTTCACCGGTGTGTTAGCGTAGTCACGTAAGACATATTTTTTTCGGGACTTTTTCCCATGTTTTTTATAGTTTATTCTGCTATTCGGTGATTCAAAAAATCTGGAAACATGAAAATCGGTCTTCCCATTCTTGAGTTATGAATGGTGTATATCAATCAATCAACTCAGTCTATCGCGGTCCTTTGCTGGACATAGGCTTCTTCCAAATTGCGGTCCTCCATAAATGGAGTGTAACTCAAGGATAATTATACTAAACAAGGTGAATTTTTTGTCGTTGTACGAACAAAAAGTATGACTTCTATATGACGGTTGTAAAAACCATAGGTATCAAAAATCTAACAAATAAACAAAAAAAAAGTATCGAATGTCAGTACTATTACCGTAAAACTCTTTTGGCTACAGTATTGAAATTCCAGTTTTTTGTCATTTATATATTGAATTTTTTTTTATACCATTAGGGATGTTGACTGGGTATGAAAAGTTAAAATCTATTTAGTCCGTCAGTTAGATAATAAAAAAACATTAGACACGTATTTTTTCTTTTATCAAAACAATAAAAAATTACAAAGATACAGCGCTTTAAAGTTTCGGAGTGGGGGCTTATGACGCCACGCCTTGGTAAAAATTGTAGCGAGGAGTGACGTCACGCGTAATTTCCGTTCTCTGTATTTTGATCATTTTTTGTTTGCAAGAAAAAAGAAAAAATACGTGTCCAATAAAATTCATTAATCTAGCAGGCGGACATTAAAAAAGAAACATGCCTATTGTTTCACGATTTTAGTAACATACCCCGAAATACTAAAACGCCATTTAACTTTAACACGTCCTTAAATGTCTATCTATCGCCACTTTACACCGTAAAGTGACAGAGACAGCATGAGACTTAACGGCGATTTAAAACTGATTGACTTACCAGTATTCGACCAATAGTCCTGCAAAGTTACAAAATAATATCTTACAAACAAACTTATTACAGCTATACAGCTATTTTACTCAAACCACTTCTTTTAGTGCCTCTCCATGTAATAAAGTAAACCTTTATATCTCCTTCTCGCTCTAGAGGTGAGTTCATATAATATCACTAAAAGACTTCATTTTAAATCTACGTTTTGTGCCACATAGCATACACAAGGTATTGGCAAACCAAAGTTTCACATGCACAAACCCCCTGCCACCACGTCAATCTGCCTGTCAATCCCAAACAAGCCTTGTATATAAGGGCTAAAATCGCTTGGCAACTAATACTAACTTTTCGTACTTTTTCATGCCATTTAAACCTTATAGACATATCCCAAAGTAGTGTTGTAATCATAAAACAAATAAGGTCCATATTCCCTTGAAAAGTAAAAGATAAAACAACTAAATTATATATCTGAAATAGAAAATTGGTTTACTTACTGTCGACCCTACGTTACCTTTGAATGACAGATCAGATTTTCACGTTTATTGTAAGTTAGATTGAAATATGTAATTTATATTTTTTTTGTACATCAAAGAAAGTTTTCCTTCCATTTCATTGGTTAGTTTGTGTTTCCAAGCCGATGTAAGAGGGATGATAAAATTGTTTTGTAAAAGTGAATTATTGAGGCTAAAAAATATTGGCACAAAGAAAATGTCAAACAAAAATAAATAGGTACTTAACAGAATACACTTTTTTATTATAATTTTATTCTATTTAACCTTACAGGTAAAAACGAGGTTTTTGAAACTGCAAAGGATTCTGGTTAAAATTTTGATAGTAATGTCTCAATTAATTAACTAATATTTTATACCCGTAAATAATCAATTGACTGGACTTTAAAAGAGACCCGAGAGAGTTAGGAAATGACGATTAAATCGTTTCAAACCAAATGACAAGTGATAGCAGGCCATCAATAATTAAAAAACAAGATGGCGGATTCCAAAATGGCCATCTTACCAACACAAGAAAAATTATACAATGTTAAAATATTGAGACGAAAATGGCGAATTTTACGGTGGTACGAAAGCACGCACGAGTCTTACTCAAACTTGACTGGTTATTATATTTAAATAGCTAACTACACACGACTGTAATAATAAATGACGGAACAACACGACACAACACGATAACCATATTTCTTGTTATAGATCCCCGTGATTAATGTGTCAACTAATTATGTCCACAACTGTACGTCTAATCTCGCGTGAACTGTACAAAAAAACGGTAATTTATTATAACAGAAAGAGATAGAACGATACAAATGTAATGGGTAAAAAAGAGATGGATATATCAGGAAAATGTCGTGGCATTTATTAATTAATACTGGGTAAGCCATTTAATTAACAGATATTTTCGGTCACAAAGAGTTCGTAATCACGAATAAGATTCCAGGTTACACTGAATTTTCAACTGTGGTTTTTGTTATAATATTAATAATTGGGATGTCGATTGAATTTTTGTTATAAAACTTCTTTACGCACGCTTGACTTGGGGAGAAAGCGTGAAAAGAGCGTTATGAAAAATGTGATCGGGCGAGGTGAACGGAAGTTGATAGGGAGATATAAATTAGTGAAGGTAGAAAGAGAGAAAGTTACGTATCGCATATTACTGTAGGGTCAAGAGAGGGACGTGCGAGCACACATTATGTAAGTCTTTTAGATCGTGAAAATATTTTTCCCTTTTTTTCGCTTATCAGAACAATAAAAATTGACTACCACTTTGGCAGTCGGGTAAAAAGACAGCTTATTTTCAAAGCGGCTCAAACCAAACCGTTCATACAAATAACAGTTAAATATATCTGGATACTGGACTAACTAGCATAATATTATAGCCAGAAAGAAATTATCTGGTCCGGCCTTCAGGCGTCGGCGGTATGAATCATGATGAAAAATGATCGCTAGCGAGGTAAATACACCGAAAATAATATGCTCGAAATGTTGGTCTGCTTTTCAGGCCGTGAAAATATCGGCAATTTGTTTTAAAAAGGTATAATGTCAACGGCTGGTATTCATTTTGATTTTAATGACGTTTATTTTTGAAGTAAAAACTTCTTTAGGCGCGTTGGGCATTTTTTTAGATGGGAAAAAAACAATTGAACTCGCGGCACTGTTACCGTTAGTTACTGACACACCTCTAATACAAGTACTTACATAATACTTGTATTTTTTTACATGAGCCACTGCTTTTTTTACATGAGATATAGATGTACCTTTTTAAGTTAAATGGAAGACATAATGAGCCTGTTTCCTATTTTTTTTTTAATGTTCGTCTTGTAGATTAATGAATTTTATTGGACACGTATTTTTTCTTTTTTCCTGCAAACAAAAAATGATCAAAATACAGAGAACTGAAGTTACGCGTGACGTCACTCCTCGCTACGATTTTTAGCGAGGCGTAGCGTCATAAGCCCCCACTCCGAAACTTTAAAGCGGTGTATCTTTGTATTTTTTTATTGTTTTGATAAAAGAAAAAATACGTGTCTAATATTTTTTTATTATCTAACTGACGGACTAAATAGATTTTAACTTTTCATACCCAGGAAACATCCCTATTATTACATTTTACATTATAACTATCGGGAGACATTTATTCAGGGACTTCGCCTTTGTGAACAGTTGGATACAGTTTACATCCTACGAGAACAACCATTTATTTTTTGGGTGACTTGCGAATATTTCAGACTTTTACCGACTAAAAACAAAAAGCTTTGGCCAAAGTCGGGGGATTGCAAGCAGGTACTCTGCTCGACTCCAGCGACGAGAACATACCCTAAAACTACGATAAAAAGCATCTTAAGTTTGAATCTTTGATATGGACACGTCTGTCTTAAGTATGTTATGTGTTAATCATGTCTAAGACTACTGTGACTATAATTATGTGGAATTTTTTTTATCAAAATCCACCAATTTTTACATATAGTTTGTTAATCATTTTACCTCTTTAGGCAATAATAATTCGGTGGCCGACAGAGGTAAATCGGTAGATTTTGGTAATTTTTTTGTAGTATTGTAACTAAAAATGTAATGACTGAAAGTTTGTATGTTTGTGTGTTTGTTACCTCTTTAAGCAATAATAACTCCACCGAATTATTATTGCCTAAAAAGGTAACAAACACACAAACATACAAACTATAGTATATTTTTAGTTACAATATTTAATTATAATTATCTATCTACTAGGGCCGCATGTTAAGTTTAGGTTAGTCCAAACTGTGAGCCCGTGAATAAATATCGATCAAAACATGATAAACGGATTCGCATTTATAATGGTCAGTTACACGTCAAGCTCACAAATTGGCGACTTTGATACCAACAATAACGACTTTTTGGTATATATCTGTAATTAATAACATCAAACTGGACTGACAAACGTGAAACCTGATTTTGCATTAAGGCTTGTTTACATTAAGTCAGTAACTGGCGTCAATAACTGGACAAGCGGACTGGCTTCAAAATATCCAATCGGGAATATTCAAGTCTGCATAGACGTATCCAATTAACGTGATGGAAGTATTGTGGCAGAATTGACTTGCCTTGAATTGGAAGTGATTAACTTGCTCAATCAGGCTGTATGTGGAAGGCGTAGGACCAAGTGTTATGGCCAACTTGGGAGCGTCTTAAGATGTACCAAGAGTCACGGTTTCTTTGACTATTTTTTGTCTTTAATATGAACAACTTCATCAAATGACTAAACAATTTTGCTTGGGAATGGTTAATAAGCCTTGTTATTTTTATTTAGTTACTTAGTTTTATTAAAGTTACATATAAGTTTTAATTTTAATATAGCTTAAGTTTTTGTTTTTGTATAAATTATTTGTAGTGCTGTAAATAATAAAAAATTATAGATTTAAGAAAAAAAAGATCTTCAGACACTTCTACTGCCTAGCCTTTTTCCAAGCAATGTCGAAGTCAGCTTCCAGTCTTTCTGGATTCGGCTGAATATCGTATTTTACATAGTGAGTGCCTAACTGACCTCCACAACCCATTTTACTGGGTAACGCACTATCCCATAGTAAGACTGGCTGTCAGAATTGTAATAACTTAACGACTGCCAAAGATTGACGTATGACAGTCGTGACCAACGGCTTAACTTGCTTTCCGAGGCACGGAGGGGTCTCGGTATGATCACACATCCGCAGCGAGTGCGGTTGGTCGGTGTAACCTTTATTATCGGTCAAACTATACGGCTTACACTTTGCCACGAGCCCCTCAAAGATTTTCAGAGACGCACAAACAATTCAGACGGTAAAAACATAATGATTATTTTATAAACTTCGAAAGTGCGTTAACATAAAAAAAACGTCAATCCAAATCACAACATACAGCTCAAACGAATATTTGACATGTGTAAGAATATGACCCTTAACCTTGAGTATATAAAGTTCACTTTGACACCACTCACTTCTGCAGATTAGCATTAAATCTAAATAGTCTGGAGGTAATCATTGTGGCATCAGTTAAGTACTAGTTTGATAGCATAATATAATATCTGACAGTTGCCCTAAGTGGTTTTTCAAATTTACTTTCTTTTTTTATTTTAGTCATTAAAGAAAATTGTAACAATTTCAATCCCTACAAAGCTTGACATCGTGTTCACTTACAGTTAGATGAGCCTTTTAGTAGTAGCTATGACATATTTATTAATTGACTACACGAACCAACTTTAATGAAGGCCACCTCTCACCCTATCGATGACAAAATGATTTTTTGAAATCGATTCACATTTGCCAAAAATCTCATGTACGAAACATACAAATACAAAAAAAACTCCGCTAAAAACCAACGAATTGTAAAAAAAACTCATTCTCGTTGAAGTTGGTAAATAAAACTCAAGAAACCTGTGAAGGCTTTCTTATCTGTATAAAAAAACAGTAAAAAATGTTTACAAAAGCAACAAACATGCTTGATCCACCTTATTTACATCGTTTTATCTTTTTAGATTAAAAAAAATTACAAAGATACTGTATAAACCTGAAATAAATAAAACGATACAGTTGAAATATCGGATAGAAAAGATTTATAGCGATAAATAACTCGCGGTTTTCACAATCGCCTTTAAACTTTTTAGAAACAAAATATATGTTCTGTTGAAGTCGTAAATATACTTACCAGATTTTAGAAATAGGTACTTAATTGCCACAAAAAAATATCATTATTCTAATGATTATAATTATGGTCATTAATACCATTTTGCCAAGTAATACTTCTCTAGCAATTAAAAGCTACAATTAAATTAAGTACCTACTCTCTTAGGGAAAAGCTTTCAAGAAGCAGAAAATTTTAAAAGCTTTTTTGCCAAATTGTAACTTTAAAGACTCCGTTATTTAACTTGAACAAAATACCATAATTTCAATTAAAACTTTAGATGGCTGTAAATGTAAAAATCAGTTAGGCCAAATCAGTTTTCTTCGAATATAATATAATAATGTCCTCCTGACCGAATTTCGGGCACGGCGCTCTCTCTCAACAGAGATAAGCCATCTGCGTAGGCCATATTTCAGTGCAAGAGTGTATACGCAAACACAGTTGCACTCTCTATTCCTTCACTCTCATACTCCGATGAGACGGCAATCCGACACGAACGGAGAGAGATCAGGCGCAGGACCAACGGCTTTCTGAGGCACGGGGGTGTAAGCACCACCTAACTTCCTGACTCCGAGGTAAGCTGTACTGAGTATTTGTAAACGAAAAACCCAGTAACTATTTTTGGCTCGACCCGGGATTCGAACCTCGACCTCGTGCACAGCAGTCGCGCTTGCAACTACTAGACCAACGAGGCAGTCGAATATAGTATAAGTAGGTAGGTAATAATTCACTGTTGTCTTTTGCATTAGGCATGAGTTTTTGTTTACGTATTATACAAAAAAATACGTGTCTAACATTTTTTAATAATCTATCATATTAAGACCATAATAAATCTAGTTATACCTAACATAATTATATCGTTAACTATTAACATCTTGTAATTACCAGCCATAAACAGACAGCGCTTGCGCATAACCCTTTATTAAAACGACAAACCAGATGGGTTAGGTTTAAGCGCCCAATTCTAGACGAGACCTTTTGTACCTAAATGTAAACACACTAGGGATAAGTATTTAAGTATAATATTCAGTATGTTTGCACAGTTCAAAGCCTGGTATTGTCTAAATACGGGCTACATAGTTTTACGATTATTGGGGTTTACACGAATGTTATACAAAGAAATGAAATCTCGATTTATGAATTTATTTAAATTTATCGTTTCAATTTGGTGGTGATTGTGGGGTCGAGAGGAATCTTGGACTAGGACTGTGGTCCCAGTGATTATGTGCTGCGTGGTCGGTGACGACATCCGTTGTTGAGTGGCGTACACACCGGTTTTCGAGGTGTCGCTAGCTCCGAGGTCCCGAGTTCGATCCCCGGACTGGTCAATATAGAAATCTTTTTTTCTCCATTGTTTCGGGTATGAGTGTTTGTGGTAACTTCGCTGTTTTTGATTCCACAACATAAGTGCTTTACCTACTTACTTTGAGTTTGTGATGTTGTCTACATTTTTTTTAAAGCGATTATGGTCATGGGTAGATTGATTTTTTTTCTGTTGCTCAATCACCTTTATTTATTAGACACATTTTTATGAATCACAGTTAATTGTGCAGTGATTTCAAATAGGTTTATTTCCCAAAAAAAAAAAAAAAAACTGTTTTTTTTTAATTTACTTTAGTAAACTTCTAATCCATTTTTATTTTGCTTGCTTGGTACAATATGTGGCTTCATTTATTGGCTAAAAGTCATATATATATCCATACTGTATAAGCCTTAACAAATAAACCATGACATCATTTTAAAACACAGTATAATCTGTCTTAAAATAAAAATATCAGCTCAAAAACCTTTCAGACTATTACTGCTTTTAAACATCTTTCTCAATTCTCAAACACCTTTTAGAACCAAGAAAAGTATAGCATCTCAAACTTGACCTACATCTTAATGATTAATGTCTGTCCGTCTTTATTCTGAAGTTTGTAAGTTAGGGAGTTTGTCAAACATTTCCTTCGAGTATAATACGGTAGTAATAAACAGCACTTATAATGATTAGTATCTTAAGATGCCTACCTTTAAGATGGAGAGTTCGGCTCGAATAGTTTAGATAATATTGAAAAGTTTTATAGGGAATTTGTGGAGAGAATTGTTATTGCAGATATAATTGTAGGTTAATTACTTGTTCATAGTTTACATTGTACATAACATCGGCAAGCAGACTAAGTAAATTTTTACTTTTATTTAAGCATCTGGTAACTAAAAATTAGGTCGAACTAGTAAGTAAAATCTTGGACCACAAGAGTGTCAATTCAGAATGTTCTTATCGTCTTTTGTTTTAATATATCGAATGCACTTAAGCTGTTCACAATGAAGAGTTTTAGTTTGTGAAGGTCTTATTGTCCATTTACAATTAGTTACAAAACCTCATTTGTACTTCAGAATGATTGATGATCGTTCAGAATTCGGTCTTGACCGTTTTCTCGCGCATGCGCTGATGTGCTTCCTTAATGGCGAATCCAACAAAGTGATTAACTTATACTATATATAATATTAAAGTATCTTCAGTAGGTTAACCGATAACGTATGGATTATTCACATTCTTTAAATGTAGAGACAGAGACAATAGCATTATTAGGTTGGTAATATTCTCAAAACCAAAAAAACGGTCGAACAAAATTTGTAACAAAATTATATTTATCCAACCGGAAACCCACGTCGGTTGAAATATTATTAGGATTTTTCCATTAAAATAAAATTGCAAAAGGTATTTAGTTATTTACATATAAGTAAATACTTGAATAACCTTAAAATATCGTTAAGTATTTCATTTAAAAATGTGGTTCAAGCTTGCTGTTATACGTCTAACAAAACAAAATACAAATAGACAGCTGTCATCAAATCAAATGGAATACACCTCGACGTTCTAAACTCAAATTAAATTCTATACACGTTTATTATTCTTAAAAGGACTAAACATAAAAACCTGTTTTAAGAAGACGAAAATTCAGAAAAGTGGCTCAACTTATAATGGTAGTCGTTGTTTGAAATGAATAAAAATACCATCAAAATGTCAATTTAGATTAGAATGGCATTTCTTTTTAAATAAAATATAGTGAGTAAAGTCAATTTAGACATTCCTTTTTCAAATTAACAGAGAATAGTAAAAGAATAAAAATTAATTTCGCGAAAATAATTAAAAATACAGTGAACTCTTATATATTGCTAAATAGTACTAAGAATGTAATGTATATAGCTGATTTATTTTTAAAATTCTATTTTATACTGGCGTATTAATAGTAATAATATTTTTATTGGAGATATTATAATAATTATATTATTTTGATTAACAAATTGAAAATTTATGTAATTATTTTTTTCTAGGTATGATTTTTTTAAATATAAACACTATTAAAACAATTATATGCGCATAAATTTCTAAGTACTTAGATTAGTTCTTATCTCGAGACTTTAGATACATAAAGTGAAATATCCTAGATTCTTTATTTTCGATTTATTTTTTTTATTTTTTTCGATTACAGATTCGCACTACGTGGTATTATTATGAATATAATTAGTATAATTTAATTTGACGTTTTTTCAGATCTCCTTTAAAGTTTCAGAAACATATTATAATTTTTTTACATTGCAATTTATAGCGTAATTTATGTTATTTAATGTTGAAATTTAATTACTACGAAAGTAGGTATTTAGAACGTCAATATGTCCACTTCATGTCGTCTCTATATCATCCTATGTTTGACTGGTAGATAAGGCTTTAGGAATTAAGTCTGCCATTGTATATTGCGTGTGAAATAAATAAATATCCCTCCATTAAATATGACCTATCATTATGACAACAAGAGGTAATAAAATACAATTAAAATTACTTTAAATACTTAGGCATTATGATCTTAAGTTTTATGCACTTTATATTTATTTTAAAATCCGTTACAAAGTGTCTACATTTGTACTGTCAATCTAAATGACAGTTTGTTTGCAAAAGATATGAAATATGACTTTTTAAATAAGGAACACAAAACAGATTATACTTTTTTACGCCCGTGTGAAAGAGTGCTTTTTATTTTTGTTTTTCAAGACTGCAGTTTCGGCAAATAAACATAGATGTATTTTTTTTTATATAATATCTTCGGACAATTCACATACGGCCATCTGATCCCAAACTAGGCAGAGCCTGTATTATGGCAACCAAAAAACTGATAAACATATTTATATATATACTAGCTGTCCCCCGCGACTTTGTCCGCGTGTTTTAGTTTCAACGGTTTTTCATTTTTGCAACATTTTTCATTTATGCTCCCCTCCTATTGGTCGTAGCGTGATGTTATATAGCCTATAGCCTTCCTCAATAAACGGACTATCCAATACAAAAAGAATTTTTCAATTCGAACCAGTAGTTCCTGAGATTAGCGCGTTCAAACAAACAAACAAACAAACAAACAAACAAACAAACTCTTCAGCTTTATAATATTAGTATAGATATATATATTTCTAAATAATAACATATTATAGACAAAAATTACACAGAACAAATGATCATGCTCATCCCACAAAAAATTGTCCTGGGTGGGAATCGAACCCACGACCTCCGGTTTTGCAGTCAGGGTCACTAACCACTAGACCAACAGGCCAGTCGACTAAATTAATATTAATAAATTAATACTAATATTGTTTTTTTTTGCCTGGATATCAAGACATTTTTTTTAAACTACATTTGTCATCATGACGCAAAATTTTAATCTTTGAAGATACACAGACCTCATATTAGATTTTATTAACAAAATAGAATTCAAATACAAAATAAGCCACATACAACAGAGTGTACACGTATACTCAAAACTTATTTTCATTGAAGATTTTATTTATTTTATTTTCATTCTACATTCTTTTGTTATCTTTTGCTGCGTGTAACGTCGGAATAAAAAGGTAACATATCTTTTTATTCCTATACATAAAGGTCGCCAGCTGTGTGGCGTAAATATGAAACCTTATATTTTTATAACAGAACCCGACTTGTATAAACTGTTTGTGCAATATACCTTTACAAAACTCTACCTAAAATATTGTAATATAGTCCGTTAGCTGGTTGCCTTTTGAGCAGATGAGTCCTTGAGTAGAGTCCGGCAGCGGTATAACCTTACTTGCCAAAATGATAATTAATATTACCTATCGAAATAACGTCAAATTAATTACAAAATTTAAAGACAGCACTCGTTGTAACATTCTGGCTTTCAAATATATATACTTATAGCTTAAAGTATAGACAAGCATAGAGCGTGCGCAAGTACCCTTACTGCCCTTATGCCAAGCGTAAGCACATTTTAAGCAAAATGTACTACGCTCGTTTACTGATTTACATACTCGATATGCGCGCTCTATAGTTTACTTATTTATTCCTCTAAGATTTATAGCCTATTTTGTGAATAAGGCAATGCTACATTATTCAACTCGAAAACGTACTTAAAAAAAATGAATTTGAAAATCGCTCTACATTTGAAGGAGAAATCGGTGAACATACTTTAAAAAAAATACATACTGTTGAACAACGAACCTCCGTCTTTTTGGAAGTCGATTAAAAACGAGTTCGAACTGGCCATCTATAAGGTTTTTTTAGTAATACGTAGTACCAATAATGCCTTTTGTTAAACGACACCTAGCAAATGCCTTCTGAAGGTAATTCACAAAATCCTAACACCTCTTTGTAACAGGGTTATCACAACTACTGTCCCACAGTTGCTTACTCAGCAAGAACATACATATTTAATCTGTTAGAATGTCAATAGGGGCTGGCCCTGGCTTATGACTATATTGATTAGCTAAATGTGTTTGTGTAACAGCACACCTCTATCTACCCCATTCGGAGAATACAGATAGGCGATATGTATAACTATTATTGTATAATACTATTTTCGTAAGTATTTGGTATATCCTCTTGATAATAGCATCTTGGTCATTGTTAAAACCTAATTAGAATTACCTACAAGTAAGTAAGTATATTATGTAAGAATAACACAGCGTACTACATTATTTAACAGTATTTGAGAAAGTGACATATTAAATTACATAGTTGCTAATTCTGTCTGAAAAAATACGTGTTTAATATTTTTTAATAGTCTACGTGACGAGTAAATAAGAATTTTTATTTACTATTTTCCATTAGGCTATTGCCGCTTAAATAAATTAAAAATTATAGGGCATTAGATGGTACGGAACCCTAATGCGAGAGTCCGACTCGCACTTGTCCGGTTTTTTTTTTTTATTTAATTCAGTTATAGTCAACTTCAAATCTTTTATACCAAACCTACATTACATCAGGATAACCATGTTAGGTAAATATAGGCATACGTAATAACATGAAGGACGTATAACTAAGTAGGACTCAGAGCCAGGTGGCTCGCATTTGACAGTAATTGTGGCACTCCACTCTATTTTAAGACCCTAAACGATCTGAACCACCTGCGAATATTCGTGTAAGTTTTATATTTGAGCCGATATTTCTAACATTCTTTGTAGGAGAATTCTTTTGAGAATATGACCTCAATGTGATTGGAATTCCAGTTGGCAATAGGATTGTATGTCAAAAGTAGAATTCTGTCTTTAGCGAAGAGATATTAGAGATTTCAATGAAGGAACAAAAAAATAGAACAAGTATTCATCAAAGATTCTTTAACTTGGTATTTAATTAATTTAGTAAAGAAAAATACTTCTTGAAGTTTATAATGTATAGCTACGAATAAAAAGCAGTCAATAATTTTAATAATGCACCCCGTAATTATCATAAAAATTACGACGATACATTGATTGCAAATCTCGTTAGACATCAAAATTTCGTGCATTATGTACGCAAGCACGACCTCAGTACTTACCAATTGTGGTTTAATGGTGCAATATAAAATTCAAAACTGTAATACATTGTATTTTAGAAACAAAGAAAAAAAAATTAGCCTCCACTCTTGATCTTTGATTCTCTTTATCTACATATGGCCTTATTTATAAGAATCTCGCAGCAGATTCTAATTTCAATTTTTCTATTGAGAATTTGAATTTACAACTTTCTTAGCAATTGCTTAACACCGTCCAGATTTATTAATAAGGCCTTTTGTGTTTGCCTATTATGACTACAAAAAAAAACGAAAAAAACGCGTCTAATATTTATTATCTAACTGACAAACTAATTAGATAATGACTTTTAATACCCCATTGTATATACTAGAGTGAGCTATTCTCATTACTACAGAGATTTTAAGTGATACGCGTACTAGACTGCCCCTAAGAATATTTCAATTTATCACACATGAATACTGAATAGGTATGAACAATCTAATCATATTTTTATCTTAAGTCGATACGTTGCTTATAATGCGTGGATATTTAAAATAATTACTACATGTTTGTGTTGTAGCCAGTACGCTGTATTCAGCTTATTATCTTCCTTATTCTGATTTATCAATGTGATTTGTAATAGCGCAGTTAGTTACATTTGTGAAAAATCGGGTAAAGGCGAGTCAGACTCGCGCGTGAAGGGTTCCGTACTATTTTATGGAGATCTCTTTAATTTTTATTATTTTTTGTTATAGCGGCAACAGAAATAAACCCTGACAATATCAACTCTCTAGCTATTACCGTTCATAAGATACAGCCCGCTAACAGACAGACGGACAGACAGATAGCAGAGGCTTAGTAAAAAAAAGATCGCGGAGATAAACTTATACGTGACAAATATATTATATATACACAAAAACCTTCTTCTTGAATCACTCCATCCTTTGGTCTCTCCAGCTATTACCATTCATAAGATACAGCCCGCTAACGGACAGACAGACGAATAGCAGAGGCTTAGTAGGTAAAAGGTTTCAGTTGGTACCGTTCGGGTACGGTTCCCTGTTTGTATGGGACCAATACCCTATCGGTGAAATGGAGTGTCTTGCCGGTTCTTCTTCATAGGAATCACATTTTGGAACCGCACAACTAATCATATAACGTTTTGAAAGTGCCTGAAAAGGCCTACTTGAAATAAAATTATTTTGATTTTGATTTTTGAAATAAATAATATTTGAAATAAATCCACAATTGCCTTACATATCACGTATCAAATATAGAAAAAAGAAAAAAATAACTCCTTAAAAAGAATTTCCTTTTTTTAAAGTCGATTTAAATCGCCATTTTAGTGTGAACTTCTTTTCTCACAACTAATTCAAATACAAAGAAAACATTAAAATGGCCGCCATGTACTTGACCATTCGTGAGCGAGACTGATTTGCTCTTGTACCGTTTTTTATTTACAAGTTAGACATCATATCATATCTCTGTCTTTAATTATTGACGTTATCAACTATCAAATTCTTATCAAAAACGGTGTTATGCAAGGATTTTTAAATCAGTGAAATGTTATCTTTATGCGTACTCATATTTATGAATTTTTAGTACCCATTGCTTGTTTTCTTTCTCACATTCGTGATTATTTAAGTGGTAGTAAATAACAGTATGTTCTTATCTTAATTGTTTGACCATGAGAGATTACAAAAATGTGTGTTTTAGTGCAATAAGAGTTTTATTATAAAACTAGCTGTTTCCCCGCCCGCGCGGATGCCGGTTATCGCGCTTATGTCCTTTCTCAGGCTGTAGACTATCCGTGTACCAAATTTCATTAAAATCGGTTTAGTAGTTTTGGCGTAAAAGCGCGACAGACAGACAGACTGTCTGATTGTTGAATGCAAAAAGAAGTGTTTGCACTGGTATTATAGGAAACTAAGAATTTCTTAACGCAAATCGTTTTTTGAATATGAAGGTAGCCACTGACGATTAAGTCATTACAATTATTTATTGAAAGCTGCGTTTTTTTTTGTATGTTTGATACGTGATATCTGCGGCAATAGGGATGTGGCTCAGGGTGACGGCCTTGTGATCGAGAGGTCGCAGGTTTAATCCCCACCATTGCACTATTGACGTAAACCCACTCCAGATACAAGCATATATAGCTTAGTTGGAGGGGTTAACAAGATTACTAGTAATGTGAATTCCACCCACATTGCCAGTAACCTTTTCATAAAAAAAAAAAAAATGATATGTTGCTATAGCGGCAATAAAAATACACACTGAAAATTTCATCTCTTTAGCTATTACGGTTCATGAGATAGGAATAGACGGGCGGACTTGGTAGAAGGTAAGGCTTAGTAATAGGATCTCGTTAAATCCCTTCAGATACAGAAATCCAGTTTTCCTAGTATTGAAAGCTATGTCGCGAGAAATAGTTACAAATCTATACTAATATACAAAGCTGAAGAGTTCATTTGTTTAAACGCGCCAATCTCAAGAACTGGTGCGATATGAAAAATTCTCTACATAATATACATAATACGCTGCGATCAAAAGGAGCATAAATGAAAAACCGTTGAAACTAAAACACGCAGACAAAATCGCGGGGGAAAGCTAGTATTTTATACAAGAACACTTTTTGTATAAAACCTGTATTAATTATAATGTTATGAGTGAATATTTTAGTAACACTAATCTCGAAAAAAATTTACGAGATATTTTTGTTGTGAATGTGACAAAATATTGGGCGACATAATAGTATAATTGATAACACATGAATAAATGTAAAAAAACCCTCTTCAATGAATAATTTATGGGATAAACTCTGAGGACCCTATCGGTAACAGAATATTTTTTGAAATTGATCCCTAATTGCCGAAGATATTAGGTACGTACAAAAAATACAAAAAAAAAAATGAATTGAGAACCTGCTCCTCATGAAGTCCGTTAATGATACTATATTATACAGGCTTTTATAAGGCTTTTGCATTGGGAATTATCAAAAAGCTTAATACAATGACCTTCTCTGGAAATGTCACTTATGCATGGGGGATTTGGACTAAAATATCTAATCAACATATTTTAAAATATCATAATAATAACACCGGCCTATAAATGACCCACTGCTAGGCACAGGCCTCTTCTCATGTAAGGAAGGCACGAGCATTGATCACCACGCTTGCTCATTGCGGGTTGGCGATTTCAGATTACAATTTTTGGAATCCAGGTTTCCTCACGATTTATTCTTTCACCGTTTGCCAATGGTATCTTAGAATAATTAAGAAAGTACATATAACGTTGAAAAAGTCACATTGGTACTTGCCCATAGTGGGTTCAACCTTGTGCATACAAATCCGTTTAAACCGCTAGGCCACCTCGACAACGCCAAGAATATCATAAATATAATCTCTTTTTGTCCATTAGACTCTTAGTAGAAGAAAACATACTAAAACATTGCTTAAAAAAACAAGCGACTATTACCAACAAATAAAATTAATACCATTCAAAGAAAATACATCCAATAAGGAAAACCTCTAATCGAAAACACACAGAACTGTTTACTTACTTCTTAAACGATTTTCCAACAAATATTAGTTAAGTGTAGCAAAATAAATACGAAACGAATTACTGAGTCTTTTCTGAGTAAAACTCAATTGACGAAGCAATTAAAATTTCCTAATACTTGACGGAATTCAAACCTTTCAAAGTACCTTTTTACTTCTGTGATTTTGCTTTGATCCCTAATTCAAGGAATTTAAATAAAATGTTGGCCGGAATAACCATCACCAGTAAGTACCTTTTGTGTGAATACGGTATTTTTATATTTTGACTGGCCTGTTGGTCTAGTGGTTAGTGACCCTGACTTCTTAACCCGAGGTCGATCCCAACCGAGGATAAACTTCGTGTGAACAAAGTGACATTACAAACGCAAAAACAGAAAAGTACCGTCTAATTGAGAACCTCCTCTATTTACAGTCGGTTAATATAAATAAATAGTGAAGGACACGAAAAAAATATGTTTAATTCAGTTAATGTCGAGTAACACCAATAATATACACCTTGTGTTACCTTCATAGTTACCGACGTTTATAATCTGAATGCAGTGGTTGTCAAAATGTTGTCAAGTTACACTAATGAATAGTACAAAAGATAGGATAAGCAGGTAACTGAAAGGGATAGCTATGTTTAAAACCTTCCTTAAAATGCGAGCGCTAATAACATATCTGCCTCATTTTTATTTATTACTAGCAGTTTCCCGCGGCTCCGCCCGCGTGGATGTCGGTTTTTGCTGCAAAAAGTATGCCTATGTCCTTTCTCAGGCTCTAGAATATCTGTGTACCAAATTTCATTTAAATCGGTTCAGTAGTTATTGCGTGGAAGCGCGACAGACAGACAGAGTTACTTTCGCATTTATAATATTAGTTACGATTGAGTAACATAAAATAAATGACCGCATCAAAACAATTGAAACAATCAAAAGACACTTAGTTTTTTTTCTACCTTGTATTATCTTAGATGCAATAAATCCTTGCATTAGATAAAATCCCACGATTTGTTAGCTTTTCCATTCTAAACCGACTAAAGAACGTTTAAATAAACTATGACCTTTCACTCAAAGTGCTTTCTTAAAGCGTCTACTATAAATACACTTGAGATTCGCTTCAGTTTCATGTCTAATAATAGATTTGTCTAGATTTACGGGCGTCTCTAAACTACAGGGATGCAATTTGGTTCAAGTTAAAGATGTAAAACTGTCATGTCTTCCGTCTACGTCTGACTTGAAGAATACACTCAATTGGAAACAGACATAATGATTAATTTACATCATCCTGGAAAAACATAAACCAAAAACATTTTCATGCAAAGTAACGCCAATACGAGTAGGTACATATTTCTTGTACTCTGTAAAAGTTAGCAGGCCTTATAAAGCGCCAAGCTCCTCTCTACACGCCCTAACTTACCGCTCTCTAATTCTCACCATAATGTATAGCATTCGCCTCGGTATCTTAGAACCCTTACTAAAACCCTTAGAATAAACCTAACTGTGACAATCTGGGGGTTACTCTTGAATGAATTACAATCCTAATACAATGCCAACGCAAAATTGTTATTTATTTAGCAGGCACACAAATAAAACAGTACAAAAAAAACTGTCAATGATTAGATTCTTATTAATTCCTTCCATTTACAGTATTTTTTCCAGTATACTTTTTTTCAGATTTTTCGTTTTAAATCTTGTATTAGAATTAAAATTACATTGAAGAGTAAGAGTAATGGTCTTACTCACTTTCATATGGAAGTAATTACATTATTAGTATATCATGGAAGACCGTAAATTACTTCAAATCATTCAATGATATTTACTAGACTTGGCACAAGAAGACCTTCATAAAGAAACATACAAATGCGCGTTACGTACAGAATTATGCATTTCATATTCTATTTGTAGTCCTTTGAGTCACCGATACGCGTGGTCCTTATACATACAACTACCTAGTGGTTTATGTATCTTACCCCAACATCCCAAGTCCTTTTCTCCCTCATTAGTCAATAATGTAACAGCCGATGATAATCGATCGGTTCGATGACCTTCATGTAATCTCTTAATCAAATCAGATTGATTTGCAATTGAACGTATTAACCTGTTTTCGCTAGACTGTATTTAACACTGACGTTGGCACTTATGTTTTTTTAGAATAACTATCGAAACATGATTTATTATAACAATATATTATTAATAAGTTGTTACTATAAATTTAAACGGTTGTCCTCAATCGTATCGGAGATGTCTAACTACTTTTGTTTCCTTAAATTCCAAATACAAAAGTCCATATGTAATAGTAGAAGTAAAATTTAAAAAAAACATCGCTTAGATTGATAACGTATTTCTTTTGTGTAAAAAATAAATAAAAGAATAACGTGTTATTTGGATTGTGTAATAATTCGATTTAATCATGTTATCAGAATCTGTAAATGACTTCATAACAAAACTCGTAATTAAACGTTAAAAGTTTTAATGGAATGTCAAAATAAGTTATTGTTTGGAAATCTAATTACTTTCTAATCAGAAACAAATACAAAAATAAAGCTATTTAACTTCAATCTAAACACCCACTGGCGTAATACTACTAAAGTGTGTACGTATACCTAAAAGTAATTGCTGGGTGGTCCTTTGGGGCGGAAAAGTCAGCAAGTACACGCAAAGTTTAACAATTCCCGAGGTGCAATAAGAGCCGTCCCCAAGTCACGATATTATGTCTAAGAACATAAGACAAACTATACTATCCTTGTAGGTAGATAGGTCAATAATTATATCAAGGTTAAAACACATAACCATGTGAGAACTTCTTTAGGGAGATCTGAACTTTGACAGTTGATAGCGGCCATATTGTAGAAGCTTTATAATTGTCATTTATTTAGTCTGTGTTTTATTTAAATTAAAAGATAGACAGTGTCTAAACACGCTTCTGTCTGTCTGTCTTTATGCCTGAATGCGATAAACTCAAATATCCAAACAGATTTTCATATGGTTTTAATCAATGCATAGAGTGCTTCAAGAGGAAGGTTTTTGTGTAAAATTGATTAATGTTTTGCCAACCCGTGCAAAAGCGGGGCTGGTCGCTAGTGTGAAATAAATATAAGATTCCTTCTTATTTTTTAAGTTTTATTTAGTTAAAAAAATCTTCCATTTCCATGCTTACCCCCGGTTTCTAAAAGGATGATCAACTGATTAATCTGTTGTAAAATCAACTGATCACGACTGTGATTGGTTGACCAAAAGACTAACAACCAATCACAGCGCTTAACATTTGGTTTGACAGGTGATTAAATAATTTTTGGGTTGATCAGCTTTCAAGATACCGGGGATTTGTCTTCCATATACTCATTTTGGTGTTTTTTTTGTTTGACAGTATGTTTGTACACGTATCTCTCCGAAAGTAGGTATCAGCTTGAAATCATTTTTATTTTATTTGCTTCAACTTAGGTAACACTAACACTACGTAAGTTTGATCAATATCTTGATAGTTTATTTTGTACCAATTACTGGTTACTAGTCTAAATTAAAAAATATTATATTTTATTAAACCAATTTTATTAATTTACGATCATCAACTGAGACCAAGATAAATACTTAATGTTAATGAAGTAAGTTCATATTCAAATATTTTCGAGTTTCCAAATTACTCGGAAGAGAACCTCGCTGTTTCTATTTATACAGTAAACAAAGTTGTTTGTTTCCTAAGTATTCAATTTAATATTACTTAAAATATTTAATAAATACTCTTTCTTAAAATATTATTTTTGTTGCTATGGAAAAATAGGTAGAAAAAGCAAATTTGCAATCTGAAAATGCAGATAAAAGCCTTCCTTCTGCCTAGTCTTTTCGGCTCGGGTTCCAGACTTACCGAATCCAGCTGAATACCGTATCTTACATGGAGCGACTGCCTATCTTGCTAGCTCTGAGGTCCCGGGTTCGATCTCCGGACGAGTCAATATACAAAAACCACTGTTCTACTTTGTCTCGGGTCTGGGTGTTTGTGGTACCTTCGTTGTCTCTAAATTCCATAACAGAAGCGCTTTAGCTACTTAATTTGGGTTCCGAGCAATGTGTGTGATGTTGTCCACATTTATTTATTATTCAAGACACTACAATAATCTACATATATAAAACAAAGGCGGGTTTGTTACACCATTTATAACTCAAGAACGGGTGGATTGATTTTTATGATCACTGATTTGTTGGGTTCGTCTCTATCCCGAATAGCATGATAACTATATAAACATCGGATAACGTTACAAAAAACATCTTACGGGGAACGAGGACTACGAACGCGGGTAAAACCGCCGGGCACTGCTCGCTAGATTAAAGTTAAATAATGTTATGACTATTTCATTTTATGCTGTACTGCAAAACATGCAGATATCTAACTTAAATGCAATTATTCCCTGCCGTGCCATATTTGATTAAAATCTCACCAAATTTTTAATAATATTATTTTAGTCATATTTTATGATTTTTAGTAGTGTATTCATTTTTATATAGTTAAGTAGATTGAGTATTCGTAATACCGTGAAATTATATAATAAAATTTCAATTTACTAAGAGCAATACTGTGAATTTAGATAAATGCTCATTATGCTTTCAATAATGCTTAATTATTATTTTAAATTATTCATTACAAACATATTGCACAAATATAAAAATACCCAATTAATTGACTTCGTAGTTTTGTTTCAAATAAAACAAATTTGATGTTAATTCATTAAATTTAAATGAAATTAGGGTTTAATTAATGCAGTTTGTATTTAAAATTGTATTTTTAATAGTCATTAAAATATTTAATTTAGTTTTACTTAATTATTAAAATAAAAAATCGTAAATATAAATAGTTATGATTAGGATTTTTTGTCACCTCTCGCTTTTTTATTAACATTCTTTTTACAAAACTAATAAACAAATCCCAAACTTACCACAATAATCAAATAAAAAAATAATCCATACACACAGGAAAAAACTCACACAGCCACTTTAATAAACCAAAGACACACGTATTCACACAAAGGGGCACTTTTGAATTTGGTACGTAAGTAAAGATGGGTGCAAGCACGCGTCCACCGCACGGCGCGTCGCGAGACTAACTGGAGACGAAACTCACGTACCGCTCTGCAGTGAATTATTGCTTTATGCTTATAGCGCAGGTTCGTCCATACCGTCTGTGTGCACACCGCCTTATAGTGCAGTCAAGTTTCTGGGAATACGGTTTCGACGTGTAATTTTTTTATTTTATTTTTTCGTTTTTTTGGTAAAACCTTTTTAGAACGATTTTAAATTCCAAATGAACTGTGTTTAATTAAATGTTGTCGTTTGGATATTATGTTTAGAACATTAACTTAAAAATCATTTTTGAGGAATAAAATATTATACTATTTGAGAGGCTCGTTGGCTAAGTGTAAGCCGTAAGATTTGACCCATAACACAGGTTAAGCCGCGCTCGCCGCGGTTGGTCCGTGGATGGGTGACCATTTGTGAACATACCGAGACCTCCCCGCGCCTCCGAAAGCACGTTAAGCCGTTGGTCCCGACTGTCATACGTTGATCTTTGACAGTCGTTAAGCCATTACAATTCTGACAACCAGTGTTACTTTGAGATACCGTGTTACCCAGTAAAATGAGTTGTGGAAATGTGGAGGTTAGATAGGTAGTTGCTCCATGTAAAATACGGATTTTAGCTGAATCCGGTAAGACTGGAAGCCGACCCCAACAAAGCTTGGGAAAAGGTTAGGCAGAAGAAATTGCAAACTAGTAGTATTATTTTGTTAAGAGAGAGTTTTAAGGAACTCTAAGAATTGTGGAGACAATACACAGACAGAGATAAAGGCAATATGGGTGTATTGTGGGTCAACAAGCAACTGGAATGCTTGAGTGCACTCACTGCTTGTATGTCTAAAGAACATAATATATATGTCAATCACATTTGCTTATTTAGTTACCTATATGGCACGTTGTCATAGAAGTTCCATATCACAATGTGAATTATGACATGGAAAACCTTAAGTTCTTGTAAACACAATAACATTTTTTTTACGACCTCCTTGGTCGATTCCAAAAGAATTTCTATCGACCAAGTCTCATGCGACTTATGATCCGCCGATTTAAAGATGCCCGAACGCAATATGACCGGCTTAGACCGGCTTTACAAGCCGACGTGGCTCAATTAATTGCAAACAGAATATCTACGGAGAGCCCAATCAGTATCATTCAAGATAATTCGCTATTTGGACGTTCATTAGTTAATTTTGACTGCACGGATAGCCGAGTGGTATAGGTCACCAGGCCGATTACCTCTGTGCGCGACCTGCCGCGGGTTCGATCCCCGCATAGGACAAGTTGTTTTAAGTCTGGGTGTTCTTTGTGCATGTGATTTGAATGTTTGTGAAACCCATTAGTACCCTACTACAAATTCCATAGTGCGGGAGTCGTTCTTTAAAAAAAAAATGATCAAAGCATAACCTACCTTTCCATTAAATTTTAATGTAAAAAATATTTGGATAAGTTTAGTGTTGGACGACGACGGAAATATTTTCTTTAAACACAATTTTTTTTTATTCTTTGGGAGTTGTGTCTCCTCTTAATGACTTGACATTTTGACCTGGTTGGAGTATGAATGTTTTAACAGTAATTTCCATCAGGTAATTTTATTACAGATAGCAATAAAAAATTGATGAACACAATTAGTTTTACGAAACACCTAGAATTCAATTTAAAGCACATAAATTGAAGTTGCTATTACAAATAAAATGGCCTTATTACGAAGAGTTAAGAGTTAATAATCTTATTAGTCAATTTATGAAATTTTATTGCGTTGAGGTGTATAAATCATATTGTGTTCATCAACTTATGTTACTGACTGTACTACAACTTTTCAATTAAGAAGCTCTAAACATTATTATACGTAGTTATAGAAGTTCTATAAATAAGTTCGTTTTATAAGTACAAGATAAGGCAATTATGTTCTTAATTTCACATTTTAGTCACAAATTGTTTCTGTCTTCAAAACGTAATAATGTGAAAGTTGAAATTTGAATTTCTCGCAGTCTAGCCACGTCTAATAGTGTTGTTATAAGTGAGAATACTCGACCGCAGACAGACTACGAACTGCTAACATAAATACTTACAATGATATTAAATATAAAAATGAGGCAGATATGTTATTAGCGCTCGGTATTTGATGACTTACAAACCTCCTAATTAGGAAGTTTTCAATGATAGCTATCTCTTTTACAATCTTCTGTACTATTCATTCGTTCAACTTGACAGCATTTTGACATTACACCAGCGCGTTCAGATTTGAAACTTTGGTAACTATGAAGATCTATCTTGTGTATAATGTCCACTCAATGAACACTACATTCGATATTAATTTAATTTATGAATTTTAATGACAGAAGTTTTATGTGTAATTCTAGTAAAATATGTCATGACCGTCGGCTTTCTTATAGATTTCATACGTAAAAAAAATCAAACCATTAACTAATTAAAACCTAGCTGCCATCCATCAAAAAATTCGTCCAAATGGCTGTCAACTAGAACTGTGGCCAAACGACTGGGGTAATGCCACGTTGTATTGCAATGCTTATAATCTGTCCAAGTTAAAAGCCAGCCAGTCTTGGGTCGCGCGAAGTATCAACAAGGCGTTTGGCAAGATCTTTAAAAAGCATGCGTGCCCCCAAATGGCTCCTCGAATGTATAACTTCCAACAAGGTTTTTCGATTTAACCTGTTGTAAAATCGAATGTCAAGTAACGTGATGTGGTTGACTAACCCTCAAACATAATATTAGTCCTGAGGTTGACAGGTGATTACCAGATTTTTATTCTGGCCTGACAGTAACCAGGGTCCTTATACTTTCTTAATCATTCTGCACTAAAGCGGTACCTACATGCTATTTGGTTTTTTGTGGTGTCTTCACAAAATAAAATAGAATATACCTGTTTTTATGCTGGAATCACCGATTTTCAGTGAGTGAACTTAATAAGCATAGATATTTTATTCTGTATAAGAAGAAGAAGGGCTGGACTCTTACCAGGTAAAACCACTGGAGTGCTTCTTCTTTTTCAATGCCAGAGACCAGGTAGAATCGCATTCGCAATCTACCACGGTGGCTGGTGGGGCAGCAGTGGAGCAGAAGAAGGAATACTTAGGAACATAAATAATTATGACCGCGACCTCCGTGGTCGCGTGGCGTACACACCGGTTTTCAGGGAGTCGCCAGCTCTGAGGTCCCGGTTTCAATCCCCAGACTGGTTCATTTAAAAAACCAATTTACCACATTGTTTCGGTTTATGGTACCTTCGGTATCTCTAATTCCAATACACAAGTGCTTTAGCTACTTACTTTGGATTCAGCGCAATGTATGTGATGTGCTGGACCACATCACATACATTGCTCTTTCTAATATTATGAATGTGAAAGTAACTCCGTCTGTCTGTCTATCGCTCTTTCACGACAAAAATACTAAACCGATTTAAATGGAATTTGTTACATAGATAGTATGATAGCCTGATAAAGGAGATATGCTACTTTTTGCCGCGATAACTGACATCCACGCGGGCGGAGCCGCGTGAAACAGATAGTATATTATATTTATTACTTAAAGCGTAAACTATACGTGACGTCATCTTAGATATATCGACAGTACAAAGATTTCAGACTATACCTGCGTGAATAGGAAGCAGACAGAGATGGATGTCCGAAAAGGGACTAATATCAGTAGGTGAATAGGTATTGTGGGTAAATGAATTAATTTTCCATCGAAGGTATAAATAACTAGTCCTCTGGGGTATTTGTAGAGTTGTTTCATCTTCCTATCGGAAATGGGGAAACGCGTTTTAGTACAGTTTTTCTTCTGAGGACTAATTTTTTGATGCCATATTTCAGGTTTTAGGTTAGATTCGTTTATTTTGTTTTTTTTTTTTAATGTCTATATATATATAGTTTTCTTTTCCTAGGTAGCGGTGTAGAGCGGATAGAATTTGTGCTGCCTTAATTTTTTTCAAGTGATATTGATAAACTAACATTAAATAACTTAGAAGATATTGATTTTAATTGTCTATCACTGGCATACAATAAAAACCTACCTCAAAAATTAATCTCCTACGTTCAAAAGTTTACTTCCAACCGGAAAATTCAACAATCAGCAAATTTAATACCTTTAACGTATTTATTGTTATTTCTATATAAATAGAGAAAACCAAAAACATCAAAATATTAACTTAAATATTTTCCAATGTCCGAACTATAATGAACTGTTTCACCATTATTACGAGTGATTACAAAATAGAAGGACACTCAGTCATTATTTTGTACATAATTAAATCGCCCGTAATTAGCTTTGCCGCCGCGTAATTAACGGATAAAGCCACTTTCTCATTTTACAGTTATTGGACGAATTTCAATATATTTGAATTTGTATTGCAAGGCTCAAATTGTTGGTATTAAATATATATATGCTATACAACCACAGGAGTAAACAAAAGCAAGGATTAACGATCGGTAGCGATATTAACTAACTTGCGTAAGCCAAACGGTAGGATTTGACAGCAAAGATTTTACAATTATTGCTGTCAAACTTTTGATTTTATACGTTATGGCGATAAATTATACGAATTATCATTTTGATATTAATAATTGTAAAATTTTCGCTGTCAAAACCCATCGCTTCGGTATCGCAAATTAGGTAAAACTGCTACGGGTTTGATAACTAATCTGTCATCTTTTTCTATAACAGTAATGTACATAATTTGTGTAGCATAAAGAGTACTGTTATTATTTTAACCTTAAATCTATAAGAGAATATTGCTATAGGTACTATCTACACTTACCCAAAAGTTAAGTTCGTTTGGATGTACGGATTCATCTTAAAAACTACTCATCCGATTCCGATAGTTCTGCTATTGTTGAGTGATATTAAGTAGTTTTAATGTTAAAAACAAATGTCAATGCGAACGAATACATGCGCAAAAACCAGTTCATTGTAAAATGACACTACACGCTTAATTAATTATTATGATATCTGTAACTTAATTAAATAAAAAAAAAAAAAGGATCGAACATTATTTGAATGTGCAGTATTAATAAATATTTAATAGCGAAGAGTCTTCAATGCCTCAAGAGCTTCTCGTTAGACAGCTAGGTCAAGAGTCTGGTGTAGAAAACCGTACTTCTGGAGACGGTGAAAATCAATATTACTTTATTGTGTTTATTTATATAACTTTTATGACGATACTTTGACAATACTTTTTATCAACACTCGTTCTTTGTCTATTTGAGAGTACTTTGCACAGCAGTGGGACAAAATAATTGCAGGTATTTGTGTGTAATGCTTTTAACCCAGTATTATATTTTAAGACGATATTTAAACAATGTGCACGAAAAAATATTTCTTTGTTTTTAACATGTGAATCGTTATCCTTAGAATGTATAAATAAGAACCTTGTAACTTTAACAATTATTGTTAAATTATTTAAGACTTTACTTATATTGAGACGCCCTTATTACCTTCAAACTAGAGCGACACATCAATTTTACACTTTGACATTGACAACCTTTTTTTTTCGAAGTAAGGCCGCTCGTACATATACTGCTCGAGCAGTTAGCCAGTGATCAACATATACGAACTCTCACCTAGTATTACACCCAGACAGAACAAAAGATCATTCGTATCACACAAAAAAATCAAGTCCACGACCTCTGGCAGTAGTCTGGGTCACAAACCACTAGACCAACAGGCCAGTCCTTATAATAATCTTTACGTAAAATTATAACATGTATGACATTCTCGTATATAAAAGTTAAAAAAGAAACCTTAAATAAAAATATCAAAGAAATAAAATATATAACTACATACTTCGTTAACTGTATCAATTCCCGGATAAAAGACTTTTGCGCTACAAAGCTACGCGCCGTCTACGACACACTTCTGCTACGTCTCTAGTTGCTACGCCGCTACGCCCGCTACGCCAGTCAGTGTCAATCGGAGTGTGACAGGCGGATTGGGTGTCGAATAATATTGTTTGAAATAAGCACCAAATACAGAGTAAATATTAAAGTGTTTCTGCTTTTATAAATGGTTTGAAACTGATATTTATTTTAATACTAAAGTAAATCTAGTGGAGATTTATTTTTAATAAGTAATAAAAAAAAACCGACTTGATCCTGACTTAAAAAACATGTCAATAGTGCCCGTGAATTGCTTTACTACTTACTTTACAATTAACTTCTTATATTGGCAAAAAGATACTGTGTATTTCAAACTTTTTTTATTATATTTCGACCAAAAAATAATCATACATCTACAACGTCCCACAATATCTTGATTATTTGTTAAACTCGTTTTTCTTCAGCAGCTTTGATTCTTTCTGATACGCCTACAAAAACCACGATTATAATCCCTTGTTAATCTAAAAAGCAATTAATTAATACCTTCCCGTAATATACTTCGATGAATATTTCAAAAGTACACTCTTGTACTAAAAGTTAATTTATTAAATTTTCGCTTACACAAGCTTTTATGAGCGCCAAACAATCTTCAAACCTTTAAGAGTGTGGCCCCTAAAATTGAGAATGCAAAACCTCATCAGACAATGATTATTTTATGTTTAAAAACACACGTTTCCAATATTACAAAAACTTGCTTTAACAAACCAATTAAAATACAAACAATTCATTGTTTGCCTATCGAATTACATATTTATTTATAAAAAATATTTCTATTAATAGTTCTAAATTGAATCAGAACTGAGAAATAACATTAAATTAAAGTTATAAGCTTTTAAAGTTAGTAGATGACGCATGTTCTAACTCCTTTTCGAAAAACGACGACTTGTACTGGGCAGCCGCAGATTAGTATGGAGAAAACTATAGTGACGTCACATTAGGTTATAGCTCTCTCTGTTTATCGTAATGATTTTAAATAGCTCAATATGAAAGTAATTAATATGCCGTTTTTATAACTTTACATAGTTTTATATACTTCTATTATATAAAAGAGAAAGTATGTGTGTATATATCTATACTTACTATAATATTATAAAGCTGAAGAGTTTGTTTGTTTGTTTGTTTATTTGTTTGTTTGAACGCGCTAATCTCAGGAACTACTGGTTCGAATTGAAAAATTCTTTTTGTATTAGATAGTCCGTTTATTGAGGAAGGCTATAGGCTATATAACATCACGCTACGACCAATAGGAGCGGAGCATAAATGAAAAATGTTGCAAAAATGAAAAACCGTTGAAACTAAAACACGCGGACAAAGTCGCGGGGGACAGCTATGTTCACCTAAAACTTGAGAACCGTTAGCCCAATGGTTATGAAAATATGCATTATATAAAAGGCGACATGTCACATGATCACTCCGACGAACATAGTTACTTTAGAGCCCGATAAGTGGCGCTGGTGGCAGTGATTTTTATCTTTTGAACTATAGTTCGAATTGTGTTTTTGTTTAAGGGAATCCAAGCGCACTGACTTTTTTTATTTTTATTTAATTAAAATATCTTGTCAAATACCCAATTATGTCACTACAACTTACTCCACCATACAAATCTTCATGATATTCATCTATCTTCCATGTAATAACCCTCAAATATCTTCATCAACCATACAATACATCAGCTGCTTATCTCGCTCAACTAATACAAATGGATTACCTTAACCCTCGCGTGGACTGGCCATCTATCACCGATATATAAGGACTGGGGCAGTCCTTGTGGCTTTTGGCCTTGGATTTAAGATAACAAAAGGTTGGAGATACTCAAATGATGTTTTTTTATGCTGATATATAAAATGACAGAGACATGGGGGTATTTAAAGATACCATATGTTGTACATATATATACATACAAGTTATAGGTTAAATAGTACTTAATAGGTACATTTGTGTACACAGAAAATAGAATATATATAACAAGAACATAAACTGACAAAATTTTAAGACAAGAATAAAATCTATACTAATATTATAAAGCTGAAGAGTTTGTTTGTTTGTTTGTTTGAACGCGCTAATCTCAGGAACTACTGGTTCGAATTGAAAAATTATTTTTGTATTGGATAGTCCGTTTATTGAGGAAGGTTATAGGCTATATAACATCACGCTACGACCAATAGGAGCGGAGCATAAATGAAGAATGTTGCAAAAATGAAAAACCGTTGAAACTAAAACACGAGAACAAAGTCGCGGGGGACAGCTAGTATAATATATATTGTACTGGATGTGGCAATAGACTCGAAATATTATATAAGTTCGATAGTAGATCAAAAAAATAAATATAAAAAAGTATTTGCAACTATAGCTGAATATAAAAAAATAAGCATTGAAATTTGCACAATATCTATTACTCGACAACATTGCACCTTCACTTTACGTTTTAATTATATATCGTCATGATCGTAGAATAATGTCGGTTTTGCAAAAAATTCGAAATTGACTTTTTTCCATATTTGGAAACTACATAGTGTAAATATTGTAACTACATTGAAAAAAAAAATCTATCTATTTTGGATTTCAAATTAATCAGTCGGTAAACTGTTGGATTTGATAGGCGCTCATAGTAAAATGACGCTTGTGCATACTCGTCATTGTACTACGCGCGAGGATCTCCCGTCACCCTCTCCCGCTCCCGACGAATCTGCACAAGCGCCACTATTCGTCGGATTCGCCCACGCATAGCGCCGGATTAGGTTTTTCTTAAACAATTACATTATTTTATCTCTGTTTACCTGTTTATTAATTATTTGGTGCCTAGTTTTTTACATAGCAAGTTGAAATTCTGCCACAACGAAAACAGAACGATCAAAGTTACGTTACAACTTGTCGAAGAAACAAGCAAAAAATATAAAACTAAGAATTTTATTCATGAAATGTGCATTGATGAGGAAGACTGCATACCAAAGACTCCAGGTAAGTAAATACACTATGTGTTATAATTTGGTATCATTTAATTTTAATATTAATATAAAATTAGCAAAGTAATTATTTTAGCGTCTGATCTGACTATTCGTCGGTTTTCTACGGAAAATTATAAATCGATTATAAATTTAATTTACATAAAAATAATAATTATATCTGATAAAACATATTATTCTGTTGAAGTTGTATTATATTTAACAAGATTTTAATTTTCAAGTTATAAGTAACCATGCTACACTTTTCTATGGAAATGATTTTTTATGTGACGGTCGTATCTGACCATCCTACTTTGTTCTTAGAACTAAATTCACTTCCGCCTTTTTTCTATTGAAAAACTATGTTTAATTGTATATATTTAATATATTTTTTTATGAAAACATAATCTAATCTGAGTAATAATTAATCTGTATAAATAAAAAGAAGTAAACTTTATTATTTATATACTTGCGAATATTTTTATTGAGAACCGCTTTTGTACGGGTTTTATTAGTCAACGTTGACCTGTGATATTATTAATTTATATTTTTATTACATATACTGTCATTTTTTTAGACAGCCATTTGCCGTAACCCCCAGGAGCGAGATGGACGACTTTTATGAGCAACATATGAAACAAGTGAAATTATAAAATCAATAGATAAAAATATGAACCCTGATGTACCTACCATTACCTAATTTTGTTTTTAGAGAAGATCTTAGTCTGGCCGTAAATCAAAATGCATCCTCACCATATTTCCTGCCGGCAGAAAATCAGCAAAGTGTTCGTGTCCTCAGGTTTAACTGCTTTAAATACCTCTAAATTGATGTCAGATCTTTCACAATCTGTCACCTTTCCCTCAACCGATTACCCCAGTTGTTGGCCACAACGGACAAAAACCTATGCCATTACCATACTATACCCATGGTAAAGCATGTTACGATTTTTTTGTCTCACTCATGTCCTTCCCATGGTGCAGACTATAGCAACAGGTCATCATCAACTTTGCCGTGTCTTCATGCTAGTCGTCTCCGGCGCCTCTTATTCGAAGTAGTAATAAAACACGTGCCCAAAATTATGATGATTGGCAGAAGTTAAGAGATAGGCAGAAGCTTATCGAATACAGGAAAATAATAATCCAGCAAAAACTATAGGCAGGCCTTGCACGTATAGATATAAATGTTACACTATGTTGATTCTTAAATAAGGTGATAGTAAGGAACAACACTTGCATGTTGCGAACTAGCCCGTTTATACAAGAGGCAACGCAAGTCTCCGATACCCGACCACTTTAGTCTTAATCAATTTAGTACGATTACTTATATGATTTGTATGGCTTGAAGTTGCTTGGATACTGAAATCATCGGGTATCGGAGACTTGCGTCACATCATGTACGAACGGATTACCCCGATACCAAGCAACCATTGTTCTTCACGTGACGATGTTGATTCAGAAAAAAGGTGATCCTTATTTCAGAATCAACATGTCTGTAACATTTATATCTACACGTGCAAAGCCTGCTTATAGTATTTGTTGGAGTATTTTTGTCCTCAAATCAAATCAAATCAATCTTGCATTCAACTTTTAAAGTATCGCGTTGTTTTGTAGTATTTTTTGCCACAGGCGTTCTGTCCACAGTGTGATTAAAACGACTCCTGTGTTTTTGCTCAGCAGCCCTTTCTAGCACACTGTTTGTTGGTTTATACCAATTAATACACTAAATAAATGGAAAACACTTGTACGTTGGGCTAAAGTAACAGAAGATTCTTATGAAGTCCTAGACAATAGTGCAATAGAAATGTTGTAATCTTTTTGATTAGATACTTATTAATATTTCTAGTTTCATAATTGTTACTATTTTCATCTATGAAACAAGGAGATAACGAAAAAAAAACATTTCTTTTTATTGTAATAACATTGATTGTGATACTACAGCTTTGCTAATAAATGTCGATGTTTTAGATTAGAAGTAATCAGGTCCAAATACCATCAACATTATAGTCTTCTTAGTCTAATTGGTACAAAAATAATGCTGTTGATAATTACTAAACTTAAGCTTAATGTTTATCATGTTGATTAAAAAAGAATACAACCACATAATTTGTGTTTTATTTAAGATAGCCTACCTTTTTTTTTTTTTTTTTTTTTTTGACGGGGGGACATCCTCATGGACTTCCTCCGCCTGGGGAGAGGCGGAGGGGCGTGCCGGACTCTTACCGGCTAAAACCCCCCGGTGTCTCCTCGCACGTGCGCGCGGGGCCGCGGGAATCCAAATTCTTCCGCAGCCCCGCACTAGTGCCGGCCCGGTCAGTCCGGGCCTCGTCTCCTGCACGGGGTAGTGAGGTGTTAACTACCCCGTGCATCGTCTCAGAGGCGCGCGCCGACATACGCGCGCGCCTCCGCCTCGGGTCCATCGAATACGGGGCGGGGACTTCCCCAAGTCCCTCGCCCCTGGACCCATTTATGGGGGGCGGAAAAGGGCGTTGTCCGCCCTTCCCCTGCGCCCGGTGCGCCTTCTGCGGCCCGGGAAGGGAGTCGAGATCTCCCTTTCCCGTTCCGCAGCTTCCTTCTGCGACATCACGTCCTCGCAGAAGGACACCACCGCGTCCCACGACTCTGCGCTGCCGACCATCCTCCGTACTACGGCCGGCAGCGACAGATCGCCTCCAACTTCATTTGTGAGGACACGGCGCTGCTCCTCCCAAGCTACACACTCCGAGAGCGTGTGTTGCGCCGTGTCCTCCCCGCAATGGACGCAGTGGTGGCACCGAGCGTCCGGCTCCCTGTCTATGCGACACAGGTACTTGCCGAAGCAGCCGTGCCCCGACAGCACCTGCGTCACCCTGAATGACAGGGAGCCGTGCCTTCTCCCGAGCCAGACGTCGAGTACTGGCCGGAAGATAGCCTACCTACCCCAACCTACGATGTCAACCTACCTATTTCTTACCGACCACCTGCCTACTTACTAACTTATGGTTAAAATAGAATACGACAGATAACATATCCGTCGTAGTAATTTTCCGTAGAACAATGTCGGATAATACTATGTGACTGTAATGTTGTGTGTTGACTCCGAAGTAAAATGCAGCATGTGATTTTTCTAGAAAACTGAATAAATATAAGTTTTTATTTTTATTCAGTTTTAAAACAAACCCTTATTCTGACTTATATACCAATTTTCATAACAATAGATTAAGAATTAAAAAAGTTACGTCAAAAAAACTAACATAATTTTTTTAAATGGCTCCCCTGTAAAATTTGATTTATGTTAGATCCGTCATTATTCTACGATCATGACGATATGTCGATTCTACTTCCCAAAACAAATTTAAAGTACGCATCGTTAATCGCAAGTAACTTGACCCCACGCTCCTGTAGAGGCCCCTGAAGTAAGTACCGAAGATACAGCCTCATTTCAATCGCGAGGTAATCGAGCCAATCCAAATATTTCAGATCTGTAAATATGAGGTTACGCCAAAATGTTTTACACAGTGGTTGATTCATTCGCCTTTACAAAATACTAAAGGGATGGTATGCTATATTTTTTTTTTATATGTTGATGGTGTAAGTACAATAGTTATAGAGTTTCAAATGTTTGTTTATTGCTGTAATATTTCAAGCTTAGAGTATATATAAGCAAGTACAGAGTGCGCGCATCGCCAGTAGTCCGTTATGCCGAGAGTAAGCCTATTTTTTTGCTATAAGTACTACGCTCGTTTACTGATTTAAGTGATTTTCCGTGTGACGACAGACGTTTAAGAAAATATCAATGGTTCCGATATTATTAGGGTAATGTTAGGTTTTTAAATTGTATTATTAAAACGACGCGCGTTATCTACAATAAGTATTTAGTTCAAGTGTCTTATGTCAAATTATATCTCATGCCAAGGTCATTTTAATTATATAAATTGTATCTTTATTGAACAAACAATCTATAAGAAATTATTTTGCCCTGTTATCTTTACTTAGATAGAATAATATGAAACTTAATCTACCATGATTTGTTTGTTTATTTGTGTCAGATATTTTTATGTAATCGTGTCGCCGATTATTCTTTGATGATACTTAGCATTAGAAATATTGTTTAATACGGAGTTAACAAGATTATTTTTATCCTTTGTTTTGCTGCAATCCTTTACCTTAAATGGACATTCAGCAGTATGTTGGGTGATTACTATATTGGACGGATGAAAAGGTTGTGACCTGTACCACAACCGATTAAGAATTTTTATCATTATGGAGTAGACAATGGCCAGTATTAGCCGTAGGCCACTGTTGGGCAAAGGTCTCCCCCAAATTCCTGACTCACTGATGGGAAAAATGTCTTTCAAATTATAAGCAAGTCAGTTATCAAATTGTATAGAGTAGAAAATAACAATGATGAATATTTATAAAGAACAGGTATTTTTTTTATTTTTGCTATCAGGTATAAAAGGAATTATTCAAATATTCTTGTAAATAAATATTCATAAATGATTTCATAACAAACAGAACAGGTGTGTATCTTGACAAAGAAAGGCATTATTTTGTGTATTCCACAAATTAAACAAAGGAAACTCGTATTGGTTTTATATAACAAAAAAGCGGGCAAGTGCGAGTCTGACACACGCACCGAGGGTTCCGTACAAATTATGCTTATCGTCATGGTTAATTTTTGAAAAAACAAACTTAACTGTCGGTTTGAAAAAATGCTTTCTTCTACATCGATGTATGACTTTATCAAATTATGAACAATAAATATAAGTTTTTATCGCAAAAACGTATTTCTTTTCGTAACAAAACTAAACATTTTAAATTATCAGAATGTTTTCTTTACTTGTGACGTTAGACCTGACCCAGCATCATGCCGAATTTCGTGGTACTGAGCTGACGGGAACTACCCTATACATTTTGAGTTTCCCCGAAACGTATGAAAAAACAACATAAATAGCTGTATTTTTAATTGCGTTGACGTAGAAGCCTGAATTTTTTATTGCATCAAGGGTCCATAGACTTGATATTAGTTTTAACATGACACCACCACGCGTTCCAGTAGAAAAAAAAACGATAGACAGACGGACAACAAATTGATGTTTTCTTCCTTTTGAGGGACCCCTAAAATAGAACGTGATTGAAAAGCCGACGTTTATGTGGGTATATATTAGAAGTATGTATTTATATGTATAATTGTATATGATACAACATCTTGCATGCTCACTGTGTATATGTATACGCATGTTTGACAAATAAATTA
This sequence comes from Diachrysia chrysitis, assembly GCA_932294365.1. Lineage (NCBI taxonomy): Eukaryota > Metazoa > Arthropoda > Insecta > Lepidoptera > Noctuidae > Diachrysia > Diachrysia chrysitis. The sequence goes on from OW028664.1 coordinate 7,977,126, forward strand.
TCTTTATCTTTATAAGTTCAGAATAAGTATATTTTTGTATACAAGACACTACTGTTGCGTCACCTGTGGTAGACAAGTAAGAAATGTACGTAGGTGTCTAAAATAGGAACTGTCTGGAAAACAATACTTGGAAATAATTATTTATCAATATAGAAAGGCGAGCTTGAAGTAATAGAAGTGTTTGGTCATTTGTGTAATGGTGGGTTATTGACCCCTGTGAAAGACTGCAGATTATTGTAATCTATACTAATATTATAAAGAGGAAACATTTGTATCTTTGTATGTTTGTAACGAATATACTCAAAAACCACTGGACCGGTTTCAAAAATGTTGTATTGCCATATAATTTTTCAAAAAAAAAAAATTTTGTAGTGCTTATCACTTAGAGGTATAAAAAATAGTTGACGACCTTTCGAATATACACGAAACAATTCATAACAATCAGTCAATCCGTTTCGGAGGCGTTTGGTTACAAACACTGTGACACGAGAATTTCTCTCTAATACTCCTATTTGTAATCTTTCTAATACCCTATTTTTTTTTAAATTTGAATCGGAAGTTAGCCTATATTTTCTGATTAACATTAATCAATAAATTCAAACTTGTAACACGTGCCTCAAACTCTAGAATACATAATTCGATTCAACTTTACATAACCTATAACTAAGTTTTGATGTTTGATAAACCACAATTCATTTTGATCCGGTTTGATATTCTAATGAAATGGAAATCAGTTACCAATATAACTATTTAGACTGACCTTATTTACGAGTGACATAATGTCCTCCTGACCGAATTCCGGTCACGGCGGCTTCTCTCAACAGAGATTAGCCATCTCCGCGGGAGATATTTTATAGTTGCACTCTCTATTTCTTCGTATAACGTGTATTGAAAAACGCAACTACTCATGAAAAATTGATCTCTTTTCTATCTTTTTTATACATTATGTTTATCGATATCGATATTTACTCCTTATTCTTTAATGGCTATCATTATTGCTTTTATCACATTTAATAATATAATAAGTTTCCAAGTCGAGTTAAAAGCATCTTTTTCTAAAATAGCTTTTTATTTTATTTATCTAACTGCATCTAGATTAAATGAAGATTTATCGTTTTCCCTAGACTTATTCAAGTGTCGTCTTAAAACAAAACTTTTACTGCTTTTATTGTTCAGTTTCAAGTACAAAAAGTACTTATTTTTTTTTGGTATCGTTCCATTGCAGTACCAAATTGACTTATGTAACAAAAACTAAATCTGCAACTAATGGCTTGTAGATTCATAGAGGATAATAAAATGATTCATGATCATCATCAGCCCTTGTGATCCCACTGTTGAGCTAAGGCCTTTTTTGTTATATGGTACCCCCCCAGTCCTGTGCCAATTTCATCCATAGAAATATTACAGAATCATTTAGGAATATTTTTAATATCACCATATGTAAAATTTTACGCTAACAAAAGAATAATTAATTACTCCTTGCGGTAATTAAATAAAAGAGATCAATCCGTGCGTCAAAAAGCAAGATAAGCCGTTGGTCCCGACTGTCATACGTCAATCTTTGGCAGGCGTTAAGTCATTACAATTCTGACAGCCAGTCTTACTATGGGATACTACGTTACTCAGTAAAATGGGTTGTGGTGGTCAGATAGATCAGGTCGCTCCATGTAAAATACGGTATTCAGCTGAATCCTGTAAGACTGAAAGCCAACCCCAGCATAGCTTTGGAGAAAAGGCTAGGTAATCAAATAAAGTTGCCAACAAAAAATATTGCGAAATGTTTAAAAAAAATAAAAATGTCAAGAGCCACAGTAAACGTATTGAAACAAGTGAAATCCGGTAAGGCTAAAACAGTTTCTATTTATAAAGTTTATAAAGACGGAGGGAACCAAAGAAAACAAAGAAGTGGCAACCATAGCTCTTCACACGTCCGACTTGTGAGAAGGCTGGGTTAGGGTTGTCAAACAAACTTTTACAAATATCGAAAACAAATTTTAGGCGATTGATATTTTTGTTTACATATTTATGCAAATTGGCGATTTCCGAATACGATATTTTTGTTTTAATAGAACTACTAATAAAATAAATCATTCAAATAACAAAAAAAATATCTAGAACTAAATTATATTATTATTTATCTTTTATTAAATTATATTAAATTATTATTTTTTAATAAAATAACATACAAATGCTCCTTGTCTCGAATGGCCATTGTATTTAATTTCATTTACTATCCCACCTTTCAGTTAGTTCAAGTTCATTTAAAATAAATATTTTTTTAAAATAACTTCATTTATTATTAAACGTTAGTATACACTTACATATATTTTTAGAATTTGGTGCCTGCCATGTTTGCATGAGTTTTCAAATCAAATAAATACCTTTAATTTAATAAATACTGATTAAATTCCTAGCCAATTGCATTTTCAATACATAACATTTATCAACCAATCATTTCTCTGAAATATTTTTTACTATTCCACTGAAATTATATCTGCAGCATAGTTTAATGAAATGAAATTTTCATTTCAAGTGATCATGTAGTTTCAATAATATTTTATTTATAGCTTTAAAGAGGTTTCGATTTTGATTAAATTTAATTTAATAAAGAACATTATGAATAATAGTTGAGCTACACCGTTAATTCCATTTCTATAAGTTATTTAATTATTTTTTTTGTTCGTGTTTTTCTCTATTCGGTTATTCGGGACGAAGACAAATCCGAAAAATCAAAGACCATACAAAATGTTGCAGCCGTTCCTAAGTTACAAATGATGTAGCTAAACCGACCTTGTTTTATAATATTGGTGTAAAATGGTGGTGTAAGATTTGGATACGTTTTTTTTCTTTTTTAAAAACCTTGTCCTTAAAATAAGGATCATAAAAAAAGAATAATTATCAGATTTGGTACGGTCGTTAGGAAGTAATGGCGTAACCACGGGAAATTAGATTTATGACGTTATTTACACACGTCAGCAAAAGTCTCTTTTTCTTTTCTCCTCGTTTCTATGGTCTGATTTTTCCAAAGCCAGATAATTTTATCCGACGAATAATTTTGAATTTTTGACATTTCTTCCATATAAAATCTGTCAGATGTCAATTATATTACACGAATAAAAATTATCTGGAAAAAACAGCTGTATATCATTTATTCTTAGTAATAATATCTAATAAAAACTCTTTATTGCACACCAAGAAACTGTATTTATCTGTTCTGTGAGAAACAAGTCAAAATAAAACAATATTAATAGCGGGAACAAAGGGGATCGCCCTTTGTTCCCGCTATTAATATATCACTAATTGTGATCTCTTCCAGACAAACTATGCATGGATTTGAGTAAGGAAATGTAGTTAAGGGTAGGTGTGGGCCTAACTGATATGATTAGTATTTAAAAGTATTCTATTTAAATACAAAAATATTTAAATTGAATACTTATAAATACTAAGACTCAGCGTATCAGCACAGCCCTATTTCAGTCGCATACAAGATGCGGGTCAAGTGAGTGCCACTCGGTGGAGTGGGCGCAGCACAAGCACGCCAGCAATTTGTAAGTAATACGATAGCTTCAGGCCGCGATAAACTTATTCACAAACAAAGATTTATGTAAAAACTGTATATAAATTCGATATATAAGACTATATCGGCTTTACAACGCGGTAATAAGTATCTTGTAACTGGAAAGCGACAGCAAAATGTAAGCTATTATTGCTGTCAAAATGGTAATTCGTATTACGTCTTGTCATATACAAATCACAAATTTGTCAGTAATAATTAATTTAATAATGTATTAATGGGTTCGAACCTGCAACCTTGTAAACACAAATCCGTTTGTTAACCGGCTAGGCAACTACGACATTAAAATGTAGTGACGGATCTAACTAAATGTTAAAAAGTTTTTGTTGAGTAGGTATACGACGGTAAAAATTGGGCAGGCCCCTCCGCGATCTCCAGCGAAAAAGTAAAAAATATATTAATTACAACTCTTTAATAAGTTCTTATAAGATTAATGATTTTACAAAATAACTAGAACCACCTCTGAGTATACATAGACAAGCATATAGTGCGCGCATCGCTAGTAACCCGTTGTGCCAAACGTAAACAAATTTTTTGCTGTAAGTACTACGATTTTTTTACCGATTTAAGTGATTTTCCGTGCGACGACAGGCGTTTAAAAATATCGATGGTTCCGATATTAATAAGGTAATATTTGGTTTTGAGATAGTATAGTCCGGTCAATTTAGACCAAAAAATGAGAGTGAAGTTACATAAAGTCCCAACAAGCTGAATTTTTGTGAAGTTGTTCAAAACATAATTATAAACAATGTCTGGAAGTTCCCCATCATTCCCCTGTAAGGAAAAAAATTAATTCAAGGTCAAAGGTCAAAAAAATGAGTTTTTCGCGATTTTCAGCAAAACGGTAAGTTTTATCATAAAAGTACCTCAGACAAAAATTGTAGATCATAAAATTATCTATAAAAAATGTATCAATACTTTTTTTCTTACGAGCCACCGTTTCTGAGATATAACGATTCTAAAAGTTATAAAAGTTGTTATCGTCATAATATGCATGAGTACGCCACGTATGTTCAAGTGTGGCTAGGTTATCAGCTAGACCCTACAGACTGGGGTTGGAAGTTGGTCAACAATATATTAGAGCCAGTTCAAACTTTACTTCCACCTGCGCCGGAAAAACTGCTGAACACTATTTTTTGCAACTGCAAAAAGGGATGCAGTGCTAAATGTGGTTGCAAAAAAGTCGGACTGTCTTGTGTCTCGTGCACAAATTGTCAAGGCCGGTCGGGCTCTAATATTGAATCACAAACAATGGAGGATTCGTTTGACTCCGACGAAGTATCATGCGATACATCGCTATTGACGCAATTTACTTGCATCCAAAATGAAGATGAAGAAGAAGCAGGAGAAGAAGAACAAGAAGAAGATCAAGAAGAAGATCAAGAAGAAGAACAAGAATTTGAAACTTACGAATAAGACGATTAAACTTCAACACTTTTTTTTCATTTACATCGCTTTTATCTTTCCCAATCTTTGAAAATTTCCGTTATTTTGCAATAGTTTTACATTAAACAGGATCACAACTGACCCGTGGAGTAGGCCTACTGGGGAAACCACGTTAACAAAAACGCGCTAAGTACACTACCTCATAGGTGGCGTGGAAACGTGTGCATATTATGACGATAACAACTTTTATAACGTTTAGAATCGTTATATCTCAGAAACGGTGGCTCGTAAGAAAAAAAGTATTGATACATTTTTTATAGATAATTTTATGATCTACAATTTTTGTCTGAGGTACTTTTATGATAAAACTTACCGTTTTGCTGAAAATCGCGAAAAACTCATTTTTTTGACCTTTGACCTTGAATTAAATTTTTTCCTTACAGGGGAATGATGGGGAACTTCTAGACATTGTTTGTAATTATGTTTTGAACAACTTCACAGAAATTCAGCTTGTTGGGACTTTATGTAACTTCGAATGTCTAAATTGACCGGACTAGTATTAATAAAACGGCGCGCTTTGTTGTGTCACTAATTTTACGATTTTACTTGTTCATACTTGTGCCTACAGTTCATACTCGATATGCGCACTCTATATTTTACCTATTTTTTCTCCAAGAGTACCAATTTCCCATTCATAATTCTAGTATGAATGGTAACTTAAGATTAAGAAAATAAGTTTTCTATGAGCTTCAGAACTACGGTAGTAGGTGGTAGTTTTCAGAACTCATATAAAACTTGTTAGAACTTGAAACAACTAAGTATTGTTCTTGGATCACAACTTTGTTATGACTCTACGATGAAGGGAAAACTTAGACTCATGTGGAAGCTTGTTTTTCAACTAATTAGACGCTTACACCATTACCTGAAGAAAGTAAAAGGAATTTTCTTCAGGATGTAGGCTATAGGCACATAAAGTTGCCTATATTTTGTTTGCACGAATAGTCGAGTTGTATAGGTAACCACGTCAATCACCATTGTGCGCGACGTGTCGCGGGTTCGATCCCCGCATCGGGCATACATTTGTGTGATCCACAAATGCTTGTTCTATGTTTGGGTGTAATTGTGCATGTGAATTGAATGTGTGTGAAACCCCAGCGAAAGAAGAATTAAATTAGATAGTCCGGGAGACGGTTAAAAAGAATTGCAAAATTTAGATAAAAAAAATAAAAGATGGTTTAAAAAAAAGAATCTCTGTAATTTTAGCTGGTCAAATGAATTTCTAAACCTCAATAAAACAATGACTTTACAAATTAATTTATAAGAAATTATAAGGAATGCTGAAATCGTTGCGGACTACCATTGTTCTATTGTTTGAAAATCGCTTTGACTCTGCCATGAATTTTATATTGAACAGTACCTTAATAAGGATTACGACTTATACTTCATAAAATATGTATTATAAGTATTATTGACCTAAGTAAAAGGTCAATAGGTAGAAAATCAAAATCAAAAATCAAAGTTTTGTTGTTTTGCTAATTAAATGTCATAAGCAACAGTACACTCAATTACATAAAGTTAATTATTTCATCTATAGTCCATACCTATGTTTTAAATAAATAAATAAATAAATACAACAACAAAAAAATAATTAGCAAAATTGGTCCTTCCGGTCACGCGTGATGCGATGACCGAGGGAAATAGAGATTCCTTTTTATATCTTTTATATATAATCTATCTGTCTGTCTGATTTTAAAGAAAATTGGTACATCGATAATCTAGAGCCTGAGAAATGACATAGGCTACTTTTTGCCGCAATAACCGACATCCACGCGGGCGGAGCCGCGGGATAAAGCTAGTATATACATATACAGATTTTATTTCATGCGTAAAAGGTTCTCCAAATAGTATTACATGCACTGACAAAGTCATTTCATAGATGTTATTATTCTATAATCTGTATAAAAAAATAAACTGTCAAACTGGAAAAACTAAAATATCTTTGTAAATATTACGTAAATTTAATAATGTATTCAATATAAATAATCAATGAATATGGAAAGTGATTTGTTAAATGTTTCGTGTTTTATATATTTGCATTTATTTTATTATTATATATGTGTATTGAAGGGTAAATAAATCATTTTATATTATTCGGCGATAAATATTGAACATCGACATTGGTCTTTTTACTCCTTTTTTTATTCATCACTCCAAGATTTTCCTTTAGTGTTGTGGCTTAGTAGCACTGTGCTAGCCGTGCGAAGCCAGGTCGCTATTTATGTATAAAGTACAAACAAAATACAAAAAAAATATTCCAATATATATTATAATAGAATAATAAGAGCCTATAAATGTCCCACTGCTAGGCATAGGCCTCTTCTCGTATGGAGAAGGAACGAGCATTGATCACCACGGTTGCTCATTGCGGGTTGGCAATTTCAGATTCCAATTGTTGAAATCCAGGTTTCCTAACGATATTATCCTTCACCGATTGTCAATGATGTTTTAGAATAATTAAGAAAGTACATATAACTTTGAAAAAGTCACATTGGTACTTGCCTGTAATGGGTTCGAACCTGCAACCTTGTACACACAAATCCGTTCATTGAACCACTAGGCTACCACGACATTAGAACATAATTTACTAACGTACGTTTCAGTATCGCGAACTGTACATGTCCTCCGCCGATGGACGATGACAACTATCCAGTGATACCGGTGAAGCCCTCGCCGGTCGACTGCCTCGGGTACCCGTACAGATGCTGCCACTGCATCCCACTGACTGTCGCCGTCATTCTCATTTGTATGATATCCTTCGTAAGTATAGAATCTTCTATTTTCATTAAAAAAGAGTAACCTATGGAGTTTCTTGCCGGTTCGTCTCCATAGGAGTGACATTTTGGAACCGCGCAACTAGAGTCATTTAACGTTTTGAAAGTGCCTGAAAAGGCCTACTCGAAAAAAAAATATTTTGATTTTGAATTTAACTTAACTAGTCTCATAATTAATTTGGTATTTATACGAAAAAAAGTAGACTATCGGTTCTTTATTGGAATATTTTCTTTTACATTCAATTCAATTCTTTATTGCATTCCATATGTGTTTAATAGGTGGTATAACATAAAATATCAATATTGACCTTATCGGGCACAGCAAAAAATTTGGACAGAGAAAGAGGTCTAAGTAGTAATTGTATATAATATTAATATTGTAACTTTTTAGGTGTGTTTTATTGGTTTTATAATTATGTATATTATACAATTTATTAGATTTGTGTATATAAATAAGTCTAGTAACTTATTGATATTTATTTATTGGCAGTTGTCCTCATTTTAACTGAAACTTCTAAAAAAATATGTTGCTTGCTCTACCAGCGAGATCCTCGATATTTCTCTCAAGATAAACAAAACATGCAGTCTGTTCTTAAAAGCAAGACCGCGCAGATCTTAGGAAGACCTCATTTGTATGCACAGAGTCATATTAAATTGAATAATGTTTGCATGCAGGAGCTCGGTATTCCTAGTATTTTCCTATTTGCTGTTCAGATTCATACCATGTGTTTTCTATGCAGTGACATTTTCAATGAAATATATGGTTTTGTATTATAATTGTAAGTTGTTGATTACGGCCACTGATAGAATATAAATAGGTTATTTACTTAGGAAAATATTCTTAGTGTTAGTACTAAACTTATTTCCAAACAAACGTCTACCCACAACACACACACATAGGCCCAGTCGGTTTCGTGCATTACATTGCGCGCTATAAAAAGCAGTTCTTTTTAAATGCCTAAAAATAAAATTAGTTTCCCAGCATTTATGTTTCGTGAATGTATGTAGTTTGATGTACAAAGTACATATGTAACTTCAGTGATGCGATTGGTCTTTTTACACCCTGTATAAACAGAAAGTTTCATGAAAAACAAAACTGAATAACTTTAATAAATCAATAAAAAAAAATGTATGGTAGGCAACGGCCTTTTCGTTTTTATGCAACAGTGGACTTGCAAAAACTCACAATAATATTCTGTACAGATGTGGGCCATATTCGAGTTGACAAGATCAGATAAATTCATGTCGACTATATTCACGAAGAAAGACGGTCTGTTCAAATTCGCCAAGGTATTCCATATGTTCATCATCATGTGTTTCCTGATCTCCTGTGGTGTTCTGATGCTGGGGATTTTTGTTGTGAGTTTCATAGTTAATATTAATAGACTTTCTTTATTGTTTTTTTTTTTGACCACATTTTGGTACCTATACAGCAGAATTTTGTAAGACTGGAAGCAGACCTTGACTGTTCTAAACATAGTTTGGAAAAACACTTGACAGAAGCAGATAAGAAGCGTTAATACAGACATGTTTGCTGAAGAAGTTATACGTATATAAAAAAAGATGAGGTCTTTGCCCTCCTTTTTCACAGCGATGGCCTCAGCCTCTTTTTTAATGGCAATATTTTTTCGAACGAGTTCGCTTACTTGCTGCAGTACACAGATAGTAACTGCCATTGACGTTGTTTGAAAAAGAATTATTTTAGTTAAAAAAAAACTCTATACAGGGGGCTCATGATCTTTCTCAAACCTTTTTGCACCAACTGGGCAGTGGGTGTGTACTTCTTCCACTGTTCTCTGTAATATCTGTCTCTTTAAAAACTACTACAACTAGGGATTAATATACGGTATTATTTTATTTTTCAGCGCAAACGTATGCCATTACACGTGTTCATTTGGTCTGGATTCGTCTTTAACTGCATATGTATAGTGTTAGAAGTGATTTCGATAGCAGTTCAAATTATTTCTAATGAAAAAATCCCCAAGAGGTCTGTCATGAATATGGCGTTTTGTGTGGTTTGGCATTGCAGTAAGTTACCTCTATTATTTTACAATTTTGTACTTGTTATTCAGCTCTCTCACCATACAAAGTAGCACATGGATCAATCAGCCAACTGCCACTGCTAGACTTAATAAGGGTTTGATCCCTGCTTGAAACAAACAAAAATTTGGTGTGAGTCTAAAAAGGTACAACAAAGATCCAATTGTACTTCTTTTTCTTATGGAGTCGATTGCTATTAACTTGTATTTGCCCAGAAATTCGCTACAAGTACTGCATTCTCAATTGTACTTGTATGCCAGTAGGTTAATAAAAAAATAATAAGTGGTTAGTGGATAACTAGTGCGGCCAAATTGTGCTGGCAAACCCAGACAGTAAGGACAACCATACACGGACTGCTTCGAGCGGTCGACAACACAAGAAGCAACGGGCGAAAGGCCCACGTGACGTTAAATAATGAGCACGGTCGAAGGGTTAACCACGCGAGAGCACGCAACAGCTCGAGCAGTCTGTGCATGTGTCTCGAGCAGTTTGCGTATGTGCAGCCCATGAATTTCCTAGTTACCAACGTGCAGTACCACTTCACTCACCATCACACAACATGCAAAAAAAACCCTGTCCGATACTTATGAGTATTATTCGGCATCGTACTGCGTACACATAATATACGTAACTATTGAATGGATTAGAGATTTTTATTTTTCCCCGGTGAATATAATTAAATAAAAATCTGATCAAAGGCAACACTGATCGCTTGACACAGTTCACGTGTACCACCTACAGTATGTATTAAAGAAGCCGCCTGAGCGAGACCTTTTTTTCTAGTACGTATGTTGATCCAGGAATACGCCTTTATTGGATCGGGCGGGGTTTTTGTTGTCATACTGTATAAACCGCTTGCAAGTTTGTCGATATATATATATATATATAAAAACTAACAACTAATATTTTTGTTGCAGCATTTTTTTACTTTTTAAGCGTGGTCAACAGTTTCAAGTTCAGAATAGTTTGGATATAGCTGTGTTTCTATTGCCTCATGTAAATATAAATCGATTTATATTATATTGTGTTTAATTGTTTAATTGACGACCTCTGTGGTCGAGTGGCGTTAATACCGGTTTTCAAGATGTCACCAGCTCTGAGGTTCCGGGTTCGATCCCCGGACGGGTCAATGTAGAAATCCAGTTTTCTACATAGTCTCGGGTCTGGGTGTTTGTGGTACTTTCGTTTCCTCTGATTGCATTACATAAGTGCTTTAGCTTCTTACTTTGGGTTCAGATCAATGCATGTGATGTTGTCTACATTTATTTATTTAGTAATTATTTGCATTTTATATTAGGTACTTAAACAGAACTTCGATAGAACTTTATGTAAAAATTAGCCTGTCAATATGGATCTCAGCAGTCTTAGCACTTAGGTACTCAGGGGATACTATATTCAGTATATTATTTTGAAACTAACAATGCTATACGACTCTGAACCTTAATGACAAACGAGTAAGATTTATTTTTTAATCTGCCACCCCTTGTGGTCTGACGTATATAGAATTTGATGACAGTTCGAGTGATATGAATATTATATTCGATCAGACGGATGTGGAAATATAACCTCTACCTCTGAGAAACTGTCATTTTAGGCATTATTACACACTCTAATACTGTACTCTGAATCTATACTAATATTATAAAGAAGAAAGATTTGATTGTTTGCAATGAATAGGCTCGGTAACTACTGAACTGATTTGAAAAAATCTTTCACTTTTGGGAAGCTAAACTATCCCCGGGTAACATAGGCTATATTATATTATGACGGGCCTGTTGGTCTAGTGGTTAGTGTCCCTGACTGCTGAACCGGAGGTCGTGGGTTCGATTCCCAAGCAGGACAAATCTTTGTGTGATGAGCACGATCATTTGTTCTGTGTCTGGGTGTAATTTATCTATAATATGTATTTATTTAGAAATATATAAGTAAGTTTATCAGGTGTCTGGTTACCATAATACAGGCTCTGCCTAGTTTCGGATCAGATGGCCGTGTGTGAGTTGTACCAAGATCTTATATTATCTTATATTATATTTTTTAATCTTTCGAAGCCGGGGCGAACTGCTAGCCATTAATAAAAGATTCAGAGGTAATGCATTGCCAAGGAAAATTGTTATTGATTCAGCAGGCTCACAAACAACACACAGTACAAAAATACAGCACATATAAAGATTCCTGTTATTGGCTGGATTGACAATATATATTTTTTCAAGAAAACTAAATCGCTTTTGCGCTAAACTAATATAAATTTTTCATTCGCATTGTATTAGAATTAAAATTAATTCAAGAGTAACCCCTCTTGTTTTAATACGTTATTTCTTAAATTGCGTACAATATTCTTATACATAATATGTAAGCCCAAACCAAGCGCTCCATCTAATCGTATTTATGAGGCAACACGGAAAAACTTTTACTAGATACAATACATCTCACTTATTCCAGTGGAAATACGCTTTATTTATTCCGAAGTAGCCTACATTAGATGCTAAGTAAATGTGATTGATATTTGATTGGTTTATCTTTGAGTTTAAGAAAAAGGAGGTTGTATTTAAAAAAAAATGTTTTTAATTATGTCTTTTACTCGAGAAAATTCGAGTTTGCAACGACCAAAACAAAAAAATAATATTTTAAATGGGTAATCAGGTGTACTAATTATTATTATTTGATAAAAGTAAAAAAAATTTTTTTTGTTGGCAAATTCTGTCCCACTGCTGGGCAAAAGCCTACCTCAAGTCCTTCCTATTCCGCGTCAGCTAAAACCAGCGACCAGTTCGACTCGCGACACCACCGCCACCGCGTCAGCTCATGATTAGGGACTCCTATTGAGTCTGAAACTAGTCGGGCGATCCCGAGAATATACGTGTGTAAACCGTTTTGTTTTTAAATAACTTGCTAAGTACATATATATGTAATATTTATCGCAGGGTACTGTGCCTATATCGGCAATATTCCAGTGACTTTATCGTCACATAAGATCACGTAAAATAAATCACTCGATCAATCAATCAAGTCAGTACTAATCGTATGAAAACCCTCTTATAAAATATTATTAGAAAGCCGAAGTGAAATAAGGTAAACGATAAAAACGAAACCAACCTCATGTTATCACAGTTAATCGAGATATTAGCTTCAGGAAAACAACAAACAATCTGTGATTCAAATTATTAATCGCCAATTAATTACAAAATACCAAATAATACGCCGTACTAAAAAAGCATCGACAACCCTAGAGAGTTGAAAACCCGTGCTTTTACAATGAGCTGCTTACTTTTTTTTACTGTCTATGAAAGTTTTTTTTTTCTTTTTTTTTATTTTACTAGCAATGTGGGTGGAATTCACATTACTAGCAATCTTGTTAACCCCTCGAAATAAGCGAAATGCTTGTATCTGGTTGGTTTGAGTATTTTAACATTCTGCCAATAGTATAATAATTTTGTAACCAACTACGTTGTAATAGATCTAGTTGGTCATCGACGTTAGGCGATACAAATTTTGCGTTTTTACAGTTATCCAGAAAAAGTCGCTTGGCTTGTTAGCTGGAGATAGCAAATATATAAATATACCCTGTTGGCAAGAAAAAATTAACAATGAAATACAAATAATACAAACCTACCAAGACAATAAATATCCAAGTTGAAATATCTCTCCAAAACCAACATTGTAAGTATTTGTAAGCCTTCGACAGTAATTAAAGGAAAAGATACGAAAAGAAACTAATAACTGTCATGGCGGCGACTCATTAATGCTTTGTCGGTGTCTCATTATCAGCTGTGACACGATCGATGGCTACCTTTACCTTCAATGTAATAGGTATCGATTTTAATGAGCAAGTTAGGCACACTTCGGACTGCGCTATGCTATTCTGCTATACCTATAGCAGTACAGGATTAAAAGCAGCTAATAATATACAGGGTTAGTTTTCAAAATCAAAATTTAAAATTAGGATCTAGAGATCAAACCGGAGGTGCATTTTAAGGTCTTAAAAATTTGCGTCGGAAATTGCCTAGTGGAAATCAATGTACTTGTGTGCGTGCGAGCATCGCTAAATTTATCTGTGTGCAAAGTGTCACCTATCTAGGTTTATAAAATTGATATATTGTATTTGGTAGGTCTGGGACAGTCGTAGGCTATTTTTATACACCTACGTTATAAGGGTGTCCCTGGCAAGACAGCTCAGCTGGTTATATATATAGATTTGAACATCAGAAACTCAGAATACATCTACAGTCATCACAAGATAGAGTCAAGGTAACCATTTAAAGCATTCTAGGTAGAAACCTTCTAAGTTAAAATGGTGGAACTTCCGCAGCTCTGTAATTGATCGATTCCTCAGAATTCAAGGTATCATTCGCCGGTAACGAACTTAAGTTATTTTGGCGAAAACTTTATAGTTTACAACTAACTTTACTCTTCACTGAGTTTTGTACAAGACAGCTTACATTGTTGCTACCTAAAGCTCTAGGAGTGTCGGGTAAATAATGTTATCTATTTACTACTAGGAAATGTTGGTATTTAAGTTTTCTTTATGCAATATTCGATGCTCCTTGGCTAGTTGTGCCCGTTCCCGTCAGACATCTTTTTTTTTTCTTAAATTTTCTGATGTTTTTGTAGTTATTCGGCTATTCGAGGTTAAGACGAACCTAACAAATCAAAAATCTTGTAAATCGTTCGCCCTTTTTGTCGAATTTTAAATGGTACAATAAACCCGACTTTATTTAAATTTTTACTAGCTGTTTCCCGCGGATCCGCCGACGGGGATGTCGGTTAGCGCGAGAAAAGTATGCCCGTGTTCTTTTGTCAGGCTTTAAGCAATCTCTGTGCCAAATTTCATTTAAATCGGTCAGTAGTTTTGGCGTATAAGCGCAACAGACAGACATAATGACTTTCGCATTTATAATATTAGTATAAGGATTGCTATATGAATGAAATCGCTGTCTTTTTGTGCTGAATAATTAATGTAAACCAACTAAATGTTTTTTCTTTCTAATTCGTGGCCATCGTTAATGCATGATGAACGATGCTCTTTTCTTCTACATAAGAGACTGCCCAGCAGTGGGACTAATATACAGGTTGTAAGTATTATTGTTGTATATTTAGATAATTATCAGTATGATCACCCTGTTGTCTTAATCTTACCCATCGTTAAATTAACCGCTAACAATATTATATCAAAAGGCTATACTGAATATTATTTACTACTATTATTCACTTTATAATCTAATATTTAAAATTCTCGTGTCACGGTGTTTGTAATTAAACTCCTCCGAAATGGCTCGACCGATTCTCATGAAATTTTGTGAGCATATCAGTTAGGTCTGCGAATCGGACAACATCTATTTTTCATCCCCCTAAGTGATAAGTTTTTTTTGTCAAATTTATATGGCAAAACAACGTTTGCTAGGTCAGCTAGTTAAACTATAGATTTCATATTTACGGTTTAAATCAGATTTTATTACAAAAAAATGAATGCGGGCAAAGCCGTTTACAAAAGCGAATATTTACCTAATAAAACAAGATCCTCAACAATATTTCCTGCATCTTTTGATCTCAACAAACATAAAAAAGACTTTATTTCATAAAAAAACTCATTACACAGTGCCCTTTACTCAAATTCTTTTTATAATGAAACCAAGGGGTTTCTGCCGGGTCTATTTCGAGGTGTTTATTAAACTTTACCTGAGAAACTTTTCTATAAAGACACAGAAAATGAAACAAGAAATAAGTTCACGATAAGTTTGTCGCCTCTATGAGAGTTTCAAGCCATTAAAGATAGGTAAGATACTTATTAAAATAGGCATGTTGACTGGGTATAAAAAGTTAAAATCTTATTAGTCCGTCAGTTATATAATACAAAAATATTAGACACGTATTTTTTTCCTTTATCAAAACAATAAAAATTTACAAAGATACAGCGCTTTAAAGTTTCGGAGTGGGCACCTCGTTTATGTTTATGACACCTCGCCGTGGTAAAAATTGTAGCGAGGAGTGACGTCACGCGTAATTTCCGTTCTCTGTATTTTGATAATTATTTGTTAGCAGGAAAAAAGAAAAAATACTTATCTAATAAAATTCAATAATCTACATGAGGGGTATATTTTTTTTTAGGAAATATGTCTATTGTATGGACGTCGGAACATCTTCGCTAACGATAAATTAATATAATAATATCTAATATCTTGGGACAACTCACACACGGCCATCTGATCCCAAACTAGGCCTGTATTATGGCAACCAGACAACTGATAAACATACTTATATATTTCTAAATACACACACATTATAGATAAATTACACTCTGAAACAAAAGAAATTATCGTGCTGATCACACAAAAATTTGTCCTGTGTGGGAATCGAACCCACGACCTCCGGTTTATTAGTCAGGGTTACTAACCACTAGACCAATAAGCCCGTCAAAATTGATAATTTCAGTATTTCAATAATAATCATAACTGATTCAATAATGTGCTTTAACATGGCCTATTAGGTATAAAATAATTGTAGAGTTTAGAAAAGCATTAAAGAATTCAATTAAGAAATGTAGGCTTGCCGTTTATTACCCAGGCCCAGGGGCCTTACTCTCGACTGCATCGAGTTCTGTTTTTAATCGAATTGAGATCGACTTGATACTCTAGAACTCGGCACTAGCACCAGATCGTGCAGTGGCACGAGTTGTAACTAAGCTATCGAGAATAACCTTAGAGAAAATTCGTTAGTAAATGTTATAAGATATACCTATTAAATGCCATTAAAAACTGAATTAACTAAAGAATTTTAAAACTTTTTGATTATCTAGTCGCATGTATACAGCTACCGACGCTGATAACACTCGATTATAACTGGTTCTCGGTATTTTGTTTAGGGAGTACTAATTAAGGATCGAATTGAGAACCGAATCGAATTCAAATAAAAAACAAAAACGGGGTTGCTATTCTGTAATATTTCAGCGTCGATATTAGACATGGTTTTGACATTAGTCAGCGCCAGTGTCCAAAGTCAAAACCATGTCAAATATGTATATTTTTTGACAACATGAAAAGACTTCAGTATTGACAGAATTTTGAGTCGGTAGAACTCAAAATCTATTAAATAAAAAATACACAACTAAGCTTTAAAGTAGATATCACACAAATTACCCTGAACATATCGAATTTTACATAAAATCTATCCTTTTTAAAGAAACCTTTTCAATATTGCATCCATATTGTAACAAAGGCTCTATACATACACAAAGTCGCTTTCGCCATCATACAAAGAGCACACTACATGACAATAGGGCTACAGGTTTCATAGCCAATTAGCCAGAGTACAGCAGAATGAATACCGACGAGTATTATGTCATTGATTATAATATGTATAGTATTATGTATACACATGGGTTTATTTGATTTTCATTTGACATTTGACAGGTACTTTTTGGTTGATTTTAAACGAGCCACCGCTCACAGCCACCGATGGCCAGTGACTGCGACTTTTCACTGCTGTAGCGAATGGCCGCCACCGCTTGCACGTGTGCGGCGCGTCTGTACAAATTGTATGAAAAAGTGTGTTAAGTCGCTGACACTGGCCATCGGTGGCTGTTGTCTTGGCCCGTTGGCGCCAAGCATTAACAAAAACCCCACTTATTAATTTTCACTATATATCCTTTTCTAATTTGTTAAATAAATTGCTTACTGTAAATAGCACAGGTATTGCTTATACTTAAAAGGCCACCCTATGTAAGATTTAAATAATTTAACGTTTCTGTAATAAAACCTTTTATTTTTTTTATTTTTTTTAATAATAACAGCATATCCTGTAAAGTAATAACAAAAGAAATTAAAGATGGCTGCCAAGACGCAAATGCCGCCATAACTCAACTGAGCCTTCAGCGTGAGAAAGATATGAAAATTGCACGCTATATCTTTACCTTTCATACTGAGATTACAACAGGGGAAAAGATAAATAAATAATACATTTTTTATAAGAAATTACATGTCTGTGAAGTAAATAATTCTATTCTATTTATGTGTTTGTGAAGTGCAGAAGCTAAAGTCGTGGTAAAATGTTAACTTCAAGGCGTTTGTGGTGCATCATGCAAACTGCTACCTGCATCACGTCTTGCATGAAGACTTCTGGCCTCAGGATGTGGTGTTCTGTAGCTTCCGCGGACAAGTACCACCAGAACGCGCTATTACATAGTGCAAAGAAGTTTGACTTACATAGTTTACGGTATATATACTAACACGACTGTAATTCAAAATATTATGTCAGTTTGTAGGGAAGGTATATATTTAAAGTGAAAATAAGTAAACTATACAGTGCGAGTATATGAACTGTGAGCACCACCAGTATGCAAACAAATAAAATCGTAAAATTTGTGTCAAAACAGAGTGCGCCGTTTTATTAAAACTATCTCAAAACCCAATATTTTATATTACTTTAACTAGCTGTCCCCCGCGACTTTGTTCGCGTGTTTTAGGTTTAACGGTTTTTCATTTTTGCAACATTTTTCATTTATGCTCCGCTCCTATTGGTCGTAGCGTGATGTTATATATCCTATAGCCTTCCTCAATAAACAGACTATCCAATACAAAAAGAATTTTTTAATTCGAACCTGTAGTTCCTGAGATTAGCGCGTTCAAACAAACAAACAAACAAACTAGTATAGATAACTAGCTGTCCCCCGCGACTTTGTTCGCGTGTTTTAGTTTCAACGGTTTTTAATTTTTGCAACATTTTTCATTTATGTTCCGCTCCTATTGGTCGTAGCGTGATGTTATATAGCCTATAGCCTTCCTCAATAAACGGACTATCTGACACAAAAAGAATTATTCAATTCGAACCAGTAGTTCCTGAGATTAGCGCGTTCAAACAAACAAACTAGTATAGATAATATCGGAACCATCGATATTTATACATAAACGTCTATCGTTGTCGCACGAAAAATCACTTTAATCAGTAAATGAGCGTAGTTCTTACCTACAGCTAAAAATTTGCTTACGATCGGCACAACGGACTACTAGCGATGCGCGCACTCTATGCCTGTCTTTGTATACTAAGGGTATAAGTATATATTTATATCTTGATACCTACGTTTTACTTAAACAGAACTCAATATCGCTTCAAAGAAACATCTCTAAACACCCACTTAAAACTTAGTCTAAGTAACATATACTTAAGTACAACTCACCACACGTGGGTCCTTCCTTTGATAATAACATCGTCTTTATTCCAAAGCCGTAAGGTCCACTTTTGTTAGATTCTGTTACATAATACTTGTGGTCTACCGTACTTTATATAAAACACCAATTCTACTTCGGAGCTACGAACTGCGCTTATTCGGGTCTGTGACTTCGACACTTAACACGTGTTTTGAATAAAGTGGTCTCGCTGTGTGGTAGGCTAATTTGATACGTATCTAGTTAATTACAGATTTCATTTTTGAATAAATAATTTTTGGTAGTCATTATACCCTAGATATCCTTTGTAGCAGAGGGAGGAGAATATGGACTTCCACCGGTGGAGAAAAGAACATCATGGCGTCGCATTTTGTAATTTAATTCCTATAAAATCGAAAAAAAAAACATTTTATGAGGTAGAGACCAAGACCCTCAAATCACATGCACAAAAAACACCCACAATTCAAACAGACAATTATGAATCACAATAATCGAATCGTTATTTCCAATTTGTTTGAAGTAAAATCAACACTAGAATAAAGACATTATACCCTATTTAACTTTATGCTCAATATAAAAGGATTGTCTATTAAATTCTGCTAAAGATTATTAATTAATTCACAAAGATGAAAGGATACGAGATAGACTCTCTACATGATCAGTGGATACGATACGATGTCCAATATACGTTGATTAATTTATACAATGAAGTCTTTCCGATTTATCATGTTATGTTGTTGAAGCTTCCACATTTTACCTGTAATTACTATCCAACGATATCGGAAAACACAGGAACATCGCATAGATATTTAAACAACTATAATCCCGGGCACTCACATGCTCGCAAACATTCGAACAAAGTTCGCGCGTTTTGATGTCTGATGAAAAAAACGACACAGCTTGGAAATGAAATCATTTGCAAATTTCGTCCTACACTTGTGGGTTTGCGTATTCGTGCGAATGTTAGTGAACGGCATTACGATAATGTTTTTTTTTATTTTTAAATACGACTCCCGCAATAACGAGTTCAATCCCTGTATCGCGGGGGGTTTCGCACACATTCAATTCACATACACAAATAACACCCAGACATGGAACAGAGATTCGTAGATCACACAAATGTTTGTCCCAAGCGGGGATCGAACCCGCAGCACGTCGCGCACAGTGGTAATTGACGTGGTGATCTATACCACTCGGCTATCCGTGCAGTCTAATCTTGAAACTATATTGACGTAACTATGTATTTTTGTAATTTTTAAGACATCTTTATTAAGAGAGCTATTTTCTAAATATAATAATATAATATTTAGAAAATAGCTCTATTTAAGTATCTGAAATTGCCTACCAGCGTTCATCATATTCATATATGATGTGATAAAAAAGTCTACTTACTACCTAGCCTTTTCCCAAGCTATTTTGTCGTCGGCGTCTAGTGTTACCGGATTCACCTGAATACCGTAATATTTTACATGGAGAGACTGCCTACCTGATCTCCACAACACTTGCTTAGTAACACAGTATCTTAAAAGACTTGTAGTCAGAATTGCGTCTATATTCCATTATATTTTTAGCCGTGACGATAGACCTCTCAACTAAATTTAGAAGGCAAATGAACTCTTAAAGGCTTAATAAATACGTAAATAACAGCTATCGATTATCACGAGTCTACATATAGATTCTCGAAATGGGATCGTACACGACTCGTCAACTTAATGAGATTACCTCTGGCCCACTTAACCTTCCAATACGTGTGACATAAACATCTTCACATAGAGAGATCACACATTATTACTGATTGCTTATAAGATATAGAACGTTTTGAATTCATCATTTCTTGCTAAGTAGTATAAATAAATACTAACTTCAAAGTTGATGAAATGATTAATATGAAATTTTATTCCCCATTTCTTTCACACCACAGAAAGTTAAAAAAAATGAAAGTGCATCCCTCAAATACCCCACTTTAAACTAAAACTAATATGAAAGCTATAGTTTGTTATAGCTTAAAACGTACCCAAATATATAATTAATTAAAATTGTTTCAAAATTAATAAAAACAGCGCCTAACGTACTTATAAAAAAAATACTGGTCCTATTTTTTTTTTCTATTTCTATTTTCCTGTGTTCAGCAGTGGGACATTTATAGGCGGGTAGATATTATTAATATCTATTATTATTATTTCTTAAGAAATTATTCCAATTACGTATAAATGGGAAATCACTTTATGCAGATCAAATATTCTAGCCTTAACTGGAGTATAAGACACAGCTGGAAACACCCCGGTTCCGCTTTCTATGCAGATTGTGTTCGAAACCCGTGACTCCTAGACTACTTAGGCTAGGAGCCACAAGTGCAGGGAATTCACTTTATATACAGCTTGTTATGCGGCTCAGTGGACTTTCATTTAATATGACAATTTATTGATATTGAACATAATAAAGGCTTGACTCATGTTTATTCATTAAGAAATTGCAGAGTGCGATTCTATAACCTCATTCGAAACTATTTACATGTCAGGTAAACATTTATAAACTGGACAACGTATTGAGTTACGCACTGATTTTGATACTTATGCTATCAATGTTTCGTTAAGTGTGTAATTGTTTGTTTTCCCTAATAAATAAAATAAAATAAATTTTGTATTTGAACCCGCTGTGAGTTTCTTGATTGGCATTCCAGCCCCCCTATACAAGTGGCATTTCGACAAGTGTTAACGATGATAGAAATCAGTTAAATGACATTAAAAGTATGGAAATGACATTTCGTTTCGATAAGTCACGTGACTTGGACTTGTCACTTCAGCGTTATCGCTTGTCGAAATGTGACTTGTCTAGAGGCCCAGAAACTTGGTTGATAATTCGAATTTACACTAGCGCTAGCTTTGCGAGCGTGTCAGCGAGTTGTAGTAAATTGGCCGTGAGATTTTGACTGATAAAGTATAAGATGACGTAAGAAGTGGGATTCAGTAAATTAATTCCCCCGTCACTTC
The DNA here is from genome assembly GCA_932294365.1 of Diachrysia chrysitis. NCBI lineage: Eukaryota > Metazoa > Arthropoda > Insecta > Lepidoptera > Noctuidae > Diachrysia > Diachrysia chrysitis. The sequence continues at coordinate 7,999,102 of OW028664.1, forward strand.
TTCTTTTGAAAAAGTCACATTGGTACTTGCCCATAGTGGTTCCGAACCTGCAACCCTATGCCTACAAATCCGTTCGTTGAACCGCTAGGCCACCACGACCTTTTTGCAGGTTGTAAACTTATGTAAAATACTGTGTTAGATGAAAACGCTATTATGAAAACAAATACGCATCTAAATATCGTTCTACAAATAATAAATACACCCAAATGTGGCCCAAATTCTTGTGTCCCTCTCCTTGTGACAAAATGATACGAATTTAATTTCACGTCATGAATACGTACAATAGAAAGTCCTTTATCAGGTGGTCCCTTCCGGTGGCGAATGAGAACCGTCTATTCAATGATATTGATTCTGTTTGTTATTAATTTATGTATTAGTAGGCGTTAAAAGGAAAACCGTGTGCTTTAACAGAATGTTCAAGGAGTGTAGCAGTCTTTTGACGATAAAAACAATTTAATATAATTTCTTACTTAATTTCGTCTAAGGTAAGTAAATCAGAAAACATGAAATATGTGTATGAAATCACATATTTAATGGGCTCAGCGCACACGGGCAACTGAAAGGTGTGGTACTTTTTCATATATTTGTATGCTGTAGCGAGTGGCTACACGTGTGCGTCTATATAAAATATATTTATTTATTTTTGACATTTATAACACTATTACCGAAGCAATGCGATGATATAGAAAAAATAAGGCCAGTATATTTAACAATAAACTATACTATATGTAAACTATACAAAACAAAAAATTTAAATTACAAAGCAAACTAAAACATTCTGTGACCTTTCTGAAAATTCCAGAAGACTAAGTAATCATGACCATATTTTTTTATTATAAATTTATGGCTCGTGTTAAGGAGCAAACTATATGAAAAGGTGTCGCTGCCTTAAAGTTATGTAATAGTGTAATTGATAATTTAATAAATTAATTACTTTCATATTGAACTAGTTATAAGCATTATTTAATATTGCAAGTTAGACAGAGAGAGCTGTAACATAATGTGACGTCACTATTGTTTCCTCCGTACTTATCTTGGGCTGCCCCGTACAAATCCTTGTTTTGCGAAAAAATACACTATTGTCGAGTTGCTTATATGTATTTAATGTATATAACAAATCTCAGTCACGTTACCTATCGAAAAGAATGGATATGATATCCATATTTGAAAGATTTCTAACATAGTTAACTATTGTAGAACTATTACTTAGTAGAGCACCTTTTTTAAAATATCGGCGATCAGTCGCGCTACCATCCATTCTGACTACCTAGCCAATTACCTATCACCTACTACCTTCTCTACCTAGAGAAGGTAGTAGGTCTGCTACGCGACATCATAAGCCGTGCCCACGAGGCTCATAGCTCATATTGACATAAAGAATAAGAAAGTTCTATTTTTGTTTTCTGTATATTTCTTACAATATTATTATAAAAATCCCAAGAGAATACTTTCATCAAAGCCTTACTTACTAAGATGAAATTTAATCTACCGTAGTGGTAGGTATTTTAAGACAGATGTTCGCGAAAAGACATTATCTTATTAAGTTACTTCTAACTTAGAATATGTTGACATTTTAGAAGCCTATTTAAGGTCTTTAATCGTACTTATAAACTTAAATATAAGATCTATAATGTCTTAGATAAGGGTGCGTTTTCACCGGAGATGTGCGATGTTGCTATGCTGCGAGAATGTAAGAAAGAGAGCAACGAAACTGTGACCTTAGAGTATAAAAAAGTAAACTATAGAATGCCCGTAACAAGTATGAACTGTTGGCACTAGTAAGAACAAGTAAAATCGTAAAATTAGCGTCAAAACGAAGCGCTGTTTTATTAAAACTATCTCAAAACCTGTCGCTAATAATATCGACACCATCAATATTTTCGTAAACGGGTTTTGTCACACGAAAAATCAATTAAATCAGTAAAAGAGCGCAGTACCTACTACACAGTACGTACGTAGTACCTACTAATAGCTAAAAAATCTGCTTATGCTCGGCACAACGAGCTACTAGCGATGCACGCACTATGCTTGTCTATGTATACCTACTCTAAGTATGTGGCCGTTTCCACTGATACTCAGCTATGTAGAGGACCGAGTAAAATGTGCTATGAAGATGCGCCATCGCTAGGTAGCTGTGTGAGGAAAATGGGCAGCTCGAGCTATGCGCCTTCTGTAGGTACACTGCTCTGCACAAAGCTGCATCTCTCTCATAGCACGCATCCATAACTCGCATCCATAACTCGCATCCATAACTCGCATCCATAACTCGCATCCATAGCACGCATCCACAGCACGCATCTTTCCATATAAAAAACATAGCTTAGTTGAATCAGTTTCCACCTGGGTCTATGTGGACCTATGAATATGATTGGTAGATATCAAGCCCATCCATGGGGACACAGCACATCTCTGGTGAAAACACAGCCTTAGGGTTTTGTAGTAAGTCGTCGAGTACATCAAATTATTTCAAATATGTTTTAGGTTTTGTTGTGAAATACTTAATTTAGATATTGATGTTTGTTTGAAATCTTAACGTGGAGAGTTTTGAATGTCAAAATAAAATTCTATCGCTTTAAGTTGTAAAATAAAAGTAATCACTTTAATTTATAAATATCTTGAAGGTACAATGGGGTCATTTCTTTTTTTTAATATCCGACAAATAATTTTAAAAAAATATTAGGCACTTTTTTTTTTATTAAAAAAGAAAAAAATGTATTTAATATTTTTTAATAACACGATTAACAATTTTTTATTATCTAATTGACGGATTAATTAGATTTTGACTTTTCGTACCCAGTAATCTACTCCATTACAAGATGACATTTCATTTTCATATTTTTGTAATTCCAAAAGTGAAATTAAATCTAAATATAAAAAAATATTTTTAGGAAACCTTTAAAAACTTCAACTTGCCACATCTAGATGCAAAATATATAGTTACTCACATTATTAATTTATTTCAAACTGCATGCTCAATAAACATGAAAAACAAATAAATAATTCTAATAAATATTTACCCTTTGTTAGTCAAAGAATATACCTAATTACTTATACATATAATTATTTGAACGCGGCTAATCTCCGAAACAAAAAGTCGGGCTAAAAAAAAATTGCATTTAATAGCCCAATTCTCAATGAAGGCTATTTTAACATTACCTGAAATCGCAGGGCATAGCTACTTACCCCATACAACCAAACAACTTTACTGCCGTGAATTTAATACAACCTTGTAATTCAACCTCTAACGCACTTAATATAAGTACTTAACGTTGTTCCAACAATAAGTGTTTATTATGGTTACTATAACTCTTAGAGATAAAATAAGTAAACTATAGAGCGCGCAAATCAAGTATGAACTGTTGCCACTAGTATGAACAAGTAAAATCTTATATTTATAGTGTCAAAACAGAGCGCAGCGTTTTATTAAAACTATCTGAGTTTAAAGAATCTTTATTCTCAAAAGAACAACTTATATGAGGAACTAGCTGCCCACGCGACTTTGTTCGCGTGTTTTAGTTTCAATGGTTTTTAATTTTTGCAACATTTTTCATTTATGCTCCGCTCCTATTGGTCGTAGCGTGCATTTTATATAGCCTATATCCTTCCTCAATAAACGGACTATCCAACACAAAAAGAATTATTCAATTCGAACCAGTATTTCCTGAGATTAGCGCGTTCAAACAAACAAACAAACAAACTCTTCAGCTTTATAATATTAGTATAGATTTACAATTTAGCATAAGTTATACATTGGCGTCTAATGACGAAACATACAAAAATCAACTAATATTAAGTACCCTAATAATATCGGAACCATCGATATTTTCGCATAAACGTCTGTCGTCGCGCGGAAAATTACTTAAATTAGTAAAGGAGCATTAATGCTTTTGCGCTTGGCACAAGGGGCTACTAGCGATGCGCGTACTCTATTATTGTCTATGTATACTCTAAGCTAAAACTGAACCTAAGTAACCTAATAACCTATTTAAGTACAGCGGGTTGCCTGTTTTCCTATCTCCCGAGATGTTGTTAAGCTGTTACCAAAGCGATACATACTATACGATCGATCGTACGATCGGTCTCAAGATTTATTTGACAGTCAACTAGCTTTTCTTCTTCTGGCTAACTTTATTGATGTTGGGGGTCAGCTTGCAGTATAAGGGTTTCACTTGAACACTGTATTTGACATGGAGTGACTACATATCTGACTCCTCAACCCATTTTACTTGATAACACAGTATCCTATAGTAAGACTGGTTGTAATAATTGTAACGACTGTCGACGATCAACGTATGACAGTCAGGACCAACGGCTTAATCTGCTTTTCGAGCCAGGAAGGGGTCTCGGTATGTTCACAAATGGTGAGCGTGGCTTAACCTTTTTTATCGACCAAACCGTATGGCTTACACTTAGCCACAAACCCCTGATGCCTTATATCTATTTGAAATGACGGGCCCGTTGGTCTAGTGGTTAGTGATCCTGACTGCTAAACCGGAGGTCGTGGGTTCGATTCCCACCCAGGACGAATCTTTGTGTGATGAGCACGATCATTTGTTCTGTGTCTGGGTGTAATTTATCTATAATATGTATGTATTTAGAAATATATAAGTATGTTTATCAGTTGTCTGGTTGCCATAGCACAGGCTCTGCCTAGTTTGGGATCAGATGACCGTGTGTGAGATGTCCCAAGATATTATTATTATTACCTAAATGAAATGTAGAATCTGTAAGTTAAAGACTTTTTGAATTCGCTTTACATCAGTAGTTTTAATCATTAGGTATCTTACAAAAAAAAATGTACTTCTTTGTAATGTTGCTTTAGATTAGTACCTACTTATAAATACTAGCGACCCGCCCGGCTTCGCACAGATAACAAAACATTAATTAATTACACACACAAACCTTCCTCTTGAACCACTCTATCCATTTCCTTAAATTTAATGTCATTTAAGCGATTTTTATAATTGTTAAAACTTGTAGAAATGGCGACAGGGGCAGCCCCTGTCAAAACAATACATTTCTACAAGCGCGAACATTCTACAAGTGCGTTATTTTCCCAGAAATTAAATTCTCCACCTTCTTTCAATAAGAATTTATATGGTCAGAAAATACCTACTATTAATCTTGCGATATCTTTTAACTATTAATCTGTTGTGTACCCTAAATACTTGACAAGCCTGAAGGCAGTAACAGCGGGAGCGCGCGAAATAATTCGATTATTGTTGAACACTCCCCTAAGAGACCTTCCTGAAAAGTATTTTGGAAAATTCAACACTCATCCATCTTTATTATAGTCAATTTATATAGGTTATGGTGTGGTTTGGGTGGAAATTATGTAGGAAAGTCAAAAGAAACATATTTATTATTAATTATTTGTTACACATTAACGCATACGGAGCGCATATTAGTAATTACTAATACTACTGTACTAATATAAAAATTTGTATCTTTTAAACCTCAGGCAGGACTCGAACGCGTCAAGCCAGTGGTCGCAGGTTCGAGTCCTGCCTGAAGTTTAAGTTTTTCCTTCTATTATTTGTATTTAATTAGAAACATATTTAAAAAAGATGAAGATACAAATCTTTATATTAGTACAGTAGTATTAGTAGGCTAGGGCCCGATGCGCTTCGCATCAACTAAAAAAATCTTTAATTTTTTAAACATTATCTTTTATACATATCTACACTAATATTATAAAGCTGAAGAGTTTGTTTGTTTGTTTGAACGCGCTAATCTCAGGAACTACTGGTTCGAATTGAAAAATTATTTTTGTATTGGATAGTCCGTTTATTGAGGAAGGCTATAGGCTATATAACACCACGCTACGACAAATAGGAGCGGAGCATAAATGAAAAATGTTGCAAAAATGAAAAACCGTTGAAACTAAAACACGCGAACAAAGTCGCGGGGGACAGCTAGTTTATAGATAAACGTAAAACCCAGTTTTAAAATCTAAGCCAAAACGAGATTACCGATATTCAAATAGAAATCGATTCAATTTATATTATTGAAAAAGCGTTCTGTTCGGTTTAAATACTTCTTTCATTGGCGTTTTGGTTTGGTTTGCGTTTTCTGAACGAGTGTTTTTATATAAACAACCGGACAAGTGCGAGTTAAACTCGCGTGTAGAGGGTTCCGCACGATTGAGGAGTTTTGTGTCACTTTATACCACACACTTCTTATTAGTACCTAATCTATATGTAAAAAACTATTTCATGTTTTTTTTTACATTTTAATTTGCGTGCGTGGAAGAGGGAGAGGGAGGCCTTTGCCCTACAGTCTGACAAGACGGGATAATTAGTTTAGATTAGATTAGATTTTAATTTAATTGGCTGTGATTAACGGACGGACAGACACGAGTGGTCCTATAAGGGTTCCGTTTTTACCTTATTGGCCTTATTAATAAAAATCTCGACTGCGATTAGCGATTGCTTAGCAGATTCTATATTAAATTTTTCTATGGAGAATTTAAAATTAGAATCTGTTAAGCTCCATCGCGATTTTTATTAATAAGGACATATGAGTTTTGTAACTTCCTAAAAAGAAACTATATATATACCTAAATTTTAAACCTTTCTTTGAATATAAGTATTTAGACCCAAACTATCAAATTCATCTTACTCAATACTGGTAAACTATGGTTTAACTATTCCCTTACTAACATAAGTATACCTACATAAGTATGATATATTTGTGGGGTTAAGTACTCGCGGTAAAAGGTTGAGTTTACTCTCAACTGGTTAGTGTTTTCCCGCCCAACCTCTTAGCTCTTATACGCACTTAGGATGAACGCATGCTTTCATAGCGACTTTTGTTTAGTTTACCACTAGTTTTCCTCGCGGCACCGCTCGCATAATATAAGGTATCTTGGCGGTGACTGGTCATTCTGCTGTCTGTTCTTTGTAAGTTGTTGTAGTTGAAACCTTTTGCTCTAATGCCGGTCGCTTACATTCGCACGAATACGCAAACCCACCAGTGTAGGACGACATTTGCAAATGATTTTATTTCCAAGCTGTGTCGGTTTTTTAACACACATCAAAGCGCGCGAACCTTTGTCAAAATGTTTGCGCGCATGTGAGTGATCGGGGTAAATGTATGACGTCAATCACTTATTTATTTGGCATAGTCCCTCGTTACCAGAATATTGTTTTGTAAACTGAGAGACAGCGTGCTGCTGGGGAGTTTGCTGCGCCGTTTCTTCTCGACAGCCAAAGCACTGGGAAGCGGTGAAGAACGCGAAGAAGGTTCTTGTCTGTTAATGTTGATTGACCTTCAAAAAGTGCTACTCAGTGCCTTATCTGTACTAGGTAATATTTTAAATGCGAAAGTATCTCAGTCTGTACCTATATTACGATTTCACGGATAAACCGCTGAACCGATTTTGGTGAAACTTGGTATGGGATTATTTGGATCTTAAGAAAGAACATAGGCTACTTTTTGCCACGATAACCGACACTCAGGTGGAAGAAGGCGCGGGCAACAGCTAGTATTAAATAAAATAATTTGCATTTTGCAAACGAATATGCTAGAATTATCGTTATACGTAGTGTACTTGGAACTGGAATTTTGTACCTCTTGAAAATATGAGTCACTTGAAAAGTTTGAGACAAAGATTTGTGTGGTTCATGAACCTTTGTTCCAAATAAGTGTTATTTGCATGAAACAAAAATTTTTGTGAAACCCTCGCGATAATGATTAAGTTAAACAATTCAGGATTATTATTTATCAATAAAAAGGCTTCCAATTTCATCCTTGAGTTCTTAAGGTTGTTTAGAGATAAGCGCTTTTATTATAATTATATTATTTGTCGGTAACTGTAAACTACAAAGATCAAACTATATTATCAAGAAAACTTTGGACATAAAAAATACTCTTAAAGTTATTTTGATCCTAAACCTCAGTAAACAAACAAATAAGCTATCAATAACTAGAGAAGAATAGTTCTATTGAATCGTAAATCTAAGTTGATAGTGCCTGTAACCGACTGTACAGTCTACAACGGAAAGATACTTAGTAAAGTAAGTTATATACTACTGTTTCCCGCGGCTGCGCCCGCGTGGATGTGTATGTCCTTTCTCAGGCTCTAGAATATCTGTGTACCAAATTTCATTTAAATCAGTTCAGTAGTTTTGGCGTGAAAGCGCGACAGACAGAGTTACTGTCGCATTTATAATATTAGTAAGGATTTACCTTACGGATAAACCTTTATATATAAAACAAGGCCGGGTTAGTTACACCATTCATAACTCAATAACCGGTGGACAGATTCTCATGAACTTTTATTTGATGGATTCGTCCCCATCCCGAATAGCAGAATAACAATAAAAATATCAGTAAAAGTCACGAAAAAAAAAAAAGGAGTCTAACGGGAATGGAGACTACTTATGCGGGTAAAACCGCGGGGCACCACTTGTAAACTATGGATATACTTATTGGTCGTGCTGTCAAGTTATTGTATTAATACATTGCGTATATTTACTCAAATACCTTTCATGAAACGCTCAAGGTCAGAGCTATAATGACCAGGTAAACGATTGATCGGTATTACTATCGGTATTAAATGGATATTTAGTTGCTACTGTAATAAATGGATGGCATTATGGATATCATTATTTATGGTTCTTTCTACCTTGCTAATCAAGAACGCATCTATAGTTACACAATAATATGTAAAGATATTACTTATATCTATACTATAATTATAATCTATACTGATATTATAAAGCTGAAGAGTTTGTTTGTTTGTTTGAACGCGCTAATCTCAGGAACTACTGGTTCGAATTGAAAAATTATTTTTGTATTGGATAGTCCGTTTATTGAGGAAGGCTATAGGCTATATAGCATCACGCTACGACCAATAGGAGCGGAGCATAATTGAAAAATGTTGCAAAAATGAAAAACCGTTGAAACTAAAACACGCGAACAAAGTCGCGGGGGACAGCTTGTATATAGCCTTATTTATAAAAATCTCGACGGTGTTCAGCAATAGGGTGCGGACATTTTTTTTAATTTACATTTCACTTTGATTACTAAAAAACACGTTAGACACGTATTTATTTTTTTTAATTAAACAAACAATGAGGATGATACTGTGGATGGAAATATCGCGTGACGTCACTTGTAGCTATAATTTTTACCCACACATGACGGCACAAGCCCCCACTCGGGAGTTCAGGACTGCGCTTAAACTTTGAAATAAGAATCTGCTAATCAATTGCAAACCATCCTCGAGATTTTTATAAATAAGGCCAATATAATTTAGTTTTTATTGTTTCCAAATTGTTGCTCTATACTCATTGAAAGAAGAAAGAAAAAAAAAAACAACTTTTGTATTAGAACAGACCCCTACCATACAAAGTAAAGAAGCGTCAGAGCTGCTTCAGTTCGTTCGAGTTTTTCAAAGAATGCAACAGTATTTTTTTGTGTTTTTTTAAACGATAGATTTAGCAGTAGGGGATCGATTTAATCTATTTATGTCATCGATAGGTTATACCTCATTAGGGTGTACCTTACCTTTTTACATAAAATACAATATTTCTCGATATTATATAAGATTTCCATCATACTTTGGATATGTCAGATTTAAGTGTAACTCAAGTTAACGGAAATTGGGTGCGTCAATCCTACCTTGATTTCCTTATATTATGTAGGTATAATTATATTTCAAACATCCGGGGATCGGAGAATATTGAAGAATAATATTCTCGTGAAGATTTATCTTGAGCTTCAAAAAACCCTGAGTTTAAGTGATTGTGTTAGGAAGGAATTGATAACGGTTTTTAAATATTAAACCATATTTGAATTAAACAGGGTATTATATGTATACGTAATGCCTTTATAAACACTTAGAGTCACAACTACTATTTATTTCCATGGAGTTTAGCATGCAAAACAAGATACTTAATAGGAATGCAAACCTAACGCAGGGAAGACAGCGCCACAAACGCTCATGACATAATCATAGCTATTTGTAGATATATTATATACTGGCTTATGCCCGCGGCTCTGCTGTGCTCCACAAAAAGTAGCCTTTGTCTTACCTTGGGAATAAAGCTCACTCAGTTTCGTCAAAATCGTTTTAGCGGTTTAGTCTTGAAAGCGTAACACACAGACATACAGAACAACTTTTACATTTATAACATAAGTATAAGAAAAAAAAACAGGAAGAAAGAAAAATGTCCGGGAGTACCGACAGAAGTGAAAACTTGAATATATGTATATACAATACTTTTTGACGGGCCTGTTGGTCTAGTGGTTAGTGACCCTGACTGCTTAACCGGAGGTCGTGGGTTCGATTCCCATTTGTTCTGTGTCTGGGTGTAATTTATCTATAATATGTATGTATTTAGAAATATATAAGTATGTTTATCAGTTGTCTGGTTGCCATAGCACAGGCTCTGTCTAGTTTGGGATCAGATGACCGTGTGTGAGTTGTCCCAAGATATTATTATTATATACAATACTTACATACAGAAGTGTCGGTAACGGTAACGGTGTTGCGAGTTCAATTGTTTTTCCCATCTCCAAAAAATACTTGTTGCACCTAAAGAAGTTTTCACTTCAATAAGAGGTAGGTATATAATCAAACAGTATAACCCCCAATTACTGACGCCATTTAAATATAACACATTCTTAAATGTCTATTTGTCGCTAATTTACCACACATAAGGCAGAATACTGAAACGTCAATCAGTTTTAAGTCGCCGTTAAGTCTCGTGCCGTCTCTGTCACTTAAAGGTGAAAAGTAGCGACAGATATACGTTTAAGACGGTGTTAAAGTTAAATGGCGGTTCAGAATTTGGAGGTTAAAGTAAAAGAGACAGCACGAGACTTAGCGGCGATTTTAAATACCATAAGTATACCGTACTTAACTATTCTTTTATTTGATAATGATTAAGGTTTTAAAGATTTTTGTGTTTTTCTTATAACAAGATATTTAATAAGACTATCCTTACCGAACAAATGTTTGGGCCGACATTTGATATCTACGAATAAAAATTGGCAATGATTTATTATGTCTTCTTTGTGCTATTAAGAACCTCTTGAGATTTTTATGTTTAGGGGCCTTTGAAAGGAAATTATATGGAATTGTGAAAATATTAAACGGGGATTCGCGAGACTTTTGTGTTGTGTTTTTCTGGTCGACAAGGTTTTAACTTGATTTTTAGAATATTTTTTGTTGACTTTTTAGGCTCCATAATTTATATATGTAGGCGCGAATGTAATTTTCCTTTGACTTCAGACATCCATAATTATTTCGTAAATCTAAGTAACCTTTTTTTCAATCTATCCTCATTTGAGGACAGTGGAAAGGTTAATTGGAGAACAGTGTTTAGTTATACAGTATAGTTAACATATCGGCAATAAATATCGTAAATAGATATTATGCAGTAGGTAGAGTAGTCCACTAAAGTAAAAAAATGTATTTTAAATTAATAAACGCAAATTAAAAAAAAACAGTATTTTTTTAAGTAAGTATATGGTAAGATAAGAAATTTGTGTTTTTACTGTCTTTTATAAAGCAACAATCGCTTTTGTTAACAACCGCCATAGCGAATAACCCTGCTGAGCAAATTTCCTAAAATCAAAGAGCAAAATAAAGAAGAGAAAAATCTAATCGATATAAATACTCTTCGTATTCCATAAATAAATAAAACAACATGCCATTTCATTTATTTTGACATTTTTGGTTACCTACTGTTCTGAATCATCGTAATAATATTTATACCTACACAGAATACGAAATAAATTTTTAGGAGATTCAAAGTAATAAATAAATCATGTTAAAAAAGTTTTTAGATGTGAACAGCCCCGATACACTGAGTTACAGTTTCGGTTTGAGAACCGGTTGCATATTTTTTGCATTATTTGGTGCTGTAAGTAATAACTGTATAATATATTTTAATAATATCCGTTGTAGGCTGATTTTGTCTTTTTCACACCACAGCCGGTGTCCCGCGGGGTGGCGCTTAAGTAGTTCCCGTTCCTGTAAGATATTTTTTTTTTCGCGACTTTACCGATGCTCTTATAGGCTAATCGGGATGGAGAGAAAATGTTCATGGCAAAATGCAGCATGCTATACACAGTGACACAAATGGGAGACCTTATAAAAATAATTAGTAAACTATAAAGCGCGCATATCGAGTATGAACTGTAGGCACTAGTATGAACATGTAAAATCGTAAAGCAGAAACGACGTTTTATTAAAACTATCTCAAAACCTAATTGTAACCTAATAATATTGGAACCATCGATATTATCGTATAAACGTCTGTCGTCGCAAGGAAAATCGCTTAAATCAGTAAACAAACTAAACTTACCTACAGCTAACAATTTACTGAAGTTTTTTTGATTGTTTTATTTATTTTTCAGCTACTATGGTGCTCGGACATATTATTTGACAAAAGATACAAGATAATCGTGTTGGTGAACGAAGCCAGGCACAAAGTGATGTACACAGTTGTGTTCTGCTTATACGTAACGTGTTTACTTGCTTTTATTATACATATTAGCAGATATTACGTCGTTTTTATTGTCCTTAAAATGTACTATATAACTAGCTGTTTCCCGTGGCTTCTCCCGCTTGGATGTCGGTTATTGCGGCAAAAAGTAGCCTATGTCCTTTCAGGCTTTACAATCATCCGTCTTCGCCTAGGTTATGTTTGTTCTCCTGTTTTTTAAGCTGCGTGTCAGAGACTTTGTGAAATGTGGAGTAGAGGATGGAACGGATGACCATATTTTTTTTAATTTTTAAAATATTGGGCTACTTACTATAATACACTTTACTTACCATCGGCCAAAACAGAAGAAGACGGATATTTATCCCCATCAATCCATGGCAACAGAATATACAATCACCCTCCGTTGTGTCGAGGGCGTCGCTAAGCCTTAAAGGGAGAGTCGACTCATACAGAGGACGATCGTCCTTGTATGTTCTATAAACGGTAATAAGTTTGTATCATCGCAATTTTCTTTTGGGATTTTATGAGTGAAAACGCGTCTCCCTGTAGATAAAGAAACACTCCCATTTTTTTTCGTTTACGGGGTGAAAATCTAATTACTTCAACCCACGCCGAAGGCTCGTGGGGATATGTCGGACTAGCACCGATTTAAAACACCCCGGTCCTGTCCTTGCCTTTGCTGGAATTACGGGTTCTCTAAAGCATAGTCGGCAGGACTCAGACCTCACTGGGGACCACTTCTATTTGATCCTCAATGGACAGACATATTTATAACTAGCTGTCCCCCGCGACTTTGTTCGCGTGTTTTAGTTTCAACGGTTTTTCATTTTTGCAACATTTTTCATTTATGCTCCGCTCCTATTGGTCGTAGCGTGATGTTATATAGCCTATAGCCTTCCTCAATAAACGGACTATCCAATACAAAAATAATTTTTCAATTCGAACCAGTAGTTCCTGAGATTAGCGCGTTGAAACAAACAAACAGACAAACTCTTCAGCTTTATAATATTAGTATAGATAAGTATAATTTATAAATAGAAAGATATTCTAAAAGGTTTATTTTTTTGCACGGTCAACGACCTCGTGACAGCTAATTAGAGAACCCGTTCGGATGAATGGAAATTTTCGGTCCTTTTGGCCCAAAGCGTTACGAAATAAACGAAAAAAAACATTCCATGGAGTAAAAGGACTTGGGATTGGTATTATTATTTTTACTACTTATATTAAAATGCGAAAGTAACTCTGTTAGACTGTTTTTCTTTGTATGTTACGCTTTCAGCGCGAAATTGCTAAACCGATTTGGATAAAACTTGGCAAGAGGTAAGCTTGGATCCTAAGAAAGTACACAGGCACACAGCATGCATAATGCTTTATCACTAAATTTAAATTTAAAATCTTTAAACAAAACTAAACCTAAAAAGTACTGTTTGAGAGTTGGTTATTATATTATATAACCAACTGTCAAACAGTACTTTAGTTGTCTGTAAGTACCTTTAAATATAAGATTTGAACTGGCTGTATTTAAATACCTATTAATAATAATTTATTGTATTTCAATGTTGTACTTAGGTCTTGAGTGGTAGAACTATCAATGATATTATTGGTACACAATGTTACCTCCTAGTTAGCTACGTATAAAATCTGATCGCGCAGGTATGTATCAAGTTGCACTAATTAATAGGTTAATAAAAGAAAAGCACGTATGTGAAAGAGATAGCTATCATTAAAAACTTCTTAATTAGGAGGTTTTCGAGTCCTCAATGCAAGCCTTAATAACACATCTGCCTCATTTGTTATATTAAGTATAACTAGCTTTTGCCCGCGACTTCGTCCGTTTTGCATTGCACCAAGGTTTTACACATATATGTAGGAATATACTCTATTCCTACATATATTAAGTATATGGTTTTATGTGAGTTCAGGAGTTCAACGTATTTTTTAATAAAATCCAATTAAGTTTTCAAACATATTGTGTCACAATAAAATGTGAATTAAAGCATTAAGGAGTATTGATTGACTTTCTACCCCTTTTTAACCCCGTTAGACGATGAGTTTTAATAATATTGATATATTGATATATTCAATAATAATACGGAACATGTCTTCTATTAATTCTGTTAAAGAATAATAGTAAATTGGACCAAGGAATCACATTGTCCCATACAAACTTTGATCCCATTTTTCACCCCTTAAGGGTAGAATTTCGAAAAATCCTTTCTTATCGAATGCCTACGTCATACAAAGGACACATCCTTCAAGTTTCAGATCTCTACGATCAGCGGTTTAGGCTGTGCGTTGATCCGGCAGTCATTCAGGACAAAGCATTTTAAATATATAGCTGATATCATTGGGTAGTACCAACTTATTTCAATTAATTTAACATGTGTACGTAGAATCAAAGGTAGGTAGGTAGGTACATACGAAACATGATATCATCATAATATGCAACCACAGTTAGGTTAAGGTACAGCGTTTCATTCACAGATTTAAGGTTACATTTGTGAATATCGATTTTCGAACCTCGTACAACACCGATAGAGTGCAGCACTGTGGCGTTCGGGGGAGGCTGATGCCCAACTGTGAGTTAATTATAAACCTAGACCTACCTAGATGTACCTACCTGCGTAGGAAGCTGCTCGAAATTATCGATTTTATCGCTCTATTTGTGTATCGAAGTAAATTAACGATATACGTAGAATGGTATAATGCAGTAAAAGTTACCCGCCATTTTTAATGTCAATAGAAAAATCTTTTTAAATCTTTCAAAAAAGGAAGAGGTCTCAATTCTTCGGATTTTTTTGATCTCTACTAGCAGGGCACAAATATGTTCACAAAAATTACCTCACAGCAAACAAGAAAATTATAATAAATTTTGATTATAAATATAATATAATTTGATATAAATAATTTTTATTCTTATTTTATAGTTAAAACAGTATTTTAAATTAAGACGGTTGCCAGAAAAAGGATATGCATGATTTTTGAGCCGCTTTATACAGCCTCTGATACTCACATTTTATTTTATATTTAGGAACGCAAAAAAGCTTTCTACAACATTAATAAATAAGCAATTCATAGCAGTATATTCGCAAATTGCAACATAATATAACTTGTAACAAAATAATTAAAAATTGAATGTTTACGCCGCGCGTTACGGTGACCATGATTTAGAAAAAAATAAGGATTTTTAAGCATGCAATGCACAGACTGTATAACGTAAACTGGGTGTACATAAATAAAAGGGTAAAGTTAAGAACATAATTATATACATTAATAAAAGATAAAAAATAAAAAAAAAAATACTACGAGTATATTTATAAATTACTTTAAAAATGTAATTAAAAATTAAACAGAACGCGATAGACGTTAATAATATATATTTCCTAGTCTTTCAAGCTAAAATTGGTATTTATAAAGCGACACTATTATTATACTTATATGAATTGATAAATAAATAAATAACACTAATATTTAATTTTAATCGTTTATTAATATCATACTTAACATCAATAACTTAAGCCGGGTAGTCAGTTTTGCTGAATAAATTCAGACCAACATGCTGGGCCACGCCCCTTACTTATGTTTTCTAACAATGTTTTGTGAACAAACTGGCGCAGCAGACACAGCTTTAGTTAACACTACACATTAATACATAGAGATAAATAGACAGTAAAATATGATTTATTGTTCACCACAAAATTTACATCATAATAATATTATTAATATGTATATTCAATATTACAATGCCTCCGGACTAAAATACGAAGACCATCGTGGTTTTTAATAATTCTCATTAACAAATTATTATACCCTTCGAATCTAACCTGACAGATTCGGAGTATGCAATCAAGAGAATACAAAAAACTATTCTGTAGCAAGACTTCGTAATTTATCAACCGATCTTTAATTTTACAACTATAACCCGGTGACAATTACAGCAGATACTAACAATAATATTTACATTATAATAATAAAATTACTGGCTTTAATACAAAACCGTGAATAATACCTGCTTCGCCGAAACAACCTTTATCACGTCAAAAATACGTGGAAAAAGATTTGGAACACACCTTTTTTTCTAATAGTACATTTTCTATAGTAGAAGGGTATGATTTAAAAATTAATTTTATCAATTCTTAGTGTATTTTAACGCAGTCTTTAATAGTTAAACATACGTCTTTATAAAGCTTTTAGATATTAAATTAAATATACACTGTCTTCCGGAAATGTCACTTATAATTTATTAAGAGACTTCCAAAAACAGGAGGTTCCATATAGTTATATATTTAAGACTAACTGGCAAGAAATATCTTCATTAAATCGGTCAATATTCTAAGAAATATACATGTGATCTAAAGTATTTTTAGGTAGGTTCAGTTATTTGAGGTTTAACAAAGTCGCAATACGTTAAAATTTGGCCCATCTTAGAAGACGACAGCAGTGCATGGAAACGCGCAAAAACTACACATTTCAAGGTATTAGATAACAACTTACCAAATATATCGATGAAAATCCCACCGGTGGCAATTTTTGAATACACCACTTTTTATATTAAATATATTATTTTTTCGACACTACATTTTTAATATATGTAATCTTAACTGGTGACCCTCTTGGCACGGGTAGACAAAACATGAATTACACATAAAAAAATCCTCTTGAATCACTCAATCGAATGCTGAAAACTGCACTAAAATCTGTTGCTTAGTTTCAAATATACATTACAAACAGCAGAAGTGACTTTGTGAAGATACCACTAATCCATATTAAAATTACATTTAAGCAGAACGCACTAAATATATCCAATAAAAACCCAGTACATGGCGCTCTTTTGAAAAATACTTTTTTACCTTTCGTCTTTTTCTCGAAGGTAAAAAAGTATAAGTATCTCACTACAAGTCACTCACAATCCTATAGCACAAAAGAACAAAATGCTATAGAATTCGGAGAAAATCTCAATATATACCAGCACCATTTCAAGATTCAACCTCTCAATATTTTTTTAGATTATTTCATGAGATCCGAATTCAATTTCTCCACAGCAATGTGAAATTCACAATTCATCATTAGTGTTGTCTGGACATGTTAGTTCTTGTTTTATCTTTACTTTAACATCAGCTTTATCATAATCTGAGTCTTGACTGGAAATGTCCATTGGTTCTGGTTTCATCTTATCTTTTGAATCAGATTCATCATCATCAGAGTCTTGACTGGAAACGACGACTGTTTCTGGTTTTATCTTAACTTGTACATCAGCTTTATTATCACGATTGTCAAGAATACGAGCAATATTAGTCGCAGATAGTTCCACTCGTGGTTCACAACCAAACATCATTTTATACGGGGTGTTTCCAAGAACACGGGAAATCGCGTTGTTTTTGTTATATTGGATTACATAACAGCCGAATGACCATTTTGTAGAATCATTCCTCGACATCCAAGTCTGAATAATATACTCCAGTTCCTGTTTATCGCACTCATTGACCTTTGAGTTAGTCTTGGGCAAAACTTGACAATTTGGCCAGATCCCAATTATTTTTTGCTGGACCTGTGCCGCAAAATACTTGTCCATATCCAGTTGCAATATATTCGGTGCTCCGAACGTCAAGAAAATCTTAATCAATTCGTATGTCACTTCAGCGGCCATGACTGTCTTTAACGGCCGCAGATTTAAGTATTTAGATCCATCATCTTGGTAACTCAACAGCCATTTGTATTCGCCATCGGGACAATATTTAAAATTGATAAAATTCACTTTCCCCTTCTCATTTAACTGGATTACCTCACTTGGGCGCGCCTTTGCTTTTTTCTTTGCCACAAGTCTCATTGCTTGACACCCTGGGCACATCGAAACGAATAGTCTGATAACGTTTTTTGGTATGAAGCATTTATTTTTCATTTTAATCGACATTCTGTGTCGTCCGCCATGATGGCAAGATGTATGAATGTGTGTTAGAATGTCGAAATATTTTTCACGCGGCACGATACATAGCGATTTCTTCTTTGAACCACAATTTTTAAATATTAAATTTTCTTCTGTACCCTTTTTGATCACGTCGCATTTGCTCATCCAGTATAATTGCGTAGCTGTCCTACGAAATCCCAAATTCATGGCCGTCTTACCACTTTTAATCACTTTAATAACATTGTTAATTCTGTCGTTCGACCAAAATTGTTTTTGAGATCCTACAACATAATTGAAAATATTAGAACTCATAAAAACTGATTACAACAAATAAAAATATAAACAATATTTACCTTCGAAACGGCGATCAGATTGTTCAAGTATATCGTTGAATTCTTTTCTAAATTTTGAAACTGACGCAATAGTTGCAGCGAGCTCACTATTAAAATGATCAAGGGCTCTAACATTATATTTATTTTTCTCCATCATGTCTAATTCCGCGCAAAACCTGCGGGCACGTTGACGGGAGGACCTGGAATGAACTCCAGCGCCCCGGCGGCAGCAAATGGTACTTATCTGCACTATCCCGGCGGGATTCGATTGGCATATTATTACTTAGCGCGCGATGTTCACTTACATGCCTGTTGTTGTTGTTTACACATTTAATGGGTCAGACATATAGAATGCATGTATTGAACGTTTAAGACTATATTAATTGTATTTTAAGTAGTTGTAGCACCTTTTTATTAGAACATTCAAAATATGGGTGGTTGTTTCTTGATCAATTACGTTTCCTGATATATATTTAAAAAAGAAATGTTTTTACAGCTTTTTAGACTGTTTTTTTTTTATCTGAATTGCGTAACTCTCTTTGCTTATGTATTTGTATTAATGTTACTTACCCGAATTCTTCGTTTGTAATCGGCTGTTTTCGGGATACATCGGCGCAATCAAAGAACTTTTGAGATTCTTTAATTTATTCATAGATCAAATCAGCTTATAAGTGATTTGAAATTGGGAGTATTTTAATTTTCTTTTGGCTGACTTTACCAACGCCAAATAATTTCATCTGAGCAATAATTTTGAATAATTGACAGTTCTTCCATGCATAATCTGTCAGATGTCAATTTTATTCCACGATTAAAAATTTTCTGGCGTCAGCCATTGTACAGTAGAAAAGTAGCAGATTAGGAAAGGAAATAAAACGAAATCATTAATAATGTACAATATTGTATTTCGAGTGCAAGCAATCAGTGTAACTTGTTGACATAACAATGGGATCATTCTCTTTATTGAATACATAAACAGCTTTTACTATAACTTTTAACCTAAAACCAGCAAGGCAACATGGCAGCAACATAAATATGTGTATTATTTCTAGTTCAATAGAACTCAAATTGCTCTGAACAGATTTGTATTTATCTAAGTAAAGTTAACGAGGGGAGATGTACTTACATTTAATATACAAGGTCGACTGAAACAATGCACGTATTTCTAGATTAAATAACAATAGTCTCTCTATGACCTTTCAAATAAGAACTATAATAGAATATCATGTGAGCTCATTCATACTATTAAACATGGCAGTTTCATCCGAATAATGGATTAACATGATAAATACAACATTATAAGAATAAAGAAAATACAAAGACTTATGTAGGTACATTGCTAGTGTTTAACATAATTATATTTTTATACAAGAAACCAGATGAAAGTGATCAATTTTATCACAATTAGATGAAAAACTAATCACATATTAGACAATAGGTCTAAAATCTTAATTATATCACCGTAAATAACAATAATTTGTTTCAAATATACAGAATAATCCCAATGTTACCATGAAAAATATACATTCTTAAAGTCATACTAACTAAAATTTATACAATGGAAGAGCTATACCGCGCCTAACATAATTATAATGGCAACACCCGGATTCGTGATTTCAATTCTTACAAGTTTTTTGAAAGGGCGATCAACATAAACTTTATTTATGTCATATCGTATGTCGAGTGCTGGGATTGGTTGTTATCTTTTTGTTCAACTAATAACATTAGTTGATATTCGATTTGATGACATATCTAATTGATCAGTTTATCAAAAATCGTCAGTTACCCCGGGTTTCTGAAAATTAATTAACAAATGTTTGTATTGATCAAAATTAAAAAATATTTGATTGGCAGTTAGTAAGTCTGGTAGTTGTTTCATAAAAAAATAGTGTCAGTGAATTATTGATAATTGGTATATTTCTTCTATTGAAATACTTACAGTAAAGGCATTGTTTGGTAACTGTGTGTTTTTATTCCAGTGACACATTTTGTTACCACATGATGTAAGTATGGTCAATGGGTAGTGTCCTTAGAATATACATACGCAAACATAAAGTGCGCGCCTCACTCGTAGTCCGTTGTACCGAGCGTAAGAAAATTTTAGCCGTACGTAATACACTTGTTCACTGATTTAAGTGATTTTCCGCGCGACGACAGACTTTTATGTGAAAATATTGCTATTTCCAATATTAGGTTATTAGGAGTTTTTAGATGGTATTAATAAAACGGCGCGCTCTATTTTGACCCTAATTTTACGACGACTCTTGTTCATACTGGAGCTCACAGTTCATACTCTAGTAGGCGCACTCTATAGTTTACTTATTTATACTCTTAGGTAGTGTTCTTATTAATAAACAATGTTTACAGTGGACACAAATGAAACCTAGTAGTTTTTAGTAATGTGTGAAAATCCAAATTATGTTCTTCAGAAAACATTAGAGGATAATATTACCCAGCATAATATCAGTACGTCTCAATCATAAGCTAACCAAACAAATCCTTATTACAACTGATTGTAACAAAAAAATTTACTGCACTGGCCCTAAAAAAAACAACTGAGTTCTCTGAATAACTTACCCCCGGTTCCTGAAAGTCTGATCAATTTAATCTGTTGTCAAATCAACTGGTCACGACTGTGATTGGTTGACGAAAAGACTAACAACCAATTACAGCGCTTAACAAGAGGTTTGACAGGTGATTAACTAATTTTTGTGTTATTCAATGTTTCAAAAACCAGGAGTAAAATTGATATTAAATTCTTTTAAAGACAAAGAGTAAATTAAATTGTTTTAGGCCTATTTGCACAAGCTAGGGTTATTTTTTAACACCAATATTGTATAACAAACTGTAAATTTATACTTAGGTTAAGTTTTTTGTGCAAGTGGGCTTTAGATTTAGTTCTCGTTGTTTTGTTATCTGGCTAAAACTGAGCTTAGAAAAACGTCTGTCTATCTGACTTATACAACTTTTTGTAAATACTAACTAAACTAGTGTATATTTATGTTATCATTATTTAATATCCTTCCTTGACAATCCAATCAGTACGGTGCAAGCTTAAAGGCGGCTGTGAACACGAGTCGAGTCGCTGCGCAGTACCAAACTCATGCGCCAGCGGGGGTGCGGGGCGAGGTACTGCGCAGCGTTTAGCGCACTTCACAGCCGCCATTAAATTTGAATAGAACTATACAAACAAGCAACGACAATACCATGAAAAATATTAATGATTACCTAAAAAAACACCTAAAATTTCGCATCACAGAATCACATATTTGTCGCATTATACCATACAACAAATGAAAATTTGGCATTTAATCATTACAACATATCTTCGCGTACTATTATGGACTTTATTCCTCTAATAATAAAGGCGATTATAGCATTCAGACTACGTTTGTCTCTCTGACTTATTTTATAAGGCTTTATATCTAGCCTTGACTAAGCTATACTATAATATATACAATAACACAATCTTTGATATATGTAATTTTGTTTTCCGTTTTTTGTGGCGATATGTTTGGCGTAAGATCTAATGGGACACCATTTTGTTTATTCTTTATATATAGAAACTGTTTTTTTAAACTTATGTTCATTTCCATACAGTAAATTTTTCTAAAGTTTATTAAATTATTATGTTGCGTCTTTTGTTAAGCCGTGTCCGTGTCCCTTTGGTGTGCCAATAAATGTTTTTTCTTTCTTTAAAATCATGGAATGTGCGTCAGAATATATCTTTTATAAGTTATGGTATATCAATTACTAATAAATATAGTTGTGGCCTTGATGGTAAAATAGGAAAACTTTTATGCATAGATCGTATATTCAAAACTATATTTTTTCTTATTAATAACATTTGCCGATTGTAACCGAATAAGTGCAGTAATTGCTTCGGGTCTTTGTAGTTCGACAAATACTGCTCAACCGTCAATGACAGCTCACTTATTAGTTACCCTCCCATCTACTTAGAATTTAATTATTTTGAAAAAGCAAAGAATACGTGTCTAATATTATTTTATTATCTAACTGACGGACAAATTAGATTATGACTTTCCATACCCATTTATACCCCACTGTATAACTGATGTTACCTTTTTATAATGGTCAAAAAACAACAGCTTTTTGTATTAAACATAAGTAATTACGTCATCGGTTTCTTATATGAGTAAACCAACGTACTGTGCGCAATTAAGCTCAACCAACCTTTCAAAGTTCCCTAGACAACGCCAAACATATCGACACACATTTCAATCGCCAACTTCACACTTATCTTCCAACTTCAACTTCTTAACATTGGGCGACTCTAGCCCATCGTACAATATAATTTCTTCAGTTGAAAAACTAACCCGTTTTCTTTTCAAAGGTTTCAAATTCCTCTCGTATTCGGAGCTCATGCTTCTTGATGATTCGTCACTTGAGAGGCCGTTGGTCGCGTTTCGGATTATAAGTAGGTCTTTCTCTATTTCTGTGAGTTCTCTCGGTTTCGGGGGTCTGCCTATCGGACGTTTCGGCTTGTTTTTAGTGGAGGGTGATTCTTCCGTCGTCTTTCTCTTTTTGTAGGTCCGCTTTCCGGGTATCTTTTGTTTCTTTGCTTGAGATTCATCCTGAAATTAATTAAGGTTTTGAGAATTTTTTCGTGTGATAATCAACTCAATAGGATGTTGACTAAAATTTATTTTTATGTTAGTACTAGCTGTCCCCCGCGACTTTGTTGCGTGTTTTAGTTTCAACGATATAAATATTTTTTGCAACATTTTTCTTTTATGCTCCGCTCTTTTTGGTCGCAGCGTAATGTCATGTAGCTTATAGCCTTCCTCAACAAATGGGCTATCCAACACTAAAAGAATTTTTCAAATCGGACCCGTAGTTTCTGAGATTATCGCGTTCAAACAAACAAACTCTTCAGCTTTATATATTATAAGTAAAAATTAGCACGTATTTTTTTGCTTGAAGATTTCCATTGAACAGAAACATAAGTATTGCGTTACCTGTTTGGGTTTAGCGCCGATGTACCCGGAGCACCTCTTGGCCCCGCACATGCAGCGTTTCTTCTCGATGCCGGCGCACTCCAGGTTATAATTGAACGTCACCTCGCTGTTCTGGAATTGTTTAGGTACTGTTTTAAAATATAGTAATAGGTACTAATGATCATTAGCGATGCGCCGAGTACTCGTTATTTATTTATTACTCGTTCTCGGCCGAATAACTCGGTTTAACTGAGGACTAATATTCACTATTTTAAGGGCCTGTTTCACCACCCTCAAGTAGTTTCGGGTAAGCTAAGCGCCAGTTAAAGCCATGCGTAAGTGCATGTTAGATTGCATGACGTCCGAGGAGCACTAATCATCATCAATTAACTTATTTATTATTATATTATTATTATCTGACCAGTATAGTTACTTGCCATGTCATCTATCCAGTAACATATTAACTTGACGAATGTTTCTTGTGGTTGTCATGACAACATTGTTATACAACCGCATTTTGACGTTTGATTAGTGATTTTTGATAGATTTGAATGAGTATTCTTTACGATTTGATATATCAGTCAATTAATCAGTTAAGTAACTCAGAGGTTTGTGAAATAGGTAAAATATACTCATGACTTTTATTTGCCCATTTTTTTTTTTTTTAAAGAACGACTCCCGCACTAAGGAATTTAATCCTTGTGTCGCGGGGAGTTTCACAAACATTCAAATCACATGCACAAAGAACACCCAGACTTGAAACAAGCATTTGTGGGCCTCACAAATGATCGTCCCATGCGGGGATCGAACCCGCGGCACGTCGCGCACAGGTAATTGGCGTGGTGACCTATACCACTCGGCTATCCGTGCAGTCAAAAGTTAATCAGAAAGTAACTAATCAACGCTTTACTCGAAGCTGGTAAAAGACGCCCTTAGTATCACCTTTAACCACCTCCAAGCAGTATAAAGGTTGATATTTGTATATCGTTTCATACATGAATAATAAACGTATATATACTTACGGCTGGTATATCATACAAGGCGAACAGACCGACCCGCACGTCGCCCAACACCGTCCACTTTTGAGTCTCGCAGTTTGGTTCACAGCAATGATTCATAAACCTGTAATACATTTTTATTAAACACATACTTTTTGGCTTTTTCAAAATAAAAAAAGAGTAACGCCTAGATCCTATATCTTTTGATTCCTTATTCGTTAACGTGACGATCCGTCACTAGGCTGACTCTCATCCGTTCGTAACCAGACGTCAGTTATTTGGGTAACGAACAGTTACAATTTTTTTTATAGGAACAGCTTTTTTTAACGCCTCGTTGATATTTTAACAGTTCGTTAAGGAAACGATTAGTTTTTTGTTTAATGGTGTCGGCCATAAGTAGATAAAGCTAATCGAAGTTCAGGAGTGATAACGTATGACGTCATGATTGCCTACAAAGTGCACGAAACGTGGCGTCTTTCGTCTTGAGTATTTAATTACGTCAAAAACGAAAAATTACTTGTCTTATGTTTTTTAAAAGTATTTGAGAGACATTAAAAAAAATACATTTACCCCATTGTTAATTTACATTTTTGTTTTGGATTTATTCAAGTACATTTCTTCGGGACCGCCTGACTACTTCTAGACTCTAATGAGGAAGAGGCCTTATTTGTGAGCTGATTAGATGCAGCGGCTGTCACCTCATAAATTTGTTATGAATTCGTCTCACAAAGGTTATAATACAATTAACATTTTATAATTAACATCAGACTCACCTAGCCAGGTTTCCCTTGGGCCCGGCATCGATCATCCTCTCCTTATCCAGCGTGAGAAAGTAGAAGTTCTCATCTCTGATCTCGTGCTTCCTTCGCATTCGGCGACGGAACTCTTCCTCGTCGATCAACTCACCGACATACTCGATTACGAACTGACCTGGCAAATTATTTCTATATTGTAAACTATTCTTGTGCAAATTAAAGTTATATACCCTTAAACAAACATCAACTTTATGCAAGTGTAAATAAAGTTCATTTTAAAATGCTTTATGTAGTGTATTTAAATTCTTGTGTCGATTGATGTTATTTACACTTGAACAAACATCAACTTTATGCAAGTGTAAATAAGGTTCATTCTAAACTAACAAGTACTGTTCAAAAGTCATAAAAATCATGGTGTTGTAGCGCAAATTAAACCTTATGTGTAAGCATTACAGTTGTTTTTCCTAAATCACGTGTTTGTTTACAGGTTTGCCACAAAATTGTGAACGCAGTAATGTTGACGTCACCAAAGGCACAGCGTTAATGAATATGGATGAGACGCTATGTGAGCGTTATGTTATTTACCAGACTTAGCTAGCGACATTTTTCGCACGAAATATACATATTCTTATTTACAATATGAGAAGTCTGTCGTTCGGCGACAATACCGTTTATATAAAATACAACAAACAAAACATAAACACCATCAAAACCTAAATTATCTAACCACCAAACCAATAACTGCTTACTTTTACGAAACTTTAGCTTCTATGGAGAAGTCCGTAGAAGCTAAAATACTCTTAACAGAACCCATATCAGCATTAATTTTTAGATATTACTGCCTAAAAGCTTCGTTCCGGACACACTTAAATATACATGTGGGCTTAATTTTTTTTTTTTTTTTGTTTATTTATTTAGGTTAACCAGCTATTTTTTACACAAAACATATAAATTTACAGGATTTGGTAGTAGACTGTTCTACATACCGGCTTTAATGTCCTCCAAGGTCTTCAGTCCCCAGCCCCTGCTGGGCGTTCTGTAAGGCACGAGTTTAGGGTAGAGACGCTTCTCAAACGCGCGGTTGTTGCATCGGTCGCCCGCGCGACACGTCGGCCCGCACTCCGTCAGCAGGACTCTGTGACAAAATTGTGGTCGGTAACTTTAGTAATTGGTTATTAACATTCATAATTTTTTATTGCACATAAGTAAACCTACTAAACTCAATAAACATAAAATTTTATTAATAAAATAGTTATTACTGTTTTCTATTAATTTGGCCGTTACGTTATGTTTGTGTTTGTATGTCTTTGTGATTTTTAACCGACTTCAAAATGATGAGGCTGTCCATTTTATGTTTAATATGAGATATCTCCGGCAATTGTGGATCGATTTAAAAAATTATTTATGCCGTCGATAGGGTATCTCAGAAGTAGTCCTATATAAATTTCAGTTTTTTGGATCAATTTCAAAAATTATTTATGCCGTCGATTAAATTTCAGTTTTTTTATATATATTTTATGTGTGATCAATTACTGTGTATATACCCCGTGGGCGGAATGGTATTATTCGTTATACAAAGATCCATTTCAAAAATATATTACTTTTTATTTATTTATATTAACTTTATGATACCTATAGCATGACCAATATTTATTAGGCGCAAATTTTAGTACAGCAACATCAAATCGGATATGTAGACAGATATACGGGTTTTATAAGAAAATTATTGTTTTTTTTCTGAATCCAACAAAAAGTTACCTAAGTCACTTTCCTACAGTAAAACACTGACCTATTGAGACACTGCGAGTAGGGTCCGCAGGGATCGTCATCGTTGGGGTTGCACTCGCACTGCGTGAGCGAGCTCTCCGGGTCGTCCAGCCTCCGGCCGCACAGCGAGCCGCACGGCTTGTTCACCTTCAGCTTCACGTAGTGCGGCGGGAGCAGGGACTGCGCTATGTCTTGAGATTCTTCCTCGTTGGGTCGCGCCGCTGGAATATAAACAGGTCGATGTCATTAAATACAAATAGTGTAATTCCAATCGAAGAATGAAATTGAAAATTTTGGGCACTAGATGTCGCATACTTCGCAATGATCAGAGCCCTTACTCTCCAATTTAATTTTAATTAATAATAGAAAAGCAAAAATTTTATTATTCACTAGCTGTCCCCCGCGACTTTGTTCGCGTGTTTTAGTTTCAAAGGTTTTTCATTTTTGCTCCGCTCCTTTTGGTCGCAGCGCAATGTTATATAGCTTATAGCCTTCCTCAATAAATGAGCTATCCAACACTGAAAGAATTTTTCAAATCGGACCAGTAGTTTCTGAGATAAGCGCGTTCAAACAAACAAATAAACAAACAAACTCTTCAGCTTTATATATTAGTATAGATTTAGCAGTCACACAAACAACACACAGTACAATAAAATACTCTCATATGTTTAGATTTCAGTCAGTTCCTTCCATTGACAGCGTTTTTTGTAAACTGGATCTCTTTCCTTCTTAGGTAATATCAATTTTGAATTGGTATTGTATTTAGAATATTAGATTTAAAATTAATTTGGAGAATAAGGACACAGATTGAGATGAAACTTTGGTAAGATGTTATGAGTATGCAAAGGTTATTAGCACAAAATAAAATTGTAGGAACTTTGTGTGTACTATATTTAACTTTTTAAATACATTAATATTAAATTAATATAATTAATAATAATACATAAAAATTTTAGCAAACAGAATTTTTTATTATTTTAGGACTGATTGTTCCAACACCAGATAATTTTATCTGAAGAATAATTTATAATGTTTGAAAATTTACTATGAATTATATACTGGTTATAACTAGATATTTTTAGGTTTTATCTGTATGTGATATCTCTGACCACATTTTAGGGATTAATTTTGACGGTTGGCTTATGTTTGTACATTATGTATACAAACATACACTTAGAAACGACGACATCTGCTATTTGATTACTGTATTTTTGTGTTATTTAATTTTACATTATCATCCATTCATGATAAAACAGTTAGATTTATTTTTAACAGCACATAGGTGCATTGTTCTGAAACCAAAGTAAGTAGCTAAAGCAGTTGTGTTATAGAATCAAAGACACGAGACCTGAGACAATGTAGAAAAGTGGTTTTTTCTACATTAACCTGCCTGGGGATCGAACCCGGGACCTCAAGGCTGGCGACACCTTGAAAACCGGTGTGTCCCGCCAGTCGATCACGTAGGACGTAAATAAAGATTACAATATTTTTTTGTACTCTTATCGGTTTCACTGGCCGTGGTCACACCATACGTCATTTAAAGAACCATACTTTAAATAGTACATACTTTTGAGTATTTCGCAGGCTCGTTGCGCATGCTCCATGGCTGTGGTGAAGGCAGCATCTATCTTAGACTTCTGACTTGATACACGACCGGAGTCACCTATGAGGAAAACAAGAACATTACATATACAAATTATCTTCTCTATACGAGAAGGGCTATGCCCAGCAGTTGGACATTTAAAGGTCTAAAATTTAGCCATATATATATCCCCCATGTGGGACTTCGGACCTTAACTCAGGGCTGATATTTCCAACGCCAGCAAACTTGACGTAGTGACACATTTTGTATTCGAGAATTGTCAAATATTCAAAATTATTCCTCAGATAAAATTATCTGGCGTTAGAAAAATCATCTCTTTGCGCATATTGTAATAATTTTAGTTAGCCAAAAAATAGCAAAGGAGGGCTAGATCTAAGTTTTTATTATTTAGGGACATATTTTAATTGCTAGTTTGGCCGGCACGGGCCAACTTGATCTATGAACGGGGACAGTTAATGAATATGAGAAGAAAAATATACTACCAACCTTCTTGGAACGGGAACACCCGTCCTCTATTCACCCAGTAGTGATCGTACTGCCCAAAGAACCGCACTACAAACTCGCCGTGGTTGTGTTTAGCGGCTAGTATGTTCTCCGGTATCTCTGATGGATGCAGGATTATGCCTGGCCACCATCTGTGGGAAAATAAATGGACTTATAAGCAAATTAAAAAAATATATTAGATAACTAGCTGACCCGACAGTCGTTGTCCTGTCAACTTTAGACATTTCCCACCGATTTTTTGCAACACAACGAAAAAACAGCGCAATCGGACAAGACGATTAAGTGATGTTCCTTAAAAAATGTGGCAATTGATTTTTACATATGTATATAATATATAGTAAAATTTGGAGACTACTCATATAAGAAACGGCAAAATCTAACATCAAACCTAGTAAGTATTCAATTCAAAGTTATTCAACGCAAATCTGAAATATTCGGTAAAGACAGTTATTGACATGTCGTAGGCAGCCTTGAAAAACAATTGCCAAGCCCATTTGTATTAATGAATAATGTAACCTAAAATGTTCGACAAAATGGTCGGTTTTGGTCCATATTGACGGTGGATAGAGTTCTCTAACATGATCATCACTTAAACCGACTGAGGTATAGAACAAAATGAGTAAGTAATGAACAACTACTACAAACAGTACCTGTAATGTCCAAGCTTGACCCACACCATTTCTCCGTACAGAGGCAGTCGTCCCGTCTCACAATCTTCGCACATGTAGCCACCTATTGAACGAAAACACAAATATTTAACAATAATATTTAAAAAAAAAACATAGGCTAGTTAGTATGTATAGGCTATAATTTATAAAAAATCATACAAAGCCAAAGTCGCGGGAATCTGTTAGTATTACAAACATACAATGGACAACCCAAATTCCCCTTTTAAATATAATTCATACTGTGTTCGCGCTACCACACAAAACAGACCCGCATTTGAATACAATTGCATAATGTATATGAGATGAGTTTGACGACAAGCCCGACAATGAAAAATCAATACGGTCAAGGGCATTAGTTGTATTCCCGGAGATTTTTATTTAATACTTCTAACCTGCGTGTAGTACCTATTTACTACTACGTTTTGTAGGCTGCAAATGACAAAAAATAGGGATAGTTCAGAACGTCTAAACACTTGAAAATATAACATCTATACTAATATTATAAAGAAGTAAAGTTTGTGATTGTAAGGGGTAATCTCGGGATCTACTGAACCGATTTTAAAAATTCTTTCACCAATAGAAAGCCACCTTATTGCTGAGTGTCATAGGTTATATAAAAAACCGAAAAATAAAAAGGCTTTTACGTGGTAGTCCGTTTTGCAAAGTGAATCGGAGAAAAAACGGCCGAATGAAAGCGTTTCTTACGAACGCTGCCTTAACTATGAAAGATATATTTTTGAGTTCTAGAGAAAAGATGTGGAGCTTGAAAATGCCTACAAAAAAGTCAACGACAGCATATGTCTAACTTTTATATTTAGGTTACAAAAAGTAGTTTTTTTTAATATTAGTATAGATAATTTAATTTTTAATAATAATAAAATAATTTAAACCGTTAGGTTATATGTACTAAAAAAGGATTATTAACATTATGCCCAACGAAGTGGGCACGGGTCAGCTAGTTATAAATAAAAAAAATATATAAATGATGTCATATATAATATTAAAGTGTCACATAAAATTATACCATTTGAAACAGGCGCAATCATCTCGGCCTTTCATTACAGATGTTAATGTCTCAATCGAAACAATAACACTTATGCAGCACTTACCGTGACGTCATATTACGTCCGGCCGATAGCGTTGCGTTTTGGTAATTTTAAAATAAATCCCGCGTATAGAACCGATATTTTTTTTTATAATTAAATTGAAAAAACAACGTACGTTATAAATAAGAATAGGTTAATTTATAACAATACTTAATAATACGCCCTTTGTCAAGAATCGAGTCGGGTAGTTAAAATACATATACATATTTACATACTTTTGAGCAGAAAAAACAAACTATTCTGAAGTTATCGGGGTAGAACTAGGTATAGATCACAGACATAGCTGTAGACTGGCCTTTAAACTCGTCGCCCTATTAAGGTCATAAACAATTCACTATTAGTGATTGCCAATAATACCTATACCAAAAAATCAAAATCAAAATATTTTTATTTCAAGTAGGCCTATTTAGGCACTTACAATACGTTAAAAGACTCTAGTTGCGCGGTTCTAAAATGTCACTCCTATGGAGAAGAAACGGCAAGAAAATCCATAGGCTACTCTTTTAAAAAAAAAGGTAATATGTACAATCTATACTAATATTATAAAGCTGAAGAGTTTGTTTGTTTGTTTAAACGCGCTAATCTCAGAAACTACTGGTTCGAATTGAAAAATTCTTTTTGTATTGGATAGTCCGTTTATTGAGGAAGGCTATAGGCTATATAACATCCAATAGGAGCGGAGCATAAATGAAAAAGGTTGCAAAAATTAAAAACCGTTGAAACTAAAACACGCGAACAAAGTCGCGGGGGACAGCTAGTATAAAATACAATTATTTTAAAATATGCGACCACAACGTAAATAGCAAAATGTATAATATGACATCCAAAATGGACTGAAAAAAGTATAAATATAATTAGATGTAGATATTTTTATGCAATGTTCAGGTTTACTTTTTCGCGGTAGTCGCGGGGAAAGCTACTGAAACATAATCTTACCTTCCGGCGGCTTAATATTAAGGCACTCAGCGTGGAAGGAGGTCGGGCAGTACTCGCAGCATATCAGCGAGCCGCCCAGCGCGCAGATAAAGCACCAGCCTGTGTTCACGTGGCAAGGGACTTTGCCGGGCCTAGAAATTAAATAGAACATTTTAAAATATTAAGAATATATGAAAACGTGGATTATTACTGTATAATTTTACTAACAACTAAAATAAACAAACTTGAATTTTTCAATTCAATTCAATCCATTGATAATAAAACACGAATAATTAAATTAAAGAACATTGGAAATATCTAAGGTATATTGCTAGTTAAAATGCACAATGATTGATATATCAAGCGCAAAATAAATTTAATTTGTAATTGGTCACTTTGGAATACAGCGTTAAAATCGTATATAAAATATAAAAAGGTAAGGTAACACTTACTTGTGTTCGTAATGCCTCGGACATATAATATGCGACGCCGTCAATATCTGCGTCCCCGCGGGCAGGCACTTCGTGAAAGAATGGTAAGTGGCCGGACACTTCACACATCTAGCCAACTTATCCCCACTAAACCTAGTTTTACATCCTCTAGGATCATCTGACACACAAGTATGACAGACATGTCTTGGACACGTCAACGCCTCGAAATATTCATCTATTTTTTTGTTATTCTTAGAAGGTTCTCCTCCATTGAATTGCGTTTGAGGCCAATGATCTAAGCAATCCAAATGGTAATACTTGTGGCAGTGAGCAACATGACACTTCTGTCTTCGTTTCGTTTCTTTTTTAGACACTGCTGACTTACACACGAAACACACAGGCGTATCGTACTTCTGACAATCCCTGCACTTGAAATCGGTCAAATCGATTCCATAGTTCGGATTCCGCGGTTTCAATTTGACATCGATTATCTCGCATTTACCGGGGACCATATCGCTCCAGTCAATTCCATCGTCACTCGAGTACGAATCGTATTCGTATTTTTCCGCGTTTGGTAATATGTCCTTCATTTTTGCTTCCAATTGAGCTTCGAATGTGTCCGCATCGACTGCGTACGATTCTGATTCTAAAACCTCTTCGATAGATGCGTTATGTTCTTCAGACACATCTTGAGATTTATCGTCGGAGTCATCTGGGTTTTTAGGCTTGCGTCCTGGTTTCTTTTTCTTTTTTCTACCTCTCGAGGCTATAGGCGTTTCGACTTTTACTTTCTCTTTCTTAACGCAGTCAACATGGAACATTCCATTGCAACCTTTGCACTTGACTAAGTGGCCTGATCTGTGGCATATTTCGCAAACTTTTTCTCTGATAAGCCCTTTGAAGATGTTGGGTTTGGGTAGTGTTAGTTCTTCGAAATAAAGTTCTATTTCATCAATGTTGTTTATTTCTTGACTTTGTTCCATTTCTTGGTTGTCATTAACTGTTTCAGTACCTGGATTCTTGGGCTTGAATATAGAGAACACTTCAAGCTCTTCCTCAATGTCGGAGAATTCCTCGTTGTAATATGGCTTAATAATTTTCCTTTTAGGTTTTTCTTTAGGAATTACGTCATCATCAGATTCCTTCTCAGTCTTCACTTTGCGTTTAACTTTCTTGGGCTGTTGTACAGCATCTTTAAGACCCTTAACTAACCCTGATTGTTCGATTTCATCGCATTTTTTAATCTCCGACTTCGTATTCTCTTCGTACAACCAAGTTTGGTATAAATAAGCTACAATTTCATCTTGTGTTAACTGAGGATTTTCATCTATTAAAGCGTCTTGTCGGAGTTCCAAGTATTTAACGAATTCGGGATCTTCCATTGCATTTTCGACCTTTTTCGGTAGAAATTTCTTTTTACGTTTCGTTATAGATATTTCACTGTCATTAGAATTAATGGACACAGTGTCTAGTTCTTCATCCTTTATCTTTACAGAGATGATATCGTCATCATCTCTAAAAACGTTTATTTTTCTCGCTTTTGAGCGTAACTTACATCTAATTAAAGGAGCTTCGCTATCTTCTGAATCAACTGAATCTCCGTCAAAATCTTCAGTGAAAGTAGTTTTTTCTGGTTCCTGTGGAAAAGATAGCTTGACGACATTTGATGTGTCTATTGCTGTTTCGTCAGTTTGTTTGCTTTGGTCAGTATTACTTGGTGTTTCAGTTCTTGGTTTTTCAGTGTCACTTTCTAATGGGTTGTTTATTTTAGACGTCTGTGGTTCAGTACCTATTTCATTGGCGATTTTAGATCCTAATGCAATTTCTGTTTCGTTGGTAACACTATCCTGTTTTTTAGATACTAAACTAATTTCATTTCTACTATCCTTTTCGGTATTTGGTACCTTACTAGTTTCATTTCTACTATTTTCAATAGATACCTCACTGACTTCAATTTTATCAGGCGACTTATTTCTAATATTATGGGATTTTATGCTATTGCTCGGTTCAGTGCTATTTTCATTAAAAACAACCGCCTCTTTTTCTTTATCAACCCTTCTTTTTCGATGAATATATTTCTGCATCGTATTTCTATTCAAACTTAGATTCTTTTTACGTATCGGCTCAGAATTAAGGCCCTTAACTAGATTCGATTCTCGCAAAGCGTCATTCTTTTTATCATCAGATTTTACACTTTCTTCATATAGCCACGTTTTATGTAGGTAAGCTACAATTTCTTCCTGAGTTAAATCTGGATATTCATCCATAATAGCATCCTGCCTTAGTTCTAGAAACTTCAAGAATTCTGGATTTTCTAACGGATCTTCCATTTCTTTAGCTTTTGAACGTAACTTGCGTTTACTTTCAGATCTCGTTGACGTCACACTGTCTTCAGAGTGAATAGATGCTGTATCGAAATCTAGATCACCGTTCATATGATTGCTTTCTTCATGAAAGCCATTTTCTATGATACTTTCATGGATACTTGGTATATTTACTTCTTCAGCAGCACATATATCAATTTCTTTAACATTATTATGATTATGTAAAGGCGAATGATTAGATATATGATCAACAATGTCCTCATATTTTGTAATAACTTCATAACTATTAATAATAGGAACTTCATTTTTACTATTGCTGTTTTCTATTTCTTCATTTTCTTTTGTATCTTCAGAATCCTTTATCTGATCAGAGTTTTGTAATAAAAAATTACTGGTTTCTGAATCATTTTTAATCAATTCGTTCTCTACTAAACTCTCTGTCAAACATTCATTAGTATCTACGTCCATTACGTCATCTAAACTATTTTCCTTCACGACATTAGTTTGTGCAATATTGTATTCTGTATTGCTATCATTTTCAGTATTACCTTCATCTAAATCATTATTAAAAGTACTTTTATCGGTTAAATTAGGTACAATATTTACATCAGCACCTAATTTATTCGGAACATTTTCTTGACTATCTTCAGAACAGTCTGTAGCAAATGTTTTACTATTTATACTAGAATTGTCTTCAATCTGGCTTTCAGATTCAGTTTCATCTGCCGTATTATCTTCAGATGCATCAGGAGAATTAATTTCCTCATCAATAGACATGTTCTGTCCAGTCACGTCTTCATCATCGTTTTCTGTATTCGCATTGTCATTTACTTCACTTTCGTCGTAGGCTGTACTTTGACTGTCTTGCGTATCGCTGTAAGAATCTTCATATACTGGACTTATCATTTGATCTATGTTGACTGTATCTTGGCTTTCAGAGCAATCTTCAGTAGTTTGGTTTTCACTACTAGATTCTTGAGATTTGTTGTCTCGAGTATTATTGTTACTAGAAGATGTAGCTGAGCTTGACATACTGTTATCCTGACTATTCTCGTCCACAACTTCACTTTCACAAGAATCATACAAACCATTTACAGTTGGCGTTTCTTTAGAAGTTTTAACACTAGGTAAATCTTTGCTTTCTATCAATTCATCACCTTTGTGACTGGACTGTGTACTGTCTATAGATTTATCATAAAGACTTTCAACTTTAGCTATAACACATAAGCTTTTGGATTTCTTTGAAGCAACAGTTTTACAACTATCAGTATCTGTAGATGTATAATCCGAATCTGTAATCTCTTGGACATGTTTACTATAATCATGTTCATTTTGAAAAGGTAATAGATTTTGAGATTCGGTCATAGATTTTCTTAAACTATAAGGCATATTTAACGGAACTTTAGATACACTTTTCTTACTCTTAGAAGTTTTTACTTTGACGTTTTTTTTTTCGTCTACTTTTGAAGGCACTTGTGGTTTTGTTTGAGTTTTTTCTGGTGTTTTGGACTTTGCTTTTTGGAGCCACCTGTCCATGTGTGACTGTCTTTGAATTTTGGTGATGCCTGTCTTGGCCGCCATATTATCAAGACAGGCCGTGACGACTTCGAACACGTCCAAAGACTTGTTCCGAGACCTGTTCTTAGATCGTTCGTTGTTTTCTGCTTTCCCATCGTCCTCTGAAAACAAACTGTCGTACAAACTCTCGCTTAACGACACGTCGCTATCAGTCCTACTTATTTTCCCACTCTTTGGCGGTTTAGCTTTTGTTCTAGATTTTTCCAGCATGTCGTTAAATATATCTATCCTCAACCTTTTTGGTTCTCTAAGCAACATCTCTGCTTCTTCTACCGATGCATTCCATAAGGCTTGCTTTTTTTCAGACACAAAATATGCTGCATACAGTCTGGGGTCCTTTTTCTTATCCTAAAACAGACATAAATAACTAAGTAAATTCAAGTTTGGTATAATTTTAACTAGGTATTACTTACAAATAAATAATATATGTTAGACAATTGAAAAAAAATTGGGAATACATAGAAATTAAAAAGTTGCTCCAAATAAATTACAATAATTAAATAAATAAAAAAAAATGTTTCAGGTGACTTACCTCTGGAGTAAAATTATCCCTTGTATTCTCAAACTCAAGCTGTCCTAAGTATTTCCGGAGCATGGTGTCCACGATCCAGCCGCGACGTCCGTTATCCCCGAAGAACGTCACGTGAATGACGTCACGTTCTATGCGCCCAAATACTGTGAATATGAGATTAGTATATATTAGACTATTTGGAAATATAAAATCAAATATTGGGATAGATGAATATATTAGAATAAATTATAATTAATAAAATTCTGGACTGAAATAAGAGTTATTTTGTTAGGTAAAGAATTATATTAATTTAATTATATTATGCTTCTTGGTTAAATTAATTTTATATTTAAAGATCATACAAGAATTTTATTAATAAACATGTTAATAAAAAATATATTAATTTTGATATCAATTCATACTATTATTAAAAATGTAAAAGTATCTCTGTCTGTTACGCTTTCACGACCAAACTACAAAACCGAATTTGATAAATTGAGTATGTAGTTTAGCTTGAACACTAAGGAAACACATAGGCTACTTTTTAACCAACATCCACGCAAGCGGGGCCCCATGTTAAAGCTAGTTGTAAATACTACAACAAAATGAAAAAAAAACGTGTCTCATTAATAATTTTAAAAGGTAATACAATAAGCATTTATTGGTTAACAGTTAGTTTTTATAACAACGTAGCAATGCCGCCAGCAGTTTTTGGGACACTACCAACAACAGGAATTTGGACAAAGTATTTGATGCTATATTGTAGATAATAGGTTTTAATTAGTTAATAGTTTGTTTAGTTGTTTTTTTTATGTGTACATAATATTTAACTTTGCTATACCAGATACATATTTTTTCCTCAATAAATATATACAGTGCAAAAAAGATTCACATAAAATAAATTTAAATGCTAGCTTTTGTATAAAATGTGGAAGTATAAACATAATTAAATTTTGTACAATAGTATTTGTATTGTATGAATACTATGAATTTAATAATTACATTTAAATATATATATGTTAAAAGGAACCAACTTCATTAAAATTTACAACAGAACATTTTATGACCTAAACTCTATTAATGACAATTTTTTTTTTAAATAATTCCACAATATAACAGTATATATAGCATAACAAACACAAAAGAAACTGTAGCTGAGGCAGAGGTATAATATAATATTATTTTAAATACTTACACTTTTTCTTAACAAAAACTCCATTTGATGGATCTCTGGTAACAATAGATGGCCAGAATGGGTAGGTACCCATTCTAGCCCATGCCAAATCACCAACTTGGTAAGCACATTTAGCCTCCAGTTCAAACAGGTCACTCTTAGATGGAACCTTAACATCTTTACTGTCTTTCTTCTTCTTTTTACCATCAAAATCAAGAGTTTTTACCACAGATGAATTGTCCAGATATCCATTCTGCAGTTTAGTATTATTGCTTAGGCTATACCGTTCAGATGACCGTTCCAAAATGTTATTTAAGTGTGTACTGGAAGACTTTTCAGCACTTTTGACAAGAGAGAACATGTTTTTAATAAGCTTGGCATTCTCATCGGACTCTCTTGTCTGGATCAGATCCTTCCTTATGTAGACTTTAGGAAATTTCTTGGCTGGTGATGGTACAGGCGCCTTCTTTTCTTCACTACCAAAACGGCTCAAAGATATGTTTTCCTGATAAATACTTTCAATTTGATTCTCTAGAAAAGTTTCTACCCCAACTTTTTTCGGTGTTTCGGTTCTCAATGGAGAATTGGAAGCATGCATCTTATAGACTGGTGACTGAGCTTGTTGTTTGATCGGAGACTTATCGGATAAAGGTGACTTGAGTTCAGATGACACTTTTTTTGCATCAGCTAACTCCTGCTCAGTTTTCAATCGGCGAGCTCTGCCATACCGGCTAGTACTGGTCCCATCACCGATAGAGACTGGTGAAGTCACTCTTGCAGTCAAACTTGTTTCAAGTTCACGTTCAATCAGTGACCTTTTCTTTGGTTTTGACTTCACATTCAGAGGACTTATAGATGACTTTAGGTCCTCAGAACTTAAGTTATCCTCTGACTCATCCATTTTGGTGTATCTTCAATCAATTTAAGCCCTAATTTAGGCCTCTGACGTAACGAAATAAAACATCGTAACTATCAGGCAAAACAGAGAATTATTTTATGTCAATCTCATAATTATGAGAAAATTACAATACAGAATGTGACGACAAACCAATGTTTATCGATAGAAGTCGTTTGCAAATGCTACACTTGATTTTCTGAAACAAAAGAATCAAAATGAAGTTTCGTTTTTCTACTGAAATAGGTTAATTCAATATTTGAACATAATAACATAATTTGTATGTGGAAAAGAAAATTTTTATGAATTAAATATTAAATGTCGACTCACCTCCAATTTATGCTGTTCCGTCGCGTCAGTGATTGCAATTTGCACAAGACAAATGGTCAGATTCGCGGTCTCCTTGATGCATAATTGAACCACAGTACATCGAAAACTTAATATCCTTTTTCTCACAACGATGTTTCCAGATATAATTGTTTCAACACTAGTTTCAGATAGGTATTATAACACAGAAACAGGAATATTAACTATAATCTTCAGCGCTCGAATATCGTATGAGCAAAGTCCTAATTTGTTACGAGAAAGCACCCAGTAACACAGTCAAACACGCGCCATCATAATTTCATACATGAATATTGGCGTAACCAGCCCACCGCTAGTATCACTATTCTTTCCACAAACGCTATCACTAATTATCTAAAAATTAAACTATATATTTTAATTAAAACTGTATTATATATAGAATTACAAATTAAAATAAGTTCCGCCACAGAAATACCGACGCTCAGTGCCGCGAAAACACATGAATAAGTCGTCAATGTGTGCGTGAAAATACAACGAGAATTTTTGTATCAAGACACACATATCTAAAGTAGTTCCACACAGTTCAATGGCTTCGCTTATCACAACTGTTTTACCGACTCTTTCAAAATAGTTCGTTTTTAGAGATCCGTATGAACGTAAGTCCAAAAGTGTTGATGGATTATTAAAAATGGAAATAAGTATGTAATAAAAAAATATATAACGCATCATTGTTTACTATTTCGATAACCCACAAATCAAAAAGCTCATCTATCCAAATTACAAATGGAAATAAATACTTAATCTTCTTCTTCCTGCCCTTTTCCCAATTTATTCTTTATAGAGGATAGGGTCGGCACACCATGTTATCTGTTAGGTATTGGTCATTGGGTGGTGCCACTTTCAAACATCTCCTAATATAGTTATTCCTAACTTTATTCATTTTCGTTAATCCACTCATACATCTCAGCATTCTCATCTCTTCTTTATGTAATCGTAGTTGGTTGAAATGATGACGACGAGTAATTAGATAATTGAATAACTTAAAATTAAAAATCGATTTAGATGACTAAATAACGTACTGAACCATTTAAAATAAAAATGGTCATATTATTTGTATTTGAACTAAAAAGTGTCAAATTCAACGACTATGGATTCTAACAAAATATTAACGGAAAATTGTTTATATATTTAAAATTCTTGTCTATATTTCTTCATGATTTGCTTGTAACTTACGTTATGCACTGGGCTGAAATAAGAAAATACTATAACTACTTAGATTAATAATAAACGTAAAATACAAAACGTTGACGAACAATCAGCTGTGAGATTTTATTTTATTTTAGACTGTCAACTTTCAGTCACCTCAAACTGTCACTGTCGAGTGTCGCAGTCATGTCATCTGTCATTCTCAATTTCTGACCGACTCGACAAGTCAGAAAACGTCAAATTAATCAATTTTCAATTTCCTGAATTTAACCTAAACAAAATAAGGCAAAATGTCGGTGGTTAAACTGAAAGATAATAAACCTGAGCCTACACCTTACAGTGAGGCTGCTCTCAGGAATAATGCTGTGGTTGTCGAGTATTGTCGAACCTCAATGGCTGCGTTGTCGGGGTCCACCGCAGGTAACTTCTTCGCCTGTTTGCTCGATTATTCCTTACTGTGTGTAGTTCTTTACAGTTTTTTTTATTAAAGTAATATAACGCGCACTTAGTATTAGTTGCTAATAACGTTGAACCAAGTATAATGGGACTATTAATTCAAGCAAATAAAAAGTACCAAAAAGATAAATTCACAACCCATTTATTTTAATTCTTGTGTTTTACCGAGCTAAAGCTATTCTATTCACGGTTTTATAAACCACAATAATGTTTGATTTGTAAACTACATCTATTTAATAACTTATCTCATTATTTTTCAGGTGTCCTGGGTCTAACTGGCCTCTATGGGTTCATATTCTATGTATTTGCAGTCGTCAGCCTATGGGTTATGTTCATGTTGAAGACAGGACCAAATTGGAGCAAGTACTATGTATCGCGGCAGAGTCTATTGACCAATGGATTCTTCGGTGCGTTGTTCACTTATGTATTGTTCTGGACATTCATTTATGGAATGGTACATGTTTATTAATGTTATGTTAATTTATAAGTTTATATTTTGTAATTAAGGAGAGCATTATAAAGCAAAGTGAGATTTAGACAAAAATTCTTTAAGTAATCTGTTAACCTTTTGACCACAGTACTATATACATGACAAAGCAAAATGTGTCCTGCAGGGTTATTTGCTATGACGGTTGTCAACTAAAGCAATAATCACTTTATATAAACACTATGACATAACAAATATCATTGTGTGTCATTAACCACTGAACATTGCTTGGGTTGTC
This sequence comes from Diachrysia chrysitis, assembly GCA_932294365.1. Taxonomy (NCBI): domain Eukaryota; kingdom Metazoa; phylum Arthropoda; class Insecta; order Lepidoptera; family Noctuidae; genus Diachrysia; species Diachrysia chrysitis. The sequence goes on from OW028664.1 coordinate 8,040,677, forward strand.
AACAGGATAGAAAATACAGTTGCAGGTGTGATTTATCAATGTTATTCTGGTTTTGTGAGAGCATGCTTTTGCTTTTTTAATGTGGCAGTCAAAACTTTAAGAAACCTTTACTACCTTTAGGATGATGATTATAACAATGATTTCTATTCTTTGTATCAATTTCTACTTTGCTTTATGATCCTATATTTCTAACATTAGGACTTTTAAAGGTGTTCAAAGTAAGACAGTGTATTTATTGTTTACATTCATGAATAATTTAACACAAATAAGTTGTTTGACAGTTGTTAAGTCACTATAATACAGAGAACCATTATTTCCAAGGAATCCTGTTAATAAGGTAGAGGCTTGTCAGTTGAGTTGTCAGTGAGAGTTGACAACTCAAGCGATGTTCACTGGATAAAAATAAGGGTAAAAACGCAAATTTAGTATCAGCTAATGTCTGTGACAAACTATGTTGTAGTAGATCTAATTGGTGATGGACATTAGACAATACAAATTTGAGTTTTCAGTGTTTTTTATAAAGTCAGAGCTATGATGGTAATCTAGTAAAAAAAATATCTCTCTGTATAGGTCCATTCCTCTGTCTTTTAATCAATAATAATTAGAACTCATAACAGCTTCAATATTTGTATAAAAAAAAAAAAATATTTTGATATAGTTAGGTAGTATCTTTGACGGGCCTGTTGGTCTAGTGGTTAGTGACCCTGACTGCTAAACCAGGGGTTGTGGGTTCGATTCCCACGCAGGACAAATCTTTGTGTGATGAGCACAATCATTTGTTCTGTCTGGGTGTAATTTATAATATGTATGTATTTAGAAATATTTAAGTATGTTTATTAGTTGTCTGGTTGCCATGATACAGGCTCTGCCTAGTTTGGGATCAGATGGCCGTGTGTAAGTTGTCCCAAGGTATTATTGTATCTAATATTGGACTTTGGAAGGGAGTGTTATAGTTATAATTATTTATGTGTTTAATCAATAAACAGCAAAATAATATAAATTATGTTATTGAGTTAACCACAGCATTTAGGCAAGTTTTATTTATAATTAAGGTATTTTAATAGAGTAGGTAACGGAATAAAGTGACTACTTATACAAATACAACATCTTTTATTTTTAATCCTCATTATATTCAAAAGATGGCGCTGTATGAGAATAAAATATGATGCGCCCATGGACCGTAAAAAGGTGCTATATAACGTCTGTATGCACTTTGGTGCAGATACCAGCACTGACGTAAAGTGAGCGTAAGTAACTTTTTCCAACGCAAATAAAATCGGCGATTTTTTTTTTAATTTTAGTATTTTTCTTTTTCTTTCTTTTTTTTTCTACGTCTCCCGCACTAAGGAATTTAATCCTTGTGTCGCGGGGGGTTTTACAAACATTCAAATCACATGCACAAAGAGCACTCAGACTTGGAAGCATTTGTGGATCGCACGAATGCTTGTCCCATGCGGGAATCGAACCCGCGACGCGTCGCACACAGAGGTAATTGGCGTGGTGACTTATACCACTCGGCTATCCGTGCAGTCAAATATATAGGTAGGGTACTCGATTGGCGGTGTTCTAATTACAGAAACTCTTACCATTTACCAACCAGAATAAACGTAGGTACTGACTATAATTCAGATCTGCCTAATCTTAAGTTGAAAGATCAAGTAAATACTTAAGTAATTAGATCACTATCTTATGCCTAGCCTTTTCCCAAGCTATGTTGCGGTCTTACCGGATTCAGCTGAATACCGTATAGGCACTACTGCCTCTCTGACTTCCACAACCCATTTTACAGAATTACGTAAGTATATATTATGGTAAGACTAGTCGTCAGGATTGTAATGACACGACTCATTTATCTATATAAATATAAAATGCTTTGTCCTGAATGACTGACGGATCATCGCACAGCCAAAACCACTGATCGTAGAGAACTGAAACTTGTAGGGTGTGTTCTTTGTATGACGTAAGCATCCGATAAGAAAGATTTTTTCCGAAATTTTACTCCTAAGGGGATGAAAAACGGGACCAAAGTTTATATAGGACAACGTGATTCCTTGGTCCAATCTACTTCAAATTTTGCATAAACATTCTTTAACAGAATTGATAAAAGATGTGTTTCGTATTTTATTGAAACTAATCGCCTAACGGGGTTAAAAAGAGGTAGAAAGTTATTAAGAGGGTGATTTGCATTGAAGTTGATATCTTATCTTTTGATTCAAATTACATTTTATTTTGACACATGTTTGAAAACTCAATTCGATTTAATTAAAAAAACGGTGAACTCACATATAACCTTGGTGCAATGCAATACTCTTTTAAATTGGAATGCCAAAAACCATTTTCGACTTCTATGCGGACGAAGTCGCCGGCAAAAGCTAGTCTTTCATATCACGATAATTGATTGAGCTTCCATAGACATATTATCGTATCGAAGTCGTGCCCTACATCTCCACATCGTTTAATTAAGTTAAGCTGCAGCTATTAGTTGTCTATCGGCTCTCGATAGCTCAGTAATTGCCGACGAACTAACGCTCACAACTTCTGTAACTGATTGAATTGGGTTAGCTGGCTACTGCGTACTTAGTTAGCTACAGTGCTTTTGTTTATGTACCTACCGCATATTTTTTAGCGTACCTAATTTTGCACGACGATAAACGATTTTACGGTACCATCTTATTAAAAAGAGAGATTTTTATCACCATTAAGTAATGTTCCATGTACACATGTAGGTACCTACAATATCGCCGTTTAAACCTAAGTTCAACTAAGGCAAAACAATCTGTTGTAAAATAAGTCCTGAATGTTTAAGGTACCTACATACTAAAGTATTTTTTGTCATTTTGTTATGCTTGATAAGCTTCCTAATAAAAATAAGTAGGTACCTATATTCTAAAAAAAGTAAGAACTGAATAAATTAAATAAATTAGGCCATTAAATTTCTAATCAGACTTTCTAATAATGGACAGAAAAAATAATAGAAAGGCCTAAATAATTTGAAGCAGTCAATGATAGACGATTTAGGTTCAAGAATAAATTAGATAACAAAACGTAACTCTTAGTTAAATCTCAAAATACTATCAAAAGATATCAATTAGTTGAAGTTAATGACAGTTTTTCTCGCTGCTCTCAAATAGCGGGAATGTTTACGTAACGAGCGTTTAAGAGCAAAGCAAATGTTTGGTCCAGCAGCAAATAATTGTTTGCAAAAATGTACCTAAAAGAAAGAATTAATTACTCTCGATTTTACAATTTGAAATTATAAAGTGGATTCATCAACATAAAATAATGTGTTTGTAGAAATTTTGTAGCTTGATGTTAATGATCCCACTTGACAAGTTTCTATTTTGTAAATGGACCCTTTTAGGCTTAATGCAGATAATTAAAACTTTTAGCAAAATAAGCTTGAAAGGGTTTTGTTTCTGATAGTATAATTACGAAGTTATTTTCATTATTTTTAGCAATCCTCTTTGGCTTTCCTAACGGCCTATAAGAGTGTGCTTATACCTACCTACTTAGGTATAACTACCATGAATCTAGTTGACAGCTCTCTTATTATAACTGTAGGTGATGCACCCTTAGAGGAAATAAGGTCATTAGTTTCACCTACCCTACGACGTAGATTTTGTTTCTTTGTATTTTATAGAGAAAAAGCTCAAATATTTTATAGAATCAGTAAGTAATAGACCATAAATTCCTAGCATCTATGGTAGAAGAGAACAGAAGTACCAACAAAAGTTGCTTATAGGTACTTACTTACCTACTTATTTTTATATAATATACTTACAGCAGTTTAACATAACAGTTCTGTCCAAATCTAGATTTAATCAGAAGCCCAACAAGCTGCCAAGGACCCATAGACGACAGGCCCACAGCTCTTAGAAATACAGGAATCAGGTTTCTATAAATTCATTCCGTAACTCGTTGTACCTACCTACGACGCACCTAATAACCTAAAAAGTTAAAGTAGTAACCTTCCTACCATTCGTCGGAACATAACAGCTTTTAATAATTTAGATTTTCATTTGACATATGATCTCCTTTGTGGCTGACGACCTCTGTCGTCGCTAGCTCTGAGGTCCAGGGTTCGATCCCCGGACGGTTCAATGTAGAAAACCACTTTTTCACATTGTCTTGGGTCTGGGTGTTTGTGGTATCTTTTTTGTATCTGATTCCTTTAAACAAGTGCTTTAGCTAATTACTATAGGTTCAGAGCAATGTATATTATGTTTTCCACGTTTAAGTATTACCTATTATTCTAATCCAAAAACAATATCCATCTATCGGCAGTTTTTGTTTTAATTAAGCCGCCTTTTAGACAAGCAATTTGGAAGGGCGTAAATAGCCAAAATGCCCCCAAACTGAGGGCTCTATTACGGCTCTTACACGGGTTTAAACAGTCTACTATGTCTCAGGTGTTTATTAGACTGCCTTAACACGATACCTAGGGTAGAGGTACTCAAAATAGACTTGTTTATAGGTCTGAGGGGTCAATAGTCTTTGGATGGTATGGGGATATCATTGAAGGGTTTTCAGGTGTTAATATTATATATATCTACATTTTTAACAATACGCCTCTATGTCTATCATTTGGTATTTGACTACCTCCGTGGTCGAGTAGCGTACACACCGGTTTTCAAAATGTCGCTAGCTGCGGTCCCGGTTTCGATACCCGGACGGGACACTGTAGAAAATCATTGTTTTTACATTGTTTCGGGTCTGGGCGTTTGTGGTACCTTCGTCGTCTCTAATTTCATAACACAAGTGCTTTGGCTACTTACTGTGGGTTCAGAGCAATATACGTGATGTTGTCCATATTTATTAATTTGATTTAAAAAAAAAAACCATTGAAGTGTTTTCAGTATCTACATAAGTTCAAAATTAGGTAGTAGGTACAGTACAGTTACAGTAGGAGTCAACTTTCGTATTCGCTGTGTAGGTAGGTACCTAAACCGTTTTTCGCCGGCGTCTACTGATGTCAGTAGACGCCGGGACGGCGGGACAGTAAAACTACGAGAAACTGATGTCAGTTTCTCGTAGTTTTACTGTCCTGTAGCAATGCTACAGTCATAACAGTATGACTATAATTAAAAATCAAAACATTGCTAATGTGAATAAGAAAATTAAGGCACCATTACACTTACGGCCTTGACTGTAGCCCTGTAGGTACCAATTCCTACGTAACATTATAAAAACTATCCATTACTAACTTATAATACGCAAGGCGCACTTACTGGATTTACTGTGGCCACAGACACATTTTATGCCATTTTATACAGCTCATGTCAGAGCTGGATTTATGGCTACGACGCCTTTGCTTATGATGTTGCTGCTGTTAACTGCGCACTTTAATAACAGATGGCGCTAGTAGTGCCGATCTGAGATCTTAAGAGTTTATTTGAAGGGGTTTTAACTTGTGTTTGAGTCAGGTTAGTTTACTGACGTAAGAACAGTATTATTATATATTTGTCTTCATCATTGGTGACTGTAACTGCGCCGATGACTAGGTAGGTACCCAACGAAAACGATATCAACAAGGTACCTATTTCTGTTTATGTGTTACTAAAACTTTAATGATTAACCTATACATATGAGTATATGTAAACCTTACTCTGGAATCACGCTACATTGAAATCCGTTGCGTAGGTAGTTATAAAAATCTAAACGGACAGACGGCACGACGTTTTTAATTATGTAGGTACCTAAACATAAGTGAAGCCAGCTAAAAAAAGGGATTTTTAGTTCATCGGAAACAAACAAACAAAGTACATTCACCGCTATCATTAATATTGCTTAAAGTTACAATTGCTTCGAATTAATTGATTGACCTTAGATCATACTGTTTTCCCATATTCTAAGAGGCCTTTCTTTTGTCACTAACTCCCCTCAAATAACAAATGATTTGGGTCTGACGTACAAGTATCCTTGTCTTGAATCATCCCATATTCCGCATAATGTGAACAGCCTGATACGGTTTCTGTAACAATATATGTCAGTTCAAGCAAGGAGTATGAGATTAAGTTATAACCTCTTTTGTAGAACAGTTGATTTCGATGATAACGATAAGGCCGTTTGTTTATGGTACCAGGAAAAATATTTAGACTCAAGTATCCACTCTGAAAATTAGAAAGTAAACGAGACTGCAATAGGATATTAAACGCGTTTTATAGGTACTTACATTATTTCTTCTAAGTTTTAATGTTTAATTTTAAAGTATTAATAAACTTTACCTACACAAGTTCTTTTTTAGAAGTTGCTCACGGTGTACTGTCGCAAGTAATTAGAGCTTTTCTTTGCATAAGTAGTACTTATTCCTATTTATTTTTTAATTGACAAAATGACCTCTCATCAAAAACTGCACGATTGCTGATATAAAAAAAATAAAGGCATAAATAGTTTACAAAATATCCTGTTTATAATTAAATAGTCAAGATATACGGCTAGGTTGCTAGCTAAGAAACGTTAACGTATTTTCGGACATACTGTGTGTGTGTAAACGGCTTAATTCCCACCACACAACAGAAAAAATCAAAACATTTCTTTGAACCAATTCGGACAATAGGGATGTTTCCTGGGTATGAAAAGTTAAAATCTATTTAGTCCGTCAGTTAGATAATAAAAAAATATTAGACACGTATTTTTTTTATACCAAAACAATAAAAAATTACAAAGATACAGCGCTTTAAAGTTTCGGAGTGGGGGCTTATGACGCCACGCCTTGGTAAAAATTGTAGCGAGGAGTGACGTCACGCGTAAAAGAAAAAATACGTGTCCAATAAAATCCATTAATCAACCAGGAGGACATTAAAAAAAAATTAGGAAACATGCCTATTAATATTTTGACCCGTCTTATTTTACAATTATTTTTATTTATATAACTGCCTCCCTACATAAACACATGAACATTCAGGCAAGAAGTCTAAAGGGTAGTATCATTAATTAAACAATTTTTTTTAAAGTAATTTTCCTTAAAATTCGGTTGTCGGTCATGAACCGCCGATGACCGAATTTCTATAACATATATTGAAACTTGATACTCCAATTTCGTATTTGGAAAAGATATTAATAGCATACTAACACCACAGAAAAGAAATCCTTACAGTGTAGCCCTGGGTGGGCGTTATTTGATTTATGGTAAATAGGTAACGTGTCGAGAAGATTGCTTTTACTGAATTACAACTGAATGTACATATGTATTAAGTACTGTAATATCTATAAAATCCACATTGAGGACAAGCCGGCTTACTCCCAAAACTGATTTTGATTTTGATTCGAACTCGATTCTGTTCTCGATTCGATCCTGAATTGGTACTCCCGAACCAAAGTGAATCGAAAACCGAGATCCAGTTATTATCAAGTGTTATCAGCCTTGTTAGCTGTATTCTCACGATCTGGCGTTAGTGTCGGGTTCTATAGTACTTATCTCTGTTTCAATCGAATTGAAATCGAGTTATTACTTCAACTCGATTTCAATTCGATTGAAACAGACCTCGATGCAGTCGAGAGTAAGGCCCCAGAATTTCCTCCGTAGGTAATCCAATCGATAAATGGCTAAGAATTCTGATATACATACCAAAACCAGACTTAAGTCCATATTAATGCACTGCAAAAGCTTAAAAATATAGACAAAGTCATAGGGAAGAGCTTGTGTATTAAATACCTAAATTGGAGTTTGGATCATGTTACATGCAAATAAAAATGATACATTTTAATTCTTTCATTTTTGGACATTGGAATTTCGGCCGTTATTTTTTGCGTGATCACTGATCGCTCTTCGCAATCCTGATTCAAAATATTTTTATCCAATCGTTTATTTTATTCATATTAATGATTAATTTCATTCGCTAAAAGGGAGAGTAGGCGAACCAATAAATTATGCAAATGTTTAGAATTTACGATTGTCGAATGAATTCATATGATTAGATTTATGGTTATCTGTGAAAATTCGCGAGTAATATTAGTCTAATTGTAATAATTTGAACATTCGGAACCACTAGCTAACAAATTGTGGTGTTTGCATTTTTCATTAATTCAGTATTTTAGGAATAAGTGTGATTAGGTATTATAAACAGAAAGTAAAACGATATGCTTTACTCCACTTCAGATGGAACAAAGACTCATACAGAGAAGAAACGAGTATTGACACACATTGAACAACAGTTGGACACTACCCCAGTTGGACAACACATAATCTATACTTATCTATACTAATATTATAAAGCTGAAGAGTTTGTTTGTTTGTTTGTTTGTTTGTTTGTTTGTTTGAACGCGCTAATCTCAGGAACTACTGGTTCGAATTAAAAAAATCTTTTTGTATTGGATAGTCTGTTTATTGAGGAAGGCTATAGGCTATATAACATCACGCTACGACCAATAGGAGCGGAGCATAAATGAAAAATGTTGCAAAAATGAAAAAGCGTTGAAACTAAAACACGCGAACAAAGTCGCTGGGGACAGCTAGTAATAAATAGATGACACCACGTTTGCTCACTGCAGGTGATACATATAATTCAACCCTCTCTTTTTTGGGGGCTAAAAAACAGTACAAAACATTTGTTAGCTCATTAGTAAAAAGAGTATGTCTACGAAAAATACGAATGTATCTAAGCAAATACTACATTATGATCTATTAGTTAATTGAAAACCCAAACAACATCTCGTCTAATTAGCAATATTGGTGAAGCAAGCTAACAAAGAAAAACAAAAACATGTTACACTAATACCTACACATCAAAACCGGCCAAGTATGAATCGGACACACGAATGATGGGTTCCGTACCATTTTATGAAGCCCCTTAAATTTCTTATTTATTTGTTGCTATAGCGGATTAGAAATACACATTTTGTAAAAAATTCAACTCTGTAGCTGTAGTATTACGGTCCATGACAGACAGGCGGACGGAAGGACGGACGGACATCGGAGGCTTAGTAATAGGTTTCCGTTGGCACCGGCTACACAACCCTAAAAAAAAAGATAATACCAAAGAAGTACATAAAACTACGAGGAAATAAAAAAAGTTTTACTTAATCTTGGATTGGGAGAAAACCATGGTATATCTGCGTGAAATCAACGGGAAATAAGTGAAAACGAATTTGATTGAAGGGTTGATTCCTTGTATATTAAAGCTAGCATACTTTATCCATTCCATGTTAGAAGGTTGGGATCTAAAAATCTACCATACTTTGCTCTTTCCTTATTTATATTGCCAATATGAGACCCTAAAATAAGTAGAAGGCGAGTGAACATGTAAAAGGCTTTCCTGCGATCTATATTATGTTTAGATGAAAAGATTAGTTTGAAGACATTTTCATAATAATTTAACTCGAGTTTTATATTCTATTAGAGGTGGCTGAGAGATGTAAGAGCTAACAAATGTTTGAGATAAGCAAATGTTTGAGGCTTATAATTGATTAGCTGCGCCCCGCGGTTTCACTTGTGTGATAATAAAAAATGGTGATAATAATGATGATGAATAGCCTATGCGCTGTTCCAGGTAATAAACTATCTATGTACCAAATTGTATTCAAATCCGTTCTGGCCTTTTATCGTGATTGTGTAACAAACATCTATCCATGCATCCATTCAAACTCGCATTCATAATTTTAGTAAGAAGTAAGAGATTATAATTGTGAGATATGTTTATGAAAACACCCATGATGAGTCCTGAGTAAATTGCAATTGTATAAAGTCTCTGCAATTGAATCTCTATCTAACTCTCTCTCTCTCTCTCTATCTCTGCAATTGCAAAGACTTTTTGAATATCTTACTATTCAGGGTCTATTATAAAAAAAAACGTTATTGCTACTCTACTTGTACCTTTATTTAGAACTCGCGTTTTTATGTTACATACCATCAGATCCCATCGGACTATGAGAGTGCACTTGTGTTTGCGCACACGTTTGAGCAAATAAAACTCTTGTGTAAATGTCTGATCTCACTTGAGATTGGCCGCCGATTGCAGGCCGAAATTCGGTCTGGAGCATTTACTTATGAAATAACATTTATTAGCAGTCAGAGTAAGAATCACAAAACAAATGGCCAAAAAAAAGTGCAGACAGTAGTGATAACTTAAACAATTGCAATCTAAATATATACATACTGTATACAAAGGTGGAAGTAAACGGTATGTGTCGCGAGTTCAAAAAATGCCCAACACGCCTAAAGAAGTTTTCATTTCAAAAAGCTATATCAGGCACAATATCTAGATAAAAACGCAGTAGGCGAAATACGAAAATAGCGAATAAATCAATTTGCGGGCATCCGTTCGGAAGTGAATAAAAAGGTCGGTTGTCATCCACTGTCCCCTGATTGATCGGGAGTGCCTTGTTTTTATACACTTAGACCCAGATACGGCTGTTTGACTTGTAAATTTTAAAACTGGCTCCGTATTATGACAATGTAAATTTTGAAATCAATAGCATTAAGATATTAAATAAAAATAAAATCATGGCATATCTAACTACGTAGTAACTACGTACAAAAACGCTTAATAATGGGAAGTTAACATTGTAAAAAATGATTCCCTGTTTATTTTAAAGCGAATAAGTGTATAAATTGAAAAATAAAACATATTTAAACGATATCACCATCTTATTTGACTTTTGGCACTCTTGAGAGCGAATCCTTCTATACTTATATTTCTTCTGGTCTTAAATTTCAAAATTGTAATGTGTCCCATGACAAAAAGAGATAGAGCTATACAAATAGATAGCAGCATCTCTTTTGAGCGACGGAACTATGGCCTTTACATTTATCGACGTAAAGTATTCAATTTTAAACTCCTTTAAGTTGCATAAAAGGCGTGTAGAGCTATTTGCATGCAGTGATATGAGCGGAAACGGGCTATGAATAGGTTGTGTGAAGGTATGTGAGAATGAAAAGAGTTAGTAGTGAGAAAATATATGAAAGAATGTATGAGTTTTAACAAAAATGAAGACCTGCATTTTCAAGATAATAAACTTCTACAACTGATTAAACTGATACCATGAACTTTTAAATTTTCTATTATTATTATTCTGGGGCCTGTTGGTCTAGTGGTTAGTGACCCTGACTGCTAAACCGGAGGTCGTGGGTTCGATTCCCACCCAGGACGAATCTTTGTGTGATGAGCACGATCATTTGTACTGTGTCTGGGTGTAATTTATCTATAATATGTATGTATTCAGAAATATATAAGTATGGTTATCAGTTGTCTGGTTGCCATAGCACAGGCTCTGCCTAGTTTGGGATAGAGGTGAGGATTAAAAGTTTAAACGTTTAATTTAATACATTATTTTTTTTTAACTATTAACATCAATAAATAATTTTGACATAATCGTTAAAAGTTATAACGCAGTTCGTAGGCACAACAAAATAAGTCGAGAGTTTTATTTAATCGGCGCCACTTACACTTAGTAAGAGTTTATGACGTTAAATGTTAGATGGCGTTGTCAATAACAGCAAGCAATAGTGATCATTATTACGTCTTGATTTCTTAAATTATAAGACTTAAATTGCTTGGCATAACAAAAATAACTTTTAACATCTTGTCGCGAGTTGATTTAAAGAACTTTGAGTCATAAGTCGCTAAGGATACGGTTTGTTATTGATGCAAAAATAAATATAACTTTTAATGTTTCATATTGTTCAATAGCAAACGGTCACGCAGCTAATGTTTCTAAACGCCAATAAACTGTAAATTGTTTTAAATGACAAAAGTATGTTATTTTTACTTATTACAAATAAAAACAATTTTTGATTAAGATAGTATATTATTTATAGTTAGTTCTCAATATTATATTCGGCAACAGATTAAAAATACTTAACTTTTAACTAACAACAGGCTTTCAATATTAACAATCTAAAGAACTAAATTAACGTAAACGTTACCCTTGTTACCGAAACTGATAAACGTTATCCGTTATATTTTTAACATTTAACTTAACACGTTATATTTAATTAACAATTAATTTTTAACAATTATTTTTTTTTAACTTTTAATCACATCTCTAGTTTGGGATCAGATGACCGTGTGTGAGATGTCCCAAGATATTATTATTACAAGTTATTATTGTTTTTTTTCTGTGTTTAGCTGTGTTAAGTCTGCTTCCAATACCATAGTTATAGATAAAAAAAAATACAATAGCTCCACCTCTTAACTGGCTAATGCGGTATCCCTTGGTAGACTCTTAATTTGGAAGACAACTTTTAGTATAATAGTGTCCAAATCAGAACACTAACTTCTTTGTAGAATAAAGGATGCCAGAGCCAGAACGACAAAAAATCTAGCTCAAAATGAAATCCAAGTTCCAGAATATTATTCGTTTTAATTTAATTTTCTCAATGGAAACCTTTAAGGACGTATTTTCAAAATTGACAGGCATAGAATCGCACTACTACATTGACATGAGTCATACTCACAAGTGTAGGCACGGTTTGCTGCGGTTTTTATAATCAAGTGAACTAATTTTGATACTTTGTTTTTTTATTATTTATTTTTAATACGTACATAGGTATAGACATTTTTTCATTTTTTTTCCTATTGCTGTCTATATTTTCTCTAAATATTACTATAAAAATACCTACTTCAGTGACTGAAAGCCTTCTATTAGTAGAAAGATTGCAGTGTGGAATTTGGGCTGGTTTTGTTATTTATAATGAAACTGAAGATGAGGGTGTACTTCGGTGTCTGTTACTGGAACTCCTCGGCTAGTCCATATGTACCGAGTTTGGGCTCGTTTTCCTAGTTATGAAAAGACCTTACTTCCGTATTTGATGGAGTGACCTGAAGAAAGAGGTACTTTGATGATTGTTAGAATAATAAATTAGACGTAGTCAATTCTTTATTTTTAGAATATTTGTTTGGATATGTGAAGAATGTGTTTTCCCAAATGTCCAATATATCTCGGCATCTACAATACCAATTGAGATATGAAAGGTACACAATGCCGCCAATTCCCTTGTACGCTAACTAAATCAAAATTAAACCATTGCTATTTTTTACTAACTTACAGCGTGACAAAAGGACGGCAACAGGTAACAACTAACTTAGAAGTGTCAAATCAGTTTTCGCCTTGAAAAATACTGTTTTAATGTAGTATTTGTATGAGAATTGTAATAATAATATGATATGTAGTCGGGGTGGGTAAGTAATTGAGTAGAGCTTTTGAAGGCTTAAACTTTTATTAACACTGATTACTATTTTGTACAATTTAAATACGTACGACACTCTGAACTGCCTACCGGATACTGGTAGCGGCCTATTGTAACACTCGCACATGCGCAGCCGCCGCGCTGTGATTGCTTGAAAGCGCATGCGCGGAGTATGTTCATATCATCGTTACTTCGCGTAACGAGCAGGCGCTTTACCTCGGCCCATACGTTTAGGGAGAAAGCGCCGTTGAAAGTTGAAAGTTCATTATGATGATTTTTTTTACAATATATCTCTTAATTCAGCATGCCTTTTGGCATAGGCCTGCTCCAACGATTTCCATTGTTGTCTATCCTGAGCAACCCTCCTCCACATTGGTCTTGCTGTTAGCTTAATCTCTCTGCGTCCATCCCTCGGGTACCATTCAGATACTGCTTTACTTCATTTTCCTTTTGTGTCCCACATCATATGACCTCCCCATCTCCATTTTTGTTGTTCGACTCGAGTCAGTATGTCAGTAAGTTTAGTTCTTAGGCGCAAAACTATATTTCTGACTCTATCTTGCCGTTTACATCCGCATACTTCTTTCCATTACCCTTTGTGCTATAACTAGTTTTTCTCTCAATACCTTTGTGAGGGCCTACGTTTCGCAGCCGTACGTCAGGCATGGGTTGATAGTCTTCATTTTCAGTGACATGGCTAGGTCTTTTAATTTCATTATTTCTTTAAGTGACCAATATTTCTTCCCCCCGGAAGCAATTCTGAGGTTGATTTCCTTCTAGTAGTTCGTTGTTGCTCTTGATGTCTCTTTTTTGGAAGTTTGTCATTAATTTTGTTTTGGAAGCGTTCATTTTTAAGCCAACTTTTTTGGACTTTCTTCAAGCAGCACCAAGTCGTCAGGGAATCTCAGATGGTACATTTTTGAACCGTTTATATTTATGTCATAATCGTCCCAATTAAGTTTTCGAAATACATTTTCGAGTACTGCGGAAAACAATTTTGGGGAGAGTTGGTCCCCCTGTCTCACGCCCGTCGTACATGAAACTCCTTGCCTAATATCTCTAGTTGAATCCTAGCCTTGATATTTGAGTATATGCACTTTATAATTTTGATATACATGCTTGGTATTCCTTGGTGTTCTAGGCTTTTCCAGATGTACTTATGGCTCAGGCTATCAAAAGTCTTGGAGTAGTCTATAAATATAGTATAGTATAACCTTGGAAAATATTTTGTATATATTAGATGTAAGACATATAAGTCTGTAGTTTTCTATGTTTTCTTTATCTCCTTTTTTATACAATAAAACAAAATGAGATTCAGTCCATTGTCTGGGAATGCTACCAGTTGTAAGTATATCATTGAAAATGTTTGTAAGCATGGGTGTCAAATCTTCAATAGCACCTCTCAAGAGCTCATTTGTGATTTTTTCTTTCTCTTATCTTTTTGCTAACATCTACAATAAAGTTAATATTGACTTTTTTTGTTCCTTTTTTAATTAGTTCTTTTCGTTCACTGATTAGTTGCATGGTATGTTCGCTCATTTGATATTTGCTTTTGTTTCTTGAAGAAAAGCTGCAGTATAATTTATTTTCAAGGATGTCATATTTCTCAACTGCATCTATATCATTATTAGTCTATTTTTCAAATTTATTGGTTTTTATGTGACTATGAGGATGTTTTGTTTGAAATTTTCTGGTGGAACATCGGTGGTTTGAATTAAAATATAGTTTACGAATAACAGTAGTATCTAAAAATTAATGCTTTAGGGTTGCTGCTTGTTATGTAGTCAATTTCATTTTTATACGTACCATCCGGGGATATCCAAGTCCATTTGTTTTAATGATATTTTTTTAAAATTGAGTTGATGATGAATAGGTTGTGTTCCATCCAAATTCAACAACCTTTGTCCGTTTCGACTTCTCTTGCCATATACAAACTTTCTAAGAACATGTTCATTCCAGTTTTTTCTTTCTCCAACCTGAGCATTAAAATCGCCCAATAGAACTATGTGTTTTTCTAAATTATTTTTCACAGCCAATACTAATTCATCGTAGAATGCTTCGAGTACTGTTGTCTCTGCTTGCTCAGTTGGTGCATACACTTGTATGATGGACCAAGATTTTTTATAACTTGAAATTTTATATTCAAAATTGCTATTCTATCCGAAATGCCCACGAGTTCTAGTATGCTCTTTTTAGTGTATTTTTTATTGTGGTATAATATTTAGTTACAGTGGTCTTAAATTTTTTCGCCCAATCTGCGCAATTTACTTATACCAAGAATGTCATATTTAATGCGTTCTAAGGATTCTTCTAGTTCTAATAAACTTTCTTGTGTTCTGAGGGTTCTCGTATTTAGGGTTGCAATGCGATAAACTTATCTCTTTGTTCGAGGGTGGTGATGATGATGAGAATTATAGTCGACGAAACTCAATTTGACAGCTCTAATTTTCATCCGGAAATATATTAATTGGGACCACTTCTGAGGTATACCAAATCTTTATCTTTATCTGATTTTACGGAAAACGTGTCCAAACTCAGCTCACCTAGTTCTAATTGTCGAGGAGTTTCAGTATCAGTCTCAGAAGTACACCCTCAGGTTACTCCATCAAGTCCGAGACTAATAGGCATTTATGAATTCTACTTACTTTTAGTGAAATAAAATATCATAATAAAAATATGTAAATATAAAATAACCTTATCAAGTATCAAATTTGGTTTATCGAATATTTTGTATTTATACAGCGATCTTTTCAACACAAAAATCTGCAAAAAGGCGATACAGTGTCCGCTCACGAAGGCGGCCGGCCGCCGATTGAGATCTCATTCAAAATGTTTCTGACAAGTCAAGACGGCAACCAAAAATAAAATAACCCCTAATACAATTGATTAAGATTCATTCGTAATGTCAAAATAAGCGAAAATATAGGTCACGGGTTTTTAATTTTTTCTGCGTCTATTTGTGATATTTTGATATATTTGTTCTCAAGAAATTAAAGTTTAATATGTCTGCATACGTACACTATTTTTAGAAATCTTAAAATATGTAGATAATAGGACAAAAAAGGTACTAAAACTTAACCCTAAAACGTACATTTTGTGAAAGATGGCAACGGAAGATCGTTTTTGCACTATAAAAATCTATATTTTTCAACATAAATGCCTCAACAATTTACAGATAAAGAGTCAATTTATGCGTGCTAGTTATTATTTATATTTGATTTGGTCTAGTTTAGTCACAAAACGTACTCAAAAATAGCATAAATTTGCCTAAATTGCAAACGCACCCTTAAATCTTGGAATTAGTCCAATGAATAAAGACTTAGGTTGTTCGGAAACTTTTTTACAATTTATATTCTTTATTTAAAATTTGAATAGCAACGGATTGTTTTATCTGAAACTGTTTCGATAGGATAGTTGAACTGTCAAACGAAGATTGTTTTTTTTTCTTTTTATGGTTTTATTGCTTTGTGTAGTTTCTAAATCGATGGCCCCACAGAATAAACGTGTAAGTCAAAAACCACAACTTTTCAGGAAAAAATAAAAACGATTAAACTTGAATAATTGTTGTTTGGTAGTATATAGGTTTAAACAAATTATATCAAATTAAAGATAAAAAAATATATTATTACATTAGATATTTATATTTTTTTTAATTTAAACGGTTTTCCGACAATTTATGAAAAACCATATTATATTTTTATTCTTGTGAATTTCCATGACTAGATAACAGTAAACTTTCATTACACGGTTATTCGTGTAAAGTGTCAACAAACAAAAACTAATAATATTGTATTACACTATTATTCGACAATAATCAATTTTCTTTAATACCTAGTTACAAGCATAAGCACGGTTGTTTACAGTAACTTACTGTATGTTTGATTATTGTAAAGATAAAATGCATTTATATCAATGTTCATAAGATCGATTCTCATTTATGTAATGTACTTTTGTCATTGCATGGTGTAATAATGTAAACTTAATTAATTATGTGAAAGGGTGAAATTAAACGAAAAAGGTTTAATAAAATAAGAATATAATCAAGTAACTATCTACTTGTATAAACACTAAATAATAATCACAATTTAAACAACTTAAATCTCTTTCATCATTAGGAAATAGCTACCTATTAGCTTCAACTGATAACAAAAAAAAAACCGAATCATATCGTAATCTAAAATACTTAATCTTCCTCGTCACTATCATTGGTCTGAGGACCCTGTTGCTACCAGAGCAAATTTCAGTGCTTTCATACGTTTTTGCCATACCTATTATTGGAATCAAAATAACAGCTCCTAAATGAATTTTAGGATCCATTCATGTTAAAATTTTATCCGTGGTGCTTGACAACTGGGCCTAACTCAGTTGTCTTTTCTTTTCTTTGCCTATGGCCTATCTTTTCTTTTTGTCTCCCGCTTGCAATTGAGGAAAGTGGAAACTATTTTTTCCGACTATAGGACTATAGGAGGTATTTACTATTTCTGATTAATTTCGTTGCGGGTTCCAAGACAGTCAATTGTTTCCCTGGGACACACCGAGCTTAACTGTTTCGGTGGTATTCATTGGTTATCATTGTAGATCCTGGCTTACAGGAGTTGCAATGATGGGTATGTGTGGTGGGCTAGTCCCTATAAAAAAATATCATTGGTGACAGAGATCGAATTGTTCAAAGGAACTAAGTTTCTATAAAAAGTTTGGTAATGGTCTATTATGGCTCCTGAATGACACAAACTTATCAAATCCTTATGTAAAGGAAGAGGTATATACAAGTCTTAAGTTTTCAGGATCTTCAGTAGGTACTCCTCGCCGCCTTCTTGAATTAGATCTTACTATGATTTGCATCTCCCGTAATTCTTCTTCAAAACTATACCTGAAATAAACTGAATCAAGATGCTCGTGAGAGAAGTTTACTTCTTTTATTTTACTCCAGTAAATTTTATCGCCGTTATGGCGTCGCCGGTATACCGTTTATTATTGTTTTATGTCTTTAAATACAAATATCTGGGTGCTTGGGTAAATGAAGAATGGAACTGCGAACAAGAAATTCGGACCCGGATTGAAATTGCCCGAGCAACCCTCAAACGGATGGAGAATGTTTTGTGTAGCCGTAAATTATCCATAAAGCTCTGAGTGAGAATGCTACATTGCTACGTCTGGCCTGTGGTCTTGTATGGTTGTGTAGCTTGGACTCTAAAAGCTAGCACTCAAAGATTTCTCGAAGCCTTCGAAATGTGGTGTTATCGAAGAATGCTACGTATTAGCTGGACACAGAAAGTTTCCAATGTGAGAGTCCTCCAACGCGTCGGGAAAACCGACAATTGTTGCAGACCGTCAAAAAAAGGAAAGTTGCATATCTGGGCCACGTCTTGCGACACGACCGGTATCAACTCCTTCAGTTGATAATGATGGGCAAAATTCAAGGGAAAAGACGCGCTGGACGGAGAAAGAAGTCTTGGCTACGCAACATCCGCGAATGGACAGAAATCGCCAGCGTAGAAGAACTTTTTCGCTTGGCGCAGGACAGGAAGAAGTTTGCTGAGCTGACGGCCAACCTCCAGTAGTGGAGAGGCACTTTAAGAAGAATGTCTTTAAACCAATTCTTCCCTTTTATCAGCTCTTTGAAATCTATAAAATTATTCTGTGTAATTTGTTTTACTTGGTATTTATGCCCAGTAACTTTGGCATTCTCTATCAAACTATACATTTGATTGGGCGTGTAGGAGGCAATGCAATACTTTAATTATAAATAAAGAATATTTTAAAACTTTCATTCCACAATATTATGGCACATTAAGAAAAAAAAATGTATGCTTTATTACACGAATAAACGTGTAAGCTGCTATTATACAAAGTCGAAGAAATGCACCAGTCTTCTCAAAAGTTTTCTCGTTTTAACACGTTTATTCGTGTGAACTCGAGGACCTAAAAAGCGTTTAACAATAGCATATACTTTTATACTTGTGATAAAATTCCATGATTTTTCCCTAGAATAAAGGAATCAAATGAAATAATAGGCGTATTTTGAGTCAAAAATTTATAAAAAAAATTTAGAAGGTGCTGCATAGGTCAAAGAATCGGAAAATGCAACAAAAAAAAATTTGTGTAAGAGCTCTTGCACGTTTATTCTGTGGGGCCATCGAAATGATCATATATTTTAAATAGTCCTGTATCTATTTTCTCATGAATTTATACACTTAAATAATCCTTACTAGTATTATAAATGCGAAAGTAACTGTGTCTGTTTGTCCGTCGCACTTTCACGCCAAAACTACCGAACCGATTTAAATGAAATTTGGTACAGAGATAGTCTAGAGCCTGAGAAAGGACATGGACGTGAAAAGACATACTTTTTGCCGCTATAACCGACATCCACGCAGGCGGAGGCGCGTGAAACATCTAGTCATCTATAATCTCGTAGAGCTAAACATTCGTAAGGTTACTCATTCGTTTAATCGGAGTCATAATATTATTATCTAAATTTTGTGTTTGATTCAGATACTCTGATCAAACTCTGATAACCTACTCAGAGTTTATTAACTTCTATAACGTATATTCACACTTAGCACTCTACCTACATCTATTGTTGCCAGATCTTAAAACGGAAAAGCCGGACAAGCCAGCCAGTTTTTCCGGACATTCTGGTAAAAAGGCCGGACACGCTTAAATTTTTGTCATAGTAACTAAATCACCGTCGTTATTTTTAAAAAACGATACTTATTATCATTTACTATAAAATAACAGTCAAATTAAAAAAAAATAGAACGTAATAAGCCGGGCGTAAATTAGGCCGGACACGCAACCAAAATGCCTGTGTCCGGCTTTATCCGGACGTCTGGCAACCCTACCTACATCTAAGGCTGGTTTTATAGCTACGCTGTTAGACGCGCCGTTGAGCAGCGCCGCTGTTAGCAGCGCGCGTTTGAACAACGGTCCGCTGTAAAACGAGATTAGTACCGCGCGTTTCGCTGCTGTGTACAGTCGTCTACAAAATGAACATTAATGCGGTTAGAGTAGTGGCTATTTACCTCTTATGGAAAAGAAGGCAAAGAAGACTAGCTGTTGATTCTTATAATGGTACAAGGTTAGTGAGAGGTGAACACGTAAGATCTTTTTGCGATTTACGAGAAAATAGTCATAAATTTTATAAATATTTTCGCCTATCAATAACTAGTTTTGACGAATTACTCTGCAAGTTACAGTCCTCTTTACGACGATCCAGCTTATTTCGCATCCCCTTAACTCCAGAGGAAAAATTGGCGATCACTCTAAGGTAAATGAAATAAAATCGATATTATAATTCATGTTGTACTGTACTTAACAGCGCGTCTCAACAGCGTCACTCTAAAACGCATACTGATCGTATCGTAACTCGCGGCTCGCGACTCGCGGTAAGCTCGCGGCGCGCTTCGGCAGCGCCGGCGAACAGCGCGCGTTTACTCAACAGCGCTGCTCAAGCGCGTGGCTATAAAACGAAACTAGAACCCAGAACAAATCCGAACGCGCGCGCTTCAACCGCGCTGTCGAAACGCGTAGCTATAAAACCAGCCTAAGTAAAATTCTTAATATGTATATAATATGATTATTATTATTGCGTACATTTTAGACGTGAAAATTATTATCCAAAGTTTGTTGATGATAGATTGTATGTTTATTGATTAATTTTACATGTTTATATAAGTTTACAGTTGCTAATCAATCAATATGTTTTTGATTGATTAGCAACTGAACTTACATGAGGTCTGGATATCATCAGGCTTATATCCCTTGAAATGTAGGGAGAGTTGTTAAAAACATTAAACGATTATACTCACGCGAGGCTATCGGAGATTTCCAATAAAGATCAGGTCTAGCAGTACACAACAAAAAGTTTGGTAAATATTAAATCATTTAAATATTAAATACAAAAATGTTATTACGTTAGGTTTTTTAAAAAATTTCATACTTAATTTAAATAGTTTTAAAACTAACTTAAAACAAAACTAAATTCTTAACTGTTAAAAAAAGCTTAAAAATGTCGTCGAAAAATTCATCCACAATATTTCGTTAAATTATTTTATTAAAGTGAACAAAAAGTTAATGATTTTAGGTGCACTATTGCGACACTATTTGGCCATTTCGTATCGGTGCGAATTTCAGGGGACGAGTGGGTACTGACCCTTTCACACAAGTTTTGACTAACAAAAATCCCGAGTTTCACTTTGTGTACCATTTTACATATAAAACAAACTCGGGTAAGTTACAACATTTATAACTCGAGATCTTTGATTTCTAGGCTTTGAATCTCCACCACGAATAGCAGAATAACGATAAAACCATCAGAAAAAAATACGAAAAAAAAAAGTCTTAGGGAAACGGGGAATACTAACCCGGGTAAAACTGCGAGCCATCGCTAGTTTTACATAAATAGTTCCGTATTTGTACCCTCTAACTTAATCACACAAATCCACACAGTGATCCTACTTAACACCTATCATTACTCTTAAATCAATCAAAACCAGTCTATAATTATTGCACAAAACAGTAGCTACAAATGATAAATTGATTTCAACGCCCACATGCTCACTAATTTGACTTTTATTGCCAGCGTGGGTTGAACTTAGTTTATCTTACATTTAAAACGAGGATAACTATTTGATACATATTAAGTGAGGTCGCGATCGCGAGACATATTAAAGTCAAGGGATTGAAAAGTTTACGGCTTGTACTTAGTAATTTTTCAGTACAATCGTAGTCATTTCATACAAAAGACGGACAAGTGCGAGTCGGACTCGCGCACGAAGGGTTCCTTACAATTATCTATACAAGAGAGTGATCTTATAAGGGTTCCTTTTTTACCTTTTGAGGTACGGAAAGGCTTAAAAGATCAATATTATGCGTCCATATATGAAAATACTTGCATAGGAATTTGACCTGTATTTCATGTTGTCCTTTGATAAATAAAAGCAAAATCGTATGAATACAAGAATATTTTAAAGTAAAAAGTATTATATATTCACATAATATATATACGATTGTGTTTCTTACTCTTATTAAGATATGGATCGTTTTCCTATGCGAGTATTTTCAGTTGCAGTATTTCAAGTTCTTTATGGAGTATCCATCATCTCTGCTTACTTTGTTTCCTAATAAATAATTACTGTGTATAAATAGGAACAACGTACGTATTATTCAAACTTAACACAATACAAATAATACAATCGGTTAGAATATTATTTTGAGTAAATTAAAAGCCCATATCCATTGCTGTATTTTGATTGATTATGTAAATAAACCCAATACATATAATGTAATGTATATAGAGCATTATGTTTGGATTCAACATTGCTTTGTAGTAAATATAACCTCTTTTCTTTTGTAATATGATCCTATTTGTGGATTACAAACGAGAGATCTCGGAGGCAT
This sequence comes from Diachrysia chrysitis, assembly GCA_932294365.1. Lineage (NCBI taxonomy): Eukaryota > Metazoa > Arthropoda > Insecta > Lepidoptera > Noctuidae > Diachrysia > Diachrysia chrysitis. The sequence goes on from OW028664.1 coordinate 8,063,205, forward strand.
TTTTAACATAAAAACAAAGCTAAAAAAGGAGGGTAAAATAAAATTTGTGAAGTAAATGGAATCAGGTTAATGTTTTATCATGATTGCGAAAGTGAAAAGAAAGGGAGAATTGGGACTAATCAACAGAAAGAGATCGTTCCGTGAACTGTAAGCAGTCTATCCTTCATCCTCTGTTAAAGCTAATTGTCACGTGCTTAGAGCAATAAATAAGTAAACTATAGAGCGCCCATATCGAGTATGAACTGCTGGCACTAGTATGTATATGTAAAATAGTAAAATTAGTGTGAAAACAGAGCGCACCGATTCATTAGGCGCTTTGATGTGACTCTTCATGGTGGATTGCAAAGCCTTCCTGTTTGGTGGCCAGTTAATTAAAGAAACATAAATTAAGGTGGTTTTAGCCGGTAAGAATACCCTATGTCTTCTCCAGGTTAAAGGAATACAACGAGATTTGCCACCAAATAAAAAAGCTAGAATTTCTTTTACGTTCCAATTAAAAACAACATTTTAACAAATTTGTTGATTGATTTAATTAATATGATTAGGGACTCCTATTGAGTCTGAAACTAGTCAGGCAATTCCGAGAATATGCGTGAGTAAACCGTTTTGTTATAAATGATGACATGATGATAATGACGAATGCTTCTAAGTTTCTATACACTAAATGACTTAGGACTGATTTTATTAATTTTTATATTATACTTATTCTAGGTATAAGATTGTATTCTTGAGATAATTTTGAATTGTTGACAGTTCTTCCAAACAATCTGTTAGCCGTAAATTTTATTCCACGTATTAAAAATATCTGGCGTTGGTAAAATCAGCTATAAGTCGTTAATTCCATAAACGTCAGTAAATAGATTTGTAATGAAATCTGTTCTGTGTGATTGAAAAAATACACCGAATTAACTTTGTAGTAAACAGCACTGGCTGTCTATAAATTACTTTAGAGTTTTGTAGCGTTAGTTTATGGCTAATAAATTATTTTTACGATTAGATGCGGCGTTGTTAATCAATTATAACTGCTGTATTGAGCAAAAACGGAAAAAACTGTTTTTGTTATTTGGAACAAATTGTAATATTTTTATTTTTGCATGTAAGTAAACAAATTTATGCTAAACAAATATTTGGCATATTTGTTTACTGCAAATATAGGTTACAAACCTATTATTGGTTTTCCCTATCAGGAATTCTGTGTCTGTTTATAAATAATTTGACATTTGTAATTAAATACAATAATAGAAGGAAAAACCTAAACCTCAGGCAGGACGCGCCAGTCGCTTTACCAACTAAGCTACCGAGGCCACTGCCGGGAAGTTTAAATTTTGCCTTCTATTTTATTACGTCTTTTAGGGCGACGTATGCGACATCTAGTGAACCAACCTTACGGATGTCAAGATTCAGATGTCCGAGAGATGATGCAGCCCAATACTTATTATTTTAATAATTTGTTACGCATTAACGCATGCGGAGCGAATATTTGTAATTACACATTGACATTTTTGGTTTTTTATTGTAGGGAACACTATTTACAGATATGAATAACAATAAGCGTAAAAATTATATAGAATTTTACTTTGGTCACTAAAAACATAGTTGTTAAATTTTTAGTGATATTCATTATTAAATCATGACCGCAGTTGCATCGGTCAAGGTCATCAGTTAAGTGCATTAGTCAATTTAAGATATAAACAATTTATGGTCGCAATAAAACATCACATCGGTCTGATAGTTCATAAAAAAAGCCATACTGATTATCATAAACATTCCCCTCTGTTAACATGACTCATGGGATTGAAGACATATTATGGTATTTTCCCTTTATTTGCAATAAAAACTAAACAAGATTAAATTTACATTAAGTCTCCGTAACACTCAAACAAGACTGAACAAGTGAACATTAAAAACTCATTTGTACATTTGAGAAGAATGAATGCAAATTCGCAAGCGAATGCGACCTGTTTAAAAAAAAAGAATTCAAATTCAAACTTAAAAAAAGTTAAATAATAAACACCACAATGTTCTTCGTTCGTTTCGAATTCGAATAAAGAACGTCGTTTGTTTTGGATGCAAACATAAAGAGAACGGATTTTTTTTAGTAAGAATACTAAGAATGCTGTGAGTAAGCGAATTAATTTAATTAAATCAGTTTGTTATTACATTTATTATAAGTTACATACTTTTTATGGAGGTAAATGAGCTTACTTTTCACCTTGCGGTCGTATGGTAATGATGGTTGGATTTAAACACCTGTATTATCAGAATAACTGATGGTTTAGTGCTAAGCTGTAATACTTTCTCAGAATAAAGAAGGCAGTAGGTATACAACGCAGGTAACAAGGCATGCCATTCAGTTCATATTCGTATGTAATTGTACATAACTGATTTGAAATTTAATTTAATACTAAGTGGATAAGCAGAATGCACGCATGTGATAGGCTCCAATGCGTTGATGTTAACGGTAGTAAGTCCGCCGGACTACCTGTTAAGCTAGGTGTGCCCCAGGGTTCAATACTAGGCCCGTTTTTGTTCCTAGTTTACATCAACGACTTACCATTCTTTTTAAAAGGCAAATGTGACGTCGTACTATTTGCAGACGACACTTCTTTAATTTTCAAGGTAAATAGAAATAGAGATGATTTTAACGAAGTAAATACTACACTCACTCAGGTTACACATTGGTTTTCAGCTAATAATTTAGTTTTAAACGCGAAAAAGACCAAATGTGTTAAATTTACTATGCCGAATGTTAAAAATCTCGGTCCAAATATTATTATAAACGGTGAGGTATTAGAGACTGTAGACTCAACGGTTTTTCTAGGCATTACCATTGATACCAAACTTAATTGGTCGGCACATATTGCGTATCTGGCAAGTAAGCTCAGCTCTGCAGCTTACGCCGTTAGAAAAGTTAGACAAATCACTGATGTAGACACTGCTCGTCTTGTTTACTTTAGCTACTTCCATAGCATAATGTCCTATGGTATACTGTTGTGGGGTAAGGCGGCTGATATAGAAACCATTTTCATTCTTCAAAAACGAGCTGTTAGATCTATTTACCAGCTAGGCTCTACAGTTTCTCTTAGGGAGCTATTTAAGGAGATAGGTATTTTAACTGTAGCATCGCAATTTATTTTTGCTAATATACTTTTTATAAGGCAAAATGTTCACCTTTACAAAAAGAACAGTGATATTCACAACATTAATACACGTAGTAAACATAAGTTATGTGCGACATCACACCGCCTGCATAGAGTACACAATTCATTTATAGGGCTTAGTATTCGCTTCTATAATAAACTCCCTCTCAATCTGTTAGAGTTACCCTACAACTCATTTAAATCTTATATTAAAAATAAACTTTGTGAAAAGGCCTATTATACTATTAATGATTATTTAAATGACAAATGTAGTTGGTCGCCGTGATAGACACAAGACGGTTCTGTGTGGTATATTATCTTATTTACTACTGTACGGTACTATTTAATTTGATAGGCATACACTCAGTATGTAACAATATGTTACCTATTTTGTTTTATTATTAGTACGATTATACGTATGTGTATTGTATTTTTAAATTCTTTACATTGTTTTGGAATGTATAATTATATTAATTATAAAATTTCATTATGTAGCTATCAATTCCTTCTTTTAGGGGCAGTGCAGTAAATCAGTGTTTGGAGTATTTTCATTCAATGCATACTTTTTTATCTTTTTAAAGCCGGCAGCAGTTTCGTCATGCTCCCTTAGTTGTCATTGCCTGCGGTGGCGTCTTGGGTCGGGTCACCTCCTTCCCTCTAATATGGCGAGGGAGGTGATGGCTGATCCTTGCGTCATACTCGTGAACGGGTGCTGCTTGCGGTGACTGGTCGTTCTGCTGACTTTGGGCTCTGTAGATTATACTTTTAATTTCATAGTACCTATTGTAGTACCTATCGACCTCAAACACTTGTTTATTTGCGCAGTCCCTAAATTATATAACTATTATTATTGTATTCGAAATGACAGCGTGCTGCTGGGGAGTTTGTTGCGCCGTTTCTTCTCCACAGCCAGAGCACTTAGGAAGCGGTGAAGGGTGGGCGAATCAGGGTGCTGTCCATTGTATTGACGTTCTGAAAGTGCTACTTTGTAGCCTAGTTGGAATAAATGAGTTTTTGATTTTGATTTTGATTTTGCACTTAATCGTACAAATAAAAATAAATACTAAATAAAAAAAAAAATCAATAATGTACGTACTGCTTGTACCTTTTCGCACATTCATTCACGATTATTCAAGCGTATTAGTTTAAACTTTATAAAAAACCGGCCAAGTGCGAGTCAGACTCGCGCACCGAGGGTTCCGTACAAACCTGTAGGTATATAAGTAAAAGTTATGGTATTTTTATTGCTTATTTTTTTTTGTTAATCGCATAACAACGTTTGCTGGGTCAGCAAGTCTAATATATAAAATTCTCGTGTTGCGGTGTTTGTTTCCAAACTCCTCCGAAACGGCTGAACCGATTTGCATGAAATTTTGTGTGCATATCGGATAGGTCTAAGAATCGGCCAACATCTGTTTTTTTTTTTAATCGCTGAACAACGTTTGCTGGGTCAGCTAGTAAGTTTATGATTATTAAAAAAAATATACTATGTGATGTAACTAAAAATTTAAGATTTTCGGAATTTTTCCTATATGTGTACTTTATAACGTTGCTTCATGCCAAATTTCAAGATTCCAGGTCGTCTGGAAGTATCCTTTAGGTTTTGATTCCCTTGCGAGTAGTTGCGAGTTTCAAAATATGCGGCTTTAATTGCTGTATCTTTTGATTGCGTTGACGTAGAAGTTTGATTTTGTTACAGCTTAAAGATATTATAGACTTGAGTATTTGTTAAGAATTTCAATATAATACCACTACGCGTTCATGAGTAAAGGGGTAATAAGTTTAAAATTATTAAAAATATTTTTATTATATGATGTAACTAAAAATTTATGCTTTTCGCAATTTTTCCTTTATCTGTGTTATAAGACGTTGCTTCGTACCAAATTTCAAGATTCTGAGTTCACGGGAAGTACCCTGTAGGTTTTGATTCCCTTGCGAGTGTCGAAAATTTGCGGCATAAACGGGAGTATCTTTTGATCGCGTTGACTTAGAAGTTTGATTTTTTCACAGCTCCAAGAGACCATAGACTTGAGTATTTGATATGAATTTCAGCTTGATACCTCCACGCGTTCCTGAGAAAAAAGGTCTTGACAGACAGACAGACAGACAGACAGACAGACAGACAGACAGACAGACGGACAACAAAGTGATCCTATAAGGGTTCCGTTTTTACCTTTTGAGGTACGGAACCCTAAAAACAACTCGTATAAAATTATTCTGTATCAACCTTATTTTACTATACATAATACACACTAAAAATAAATTCTTAAAGTTGTTTAGTACATTACCCTTGCCTTTGAGAACTAAAAAAGCATCGTTGACAGTTTTGACATAATAGTAATACTCTCTTATTTTTCCCGGGCTTTTTCGTATTTTTTTATTTGGTTAATGGTATTATAAATGTAAATCAAAGTAAATATATGACCATTTAGAAGCAAATAACATTTGAGTTACTGGTAAGGTCAGAAAACCACTTAGTTAAAGTGCTTACCAGTTATTGACCGGAAAAAATAACGTAAGTCTCAAATAAGGTTTTGCACAGGCGAGGATAGATAGAGAATTTTTCCAAGGTTTTGTAAAAGTTATAATATACGACAAACATAATTATAATATTTAATCAAAGTAATATACTTAACCTAAAACATTTATAGTTTTTTCTTTTTTCAAACTATGTTAAGGTCAGTTTGAGTCCAGTGTCCAGTTTCAGCCTTTTTTTTTTTTGGAAGATATTTACGCAGTTAGCCTGAGCGCAGGCTTTGACTGCTTTACCGGACTTTAACCCAGTTTCAGCCGAATACCGTATTTTACATAGAGCGACTGCCTATCTGATCTCTACAACTCATTTCTTCCGTATTCCTTGGCAATGAAGAGTTATGATTTATGAAGGATTTTTATATCCTACAATAGCATGTCATCCCTCCCTCCTTTATTTCTTTTTTGGATGGTCTATAGCTTAGAGTATATATAAGCAAGTATAGAGTGCACGCTTCGTTAGTAGCTCGTTGTGCCGATTGTAAGCAAATTATTTGCTCTAAGTACTACGCTCGTTTACTGATTTAAGTAACGTCCCGTGTGACGACAGACGTGTATGCGAAAATATCAACGATTCCGATATTGTTAGGGTAACATTAGGCTTGGAAGTTATATTAAGTACTAATCTACTACTGTCCCCCGCGACTTTGTTCGCGTGTTTTAGTTTCAACAGTTTTTCATTTTTGCAACATTTTTCATTTATGCTCCGTTCCTATTGGTCGTAGCGTGATGTTATATAGCCTATAGCCTTCCTCAATAAACGGACTATCCAATACAAAAAGAATTTTTCAATTCGAACCAGTAGTTCCTGAGATTAGCGCGTTCAAACAAACAAAGAAAACAAACAAACAAACAAACTCTTCAGCTTTATAATATTAGTATAGATATAGTGATATATAGTGATATAGTATAGATTCGGCGCGCTCTGTTTTGAAACTAATTTTACGACGACGCTTATTCACACTGGTGCTTACAGTTCACACAATGTTAGGTGCACTCTATAGTGTACACATTAGTACTCTAATGTCCATAGTCTCGCCATAGACAGTAATCTGCGCCCATTAAACAGGTTCACTACATTTGTATAGTAGTGCTGCGACATAACGACTTGTAGTGACGTGACACGAGGTTACTAACAGCCTACTGGCGGTAATGTCCGTAAGGGAGGTGAGGTCATACGGTAAGCTTATAGCGAGTTAAATAACATTATTTTGAATGACTTGTGTTTACTCCTAATGCTATTCTAGGGAATACTAACTTTTAAACTACTAGCTTGAGCCCGACTAGTTTCAGACTCAATAGGAGTCCTTAATCATGAGCTCATGTGGCAGTTCGACTCGGTACACCGCTGCCGCCGCGCCAGCTTATGATTAAGGACTTCTATTCAGCCTAAAACTAGTCGGGCGATCCCGTGAATACACGTGTGTTAACTGTCAATATTTCTAAATAACAACGATTTGATGTTTGTATGTGTGTGTGGAAACCCCCCGCGAGACAGTGATATAATTCATTAACTACTAGTATAGTAGGTAACAGTTAAACACTAATGTGGGCCACCTATATGCTAAACGCTATCCGCGCTCTGTATGACCGCTGCCCATTTCAATAAAACATCCTTTATAGAATACATTGGGTACCTACAAACGTCCATTGTCTATGTCGAAATTATTACTTACCTGTACAAGTTTACCAAGCGTTATAAATTGGGTAATATTTATTTAACGGGTTTAAATAATAATAACTAAGTTTGTATGTAAATTGATGCCATGGACGCTTTAAAGGAGTAGTTAATAATTTGTATTAAGTAAGCACTTTTTTAGGGCTAATCCGCTTAATAACACTGTTCTAATTTTTTTTCTGAATTTTAGCTTTTAGTTGCCAAAGTATATGATTTGTTCGCATTTGGGAAGACTGAATGCGATTACAACTTTGTAAATTCAGGAACGATTTCATTGAGGATCCTAAATTCAGGATAGTGTATTAAGCGCATAAAAACATTTTTACATTATTTGTGTAGATTTCAGTTTTAAAAATAGAAATAATTACGAAATGCGCCGGGACTTTGAGGCTTGAGACGTCCCATACATCCCAATCGGATCCAAACCTAATTCGATCAAATACTCTATAAGATGGGTAGCAATACTATGTAAAAAGAGTGTTTCTATCTGCACTTTTCTTCTTTTTTACAATAAAATATCAAGATCATAAAACTTTATGTATACTTTGATTCACAAACATTTAATTCGATTGAATTCTAAGTAGAAGTCAACCAAAAATATAAATTTTTACTTATTAGGTTATTTTAAATATGCAAGGTATGATCAACATTACGACACACAAGGATGTCACTCTCCTCTTTTGTTTCATACTGTAAACATATCTATAAATTACTAAAGTATTATCGGTTTGCACCTTACAAAGTGTTTGAAACAAAGCCGGAACTAGGGATGCCTAAACGACTAATACATGCCTTTGGAACTGCATCTCTCTATCTCCATCTGTTCTATTCTTGTAGCGTCAGCAGATACAGCTGAAAATGAAATAAGGTATTTATTAAAAGCGGTTTTGAACATTTTAATTTATATACTACTAGCTTTTGCCCGCGGCTTTGCTCGCGTTAAGAAGTATTATTATTAATTAGGTATAGTTTTTGCGGCTTTACTTTTGTTTAGCGTGTCGAAAATCTAAGAAGATTTATACAAACTTTCATCCCCCATTTTATCTCCTTAGGGGTGGAATTTATCAAAATCCTTTCTTAGCGAATGCCTACGTCATAACATCTACCTGCATGCCAAATTTCAGCCAGATCCGTCCAGTGGTTTGGGCTGTGCGTTGATACATCACTATGTCAGTCAGTCACCTTTGAGTTATATATATTTAGATGATAATATATAAATGAATTATACACACAAACCTTCCTCTTAACTTCACTCTATCCATTGGTGAAAACCCGTTAATGAAAATTTAGTTAGTTAGTAGTTTTGAGTTTATTGCGTTCAGACAAATCCGGTGAGGGACTTTGTTTTATGATATTTATGTATATATATTAATAGATGCATAGATAGACAGATAAAGATTGATGAGCAATTAGTGTTAGAGAAATTTGTCACAATTTACAAGAAAAAATTGTTCTGTTTTAAATGCAACTTTAACACACCAATAAAATAAGTAAGATTTTTTTAAATAGGCACCTATACCAATCCTATCGAGCATATTAATTACTGTTTTTAAATAATAATAATAATATTTTTTTAAAATAAATAAATTAACTCTTAATTAGTTGGCATCTGTAACAAATGTATTTAAACAGGTACGCGATTCTGACGGAAGACAATATGTCTTATAGAGTAAGATCCCAGTGCCGCCAGACCTACGTCATTTTAGCAAAGCTAAAATTTCCATGATTTATAGTCTAGTATGTAGTTAGGAGAGTATGCGTACTTACTAGCTCGAAAGCGGGGCCCTTTCACAGGTAGCGCGAACTAAAGGTGTTTCAAAACTGTACTCACCTACGTTAAAGTAGAAAGGCTCATATTTAAATATATTTTTGACAATATTATCAAAAATAGATAATCGTTATTGCCAGACCGTTTCTGTGGGCCATTACTTCCGCCAGACGTTATAAAGATTGTTTAAAAATTAGGTAAACTACGTCATTTTAGCAAGCCTAAATTTGACATATATAACTACGTGGTACTATTTCCAGACTTTTTATAATCAGCCAGACCAATCCAATGGGCCAATTATTCTCCCAGACACCTCAAAGTTTCCCTGTGAGTGCGAGCGTGAGGGCGTTATTCGTGCGCTTTAATTCGATTGAGAACATTGGCACACTACATGGCTTTATAATACAGATAATTGAAATGATGGTTATATTATTTATTGAGCTTGATTAAAATTTTGAATAAATATAGTTATGATCATTCACAGATATTTAGATCAAATAAATTTAAAGCAATAGGTATGTATTATTTTTTATTAAAATTTTGATTGAAAATGTTACAATTGATCAAATCAAATCAAATCAAATCATTTATTTTTGCAACTAGGATAAAAAAATATCACTTTTACAAGTCACATAAAACATTTTTTTAGAGCTCGCTGGATTTGACAAATTAAGATTAAAAAAATATTATCTATTATGTTATTCATCTCCATTCTCTTCGTTGCTCGAGTTTCTACTTCCCTCATCAAATTCACATTCATATTGAATATTCAATTCATCTTCACCATCATGGTCATCGTCATTTGGCTCCTCTGTAAAGATAAATAATTTAATGAGGTTGCGAATAGCTACCAACATATAAAAATAATTAAAGTGAAAGTAAAATACCTGATTCATTTTGTAGTGAGTCGCTAACAAAACTGGGCAATTGATCACCATCAAACCAATTAAAATCATACTGACTATCTGTCAGTATCCACCCATTGTTCTCAGGGCTGAGGGTGCTGGGTTGCTTCTCATGAGCATTGTTCCAGATACTTGCAATATAATTTGCTCGACGAAACTGCTGCAATAGCTCACTTTTGCAAGGTGGTAAACTGCTTGCATCAAAATTTCTCAAATTGTTCCGGTTGAATTCTTCATTTACATTGACAACTGTATATTTATTAATAAAAAGTTGAAGTCGAGCAGCATCTACGTTAATTATTCCTGAAATATTGTATAACTCGCAGATAAATTTCTGTATTACATCAAATACATCTTCTTCTGTCTTTTTATCAACGAATAATTCAAGTTCACCGAATTTCGTAAAAGCTTGCTGATATTCTGGACATCTTTGCAGTATTATGAATGGTTTTTTTGGATTATAGTCACATCCTGTTATTGCATGAAAGCCTATTAAGCTCCTCCTACATAGAAACGGTCCCAAACGGTCATAGATCTTGGTTAAATCAACATATCTTTGATTGTTCACAGGGAAACTTTGAGGTGTCTGGGAGAATAATTGGCCCATTGGATTGGTCTGGCTGCTTACAAAAAGTCTGGAAATAGTACCACGTAGTTATATATGTCAAATTTAGGCTTGCTAAAATGACGTAGTTTACCTAATTTTTAAACAATCTTTATAACGTCTGGCGGAAGTAATGGCCCACAGAAACGGTCTGGCAATAACGATTATCTATTTTTGATAATATTGTCAAAAATATATTTAAATATGAGCCTTTCTACTTTAACGTAGGTGAGTACAGTTTTGAAACACCTTTAGTTCGCGCTACCTGTGAAAGGGCCCCGCTTTCGAGCTAGTAAGTACGCATACTCTCCTAACTACATACTAGACTATAAATCATGGAAATTTTAGCTTTGCTAAAATGACGTAGGTCTGGCGGCACTGGGATCTTGGACCATTATATATGTCACGCGTCAACTTGAGTCTAGGCTGGAACGTGTAAATATTCTTGTAAAAAATAATATTCGTTGTGCTGACGCTACTCTAGCATCTCAAAGCTCCGGATAACCACCTGCGCTTCGCTAACAGTCTTGTTACGAACACGGATAATCTGACGATCGGCAACTGAACGGACCAAATCGTTAACGATTTGCGAATATTATACGAAAAGTTATAGGAATCGTGACATTTTAAAAGACATGTCGAAGTATAGGCCTACAAATATACATACATACATACACTAGAATAAAAAAAACAAGTGTGCTTTAGATCACACGATTGAAATAAAACTTCTTTATATACGAAACGTAACGGGCTATGCAAGAAAGAGAGAAGGAAAATGTGTGCTCGCACCTCTCTCTTGCCCCTAAAGTAATATACGAAACGTAACTCCCTCTCGTTCTATCTTCACTAACTTATATCTCCCCCTCAACCTGCGTTTGCCTAGCCCAATCACACTTTTCGTAACGCTTACGCATTCACCTGCTTACTTCCCAAGTCAAGCGTGCGTAAAGAAGTTGGACTTCAAAAACACAACCCTTCTTCTGGCGCAGTCGGGTAAAAATAAAAAGCAATCATCACACGTGTAATTAAAAAACAGCACCGTTCAAACGTAACGAGGTCCAGTGTGAAATTATTAATCGTTGACACTTGAATGCCCCTTATTTCGAGCGATTGGTGTTTTCATAACAGGCTCTTTAAAAAAATTATTACTGGGTATAAATGGGGTACGTTTTTACCGTTGAACATACGTTTTTTCTATTTTAAAAACATTGTTCTGCACTAGGATTTTGATCTCTTGTGTCGTAATTAACCGGCCAACCGCGAGTTAGACTTGAGCCTGAAGGGTTTCATACCATCCTACAAGATTTTTGCCGTTGAACCCCAAAAAAAACACGTGAAAATATTTCCCGTTAACACGCATTCCGGCATTTTCTATTCGTCGATAAATCCTTCTAAAAAATTCCCAGCAATCAATTTAAGAAGGAAATATAATATATTTGTTCACATATCCTAAAAATTGTACACATAATATGTATTTTTATGAGAGCCACATATATATGATACCTACTCACACACACATATACATTCTCTCAAACACACATTTCCTCAGATACTTAAACTACCTGTTTTTTTGTTTCCTCTCAATGATTTTAAGTACTCTGAATTGATATATTTGTGTCCTTCATTATTGGCGTAGGTATTGTTTAATTTTGTATCTAAATTATTTCTGTAAGCTGTGAAGTTACCTTTTACAAATAAATAAATAATTGCAGGAGATATGTACAAAAATACAAAATACAAAAAAAACATTTTTTTTTGTCGGTCGTTAAAAAGCGTGTAAAAAATGTATGTTTTCTAATTTATAACTTTTATGTATGAAATATCTTAGATGGATGATAAAACTAAATAAAATAGGCTTAAAATTATTATGTAGCCCTAAATTAAGTACATCCATTAATTATCTTAAGTTCCTTGTCCAATGACACCACAAAAGGGTAAACGGTCTGGTTTGGCTAAGCTTCTGATGTCATTAATTACCCCCGTAAAGCCTGCTTTAGTCAGGGAAAATGTGTAGAATTATCCTTAACATCTAGTTCTGAAGTAATGGCTAGTCACTGTTTATTGGGTTGCAGGCACTGGACTTAAGACCCAACGAGCTTTTTTTTTTTTTTGATTACTGGGTGAAAAGCTAATGACTTCGACCCACGCCGAGGGCACTGTGTGGGGATATGTCGGAGTTGCACTTACTAAAAACACCCCGGTCCCGTCCTTGCCTTAGCCAGAGCCGCGAGATCGCTTGTGCATTCTCAGCGCAGCTCCGGCAATGACCCACCGAGCCTGCTTTAGCGAACCCAGGAAAAGTAAGGACCGGGGTGTTTTAAGACGGTGCAAGTGCGACATATCCCCACGTCGTGGGTTGAAGTAATTAGATTTTCACCCCGTAACAAAAAAAAAGGCTCTGGTCTCAAAATGCAAGAAACAATTGCCCCTGTAGACAAGTGATAGTTCTACAAGCGTTGACGATGATAGAAATCGCTTAAATGACATTAAATGTATGGAACTGACATTTCATTTCGATAAGTCACGTGACTTAGACTTGTAACTTCCATATATTTGAGCGACTCGATCAGCGTTGACGCTTGTAGAAATGTTACTTGGCTAGTGGGGCTGGTACTTAGAGAAAAAATAAGTAAACTATAGAGTGCGCCTAACAGAGTATGAACTGTGAGCACAAGTATGAACAAGTATAATCGTACAATTTCTGTCAAAACAGAACGCGCCGTTGTATTAAAACTATCTCAAAACCAAATATTACCCTAATAATATCGGAATAATCGATACCGCATAAACATCTGTCGTACGGAAAATCACTTAAATCAGTAAACGAACGTAGTACTTACAGCTAAAACGCTCGGCACAACTGGCTACTAGCGATGCGCGCACTCTATGATTGTCTATTTATACCGAAGTGTAACTAGTACTCAGTTAAAGTTGTTGCTTCACGTATCAATGTATAGATAAAAGGTATATCTCTAAAACTTTAGTTTGACAGAACAATACATATACAAAAGCTCATATCTCTTGTAACAAAACAACACGGAACATAAACATGAAATCTTTTTACTGTCGCTTCCCACAAAATTTCCGTTTGCTCCTAAAGACCTCAATTAGAAGAAATGTCGTGTTGTGACCCAAACGCCTTATCGTTTCCGTATTTAAGGCTTTTACTAGAGATGGGATGAATGCTTGACCAATGTTTGCGTTTCGATATTGTCAATTTGAAACTTAACCTTTTTATGAAGAGACATGCATTTAGCATGCTAAAATCTAATAAAAAATAATCCTAGATTCCTTGGCTGAGTCTGTATTAAGAAGCTGAAATTATGATATACAATAAAATAAATATGGAAAAAAAGTTACGAAATTTAATCAAAAGACACAGAAATTAAATATCATTCAAGATTTTTTTCTTTGAATAAAACTTGAATTTGCGAACAAAAAAAAAATTTTGAGATCGTCTGATATTGAAGTTTTAGCTGATGTCAAATACTTACTGTTTTAAAAATATGTATATTGCAAGGATTTGATTAAGTTAGTCTAAGCATTACAAAACATTTTATTCGAAAAAAATCTCCAAATCTTTTTCAAAGGAATGATCCAAGCCAGTTTTTAAATTCGATTCTAACTTTGATCCTCCATTTTCATCTTGGACTTGTAACTCTGTAACTCGGTCCATCTCTAGTTACAAGCAAGGGTCGCCGCACTTGACCTTACAATACAAAGGAACATTATCCCGTGACCTTCAGGCTGCTCTTATTATTTTAGTTCCAGCTCTATATTGCGAAATAGGTTATGAGAAAACGATATTCGGGATTTTCGTCGTGCGAATTAGTTTTCTGGACAAACGGTTAATAATCTCGCGGTAGAAGGTATCGATGCGTGAAAATCGTTTTGCTGGAATCGATTTGATAATAGAAGAGGGCTGCCATATAATTGAATAGACTTGGTTAATGCCCATAAGGTGTTTTATATAAGCTAAGTATATTATATGTTTGCTTAAGTTAGTTTAGCGCTCTGTATACGATCAAACTTGTTTGACAAGCTTTACGTTTTTTGTCAAGCAATGGCCTAAACGATCATACATTTTGGTTAAACAGCACATCCGTACCCGTTCAAATTTGCTGAACAATCACGCCAATCAAGATTTTCATCCAGAATGTCAAGCACGTTCATTGCTTGACAAAAGCGTCAAGCAAAGTCACATACGATCAAATTGCTTGACAAACTCGTACAGTTTGGCAAGCAGCTTGTTCCTTTACAGGGCGCTTTAGCTGCTAGCTACAAAGGTTATGCTTACTAAGGACTCATTTTACTTACGCTAGATAATTTTATCCGATGAATAATTTTGTATTTTTTACAGTTCTTTCGTGCAATAAAAAAATACGTCAATTTAGTCCACGAATAGAAATTATCTGTTGTTTGAAAACTTAGCCCTTAGTTAGTTTGTTAATTCCAGTGCTTCTCTTGAGTCATAATTTGTTTTTTTTTTAATTGTGTCTTTGTTACATACTAAGATAGATTTTTTAATAATCTTATATCCATTAAAAGAATAAGTTGGAAATCTTGACATGACTACAAATAAATACACACTTTACAATCCAGTGAGCTCTGAAAACCCCAAGTTCAGATCCTGACATAAATCTAAACATATGTTAGCCCGTAAATCTGTCAAGGTTTGTCGTTAAACGGACAGTAATTCAAATCCCGGACAAAAGAAACACGATGTTAAATGCGACAACTTTTACAAGCGGCATTGTAGGAAAAAGGGATTTGTCAAATAAGTTGTATACTTTTGATGACTATGAAGTAGAGATGTGTAGCTCCTTACTCACACTCACACAGAATATATCACTAGCTCAGTAGTTTTGTTTATCTGCAGTGCAAACGAATTAAGTATGAAGGATAATCCATTAACATTTTACTGGGTAACACAGTATCCCATAGTAAGACTGGTTGTCAGAATCGGGATGTTGACTGGGTATGAAAAGTTTAAATCTATTTAGTCCGTCAGTTAGATTATAAAAAAATATTAGACACGTATTTTTTATTTTATCAAAACAATACAAAATTATAAAGATACAGCGATTTAAAGTTCAGTAGTGGAGGCTTATGACGCCACGCCGTCATATAAATTGTTGCACGTAGTGACGTCACGCGCAATTTCCATTCACTGTATTTTGCTCATTTTTATCTGCAGGAAAAAAAGGAAAAATACGTGTCCAATAATTTTTTTTAATCTACCAGGTGGACTTCAAAAAAAAATTAGGACACATGCCTATTTTAATGACTTAACGACTGTCAAAGATCGACGTATGACAGTCGGGGTCAACAGGCCTTTCGAGACACGGAGGGGTCTCGGTATGTTTACTAATGATCACCCATGTACTATTTAACCGCAGCGAGCGCTGATTAACCTTTACTATCGGTCAAACCTTATGACTTATACTTAGCCGCGAGCGCCTCTCTATGGTTTCACTTATATGAAACATAATTTCTTGTAGCAAGAAAAGTTACTCGAGGTAATAAATCAAAGCAACCCAACAGACAGTTCAATTAAAACTAAGAACAAGTCAGTACTTTGGATCTTAAGCGCGCTCCACATTCGCGCCGTGAACACCCGTGAAAGCCGCGAACCGCGAATGTGGATGGGTTTCGCGCCCATTCACGGGCTTCACGCCTTTTCACGCATTGTTCCCCGTTCAGTGTCGGTATTTTGCCCCCGCGTCGAAGGGTTTGCGAAGCGCAAACCTCCCGTGAACGCAAACGCATCCACACTCACGCGTGAAAACTACACACACAGCACTACATTCGGCGTCCATAACGAACGATCGAAAACGATAGCGAATGTGGAGAGACATGTTGTTCGCGACGACTTTGCGGCAAAATGACGGCGTGAATCCACGCCGTGAATCACATAGGAGTCTGGAACCCGCATTACGGTTAACTGACGTAACGTAGCCGGTAGAGAGCTACGAAATTATCCTATCAGAATCCAGATACTTAAAAGTAAAACAAATTTGTTCCCAATACGTTGGCTCCTTAAAACTAGAACGCCTGGACCGGTATAACCCTTGAAGTGACCATAAACTGTCATACCCTTTCCACGTATCCTAAAAAAATACCACACGCGAAAAAGACCTTTATATTAAAAAGGTCTAATGAACAAAATCCTGTGAATATTTCATACAGGATAGTACTAAGACCTCTATAAAGGAAAGATAAGTCTCTCTACATATTTATGATGAGAGTTTTTTTAATACTCTTCAAGGAATCTTTTTAAAGGATTTATGGTTTAGGCCCTCGATTCGCAGATGTTTCTTTGGTACTTCGTTTTGATGAACTTGGGAATGTTTACGAGGCCTTTGGCTGTCAAGGGTAATAGGGAACAGTCTTTTTAAAGTCGTGAAAATGGTTTGGATCATGGCTTCTTTAGTACGAAACTCTTGAGCTATGATGAGGTATTTATTGATTTTTAAGGTTCTTGAAAAATGAAAAGCCCAGCGAGAAACCTTGTTTTAAAAATAACTGAAACTTTGCCCACGTGGATGTCGGTTATTGCGGCAAAAAGTAGCCTATGTCTTTTTTCAGGCTCTAAACTATCTGTGTACCAAATTTCATTTAAATCGGTTTAGTAGTTTTGACGTGAAAGCGCGACAGACAGACAGACAAATAGACAGAGTTACTTTCGCATTTATAGTATTAGTAAGGATAAGAAATAACAGAAGTTTTTATTAAAAAAAAAATTACGTAGGTACTATGAAAATACTAAAAAAGGACAGATAGATATTTTACTGATAATCTCATAAATAGTAATAATTCTCTACAGGATTTGCGTAAAACTTTAAGGCTTTTTAACTTGGTACGTAAGCCGGTTAGCAACATCCAATCTGCCAATTATCTTTAACCCACTTGGAATTTATGATTCCATTTCAGCTTTAACCAATAATTGGCATAAAGCCTCTTTCAGATCTGTCTTAGGATCGATTCTTTATCTACATTTTAATAATATGATTTATTTTTTTAAACTAAGACTTTATAGTCCCAGGAAAAGGTGATGGGACTACCAGGGGCCTTACTCCCAATTGCATTATTCTTCTCTTTAATTTCTGTTTTAATCGGATTGAGACACTAGCGCACGATCGTGTAGTGGCACGAGTTGTAACTAAGCTCGATCGAGAATTGCCTGAGAAAAAAAATAGCAGAAAACGTTAAAAGATATAATAAATACCATTAAAACTAAATAAAACAAAGACTTAGAACTCTATGATGTAGTAGGCACCATGTATACAGCTACAGACGCTGATAACACTCGACTATCACTGGATCTGGGTGTTTGATTCGGTTTGGTTCGGGAGTACCAATCGAATCGAGTTCGAATCTAAAACAGAACCAAACCAGTTTCAGGAGTAAGCCTCCTGGATTGTGCATGTATACCGCGCGGGTTGGTTCGGAATAAACTTTGATGTAAGAACTTTGGGCTGCAGTGGGACATCTTAGCCTAGAAAAAATAGATTTTGGTTTATAGTCTAAATTCCTAATGTTCTTTAGTGATGCTATAAATAAAATTATTTTGATTAACATTGCTGGCAAAGGTGATAAAGAGTCCAAAAAAAGGCTTAATATTTTATAGGCCTCCGAAGTATATTTTTAAGAGTTCGACGTCGCAAATTTTGTGTGAAGTTTATGAACCCTGTTCACTAGCATAATACATTTTTTATGTAACCTATAACAAAAAATATCGTAAATATTCAAGCTAATGAGTTGTTTATTTAGATAACTCACACGTGTTTTATTTATAGTGTATGCCGTGACAGCTATGTGTGTAAACAACACGCGGGATATGCATAGTTGTGGCAAAAATACATTTCTCATATAAATATTTACGTGCGCGCATCATTCATTGCGGGGAGTGTGGTACAAGTTATAAGAGACGATATTATTGAGGAAGCAGCCTTTTGGGTACACTTACAGTCGACAGCGATGTCGACGAATTTTTTGATGCTATATTGAGGGTATTAGGTTTTAATTAGTTGTGTTTTTTTTTATATATTATTTGATCTAGTTACGTTCGTTATAAGATATTTTTCAATTTTAAACTATGAGGCATATGCTGTAAGTGTGGAGTGTTTTGGTTCATAATAAATTCAATTTTTTATATAGCTTTGTTGGCTCAGAAATATTATGATCGTAATCAATGTTTCGTTTGAAATAAGTTTTTTCTAAAGTTTTATTATCCAGTTTGAATGCGATAATAAAATCCAATGTAGCGATATCATTTCCAAAAATGTACCCTGTGCAGGGTTAATATCACCATAAAAAATCATCCCCAGCAATTACTTTATCCATAATACCTAAATAGTAAGTTATTACTGAATAAGTAATGACATACTATTCATTCTCTTCTGAGTTAAAAATTCAAATTTATCAGTCCTCGCCACCATTCATCGTTTGCACCAAACATCATCCTACGTTTATAGATATGGCGTCTGTTAGTTTTGTCTCGGACATATCTCAACACGTCGGCGCGTTGTCGCTTACTGATGTGAACGTTTATACGTTTTAACTGCAACATACAGGTTCTGACTTTATGGTTTTGAAGATTTATATTACATAAAATAATCTATCAATATAAAGTTTGTTTTTCATTTATTTTTTTATTTTGGAAAATGGATTTGGTTAGGTTTAATGTAAAGGTTCTTTCTTTTTTTTGTTCGTCTGAGATAAATAATATACCTAAATGGCTGTTTGACAATATCGGGAAGAAACCTTTGCCCACGCGAGTCGGTATCCTTACTCTTTAATTTAATTTTAATTCTAATTCAATGGCAATGCAAAATTGTTATTCATTTAGCGGGCACACAAACAACACACAGTACAAAAACATAATCTCAGTGTTTAGATTTCAATCAGTTCCTTCAATTGGCACCAGTTTTTTTAAGAATACTGAACTAATATCAGTTTTACATTGGCATTGAATTAGAATTAAAATTAATTTAGGATACTAAATTGACAAGTTGTAAATGCTTTTTTTCTTCTCTCTTTTGTAACCATTTATGAAGATTTTCTTATGTTTAACGACTCTTAAATCAAGATAGCTATTTATCATTTGTTTTATAAAATTGGAGTAGCTAAAAGTTGTCACTGAAAAGGACAAAACCAAGTAAACACTAAACTTTCGCGGAATCTTTTTATGAATTGAATATAGACAAAGTTATTCAACAAAGTAGTTCTGTTGGGGTATGTCTATTATTGTATCTGCCGGTTATATAGCTTGAGGGGGAGTAGAAATTATATTAATATTATGTTACCCTTTGTGGCCAGATTGTGGGTTTATATTGAGTTTTAATATTACATTACTTTTACTTCATTGACCTGAGTTTTTCCTGTAATTAATTAGCTTTCGAATCCAGTGAAATATTTTTGACATCCTGGGTCAACTGTCCGCGGTTGACTGATAAATTGTAACACTTTTTTTTATATACGTAGTAAGTATTAAGTATAGTATTGCACTAAGTCTGGTGCATTGACAACTGAAGTTAATAAATTAAATGCCATAATCCTTCTCGCAATCGTCATTAACAGCGAACAGTGAAGCATTAAATAGTTGACGATCTACGTTGTTGAGTGGCATATACACCGGTTTGCAAGGTGTCGTCAGCTCTGAGGTCTTGAGTTTCGATCCTCGGACGGGTCAATGTAGAAAATCACTTTTTTACATTGTCCCGGGTATGGTGGTTTGTGGTACCTTCGTTGTGTCTGATTCCATTTCACAATAGCTTTAGCTACTTACTTTGGGTTTAGATCCATGTATGTGATGTTGTCCACATTTATTAATTTTTATTTAGTTATTATAGTTAGGTGCTTTTATTTCTGTAAAAAAATGATTATACGCCTATAGACAGAACATCACTAATTATTTGAAAATAAAAGTACGTCTTCAACTAAATAAAACCAGCTACTATTCTATACTAGATAACAAATACTTCTTCACTTACTTAACTCCAAAATAAATAACAAAACACGAATGAAGGTACGTAAAAGTCGCGTATTAACAAATACTGCTTTCTCTTAACCCGTTGTTCGCAATTTGGTAAAGTGCAATTTGGCAAAACGCCTCCTTGGAGCTTTGATGTTAGGTGCCAATCAAGGTTACAAAGGTATACCAACCTTTTTGTGTAAGGATAATGAATATTTAAGATTGTTTTTTACATGTTTACAAGGATAATGGAACGAAGTCTATTTTCTTCTTCAATTAAATTCAATTTGTTGATTATGGCTCGATCGCGGGATAGCGACGATTCTGCCAATGCCAAAGTTGGGACTGCAAGTATTTACAGCGAAAGGGAACTAAAATAAACTGATTGTATTATCAACAAGAAGTCTTATGAGCCTTAACTTAGAAAAATATAATAGTTTGGAAAAATTAATATTTAAAAATACTAATTGCGGCATAACTCGTCTAAAGCGTTTACATTATAATAACTAAAGAGAAGATAGTAGATATTTTACATAGAAGTCAACTATCCAACTATTCACTATATATCTAATTATATATTCTATATTTGTAAATAATACTATGTGATAATGGCGTGAAAGAACATTGATAAGATTGAACAATAATAGAAACAAATAATAGTTTAACTGTTAAAAAAAGCGGTTGCACCATAACAATAACATAAAATTGAATCCTTAAAATTTTACAGTGTATTTACGACTTCTGAAATCAATTCCTCTTGAATATGAAACCAACATAAACATTGAAGAACTTAACAAGCGAGTGCCATGTTTTTGATCACTACAATATTCTTTCTTGTAAGCTTGAACGAAATGTGTAAGTCTAAAACTCGTTTACGTGTATTGGATGGCCGGGACGCAAGAGATGGGGAGTTCCCATTCGTAGTTTCACTTTTCGCAATATATACAGAGGAGACATCACAAGCTGTAGAAGAAAAGCCGTTTAGGAGTTGTACTGGATCGATAATTTCGCCATACTGGATACTGACCGCCGCGCACTGCACAGCCAATCCTGAAATGGGACCCCTACACATTTGGCTCACTAATTTTACCACATCTCCTCTAGTAACGAAAAGTTTTAAGAAAGTGAAAAAAACATTTATTCATCCAGCGTTTTTAGATTCTGATGTAATGCTCGTAATAAGAAATGATATAAGTTTGGTACTTGTGGACAAGTTGGATATGACCAGCTTCGGAATATTATTAGCAGTCGATCACTTGACAATGATAGGGTTGCCCGTGATATACGTCGGTAGTGGTGGAACGAATAAACCCGGAGATGATGATTTAAGGCCCCTGCAGGTCGGTGAAGCTGGGATCGTGAAGTGCTCTAAAAGACATACCTATACGAAGTATGCAATTTGTATTACTTCGAAGTGCGACAACAGACTCCATAAGCCGTGGTACGGAGACTCCGGAGGGCCGTTGCTATATGATGGTCGCATAATTGGAGTATGCTCGTACGGATTTAACAATTCTATAATAACTGAAGAAGCTTACGCAGCGATCAGTCCTCATATAAATTGGATTTATAATGTTATGCAAAATAATATCTGACTGCACGGATAGCCGAGTGGTTTAAGTCACCTCGCCAATTAACTTAATATGAACGGGAGTGGATTTAAAAAATAATAAATTAATAGTTTAAAAAACACTAGAAAAACACGCTTTTATAAATGCACGTCAAAACCACGGCTTCATCATCAGACCTTGAAATTTAATCGTGGTCAAAGTTTATTACAAGACCTTTCTAACAAGTCCAAACACAGATATGATACGATGTTCCATCATGAAGCTCTAGTTCATATCTTCCGACTCCATCATCAGACCAGTTCGACAGTACCATATTATTGTATTGTCATCAGAACCACATACAGCTGCCAATTTTCATGACGCTACGATCCTTGGAATGGTTAAATTAGTTTTTGACCTTAGATTCCCTTACATAGTTACATACAGGTCAACCTAATAAAAGCGTGTTAAAATTAATCCCGATTTTCCTTAATCACGCCTTCCAAACAACTGCACCAAATCGGATAATTTTTTGATTGTAAGGACAAGGTTTTTACGAAAGAAAAAAACGCCGTATGGAATTGTTTTGAAAATCTCATATCACCAAATGTCGGGGCTGGCAGCTAGTAATATATTATATGAAATATTATGATCAAATATGTTATATAAGTGTAAAGAACAGATCTGATGTCTTTGTTCGCCTTTGTAGGGTTTTCAAGCGTCTCTTTAATAACTTATAATAAAAGCAACAATAATATCGTTTGTCCTAGTACAAACCGCACCATTTACCGATACCTAACATTCTTTTATTGCTTATATTCCATAGTTCTTATTGTGAGCTGAACGAACCCGAGTAAAGCCGAATAAAGCCGAATCAATAACGTAGGGTTTAATATCCAACTTATGTTAAATCGAAGGTTGTATCAAGGATTCTTTTGGGTAGTAAGGAATGGATTTTAATTAAAGTATGTAAAAGATTGGTTGGTATTTTCTGTATTGAACATGTGGAAGTAAATATTTTCGAGTTAAAAAGCTAAGAAACCACTTGATCAGTTTTTAAACTGAAAAAACTGCATCAAAATCTGTCAATTGATCTGGAAGTTAAGTTGCCAGAAGGATATACAAAAACATTTAATTAGTCTTAATTTTTCTTTTACAATAAAGAATAATAATGTTTTCTTATAGTTAGGTGAGAAGCTTAAAAAAGTATGAGCGGCGTTTATATTATTTTCTCAAGTTTATTTTTTAATTAATTTATTTTTGCGTCTGGTTTCTGATAAAATGCGAAGTTTGCAAATTATTGTCATTATTTAAAAAATCACTACTAAAGCTTTCAACTTCAGCCAATATAAAATAGCAAGCGCGCCTTGCGTCACAAGAAATTGTTTCTAAACTTTAGTTTTTTTATTGAACAACTTATAAGATTATTCCAAGCACGCTTAGACCATTGGGACGGTTTTCTTGTCCAAAGTTCCTAGTATAAGAAGTTGAAATAAAAATTCAATTTTGAAAATAATAAAGAACAAAGTTGTGTCACTATTTTGCTGTTATAGTAAATTCATATTACTAAATATTGATTGGCGGTTGTTTATGTAGACATGTTGTTATGTTTGTTACAACACAATTAATCAATAATAAGACTTATTTAGTTATTATTAAAATCGGTTTTAGTTAAATTACATTTTAAAATGTGTCATTAACATGTGTTTTCTATTACCAATTAATTTATTATCGTTGAATTTTTTAAAATACTATTTTTTAATAGTATATATCTATCTATAGTATAAAATAGAGTCACTCCCGCTTTCTATACTCTTGATCTTTTTAAACTGGGCAACTATCTATACTAATATTATAAAGCTGAAGAGTTTGTTTGTTTGTTTGAACGCGCTAATCTCAGGAACTACTGGTTCGAATTGAAAAATTATTTTTGTATTGGATAGTCCGTTTATTGAGGAAGGCTATAGGCTATATAACAACACGCTACGACTAATAGGAGCGGAGCATAAATGAAAAATGTTGCAAAAATGAAAAACTGTTGAAACTAAAACACGCGAACAAAGTCGCGGGGGACAGCTAGTGCAGAATAAAAAGAAAGGTACATTATCATTCGTATACATGCATATTATAATACCTAACGATAAAAAATATTACAGTTTTGCTAGCTTACCCCTGCCTTCACTTTTTGTAATACGTGGTAATAGGCATAAATATTCTGAAACAAATTACTGCAGCTGACCTTACAGCATTCTTTTGGGAATCAAACAGAGCTGAAACACAATAAAAGTCAAATTTACAAAATGTATAGGTACTGTACTCCCCAAACAATAAAATACAGATATGTTGTACACTGTACAGTGTCGAATAGTCACTATTTCATTTATATGGTTTGGGCTAAACTTCATCAGCAACTACAAACAATCTGACAAGTGCGATTCTGACTCGCGCACTGAGGGCTCCGTACAGTTTTCTAAACGTCACGGTTAATTCTCTAAAAACAAACTTAACTGTGCGGTTGAAAAAATGTTCTGTCATACATTGATGTAACATCGGTGAAAAATTTTTTTTTTTAAACGTTACATGTTTACAAATACGCATCCTCGCCCCGCTCAGCTGAATCACTATTCGGATTGTGTCTGAATATTGTGTCCGAATTTCCGAATTGACACATTTTAATTTTAATATTATTTTCACTGACAATAAGTTTATTATCTGACTGTACAAAATACCTTTTTTTATTGGTGTTCAAAATAATATTAAAATTAAAATGTGTCAATTCGGGCACTGCGTCCAAATATATTGTGTGTGAGACGTTAGCGACTCGCTCTGCTACCTCACACCTCTCTTGTGGAATCCTAAAAATGTAACAGACACTTGTGGCACACAAAAATATTTATATTTCTCTAGACCTATTCTTAATACATTATTCTCACTTTAAATATTTGATACAAAATACTTAAACCAGAAAAAAAATCACTGTAAATTATTTTCGTTTTAAAATGTTTTATTTAAAGGAATTCTATTTTAATAATAAGTCACAAATTATCAATGTTTTGAACGTAATTGAAGCAACACGTGTTCCATAAGTTAGTAAGTAAAAAGGATTTACGTAAATACTATCTCAGCGAAGTTTGAAGAAAAAAAAAAAAAACGAAGATTTTACGATACGAAAAATATAATGTGAGATCAGTTTTTTTTGTGTTTTATTGAATTATTTAAATAAAAAACTAATCATTACCTACGTTATGAATTAGATCTAAACTAGCATTAGATGTAAAGGTTTAAACGAATTTGTACATCCCTATTCTTACAATTGGTGTAAAATGTGTTCTTTACAAATAAAGTAGATTTATTTATAAATAAATAAAATAAATGTGGACAACATCACATACATTGCTCTGAACTCAAAGTAAGTAGCTAAAGCACTTGTGTTTTGGAATTCAGAGACAACGAATGTACCACAAACACCTAGATCCGAGACAATGTAGAAAAGTGGTTGTTCTACATTGACCCGGCCGGGGATCGAACCTGGGACCTCAGAGCTGGCGACACCTTGAAAACTAGTGTGCACGCCACTCGACCACAAATGTTGGCAATTCGATTTATTTATGTTGTAAGTAAATAGTTATACTATTCAACAATAGTGTTTAAGCTCGAGTTACTTCTTCAATAGAAGGAATCCCACTAATTACAGCTCAGCCATGATGTGGATGTTTCAGTGTGGGCTATCAAAAGTTGCGTGCTTCTAACTTGCGTCGATTTACACTGGCGAGCGTTCAAATGCAGTTGGGGCCATAAGGCCTGCGTGCATATTCATAGAACTTTCTCAGATTTTAATACGACTTATTTAGATAAGTACATAGGTACAGTGTCTTTTATGTATTTTAAGGAGAATAGTCAAGAAGTTTAGAAAACAAAGGGCGGTAATTAGTACTCAATACCTGAACCTATTGTTAACATCAACAAATTTCTGTACACTTGTTTCGCAATATACACAAGATATGTTACCTTGGTAGTTACCGATGTTTAAAATCTGCTGATATAATTATGTAAAAAATTTGTTAAGTTGCACTAATGTACAAAAGATAGGATAAACTAGACGGCAAAAGAAATAGCTATGATAGACACAATCTTCTGTAATGAAGATACCGTCTAAGAAGATGAAGATGTTGGTATACTGTAAGATAGAAGCGGTTTATAAGTTACAGTGCTGCATAAAATGCTAAATATTTAAACAATGGCACCGCAATCTTATGGCCACACATTCTCAAAGTAAACTTCAAATATGTGTGGGTTGCAATTTTCTCGTTGGTGCAAGCTCGATACTTTGGATCGATATGTTCTTTAGTAATTAAGACCTGTGGCCACTACACAGTATGAGCAACTTTGAACTATTTTAATAGCTTCATACGAACTTGCAAGGATTCTTGTGTGGGCGAGAGATCGGCTTACATTTGTAGTATAGATTGAAGCTGGAAATTCTGTGTGATATAGATATGTTGGTGCTTAAGTAGGATTTGTTAGCATGGCATTCTGTACGCGAAGTCCCAGGCGGCGATGGAGGGGCGAAAGGATACCTACCTATTATAATAAGTGGCCCCAATCAGCTCATGATACAGAAAAATGGGGTGGAAGAAAGTTCTTAGCCGTGCTGTAGATTTAGGTTCAAAAGTAATATGAATAAATTTTATGAGCCAAATTAAAAAATAATACAAATAAATTATACAAGGTAACAAATTATAAAAAAAATAATACAAATAAATTGTTTCTCATTGGTCGTTTCTTTAAGATAAGATTTGAATGAATAATATTAATTGAATAAAACTTCTGATATGTGAATACTCAATAATTAATTGAGTTTTAATTGCCTATATATTGTTACGAACAGGTTTTATCAAGATATTTATTGCAATCACGGGGTGCAACAACAGTTGGGAAAAGGTCTCGTCTTATGCAAAGATTTAACGAAGATTTAATGAACAAGTTTCTTCATTCATTCTCTTTGGAGCTGGTTAGTGGAAATACTTGCACATTCATTGCTGCTGGTTGGAGAAAATACTTCATTATTGGATAAGAAGCTATAATTATTTGAAAAAAATATTTCGTATTACTTGTATGAATTTATTTTATACCATACACGATCGTTAAGTCTTTCAAATTTTGACAAACATATTTAATCTTTTCAACAGATATTACATAGTCATTGACCAAAAACAGTAGTGGTGGCCTAGCGGTTCAATGATTGGATTCGTATGCACGTGGTTGCAGCTTCAAACCCGGTAGTACTAATGTGACTTTTTTAAAGTTATATATTCTTTTTAATTAGTCTAAGGTACCACCAGGTGAAGGAAAACATCTTGAGGAAACATGGATTCAAGCGTGGTCATCAGTGCTCGTTCCTTCTCTATATGGAAAGAGCCTTTCCAGCAGCTTTCCAGCAGTGGGACATTAATAGGCCGGTACTATTAATATAATAATAATAATATCATGGGACAGCTCACACACGGCCATCTGATCCCACACTAGGCAGAGCCTGTATTATGGCAACCAGACAACTGATAAACATATTTATATATTTCTAAATACATACATATTATAGATAAATTACACCCAGACACAGAACAAATGATCGTGCTCATCACACAAAGATTTGTCCTGGGTAGGAATCGAACCCACGACCTTTAGTTTAGCAGTCAGGGTCACTAACCACTAGACCAACAGGCCCGTCAAATCGTATTATAGCCATTATCAGATCGGAAGGGTCAAGGTGCTGCTCCGTGGAACAGTAACGATCTTTTAACGTATAGAGTTCACTGCGAACGTCAGACTATCTTTGATAACCCTACAATTCTACAACCACTCTTAAAAAGGGATGATTTTTTTTTTAAACGACTCCCGCTCTAATTAATTTAATCCTTGTGTCGCGGGGGTTTTTACAAACATTCAAATCACATGCACAAAGAACACCCAGACTTGGAACAAGCATTTGTGGATCACACAAATGCTAGTCCAATGCGGGGATCGAACCCGCAGCATGTCGCGCACGGAGGTAATTGGCGTGGTGACCCACACCACTCGGCTATCCGTGCAGTTATTACCGGCAGTACCGGGAAATAAGGGTAACCGACATTTTGTTGACCAGATCCTCACTGGCGAGCCAACTGTCAAATCCCACCATTACAACCAGTGTTATTAAGCGATATGGTATTACGGGTAGTACCGAGAAATGACGGCTACCGATATTTTTAGTTCACCAGTTGGCGTCACTAGCGATTCAGCTGTCAAATCCCACGAAACTATGTAATTTTGCTTGCGAATAGCGCCTTTGGCGGCGAAATTAATAACAGTAACCTTCATTGTGGCGCTGGAATTAAAATACTACTACTCAACTTAATCCGGTGGGTTTCGAAGCCAATTCCATAAAAGCTTTAAAAAAACTTTATTATTCAAAAATATTCTTTGCCGAATAAATACCACGCACAACACTATTAAATACGACAAGTGCTAACTAGCACCACTAAAAGCTGAGACAGCCAACTAATTATCTCCCGACATTCAACAATATAATTTATTTGTGAACAAGAGCACAATAAGTGCGATCAAAATTGTACACACGTACAAACGGACAAATTGGGTTAACTAACAACAGAGCTCGCGTTATTGTCAGCGCTTTTGAACGAAAGATTAAAAAAGTTCGGTCTTTTCAGCCAGGATTGGGCGGCGTTCGATTTTTGAGCTTTAGTTTTTTTACAGCTACAGAACTTTTAACGGCCGTTTCGATCAAATTTCAAATAAAAATCGAACTCTGGTGCCTAGTTAAAAATTTCATTTTTTTTTTATTTTTACAAGCTTTAATTTACTTGCAATGTAGATATGTATGTTTGTTTTGGTCAAATCTTTCAAGCTAGATTAGAACAGCTTCTAGACACCCCATTAACATAAAATTCTGATGAATGAAAGAGCCGGAAGGTCTCATCATATTTAAGTTTGTTTGATTTCTCTTCACTGGTAGGAACTGTGAGCTTAACTGATTTAAAAGCTTGCAATTAGATTTTTTTTTTAGTAGAAACTCATTTGTGTTGCCATATATCTAAAGATAAAATTATAATTGGAAGCTGAAATCTTTTGACTCCAAAAAAAATTATGGGATTGAAGAAGACTATATTCGATAGGAGCTTATTGACAAGGTTGGTCCTTCTAATTACGGTATGTGCTTTAAAGTCCAGTGAATAAACCAACACACAACCGATCACAAATTATTTACTTAATCGCATCGCAAAATCAGCCATATTCTTTACTAGCTGTCCCCCGCGACTTTGTTCGCGTGTTTTAGGTTCAACGGTTTTTCATTTTTGAGACATTTTTCATTTATGCTGCGCTCCTATTGGTCGTAGAGTGATGTTATATAACCTATAGCCTTCCTCAATAAACGGACTATCCAATACAAAAAGACTTTTTCAATTCGAAAGAGTAGTTTCTGAGATTAGCGCGTTCAAACAAACAAACAAACAAGCTCTTCAGCTTTATAATATTAGTATAGATTGGACCAGCTACATTGGCTACATAAATAAAATAAATAGAATAATACAGTGTAAAGTCATGAGTTTCTCACTAAATACATATTTCTTACAAAACAGACAGACTTTTTGATAATACTAATACTTGGTAGGTGCTCGTTGCAATGTGTGCCAATTCTCGCTATTGTTATGTTATTCACTTCGAGTGAATTAAAAATAAATTTGGCACCTCAACACGTAATGACTTGTTATCGGTAACATTTGTCTGTTGTTTCGGTTGTACTAGTATTGCTTGCGGTTTTGTCTGAGTAGAGTTTAATAGTGAACGATATTTTTTGCAAACAGTGTGGAATATAATTAGTTATTTACTATTAATTTAATGACTCTAAAGTGAATACGTACCTAAATCTGAGAGTTTTTAACGAGCTTGATTATGTTTCTAAGAAATCCAATGTAGTTTTCGTTTATGCTTACATATCTACGTTACATATAAGTTTTAATATAATTTTTCATCATAATATTGTAATTTAGTACAGGGAGGGGCTCGTGACTAAGTGTAAGTCGTTGACCTATAAAAAGGTTAAGCCGCGGTGGCCGCGGTTGGTCCGTGGATGGGTAACCATTTGTAAAATATACCAAGACCCGTTCGAGCTCGGAAAGCATAATAAGCCGTTAATACCAACTGTCACACGTTGATCGTTGGCAGTCGTTAAGTCATTACAATTCTGACAACCAGTCTCACCATGGGATACTATGTTACCCAGTAAAATGGGTTGTGGAGGTCAGATAGGCAGTCGCTCCATGTAAAATACAGTATTCAGCTGAATCCGGTAAGACTGGAAGCCGACCCTAAGATAGCTTGG
Organism: Diachrysia chrysitis; assembly: GCA_932294365.1. NCBI lineage: Eukaryota > Metazoa > Arthropoda > Insecta > Lepidoptera > Noctuidae > Diachrysia > Diachrysia chrysitis. The sequence goes on from OW028664.1 coordinate 8,093,738, forward strand.
GAAAAGGCTAATTGTAATTTAGTACAGAACAAGCTTGGAAACTTCTAGTCGGTAGATACCATACAAACATATATGATACTAGCTGTCCCCCGCGACTTTGATCGCGTGTTTTAGTTTCAACGGTTTTTCATTTTTGCAACATTTTTTATTTATGCTCCGCTCCTATTGGTCGTAGCGTGATGTTATATAGCCTATAGCCTTCCTCAATAAACGGACTATCCAATACAAAAAGAATTTTTCAATTCGAACCAGTAGTTCCTGAGATTAGCGCGTTCAAACAAACAAACAAACTCGTTTTATGTTTGTGTTTATGTTTTAGTAAATTAATAATGAGCATCGAATACCCCGTCATTACCGGGACTATTCCTGCTAAATATCGCTTGTGCTCTTATTTTTACAAAAATAACTTGATGCCAATGAATCACAGTGGCCAGTACAAATGCGTTACATATCTTGTTTTAAAATTATCACGCTTTTTCGCCAGGTGTGAGCAGGGGGGCGATGACAAACGTTATGAAGATTTTAATACGCTGATGTGTAATAATTGACGTGTAATTGTCGTAAATATAACAGAGGGGGAATATACGGTCGAATAAGAAAAAAATACTATGAGAGATTCTATACTTAATACCTAATATAAATAAAGCTGAAGACTTTGTTTGTTTGAACGCCCTAATCTCAGCAACTACTGGTCCGATTTGAAAAATTCTTTCAGTGTTGGATAGCCCATTTATTGAGGAAGGCTATAAGCTATATAACATTATTGTGCGAACAAAAGGAGCGAAGCATAAATGAAAAATGTTGCAAAAATGAAAAACCGTTAAAACTGAAACACGCGGACAAAGTCGCGGGGGACAGCTAGTTAAGAATAAAGCCGTTCGTGTTTTGCGAGGCACGGTGGGGTCTCTGTATTTTTCGTAAATAGATGATCTGTGGTCACTAAACTTAACTGTCTTTAAGTAAGCTCTGCTTAGCCTGATATATTATTCAAAAGCTTCCATTTAGCCACGAAACCTGAAAGAAAATGTGCTATCGGTTCAACTCTTAGTGTAAACATAGACAGAGTGCGTGCATAGCTAGTAGCTTCTTTTGCCGACAGTAAGTAAATTTGTAGCTTAAAGTACTACGTTCCTTTACTGATTTATGTGATTCCCTGTGCGGCAACAGACGTTTATGCAAAAATATCGTCGGTTCCTATATTATTAGGGTAATTTTTGGTTTTGAGAATGTTTTAAAAAAACACATTTTACGATTTCACTTGTTCATACTAGTGCCTACAGTTCATACTCGATATGTACACTGTATAGTTAACTTATTTTTTCTCTAAGTTTCAAGTCGTTAAATATCATGTAATGATATCTTAATACAACACAGCAACATACATGATATAGATATAGACTTTAAATCCACTCATTTGTGAACAGAAATATACGACACAAAAGCAAGCTCATCATCCTTTACCCAAGCCCTAAACTCTGTATTTCAATTTACTTATTTGTAGACTCTTGATATATAGATACTCCATAAAAAGATCTATAAGTTCCGGACAAAAGCGTTGAGCCTTAATACTTTGCCCCGATATCCCGAGCCCCGCCGCAACGGCCAGACTTGATTGAAAATCATTTACGATGGGACCAAAGGCTTATAGACTCAGGAAGTTTGGCTTTATGCGCATCTAAGTGTCGCTTATGTCGAATGGAGCTTGATGAGAGGTGGATTATCATCGTTTTCATCTCACTGCCAAGGAAGGGTTATGTATTTTGTGATTATCTTCTGTTTCTGTTTGTAAATTTCTTTATTACTTCGTATCCAAATGGCTAGATAGATTTCGGGAATTAAGATATTGTTAGATTCGTCTCAAAATCCTAAGTGTCACTTAGGTGTTATGAAAAAAAAAATGGCGGAATTTTAGCGATAATTTGTATTTGTAGATATCAAGTAAGGTGTTAAAATAAAAGGTTTTAAAAAAATAATCGTTAACTAAAATATATGCAACTTGTACAACTGTTTAAATGTCACTCGGAATGAAAAATGCTGAAATAAATTAATACATAAATATAATAATAAAAATCCCTGTCTTAGTAAATCAAGTTTCTTAGCAGGGAAGAGTTTTTTTTATGTTTTTTATGAATACAACTTGTTTTGTATGTTAGAAAATTTAAGTGTTTGTGTAAATTCTTTTTATATGTTTTTCCTAACTTTAACTTAATGTTTTTCATATAGTTTGCAGAGTGGCTTTATATTGTTTAATCCACCAGTTTTTATGTAACCTATGAAATGCAATAAAGTATATATTAACCAACTATATATATACCCAAAAATAATATATACTACTATATTATTTTTGGGTGATATAATATTTATTTTTTTATATTGTCACCGACCGCGATGGCGTCTGTACATTCAGTTTTACGCCCTGTTAAAAGTCAAAGCAATTAAGACGGCCATTTTGGTGCTTGATAATTCCCGCGATTATTTCGGGTGGAACGGACTCAATATAAAAACGTGCGTCACTTGTTTTTAGTTGTTTGTGTACAGAGATCATTACACTATCCTAAATTTCTTAATAAGAAATTCAGTCACTAAATTAGGAAGCCAAAATCTCAAAGCACTAATTTATATGAGAGAATGATTTTCTTTAATTAAATCCTTACTAAAATTATAAATGGGAAAGTAGCTCTATCTATCTGTCTTTGTGTCGCGCTTTCGCGCCAAAACTACTGAACAGATTAAATCAAATTTGGTACAAAGATAGACTAGAGCCTGAGAAAGGATATATGCTACTTTTTGCCGCGGATACCGACATTCACGCGGGAGCTGCGGGAAACAGCTAGTCTGTTGTTAGTAAAGATTATTTAATGAGTTTAATGTCATGATCGTAAATGTCATATAACTACTAATATTTATATTTTCTTTAAATGGTATAAAGGTATTTGATTTTAAAGTTATAAAATAAACATTGAAAATAAATAAGTAAACAATTTTTAAATTGACTATATAAGAAGAGATGTATAAATTACCAGTCCTTCCCCCCTAGACAAGTGTCATATCGAAAAGCGATAACGCTGATCGAATCGTTCAAATGTATGCAAGTGACAAGTCCAAGTCACGTGACTTATCGAAACGAACTGTCATTTCCATAAATTTACTGTCATTTAAGCGATTTCTATAATCGTTAACGCTTGTCGAAATGCCACTTGTCTAGGGGGGCAGGTCCAATGATGGTCAATGCGTATCAGACATCGCAGTCGCTCTGGGTAAAGAACTGCCACATAATACGGTGTGACTGGATGCTGACACCAACAAAGAGGCTAGGCAAATGAGATTAGCTCTAAACTTAGAATAATTTGGCAGAAAAGAAATTATTTTCAAATAAATATAAGCATTAAATAAATGAATAATTAATGAAATTCTTTTTATTTTATTTTTATGTATTTTAAATTAAAACTTGTAAGTATCTTGTTCTTTAGTATTTAAGACCCATTTAACATACTCCGCTAATTTAACTGCCAACAATTATAGTGCTCAGTTCTGTCTAACTTAGTCTAGTTAACTTTGGTGGTGAGAAGTTTAGCTGCCTCAAGTGCTTAACTGTATGTTAAGTTTTCAAGTTACATTAGTAGGTAGTGTACTAGGAAAACATAGTGTTGTACATCCTGCGGCAGAATGGACCGAAGATTTGAAGAAGGTGGCTGGCAGCGAATGGGTGATGGCTGCCCAAGACTGGAAGGCCAACCTTCTGCAGTGGAAGGCGATAGGCTGATATGACATGATGTGCTTAATAAGGTAGGCTTAACTTATTTTCGTCTGATTTATTTATTTTAAGGTCGTTCTACAGCTTATGCGTTCAAATTTATTTGTGTTCTTCGATGTTATAATACTCGTATGCTTTATTGTTAAAACAGTTTTTGTAGTTAAACTATTATACATTGACTGTTTATTAACAAATTTTACATTATTTTTTTTATCTCTCTCTTCTCTTTATCTAAAATCTGTAAAACATTAAAGTGCGGCTTTTTTATTGTATTACACGCATGCACGAGGTTTTTACTGATTTACTTATCAAGACAATTTTTCTTAATTTAAGGTAATATGTCAATATTACTGTGTAATAAGCGTAGTTTTTAATATAGTTAAAGTCAAAACTAATGGTCGTTAAAATAACCCCGTGGTGTCCAAATAGGGGACTTTATCGGAGTCGATCTTACTACTTTATATCAGTGTGAAGATACCTACTTCCATCATCAGCTGTAATACGGACAACAAAAAATGGTTATATTATTTTAAACAATCTAGCGGAATATTGCGGGTCACCCCGCAATGCCGGTCCGTGTCAGTTTTGAAAATCAAACTCATTTTTAAACGACTTAAGGTATACTTCGCTACAGCGCTATCAAGGACGAACCTATTTCTACGTTGCTTTGTTCGGAGTGGTGTTTCGCGATTTCACGCACCGTGAGTAGCCGACTTTACATTTGACTTCTTGAATAGTTTTTTTTTACAAGACGTAGTTGGAACATGACAACATCCACACTTATTATTCAATAACTGTGCCAACTTTACATGTCGCCAAAAATAAGACAAAAATTTCCATAACAGACACTCAGATCTATTCGTCCCTTAAGACCAGAACGACTTAAACATACGTCAACTCTTATCCTACTATACTTTATTCAGAGGTAAGAGTCAATGACCTGAGGTGTTGGCGTGAATCAAATTTACTCCCAACCACACTGGAATACTGATGTGTGGACTGCGGGGCAAATAACCTGACTGGTTACGTAATGGTGGATGGTGACTTGCGAATGTTTTTGGTCCTTGATCCCTACATACTTGTACCTATTTTGTCAATGATATGGCAACGTGACGATTAATGCTTGTGTATTCTCTGTGTTATGGCCTTATAAGCTACTAGCGCCCCTACGTGCTGGTAGCACAGCAATATAGCCTGTGTTACTTATGGATAATTTAGCATTCTAATTATAAAATAATTTTTAAATCGGTTCAGTAGTTTTTGAGTTTATTCGTTACAAAAATACAAAAAATACAAATTTTTACTCTTTATAATATTTTTAGTATTAATACCTATATTAGTAATTAGTATACCTATTAGTATAGGAGTATAAACAATGGAACAATTGTCTATAGGTACTTCTAAACCTAACCTGTCCACGTAAAGTATTTTATAATTTATTATTTACAGAAACATTTGCTTAAATAGGTATAATAATAATATAACGCTAAGTGGTTTAATTATTTTAAATTCTGGATTCGCAAATTTTTATTTAAGTCAAAAGTTAAGGAAAATATAATATTAGCGAATCTTTAAGTTTAATTCAAATATCAAACAAGACAAGATTATTTATTTATTTTAGTTAAACATAATGTACTTACAGCATTGCAGTAGACACCGCGACGCTATATAAATATTGAAAGATCGAGTAGTTCAATATCTATCAGATACATATTATAAAACAAAGTCCCACGCCGCATCTGTCTGTGTTTCTGAACGTGATAAACTCAAAAACTACCGAACGGTTTTTTAATATGGTTTTTACCAATGTATAGAGTGATTCAAGAGAAAGGTTTTGTGTGTATAATTAATTATTTATTTAACTACCCGTGCAATGCCGGGGCGGGTCACTAGTTTTCATACAAATATATCACACTGCACTGAAAGCTGGACCTTAAAGAAAGGTCAAACGTTACCCTACTCTAGTCTTTACCTACTGCTGTAGGGCAGCTGCATTTATAAAGGTCAAAGGTTACATGTAAATCCCAACGGGACTGCACTGTTATATTTAGTCTGCCTGATGTCTTTGAGCTAAATATAGGTTTTAATTAGGTAGGTAACTTTAGATCTCTTTTTATCTGTACTTATACAAATACATTTAATATGATAAAGATGAACTGTTTGTTTGTTTAAACGCTCTAATCTCTGAAAATACCAGTCGGATTTGAAAAAACATCTTGCATTTGGAAGTTAAATTTTTGAGTAAGTTTATAGGCTATTTAACATAACATTACTTGCCTGGGAGGAAAGCAAGGCGACTTAAACCGCGGGGCAAAGCTAGTAAAAGATAAATAAAAAAATGTTTGTTTAAAAATATGTGTAGTTTTTTTTTTCGTTTTAAAGGATAATAATATCAGCCTGTTACTATCCCACTTCTGGTCAAGGCCTCTTCTTATAGTATAGATAAGGATAGAAATAGAAGCCTAAATTCTATGTCCAATTAGTTGTCAGTTTATAATATACCGAGAATGATTATAAGCCAATGACATTTATAATCACACAGTAACATACATAACGAAGTAATGTATGTTACTAAATATTCTAAAAAGCGAAAACTAAAATAAACTTAAAAAAATACTAGACAGAGGGTTATACTTACTACAAGGACAATCAATATCTTTACATAGTATGAAACTAAATCGTTCCCACTCTATGTACGCTTAGATCTTTTAAACTATACAACGGATTTGAACGCAGTTTTCACGAAAAGATAGAGTGATTCAAAAGCAAGGTTTATGTGTAATTTTAATGTTTTGTTTATCCGTGCAAAGCCGGCGGGTCGCTAGTTAACAATAAGATGGTTTGACAAATGAGATTTTACGATCAAATCGTTTAAATTGAAATCTGTCGAAAGCCATTACAATGAAATGGGCTCTCAAATTGAATCAATGTACATTTTACGAGTTAAACTGTTAAACATTAAATGGTTTTTAAAATTATCAAATCTTTTAAAATGCTCACTATGGATGGCGTAGCTAAAGAGAGAGCTTTGAAATTTTTATTATTTCAATAGGTTAGATTACTAGCTTTTTATAAACGGCCGTCAGGTAGATTGCAAGCATGACGTCAGTAGCCCCGACTTCTAAACTTTGATTCTTATTATTTTGGAAAAGAAAAAAATACGTATCAATTAATCTTACTGACGGACTAATTAGATTTTAGATTTTCATACATAGTTATCTACCTCATTAATCAACTGAGCCTATAACAGCCCACCGCTGGACATTGGTTTCTCCCAAACTTGTGCCTTTACACTCAGCCAATGATTTATTATTTACTCACTCTACTTCACTCAATGTTTCTCTGTTTACCCCAAAACTTGAAAATAATAGCAACATATACATTACTGGGCTCAATAAGAGGGTAATACGGGCTTTGCGTATTATTGTCGGGCAAAAAGCTTCGGATTCAGAGAAATGACCTGAACAATGACCTTCGGGAATAGGGATGCGTCATGTGCATATCGATAAATACAAAAAAACGTTTGGATAGGAATTAAATATAATTGTATTAAAAACAAAAAAACAATTTATTTTGCGTGGTGTCGATTTACGTTAGGTGGTGTATATTTATATTAGTCTACTTCTCTCTTAAATATTAAAAATGGAAATAATTTAAATATAAATGTGAACAACATCACATACCTTGCTGAGAACCCAAACTAAGTAGAACTTGTGTTACGGAATCAGAGAGAACGAAGGAAACATAAAACCCATACCCAAAACAATTAAAAAAGTAGTTTCCTACATTGACCCGTCCGGGGATCGAACCCAGGAACTCAGAGCTCACGACGGGGGGCCGCATTCCGTGCTACGGGTGTGGCTCCACTACGAGGCGGAGAGGCCGAAGCTCTTTACACGTCGGTCTCCAAAAAATCACGATAGTGATCCGCTGGCCCCTATTGGCCAGCGGACCCCGCGGTTGGTGCGTGACGATAGAACCACGCACCAACACGAAACGCGGATGACGTAGCACGGCGGTTCAGGTTTAGTCAGTAAGAGCCTGACACTACCCGTTCGCTCCCCCGAGTGAGCGGGTGTCCATGAGGATTCCCCGGCCTAAACAAAAACAAAAAAAAAGGACCTCAGAGCTGGCAAGATCTTGAAATTCAGTGTGACAAAAGTCGTCAATCAATAATTAAGTAAAACGTTTTATCAGTTATTTAAAATCATACAAATAAAAGTCATGCCACTTTTGAAACAAGTCTACAACGCTAATAAGATAACTTAGTAAAGAATACTAAACAATACTTCGTCAATTGGGTCGAGAACCATTTAGCACCTCTAATTGGTTGTATCACTTAACATTTTCTATTCTTTGTATTGTGAAAAATCTTCAAACTGAACTTCTTATTTCTCATGCAAATGAAAAACAACTTTAAAGCTATATAGTTGAGTTCAATATTGCTTTTACGGGACCCAATTGATCATCATAAGCTTTCTCGTTTCGAGTTGCAGGCACTCTACGTGTCAAATACTTATCGATCATTCTACACAAACAGTTTCAGTATTCAGTTCTAATACGTGTGGTATAGTTGATGGCTTATACAATACTGTGATTTATAATACTGAGAGATATTTTGATGGCTATTAGGACACACAGCGCTAAAGGAAAACTGCTATATCACTACATTTACTGCGTGTTGAATCAAAACTAATATCATAAATGAGAAAGTAACTCTATCTTTCTGTAAAGCGTTCACGACTAAACCAATGAACCGATTTGGATGAAATTTGGTGTGGGTTAAGCTTGCATTCTAAGAAAGGACATTGCGATAACCGACACCCATGCGGGCGGAGCCGCGGGCAACAGCTAGTAGTTAATATGTTTTTATAACATTTTTAGCACCAAAGGCCACTGAATGATTGACAAAGGCTATTTGAAATCATAAAAATGGTGTGTACCATACCATGACAGACTCTGACTTAAAATATTCGTCTGCACGCCACCACCCATTGTATGATGTGCTGCGGGTTCGATGTCCATTTAAAACCAACACATGTCGTTTACAGATGTTTGTTCTAAGTCTAGGCACTAAGTGCATGTGATTTGAATTATGAAACTTCCGCAAAGCGTGGATTAAATTCTCTAAAGCTTATTCTTTTTAAACGGTCTCTCAGCAAAAAATATCTATACCATGCCCTAGTGTGCAAGCAACGTCATACATATTAATCTTGCCTCGATATTATGAATATTCATCCGCCACAATATTCATCACTCTTAATAGGCTCTGATCTCTGCACACATCATCTATCTTTGACATACTTTTTGTAGGCTGCTGTAGGTTTTATATAAGGGCTTACTAGTACATGAGGTACACTTACTAATATTATAAATGCGAAAGTAACTCTGTCTGTCTGTCTATAACGCTTTTACGCCTTATCCACTCAACAGATTTTGATAAAATTTTAAATGAAATTAGCTTGAACTCTAAGTAAGGATATAGGTAAGGCTGTTTTTAAATGCCTCGATAGCCAACATTCACGCGGGCTAAGCCGTGGGCGACAGCTAGTGTATAAATAAGTACCTAAAAAATATTAAAATGCCTTAGATCAAAAATTCTGAAGCGAGGGAGGTCTGAATGACTATAAATAATTATTGTACAGAATGTTATCATGCGATGTCATCACGACACCTTTCGATTGAATGCGACAGTAGACACTTACAACGCACCTGTACAACGACTGATAAACAAAGAATATAACTGTCAAACGTCACACCATAAGGTGTGACATCGCTCTACAACGCCGAAATTAGTCGAGTCTCTAGGTATTGTAAGATTTGACATAGCTAAAATACCGTTGAAATTCTATCGATAACAATAAGGTACATCACTAGCCATTTAAACATGGTTTTACGCATCTCGGTGTGTGACGGCTGGTGAAATACGAGAAAAAGCGAGCGCTGGAAGCCCGACGGAGATTTTTATTTCAACACGTTTTGGAAACTCGCAAATTAATGGGTGTTGGGTAAAAGTTAACTGAAATACATCACTTTTATTCTGTAGAGTTTTTAGTTTAATATTTATCTCTGGTATTTGTTCGAAATGTATTTTTAACTCGATTATTTGAAATGGATTGGGTAGCCTTTTATTTTTTAACTAGCTGTACCTCGTGGTTTTACTCGCCTTGTTTTTCACCCAAGGCAAGACACATGATGCCCAATAGCCTACACCTGCGAAATCTGCGTCGAGTATTGGGCTATTCTAACCCCTACTTGACTGGTTGTTTTAGAGTTAGTGCGCTCAAACATAAACACTCTTTAGCTTTACAGTACACTAGCGACCCGACCCGTTTCGGACGGGTAGAAAAAAAAAGGAATATACACACAAACCTTCCTCTTTAATTACTCTATCCATTGCTGAAAACCATATGAAAATCTTTTCGGTAGTTTTTGAGTTTATCGCGTTTAGACAGACAGACGGACGCGAAACGGGAATTTGTTTTATAGTATGTAAATATAGATACAGTATTATTTTGTATTGCGTGTCACACAAATGTTTGTCCTGGGTGGGAATCGAACCCACGACCTCTGATTTAGCAGTTAATGACCCTGTCACTAACCACGAGATCAACAGATTAGTCAAAGTCAGCCAGTCGTTAAAATAAAACTTACAAGTTAATACTTACCGTAGAGACAACTTGCAGCAGTCCGTCTCCTGCCAAAACACAATAGCATTACCACTAGAACTACAGCCCATACTCACTACACCTATTTCCGCATTGTTATCTTTGACGTCACAGGAGCCATTCATTTGATTGACTGACGTATCAGTGATGACAGTATACTGCACCATAACTCATGTCATTCGTAGCTGCACTGCGCCTGGATTGCATAAAATAATTGATAGGCTGTCTGAATTGACATTTCATAGCCTCTTTTATCGTTTTAATTAAATCGTTTTTTTTTCAATTAATATGTAAAGTAAACAATGAAACATAGAACCTCCTTCTTGTTGGAAGTCTGTAAAAATCAGCAAAATACCGAGCATGGTTTAATAATTTAGGGCAAATAAATTTTACGGGCTTAGTTTTGACTTACATAGTACCGGGTTTCACTCACCTTGCTTTTGTCCCAAGGCAAGTAACGTAATGTATAAGCTATAACATTCCTCGAGTATTGAGCTATCAAAAGCAAAAAGATTTTATCAAATCGGACTGGTAGTTTCGGAGATTAGCGCGTTCAAACAAAAACTCTATATTCATTATGTAACAGAAATTATCCACTTTTTTTCGTGTTATTTTGTTTATTTACTTTGTTTTTCCAACACATTTGGACAATTACATGTGGTTTTGTTTTAAATGTACCACACAAACCATCAAGAGTTTACCAGTGGTACATTCAGACACCACATCATAGTTAAGTAGTCCTAAGTTACATGAATATTTCGAAAATTATGTTTTTGCAATAGTTTTTTTACAGTTATTTATATTTTTATTATTACAAATTTCATTACGAAGATCATTTTAATATATGGGGCAGCATTTATTCATATACACTACTTATTTAATGGTTTCCAGCATAGTTAGTCAAAATTTTGATAAACTAATAGTCAGAGAAAGAACGCAAACCTTATCTTTTCGAAATATATTCTAAAGATTCATAACACTAAGATTAAGTTGGAACAATTTGTCTGTTGACTTTATATATACTTAGGTCGGAAAACGGTGACTTTTGTCACTTTAGGCTGCTTGTAGTTCTACGTTATACAAACAGGACTTCAAATCTTATTTATTTGGTTTAAACAATCAGTCTGTAAAGAGGCATTAAGAGCAATATTTTTAATAGGGATGTTGACGGGGTATGAAAAGTAAAAATCTTTTAAGTCAGTCAGTTACATAAAAAAATATTAGAGATGTATTTTTACCTTTATCAAAACAACGCGTTGGTACGCGTTTACGGCTAAACCGCTGACCCGATTTTGATGAAACTTGGTATTTAACTAAGCTATTTATTGCCGCGATAACCGATATCACAGAGTCCGCCCGCAGGCAACAGATAGTCTTTAACTATTTCTAGAAAATGAACAAAGATGTCTCTTCGGTTTACTTCTCTTGGCCAGACCATCAAATTTTTTTTTTTATTTTGAGTGTCATGGAGTCGTTGAACTGTAATATAATAAATTCTTAGCGAAGCCAAAAATGGATGAGAAACAACTTTGCACTTAACAATACCTCGCTTAAACGTCGGCATGGAACCGCCAGTTTAGCCCGCATTAAAATTTGTCATTGTCGGTTAGTGACAAACTCTGTTAAGCTTAACTCCTATCTTCATTGTCTTAATTAATTACGCAAATAAAGGTGAGGGTAACTTGTATTAAGTTCATACTTTAGAAAAGTTTAAAGCTTTTACAGGAAGTTCATTTGTTATTGTATGTAATAAAAATATTATATTTTTTTTATTTATTATTGTTGTGTTCTGTACTTAGCCTTAATAGGTTATAAAATATTCTAAAGACAATTTTGGTAACATTTGATGATTGGTATGAAAAATCAAAATTTAAATAGTCCGTCATTTAGATAATAAAAAACATTATACTAGTATTTTTTTAGTATTTTCAAAAACAGAAAACACTAAATAAATAAAGCTAATCAAAGCTAAAATCATGCGACATTTCAAATTAATGTATTATCGTAAGATTTTGGTAAGGTATAAAAAAACAATGTGTTTAATATTTTGTGATAAATCAAAGAACAAAAAACAATACAAACAAACAAAGAAAAAACAATACAACAAATTAATAAAAAAATAGTCTCTCTACTCTATCCCATTTCATCAAATATTCCCATCCCATTTCATAAAACAAAAAAAAAAAACATTTCTTTATCATCTGTCAGAATATTTGTTCTGACAGATGATAAAGAAATGTTTTTTTTTTTTTTGGATGAGATTTACGCAGTTAGCCTGAGCGCAGGCTTTGACTGCTTCACCGGACTTTAAAGAAATGGGTCTAATAAATAAATTAATCATTTACAAAAAACACATTCTTGTTATAAAAACAATTACATTTTCTGTAAATATCTTCGTGATAAAATACGTTTACTTGCCAGAGATAATCCAAAGATTTATTAATATCTGTCCGACATCTTAAAATATTACTCAAAATGCTTTAAAAGTTATATTTTTAACGAGACTTATGGCTAAGACTATTGAAAAACTTTTTATACGGCGAGGCGGGATTTTAACTTTTAAATGAGTAAGTTGGGCACTTTGATAACTTACGTATATCGTTTTAATAAGTTTTTATCTTAGAGTAGACATAGACAAGCATAGAGCGTGCGTTGCTTGTAGCCCTTATGCCAAGCGTAAGCAGATTTTTAGCTAAATATACTACGCTCGTTTCCTAATTTATGTGATTTTCCGTGCGATGACAGACGTTTATGCGAAAATATCGACGGTTCTAATATTATTAGGGTAATATTAGGTTTTGAGATAGTTTCAATGAAACGGTGTGCTCTGCTTTGACACAAATTTTACGATTTTACATGTTCATTCTAGTGCCAACGGTTCATACTCAATATACGCGCTCTTTAGTTTACTTATTTATTCCTCTTAGAGGTTTTGATGTTGGTTATCTTTCAAGTTTTAAGTAATGGCTAAGTAAATTAATGGATGTCTAAAATAATTGTTTACTTGCTAAAGTAAATCCTGGTTTAATATTAATAGCACAGGTATTTTTTATGCCTTTACAGTCAAAATACTTTGATAAGATTATTTTGTTTATTTATTCGTGCGTTTTATGGGCATTCAAAACTGTGGTTATCGCGTTAAGTACCTATATTTTTTGCCTTTGACCTTTGTTTTTATATTTTATTTAAAGTAGTGGATTTTAAGACCAGTTCGACTAGCGACACCTCCGCCGCCGCGTCAGCTCGTAATTAGGGACTCCTATTAAGTCTGAAACTAGTCGGGCGATCCTGAGAATACGCGTGAGTAAACCGTTTGTTTGTAAAATCATGTTAGATTATTTCTTACATTTTGACTATTTTATCGGCTTCTAAAACTATTTGACTGAGGCATTAAACAATAACAATAGAAGGTCGAGTTTTCGAATCCTCCTAACTTTAATTATTTTAATAACTTCAGACATTTTTATGTGTCCAATTCACCAAGTAATGCGAGTATACCAAAAATAGCGAACCAGTTTTGTACTCCAGATTCGGTAGCTCTTAAAGTGCATATTAAGATAGTATCGTGTCGGCTCCTTAGCTGTTAAATTACTTAATTAACTTTATGACTATACAGGCTGATGTCGCAAAGCTCTGTTTTTTTTACAAAGATTTCAGTAGCATTGTGATTTCGGAGTTTCTTCAGAGATTTGACGCGACTGATACCTATACCATAATAATGGAAATGAATAATTCTCTTTAAAGTAGGTACTGTAACTGAAACCTAACTGGAACAAAACTAGGGGCAAACGGGCCACCGACCACAGCCACCGGTTGCCAGCAACAGCGACTTGACACACTTTTTTGTTTTGTATTTTGTATACACGCACCGGGGTCGTGAAGCCGGTGGCGGCCACTCCTTACACCAGACAAATATATGAAAAAGTGTGTCGCTGTCGCTGACCAAACGGGGCTTTGGTCAGTGAGAGCCTTAATTAAAAAAAAAAGAAAGGGTGAAGAAAGAATTGTAGTACTACAAACATATCTTAGGTACTTACTTTACTTACTATATTAAAAAATAATATTTTTTTTAAACATTTAAAAATATTTGTTTTTTGTTTTCATCATTATAAAGACAAACTCATATCAAAAAAATAAGAAACACTCTTTACTTGAAAAACATTTCATCAACATCATTTTAAATCCAGGGTTTAAACAAAACCATCACATCGTAATAATGTTCTGAAACTTTTAACATAAACCTTTTTTGATGCAACTTGTATGTTCACGTATTTGTATGGTTCAATTAAAAATCATATTTATATTAATTACCAATTTAAAAGCCGAAAAATATACTATGAATATTCATTAAGGACCATATCGGTATCAGAGCAAATTAAAACGGGATTCTTTTCATTCCTCGTGAATTAAATTAATAGAGATAAGATCACACAATAATTTAAGTATCGACGAGATTGTATGAAATTATGAGTTAATTTGTATGATATGTGGCATATAAACGTTGCTCTGTTTAAATACAATTTACTTTTTTACAGTTAATTGGCTGGTTTATCGTGTGACGTATCTTCTTCCGTCTTGTCTTTGACCAAGCTATGTTGGGGTCGGCTTCCAATCTTACCGGATTCAGCTGAATACCGTATACCATGGAGCGACTGCTTATCTGACTTCCACAACCCATTTTACGGGGTAACACAGTATACGATGGTAAGATTGGTCACACTTGAAATCACTTAACGACTGCCGAAGATCAACGTATGACATTCAGGACCAATGGCTGAACGTGCTTTCCGAGGCACGTAGGGATCACGGTATGTTTACAAATGGTCACCCATCCACGGACCAACCGCGACAAGCGCGGCTTAACCTTTACTTACGGCTTACACTTAGCCCCACGTATGCAAAGATAAAATTTAGATATCTGCTACTTAAAAGCAATTCAATTTAATTCACTTTTAAGTCTCTTGCTGTCTCTGTCGTTTGAGAGTGTAATGTAGTGACAGACGGCCATTTAAGACATGTTTCAGTACAGAGGAGGAAGCTTAAGAAATCTTAAAAAAGTCGATTGTTACAAAAAAAAAAATATAATTTGTCCAAATCTTTCGGTTTAACACGTTTATTTCTTCGTTCAATCGCTTAAAAGGAGTAACTATTTTGTCTGTCTGTGAGTTGATCCAAATTGTTTTTTGAATTGAAAGTTTTGATTAAAGTTAACTTATGTGGACATTGGACTGTGAATTGAATGGAACTAGACACTAATCTTTCATTTTGTTCAATCGCCACTCAGAAGGAGTCCAGTCTTAAGACAACTTAAACTACAGTAATTTGATGCAAAGTCTAATCAATTTCAATCTATCTTATGTCAAACTTTTGGAAGTATCAGATGTGTTTTTTTTTGTATGTTTCATTTTCCAAATGAGTGGGAAAGTTAAAACTTAATCATAATTTTGGTTTAATTATAAATCTACAGGATTGTTGGAAACCAGAAGATAGTTTGGCTTAACACAAGATATATAGAGCAGGCATGATTGATGATTTTTTTATTTTATTTAAGCCTGAACTGTCCTACTGCACTTTCCTCTTTCAACGTGTTTCTGTTGAACGCTATCCCTGTTCATTCTCTCATCTCCGTCGGGCCTTCCACGCGGCCTTATTTCTTATTTTTTTTATTCATTCATTTACTTGTATTAACCCTCTCAACTAAATTCTCCTTATAGTATAGAGTTTGCTACCGTCTTTAAGGACCGCGCACCCTGTAGATCAGGCATACTGTTATTTTGCGCACGATGGTACAAAAATCGCCAGTATGACAAATCACGAACATCCCTGACGCATTACAGAAGAGAGGCAGCCATAACATCGTCCTGAAGACGTTATTTTACTGGATGCGTAAGGTACCCATCGATCTTTTGGTGTGTCTGGCCCACATATTCCCAGTGTATATGCACTGAAAATATGCTTTAAAAGTAATCAAACTTAATTAGGTACTGAAATTACAATCAGGGTGCTTTTATTTAAGATAGTTATTTAAAAACGAGTAGTTAGTTTAATGGAACTTCGACTTGCGACACCACCGCCGCCGCGTCAGCTCATGATTAGGGACTCCTATTGAGTCTGAAACTAGTAGGGCCGAGAATGTGCGTGAGTAAACCGTTTTGTTTTCAAATAATTATAAATACTCCTCACGAAATTTATTATACAAATTAAGATAGTTATGTCTTAATCTGTACTTAATAGTATTTAAATTACATTATTGTATTATCTTTTTGATAATAATCTTTATAGCGGTTTCGAGTCGTTTGGCTCATTAAGTTCTTATTTTAATGCACCTATATTAAGAGTGCTACTTGAAATTATGCAAATTAAGTTTAATTAAAGCTATCTTTTAATACCTTTTATGGAAATTATCAATAATTATGGAGTCTTGGAGTCTTTTCTTTGAGATTTTAAAGCTAAATTTATGGCATTTCTTCCTCGTTTTTTGAGCCATTTACGGTGTATATTGTAACTTTCCAAGAAAGTATCAGTAGTATTAATGATTTACCGAAGCGAATGAATCTAACTTCCAAACTTAGATGCAGTATGTCGTAAAATACTTTCTAAAAAAATTATCTATGTGCTGCTTCTGGTTTACACAATGTACAAAAATAACGAAAACTTTTATTTTTTACTGCGAACACATCGCAGTAATCAAGGACAGGATCGGCTACGCGCGAGTGATGAAATGCAAGTGCGGTGACCGCTCACCATTCGGCGGGGCACAAGCTTGTTTGCTACCTAAGTAATATAAAAAAAAACTAGGAGATTTATACAAATACAAATACAAATACAAAATATAATATAAAATATACTTACCTTCATAGAAATAAAACAACAAGTAAATATGTAATACATGTATTTCCAACTTTGCACATAAACAACGCAATAAGAGAATACAATTTTATTACATTTATCTTAATTAGAGATGAGCCGAGTTTTAGCGAGTTTTATCAAATCAAGTACACTGACGAATAACTCGGTTCAGTAACGACGCAATAACTGTTTTGTTCTCTACTCGCTCAGACAAATTTTATTTTTTATCAACAACAACCTTATATCAATTGCTAATTTTTTAAATAAATAAAAGTAATTATTTTATTTATTAAAAAAAAATAGCAATTGTAATATGCAGAGTACCGAATTACAAACGAGTACTCGGCGCATCTCTAATCATAATTACATTTGGGATTAATTATTGTTATTTATTTTCTGCCACATTTAGTCTTTTAAAAATCATCTATACTTCTATTCTATAAATAGTAGCTTCTATTGTATGTTTATTGTATGTAATGTTACAGCTCTCAAATAGTTATTTACATAGCGCTCACTTTGGCACACTGTCCATTTAAAGTTAGTTCTACTAACTGGTTAAGCACAGTTTATTAGGTTTGATTCTTCGTCTGCCTAAACATTTCCCAAGCTATGTTGAACCCCAACTTCCAGGGTTCTAGCCTTGCCGGATTTATCTGAATACTGTACTTAACATGGGGCGACTGCCTATCTGACATATTAGGTGTAATTAAATTATTGTTTGAAAATAAGAAGAAATTATCGTCGAGTTTGTAGAAATTCCGGAGGCCCAAACTCTTTGGAAAGGTCGACACCACATGTGTTTGAAATTTTCATAAGTAGCGATGTTCCCTTTTGATCAGTACCTATATTATGAACTCTTAAAGCAGTAGTGTTGCCGTTGTAGAAGCGAGACGGCGCGCTATAGTGCGCGTAGCGGCGTCTCGCTCACATGCTGCTTTAAGAGGTCATAGTAAGCACGCAAATGAGCAGTTTGAGCTTGCTAATAAAAATCCTAATTGTAATACTGTGTTACACATATTTTTCCAGATTGGTATCTTAAAAACAGACTTGGACAGTCATTAATTTTTCTACATATAATGTACGTATAAATTCCATTGCTTACGGAAATGGTACACATTAAGTACTTAACCTAACATTTAGTATGACAATTATAATGCTACTGTAATAAAATATATTATTGATTCTATAATATATACAATTTAACTAACATATCTTGCGACTTGGTTCGTCCATTTAGGTTTGATACCTAACATTCTTTCAATAATTCGTTCCTTTAGACATATCGTTTATTTATTTATTTTTTAAATAAGTACTACATACATCGTGATAACTTGTTAAATGGTTATTTTATCATTATTATAACACATACTTACAAAATTAAATTCTGTTTAACTACAACAGTTTTTTTTAATTATCTTAAAAAGTAAAACAACTTCTATATCCAAAAAGTAAATAAAAAATGACTTAAAGAAATGAAAGCCTGCTTAAAATGAAGTTAAAACTAAATAGTAACAACTTATTACATACATTTAAAAACAAAATAAGATATTTATTTGCCGAAGTACCAAAATAGCTTGATCATTTACGAAGCTAGGATTATACATAATGAGTTAAAATATGTGCTTTATAAATTAAATACATACAAACATACAAAGAAAAACAACATAAAAAATAATCTAAAACAATAACATTACAATTAATTATTATAACATTTAATATTTTTATAGAAATAATAAATTGCTTAAACATAAATTTAAAATTTATATGGGACTGTCGGTCTATGACAAAAAAAAAAATAAGTCCAACAACAATAATTGTCGGAGATATACCGTAACATAATACAAAAAAAAACACCAAATAGTTGAGAACCTCCTCTTTTTAAAATCAGTAAAAAAACAGAATAAAATAAATCAGTCTATCAATATTCTTATGTCTAGTCTAAAAAGATTAAATTAGTTTAGTTCTTTCACTTGTATCTAAGTTTACAGTTTTAAAAGCTTTACAAATATCGGGATCTTCAATACCGGTTTAAACCAGACAGGTTGGCAATCACAAAATGAAATTGAATACGTGTGGAAAATTTTGTATACATTTGCTAGATTACATTTACGTCAAGTAGGTGCTAAGACTTTTGAAAATGAGATGACTGACTTATACAAAACTTTAATCTGTGGACAGATGTAGAATGAATTAAAAAAAGTCCTCTATACCGCATTTATTAATTGCAGTCCAAATATTTAATTAACCAGATGAACGACATGAATCCCTACAACGTCGCGGTCAAAGATCGTTCCTTATATTTGCATAAAAAACTATTCTGCAGGAAACCTTACACTGTTAAAACACAATCGGTCAATGTTTAGGCTTCAATATTCCGTGATAAGATTAGGTAATTTTTTTATGTATTAATATATATAATATATTAAAATGTAACTCACGTGTGGTAGAGAAATAACTGAAATATTTTACACATATTAAACTAAAAGTATGGACAATACTTTTAGTAATAATAATGAAAAAAAAACGTAATCAAAAATGATTGCACCATTGCTGGGCAAAGTTCTCTCCTAAAAAACTCCATTGATTTGAAAACACTAACAAACAATAATTTTCCCGCTTGTATTTCAAGAGCATATTATTATTTTCATCGTCAACTGTTCAAAGCAATTTTCCGTACATATAAAGTTAGCAAGAATAACAAATACACAGATTCAGCAATACGGAAAAGTAAGGAAAACTGTTCTTATGTTAGGCCATATATCATATATACTTGTGACAAACATACCGGTCTATTTATCTTCCTGTCATGTACAGTACAAAACTAACGAGATAAGCAAGCTTTCACTTCCATTATTACTTATAATTATAACATATACAGATCCGTTCATACGTCACTGAGCAATAGAAATATAGAAAATTATACATTTGATTACAGGATCGAATCCCATCCATTGCACTGTTGACGTGAACCGACTCCCGACACAGGCATTTTTAGCTTAGTTGAAGGGATTAACAAGATTGCTAGTAATATGAGTACCACTCACTTTGCGAGAAACATTAAAAAAGAAAAAATACAATGACAAAATATATTAACTTGATTTTCTGAAGTTACCAACAACAGTCCGTAAACAAAACTAGATTTACAAAACACCAGTACCTGTACCATGAACCCTTAAAGCAGTATTATTGCCATTGTGGGAGCGAGACGCCGCATTACTGCGCGTAGCTGTGTCTCGCTCTTACGACGGCAACAGTCTTGCTTCAAGAGTTCTTGGTAAGCGCATTGTACACAATCAAATACAATAAGTTGTTGCGACTAGGAAACAAAATATGTAGTCTTGACACTAAAATACTACTGAAAACTTGAACTCACTGATGTTGTAAATGTCACTGAAAATTTCTGTCCGTTTGTCAATCAGATCTATCGTATAAAATAATAGATGACAATGTACCTAAACAGGGGAGTTTAATTTATAGCACCAACCATTGAAAGGTTTACCTTGACCCTAATTAATTGGCTTGGTAATTGTGTGTGAAAATAAAGGCTGTAATTAATGCTTTCAGTATAAACCAAATCGAATGATAACATTAAATTAATATTTAAATAAAAATCTTATTTTGTTTTATGATTTGTTAGAAATCAAATGTACAGTCCAAAGTGCTTTAATATGCGCCAGTGATGTATGAATTGGTCTTAAATTATTTTGAATGTCTTAATTAAATGCACTGATTTCTTTGGCTTACAGCCAAACACACATTACAGAAACATAAACATCTCATACAAAACTCTCCTTAGTTCTGTAATCGTATATAAATATATTGTTCTCTCTATCAAGTTTTGGTATACATACAAATTTGTTTCTACCCTCAACTGACTCACTAACATCTAAAGTTATTGAATAAACATTATTAGTTTTTACATCTAAGTTTAATATTTGTATTTGTTTATTGTTCTCATTGGCAGTGTCTATTGCTAATTCGTTAGAGTTATGATTGTCATGTACGTCAGCATATATATCGTTTTCTGTTTCGTTGATAGCCGCTACCATTTTCATGCTATTTCGTCTTGTATTTTCAACATTTATTATTTCTCCTACTTTCATTTGTTGGACGTTATCCTCTTTGACCTTTTTGCTTTCTCTCTTAACAAATATTTTCTGGGACGAAGTTCTGTTACTGTATCGTCTCCAAAATGAATCAGAAGTATTTTGACTACTAGAAAATCCTGTTGAAGTGGTCGTATTGAATGTGTCTCTCCGTTGCATAGTTTCTCTCAAAGTCCTGCTACATCTCATCAGTTTATTTATCTTCAACAACTTAACAAAGCCCTCTCTAAACTTCGAAGACATTAAATTGTATAATATTGGATTTATCGCCGAATTTAAATACAGCATAACTCTACAAAAATATAAAAGTATGTAGTAACCATCTATACCTAATGACATTATTGTCTCTGGTGGGAATACGATGATCCAAAGCGTGAGTGCTTTGAAAGGCAAGAGGCAGAGGAAGAATGATAATACGACGGTACCGAGCATGAGAATGACCTGTTTCCTGTAGCGTACTACATTGCCTGTATTGTTAGTGTTTTTGGTATTTTGGGCTATTATGATGGGATTTTCCATGAGGTTTTTGGCGATGACGCTGTAGAGGACGAGTAGGACGCCAAGAGGCACGATGAAAAAGATTGCTATGGTTAGGATGAAGAATAGCGCCGACCAGAAGGTGTCGGCTTGTGTGAGGCAGACCGGGACCTCCGTGCCGTCGTCATACTCCTCGTAGGTGAAGGTGGCCACGGCGAGGATCGGGCTGTGGACAAAGTAAACAAATTAATTTTAGAACGTTGTATTTCTGAACTACTGAAGCCGAAATCTATACTAATATTATAAAGCTGAAGAGTTTGTTTGTTTGAACGCGCTAATCTCAGGAACTACTGGTTCGAATTGAAAAATTATTTTTGTATTGGATAGTCCGTTTATTGAGGAAGTCTATAGGCTATATAACATCACGCTACGACCAATAGGAGCGGAGCATAAATGAAAAATGTCGCAAAAATGAAAAACCGTTGAAACTAAAACACGAGGACAAAGTCGCGGGGGACAGCTAGTTAAAAATATAGTTGTAATATCAGCCTATAATTGTCCCATTGCTGAGCAAAGGCCTCTTCTCATATAGACAAGGAGCGAGTATCAGTCACCAGGCTATCTCATTCGCGGGTCGGCAATTCTAGATTTCAATTTTTGAAATGCAGTTTCCTCACGATGTTCTCCTTCATCACCTAAAACTATGCTAAAGACCGTAAAAAGAGAAACGGAAAACAAGAAGGACCAGGAGCACATCGTTCAGCTATGAGCTATTGACTGAAGGAGATCAATTATGTTTGTACATAAATATTTAAATAAGTTAGAGACCGAAAAATCATTGGGATATTGAGATAGAACTCATTGACTCTATCTATCATGGTAATAACATTTGAAAATACACCTCTGGCCGGCCTAATATTTGCTTTATTTGTTTCGGAGCGTATCGTAATTTGTTTTCCAATAACCATTTTTACGTAACGTGTAACAGTTTCAGTTGTTTACTTAGAACTTCAAGGAATTAGAACAAATCCTTTGCGGATCTTAATCATTGTAGCGGTAAATTAACATACGAAAGGTAACCAATCAGCCTAAGATGATTGCCTTGCCAGAAATAACTTTATTTTGCAGAATATTATCGTTTCAGTTCACTTGATTCAAATAGTTAGTCCTTAGAGATTTAAGGGTGTTGATGGATCAAAAGCCACGTTTACTTTGGATCGGCTTGTTATGTACGCAAATTAATGCTGATTGCTGTTACTATCGTAAAGTTAAGATTTCTACCAAATAAATTACCTAAGTCCTTCCCAGGCTAAAATATGTTGATGATCAAAAGGCAATGAAAAGTTTTTAGTAAAATTAATGTCAAGCTCTGTTGAAGTATTTAATTTCTTATCTGAACTATTTCACCAAAATATTCTTCACATATATACAGGATGTTACGGAAAGGTTATATCAATCGAAAAGGGGTGAAGAACACATCTGGTATAGAGTCAGTTTAAAAAATTTCAGCTTTAAATGAGTTAATTAAATAATTGATATCCAATTTTTCGCTTATTTGACACCGAAAAAAATAACCAGACCGCTGAAGCGATGATTCTTAACATTTAGCAAGTTATATTATGTTCACACGTTTGTTATGATTTTTGGTGTCAAATAAAATTAATGCGAAAAGTTGGAAATCAATTATTTAAATAACTCAATTTAAATTGAAATTTTGAAAACCGACTCTATACTAGATGTTCACTTTGCCCCTTTTAGATAGGTAGGATAATGTATGTATGTCTATAAAACACATATAATTATGTATTAAATTACTCTATAAAGTTACCCCTGTTGCATGGCAAGGAGATATAAAAATAGTAAGAAAAGATGCTCAAATCAGATTTTCTTTCAAATGCCGAGATTAGTAACGAAGACACTGAGTACAAATAAAACTGAATCCCTACTATTTTAATACCCTAATGAAATACAAATGCACTATGCGGATGAGGAAATATAACAGTAGAGACAAAAAGATGCAAATTTCAAAAGCTCTTTATATCCAATCGCATTTTAATAAACCCTTTGAGAGAAATGCATTTATTTTGTATTGTAGAAGAAGCTTACTATGTTTTTTGGTATAAGTATTTTTCTACACATTCTAGGAATGGTTTTATTCGAAAAGTAGAATTTAGAGTTCCTTAAAATTGAGTAATTTCAGTAGTCTTTAATATAATAGCAAATTAAAATAGGACGTCGGCACTTAATTTAACTTTGAATAATGCCTGCTTTACAGAAACCTTAGAATGAAGATCAATTTAACGCAATTTCTCATAGTTTAGTTTTTATACCAACGATTTATTAAGCTCTTGATGTCAGTCAAATAAGTTATTACAGTAAAAATATTTTAAGCCTTTTAATATTCCGCAATCAGTAGGTACTCGAAGATGAATCAATATTTTTTTAATAGATAAATAACTTCGGTAAGGCTTGGCAGGATATAACCAATCAATAAATTGCCGGAGGAGCTTCGATCCAGTCTTAATCCTGATACTCTTGTAATTAAGGTCAACATTTTAAAAAGGTTTCAAACATTTTCTTTCGCGATCCTTAATTTTCGACACAAAGGCAAAGGAAACTAAGATAGTAGGTCATTCAGCCAGCAAATTAAAAATAAACAAATGCGTGGGTGTTGGTTAAATTACGAAGCTTGTATAACTTTTGCCTAAATTATATTCTTAAAAATATATTTAACAGGCATCCATTTTAAATAAGTTACTAAAATGTGTTGTTATGGTAATTAAATAGTTAACTAAATGGAAAGATGAAATATTATGAATTAAGTAATTGAATTAAATTATGAGGTAGAGTATTTATTTTTTTCTTATGAAATCATTACAAGCCGTAATATTTAAAGCTATGGTCCACAAAATTGTATTAAACAGTTTGTCTGTAGACTCCAATAAGTCTCGCTGTGTTTAAACAACTTTATGATTCATGACAAACTGAACTATATAATATACACTTAAAACAAAACAAAACTTAAACTAATAAAATCTCTAAATGTTTGATGATACTTTGATTAATTATATTTAATTATAAATTAGCCAGTTAAATTAAAGTTTCAAGATGAGAAATTTAAACACAAACTATTGTAAGTAGTTGCTTAAAGAAACGTTTTTGTTATATTACAAATGAAATAAATTCAAAAGATTTTAACCAAATTTTTACAAACAACAAAGTTACAAGAAAAAAAATACTTTGCTTTTTCTTTGTGGATATATTGTGTCACCAACAGTTACAGAGCTTATTGCTCTATTTATCCGTTAAAATTAAATTAATTCATCACAAGAGATGAGTCCCGACGGAACAAAAAGTTTAATTATGTAAATTACTTTCATATTTCATGTCCACGCAATTCAAAAAATCTAATGAAGTTTACTCTTGCCATTTGGACGTTGATATTTGTATTAAACTTTGGGTTATCTCTTACTCATTTTATAGGACATTAAGCACTTACATATTTTATAAATAATTCGAAACCCATTCTATAAAATATTAGTCTTTTTGTATTTTGTTGTTTTTTTTTGTCAGTTTGACTTATTTCTAGAAACTATAAAGATCTGCAATTAGGTTTATTTTGTACTGCCAATTTAATGCTAAGCGTATTATCTTAGCTTTTTTTAAGGTTTCTTTACAAACAATTTATTGACAAAGTACACTCAGACAGATTTTTTTTTTAACTACATATTTGTCACATTTTATTTGGTGATTTATACTCTCTGAGCTTGCTATTAAAATATTTTTCAAGAGATAAACTCAATGAAAACACGGCTTATAATTCATGTTGTACTTCGTCACTGTGTCTAAAGATATTGTTTGTGAATTTCAGCTTAGTTAGGAGTCAAGTTTTGTAGAGGTATACGCATAAAGGGGATGTGTCCTTCCTTGAACCCTCCATATACAAACAGCGATAAAATTAACATGGTAAACAAATTATTTAATACAGTGAGCGCCTTCATATCCAACACCTACGTTAATAGGGCTGTCGTCGCGTTAAGTGTGTGTAGACTGGTTTTAATTAAGAAATATATTGTTTTTAGCATCAAAAGTATTATTTTCCATTAAATATTTTTATTTTCGAAGCAATATGAATATATATTAGTGATGTTACTGTAAGTAGTTGGGCCCAGGAGGTACGTGAGCTGTGGCGTCAGAAACTGTTTAATGGTGTATAAACGTAAAGGTTTTAGGTCACTATGAACATTCCTAGAGGTTAGTACACTGCACTCGTACTCAATTCTGAATATACCTATATAGGTGTGAAGTTGATACATTTGTAAATGAAGAACAATTGTATAATAGTTCTTCATTTTATAATATTTGTAAAAAACCGGTCAAGAGCAAGATCCGTATCATTTTAGGGAGCTTCCTTTAAATTTAAATTTTATTTTATTATTTTTGATATAGCGGCAAGAAAAAATACACACTCCGTGAAGACTTCAACTCTCTAGCTATAACGGTTTATGAGATACAGCCTGCTGACAAACAGAGGGACGGAAGGACGGACAGCGGAGTCTTAGTAATGGGGTCCCGTTGTTATAAAAAATATCATAAAAGAGTTCAGAAGTAGATGGCATATCTGAACGAACCTTTTTATACTGCTGAAGACTCTTTCTTTCATAGACTTCTTTCTGTCATAGACACACTATTTTACACTGATCGAAGTCAAAGATCCTAGTTATTAGAACAATATTAGTTATTGACTTTATTTATTGAAATTATTTTTCCACTCTTCTCCATTTTCTTTCAATCTCTACTACTCGGTAACGATCGTGACATTTGCAACACTTTGAATTTAGAACAGTAGCCATATAAATTAGAGACAAAATGGCGGAGAAAAAAGGTCAATGTAAAAAAGGATCTCTGCATTAGCGTTGAATAAAATAAAGCTGGACTGTTCTAACTATTGTGTATTAGTTTTTTATAGTAAACCGACCATTATCCTCGCTCTATTTGGTATTTTAACGTATCCTATATTTTTTTATTATAAAAACAATATCGAAAAATGGGTGAATTATAAGATGGGGTTTGTTGACCTTTTAGTCAATTGGAATGGAGTAAATTACTGGTCAAATGTATGCTTATATCAAATGTGATTTGAATTTAAAATTTATTTTTTGGCCGGACATATAAACACTCTTTGACAGCTATACTTCACGACCCGACGCGGCAGTGTTGCCATCTGGTGAGTGCAATAGCGGTACTACTCATTCAGCTTCACCTGACAGCTACACCGTGCCATTAACAAAAATAAACAATTAACATTCAGCGTTCACCTAATACGACACAATTTAAGCGCTGTTAGCAACACAACGAAATACTTTACTTTGAAGTTGTTTGTGTTTACTTGAATTTGTTGTAAACCCAAAAGCAATACAGCATTTCTACTGCACTAATATGTTTAACTAGCTGTTACCCGCGGCTTCACCTGTGAGGCAATCGGTTCTCGCGGCGAAAAGTAGCCTATGTTCTTTCTTACAATCCAAGCTTATCCCATACCAAGTCTCATCTAAATCGGTGAGCGGTTTCAAAAAAGGTTTAGCGGTTTCAAAAAAGACAGATAAAGTAACATTTGTTTTTATAATATTAGAGTATAAATGGCCGATTTTTCAAACACAAATCATTTTAATTTGGAAGAGATTTACGTATTTAGCCTTAGTGCAGGCTTTGACTGCTTCACCAGATTTTTGGCAAGAACCTTACGGGCCTCCAGCCAGAGCAATAGAAAAACTAACTACATCAGCAACGTTCACTAAGGGCACCCCCTTTGGGGTTCGGACCTCGACTTAGTACGTTGCTAACAATCTCAATAAGGCAAAAACAGCAAGGTAGGGAAGTCGTTGTTAAGTCTTATATTGTTGCCTTAGGTTTTATTTTAGTATACGACCTATTCACTTAAATTTTATTTAAACATATGCCTGGCAGCCCTGGCCGTCTATTGTGCGCAGACAATACGCAATAACTTAAACATCGCGCTATAACTTAGCAGGCTCAGCAGATAGCGCATTGTCCGAAGCGCCTCCAGATCGACCTGAATTATTACCTAACTTGACTGCTTACCATGCTTTATTTACGGCATACAATAGTATATTATTTTAGATTATTGTAGGAAGAATCAGTTTGTCATTATTAGATTGAAATTGGGTATGTTAAAGGTAGATCAGGACTGTATTTATATGTAATTTTTGGTATTTTATATTGACTTTCAAACACAAATGTTAAAATTGTTTGTGAATAAATAAAACATAGAAACTGGGTGAAGATATTAATGACAGATTAAATTAATTTGACTTTTGTGATCCTCTGAAAAATTCAATTAAATTGTTAACGTTAATCATGTTTGATATAAAATTAGACATAGCACACTCCACTTTAAAGACTGACTAATGCCGTTTGCCGTGTTTGACAAGATTTTGTTATTTCATTTAAAAAAAAATACTATCCATGTCGAGTTGTAAAAACGGCAGATTAATTACTTTCTTATTGAGAGAGGTATACCATCAGGTGACGTCACCTTAGTCATTCTCCATACTAATCTGTGTCTGCCCCGTACAAGTCGTCGTTTTGACAAAAAGAGATAGAACATGCGTCACCACCTACTAGCTTTAAAATCTTATAACTTTTATATTCGTGTAGGTATATTTTTAATGTTATTTTAGAGTTCTGCTTTAATTTACTACTATTTATAGAAATATTTGTAATAAATAAATAATTCGATAGTAGTCCAATACCTAATTTACTAAATCCTATTTAAATCTACTGGTACGGCAAAACAAATGAATAACTAAAGAAAAACGTAAAGTCAAAGCCGCCTTGACTCTCGACATTTGAGATTGCGCCCCACGGGACCAATTAGGCGGTCTATTTAATTAATACAAATAAAACTTTTATGAGCAGAAGTAGCAGTTGTTAATAATTACGGGTTTTACAGCTTAGTATACAGAACGCCATAATTTTTATGGCTTGGCGCCCATGTGAAATTCAAAGGCTGTGACTAATGAGCGAGTTATTAGTTTTTTTAATCCCAGAAAAAGGTGGGAACTTCCTCCTTGAATATACTGGTACGGGCCAGATTAGTATTATAAGATTATATCCATGGGTACTTTATATTATAATGAAAGGTTATTCTGTATGTCTGTCTGTTAATCTTTCACGGCTAAAGCACGCCACCGATTTGGATGAAATTCGGTATAGAACTAACTTAAATTTAAATAAAGGATAGGCTAGGCTTTTTGGCGAGATAACCGACATCCACGAGGGCAGAGCTGCGGGCGAAAGCTAGTGTTAGGTTTGTCCTCTCTTTGGTCTATTAAGAATTCTTATATTAGGAGTTATATAAGATCAATTCAATAGGTAAAATAACAACACACGTTCAACTTTGGCACATATTTTTAATTATAATTTATTTATCTAAACAAATAAATATGCATTTTCAATCACATTTAAAACAGTTGACAAACATTTAAATACATTATTCATTATAAACATATTATAATCGACTTCATAAAGATTTTTTGCAATGAGCTAGGCAAAATGGGCTACCACTAGCTCGGCTACTACTGTCATTTATTCTAAATTCAAACTCTTTATTTCGGTTCAATCTTTATCTGTAAACTGTCCAAAAATCCACTACGTTGGCTAATCTGGGATGTAGTCCATCTGTCAATTTCCACAAAAAGAGACAAGACGCCGTCTCGTGTTTAGCAAGACTAGCGAACATAGCTGATTTTTCTCATTACGGCAGTTCATGTTGCGTATTATATATTTTTTTTATAATTTACTCATTACTGTTATGTCTGTATATGTATATACCTACATGGTACCGCATGGTGGGGCTGACAGCATTCGCGCGCCACCCCCGCCATCTTGGCGAATAAACAGTGTGCATTTGACTCGCTTGTTTAAAAGACGCGTGCGCGCGCCCTTCCTGTTTCCCGATACACATACCTAAAATTTACTAAATTTATTTTGGTATAAAAAATATTTAAGTTATTTTAGAGATTAAATTAGTTTTTTTATCATTTTATAATTTTTACTTTTTCACTGCATGTAGTTCATACATAACAACATTGTGTACAAGACTAGATTAAAATATAGGTTTAGAAAAATATGTACCTACATATACAAGCTACTTCAATGCTGCCGCCCATTTCTTTTTTATCTGGTCAATTCTTTTTTAATTTCTTTTTTAAATAATCTTAATAAATTATTATCGTAGAGCTATTTTACCTCCGCTTCTTGGCAAATAATTAAAACTACAAATTAATATACAACAAGTTAATATTTATATTCGTAAATAACTTACAACTAATTTAATTATCTACTGGCAGTTATGACAAGATTGGTTCTTCAACACGCAACATCATTACTCTAGATTTATGTAAAAATATAATGAGAATGCAAGATGAAAATAAAACATCGTGCTAATTTGTAGTCAATATAAAATAAATAAAAAATAAACTAAATGAAAAAGCACTTGAAGAAAACAAATGAACAAGC
Source organism: Diachrysia chrysitis (assembly GCA_932294365.1). Taxonomy (NCBI): domain Eukaryota; kingdom Metazoa; phylum Arthropoda; class Insecta; order Lepidoptera; family Noctuidae; genus Diachrysia; species Diachrysia chrysitis. The sequence goes on from OW028664.1 coordinate 8,124,133, forward strand.
TATTTATAAAAATTATTAACATTTTATTTGTTATCTTAAATAAGAATTAAAAGGTAGGTGCGGGTAAGTACGACAATAGAAACTATTTCAAGCTTTAATACTGAATTTCAAAACCGAAAATATAAGCTACTAGCGGTGCCCCACGGTTTCACCCGCGAATGTAGTTCCCGTTACCGACATTTTCCGATGTTTTTATTTATTATTTTTAGTTATTCTGCTGTTCTGGGTGGAGACTAATCCAACAAATCAAAGATCATGAAAATCGTTACCCGATCTTGAGTTATAAATGGTGTAATTAACCCGACTTTGTTTTATATATACAGATGCGAGTAATTCGTAAGAAAAACTCTACAATATATAAATATAGATAACGAAGCCCGTGCCGAAGCTATGTAAGATTTATTTTATTTAACTATGTAAATTATATTATTACAAAAATATGAATAATACATTTCGATCACCTAATCTACTTAAGTCTATTTTCTTGACAATACCTGATTATTTAATAATACCGTATATAGCTTTGTCTTAAATAAATAAACCTCCAGACTTACCTTCGTATTAGCAAGCCAACAATTAGGTATGCTAATAAATTATTAATGAAATTAATTATTCTGTACTAGGATAATATAATCACTTTTACGTGTCCATATAACATATTCTTTAGGCCCAGCTAGAGTCGACATTTCCTAACTGGCTACCCTGAGAAGAAATGTCGAAACAAACTATGTTCTTCTGAATGCACCATTTATCAAGAACTATTGAAAATTCTGAACTGCTAAGGATCACTTAATACAAAAATCTAATAATAATCATTGTCTCAGTATAGCAAGCAACTCTTAATTTACATTTCGCCCCTAAGACTATCAAAGCAAATTAAAAGTGAGGTACTAAGTATTTTTCTTCAATAACAAATACACATTTCATACAAAACTTTCTGGAAAATCATAGTCGATACTTTTCGACTTCTGAACTGCTACCACACAGTCGACTTTAATCTTTTGGTACGACACAAACTTCTTTTCAGAGTCCATACTTCTAGCTTTAGCGCTGTTTATTAACACACTCCGCCTCAACGAGTGGCTTCGACCCAGATTATCTTCAATGTCTGACCTAATATTTTTACTATTGGAATGACCGATAAACTTGCTAGTATCACCTCCCCTACAATCGGCATCAATTTTATGTTCAACTTCAACCACTTCGGATATCTCAATGTGCCCCTCGCTCCTCATTCTATTTATTATTGGTTTTGTATTTGAACAAACAGGCGCCGATTGCTGTCTCACAAACGTTCTGTTTGTAAATATCCTATCGAATATACCCTTTTCAACTTCATCTTTGATTTCAGATTCGGTGTCGGTTTTGTCGATACTTCCTCTTTGACTGAATAGCTTTTTCAAACTGTTTGTCGTTCGAGTCAAACTACTGCTCGTCGTCGATCCATTTGTAATCGTTCTTTGAGCTCTTCTCGTCTTATCTTCTAACTTTCTTTTATAACATATGCATACCTTACAGAACCCAATACGGAATTTCGACGACATTAGGTTGTAGAGTATCGGGTTGATCGCTGAATTTATGTAAAGCATCACTCTTGAGAAGTACAATATGTTGTACCACTTCTCTGGACTGACGTCATCGTACCACTCAGCTGGTGTCATAATTATCCACAAAGTCAGAGCTCTGTACGGCATTAAACACAGAAAAAAACATAGCACGACAGTCCCAAGCATTAAAATAACCTGTTTCCTAGCTCTAGTGTTGTAAGGATCTACGGTTTTATTCATAACAACTTTGGATGCTGCTGTGATTAAATTTTTGGCTATGACGCTGTATAATACTATGAGGATGATGAGAGGTAGAACGTAGAGGAGTATTATGATCGCGATGAAGAACGTGATCTGCCAGAAGGTGACAGCTTGGGTGAGGCACTGGGAGACGGTGGCGCCGTCGTCTCGAGTGGTCGAGTGATGCTCCGCGATCGCCAGGATAGGGCTGGAATCAAGAAAACCTATGGTAATGATATCTACAAAGCATATGATTTTAAACAGAGAGATACATACAACTAGAAGCCGTATTATGACGTTCTAAGACGTAAGAGATATGGGTTGGTTCTATATTATCTATAAAGACGAATACCATATATTTTTTTTTACAACAGACTAACAGCTTCAAACCATCATAATACGATCCCTGGATTGCAAAACAAAATCTACATATATCTACAGAAATAAAAGGTGGTATCTAATGATGTGTCGTTTTATTTATATGTATGTATTATGCAACCAACCTACATACCATAGCATTATGCTTAGTTAATAATCTTAAATCATTTAGACATTTTATGATATGTAATTTCCTGTTGATCATTTAAATTCTTCATTTAATTTGAAGCTCAGAATTAAATCACACGTTATATTATAATATTAATTATGGTGGGCCTATGTAGTTTTACTGTCAAATAAATCGTGCTTAATTGGTCTATTGTTTAAGATTCAATCTATATTCTAGATTGTTGATTTTGTTTTGAATATTTTGTTATAAATATGAACATGCAACCGATTAAAAATCAAAATTGTAGTTTTGTGAAATATGACGTATTGTTCAAGAATTACGTATATCATACATATATATACCTTATCTGTATATGATATACCTTAACTGGTTGCAGTTTAATTAGCTTAGTTTTTGTTTAACTGAAGCTTTCATTCTTCTATCTTAATTATTTCTTTTATCAAAGACAACACCCTAATGATTTTTAAGAAATCGACCAAAATACTAGCTGTTAAAATGACATTTTAATTTTACATAGCATAGCACTATAAATCATTTCGTCAAGCACCATTACTACATATACCATTCGTTATTCGAACTCATTCAACATGACAAACGGTTCTAACCCGCTCTCCAGCCATGATTTTGTTTTTCTGTAATGGCGGTTCGTTGTCTTTGATAGTATTTTGGCGGGGCCCAGAGCAATTTGGCTGTCACTCTCACGTTAAATTTGTAGCTATTAGATCTTGGCCAGATTTATTTGGTATCCGATAATTAGCTGTCTATTAGATAAAAATGTGTTATTTAGGAATTCTTCTTATTTTTTGAGTGAGTGATTGTTCTTTTAGGATTAGTTCTTCTTCTAGGCGCATAATAATACATACGACATGCTATTAAAATAACCATAAATAAATACAGTAAAACTATTTAAAATCTTAACTGAAGTCATACACGAATACTAAAAATGTACAATACCTGCATGTGCATAAAACCCAAATGAAAATAAAAGTGCAACAAGCAGTTAGTTTATAGCGAAAATATATTTAGGATACGTCACATAAAATCAATTGCATCACTTCTTTACATTAGATGAAAATATTGAAGGAATAGTTCTGTTACCTTTTTAAAATATATATATTTTTAACACAACTTTGTATTTCTTACCATCCAGAACGACCCAGATAAATATTTAAAAGGATGTAATGTCTGTTCTTTTGTGAATAAAGATTCTTCTTTAAACACATGTAAAGCAACTTACAAAAACTTTGTGATTCTAAAGAAAAAACTAATGGCTCTTATCATTTTAAAAACCTGTTTAGTTAACTGTTATAAAAAAATGTGCCGTTATGACTAACTAGTCATTATCACTTTATAAGATCGCTGTCGACCACAAAATCGGACAGGTCGCAAACTTTCGGCTTATAAGCACTATTTCAATTTGTTTTCAGGTCAGTTACTAGACAAACCATGCGTCAGATAATAAAAAGATCGGTAATTAACTTTTTTTTTATTTATTTTTATTTATTTATTTATTTATTTATTTATTCATTTATTCATTACATTTTGGGTATTACATGGTCACAATTGAAATATTTTGTTTCACCAAAATCTGCCTAAAAAGGCGTATGAATTTTATAATACTTACATATAATATTTAAATTCAAAACATTTAAATTACAATAGGTATATGAAATAGAATTAGAATGAAAATAAAAAATTGAAGTCAATAAATTATAAGAATAAATTTAAACAATTACCACTTAAAATATAATAATATGTCATTGTGTAAAAATTAAAATGTCAAAATTTCAATTTAAATAAATTCAAAATTGACATCCTTTAAAAAGTCATTAATACAATAATAACATTTTTTTACCAAGACATTTTTCAATTTGTTTTTAAATGTTTTTATGTTGTAAAGCTTTATGTCTTCTGGAATTTTATTGTAAATTTTTGGCGCTATACACAGCAGACTTTTGCCCATCAGACTAGTTTTTGCACTATTAAGACATAATCTATTATTATTTCGCCTATTTCGCTTTACAACATCAGATATGCGTTGAAACAATTGAGGATTTTTATGTACAAACAATGCCACCTCAAGTATATACAGGGACGGAAGTGTCAGGATATTGTACCTTATAAAATAAGGTTTACAACTGTCTGTTACTTGCAGCCCAAACATGGCTCGTATACAGCGTTTTTGAGCTTTAAAAATCATTTCGTTGTTAGTCGAATTTCCCCAAAAAATGATTCCATACCGTAGTAATGAAGCTGTACAACCATGATATGCAGTAAGAACCGCATCTATATTAACAATTGGCGTTATTTTATAAAGAGCGTATGCGGAACTGCTCACCTTTTTGCATAGTTCCGCTATGTGTTGTTTCCAATTAAGTTGTTTGTCAATGATTAATCCTAAGAATTTTGCAGTGTCAACTTCGTGTATTTTATGATTATTATAAATAATATTAAGATTACAGTGCTTAGGTCTTTGACTGAAGTGCATGATTTGAGTCTTAGTTAGATTTATTTTTAAATTATTGTTATCAAGCCAGCGGATAATTGAAGCTAAACAATCATTTATACAATCTTGATAAAGTTCTGTCGTTCTGCATTGGATGGATACAACACTGTCATCCGCGAACAATGACATCGGATGATTTGTAAACTGAGGTAAATCATTAATATAAATTATGAACAAAAGTGGACCTAATACGCTGCCCTGCGGTACGCCGTAATTAATTTGTCGCGGTTCAGAACGATACGATTCCTCAAGCTTGGTACGTAGATTTATTCTGGAGATGCTAGTTACTTGTGATCTATTGGAAAGATATGATTTTATCAAATTAAGAACGTTACCTCTTACTCCATATGACTCTAATTTATTTAAAAGTATACAGTGATCCACATAATCAAACGCCTGCGTCATATCACAGTATATAGTGCAAATAGGAATCCTCTTATCGACACTGGTTATAATTGTTTTATAAAAATCATAAATAGCTAAATTAATACTTTTATTTTGCCTAAACCCTTTTTGTTCCGGGCAAAGTAGTTTTTTCTGTTCTAAATAGGCATATAATTTATTATGTATAAATTTTTCAAAAACTTTTGAAATAATAGGAACTAAAGCAATTGGCCTATAAAATTCCACTAGCTCTTTATCCTCTTTTTTGAACAGTGGTTTTATAATTGTTGTTTTTAAGAGGTCCGGAAATATGCCACTACAAATGCATAGATTTAATAAATAACTTAAATGTCCACAAATGTTTATATTAACAGTTTTAATTATTTTCGTAGATATGTCATCGAATCCTACACTATTTGTATTTTTTAGTCCGTATATAATTTTATGTATGTCATTTGGTATGCTGGGAGTCATGAAAATAGAGTTTGCCATATTTACAATTTTAGAGGTCACATTATTTCCGCAATCGGATATGGGTTTTATTTTGTCAATAAAATAGTTGTTAAAAACTTTCGCTATTTCACTTGGATCGGAGATTAAATTATTATTTACCCTAATTCTATTAATCGTGTCACGAGGAATGTTCAACCTTGACTTATTTATTATATTCCATGTAGTTTTTGATTTATTATTTGAATTTTTAATTTTGTAGTTATTTTGTGCACGTTGCGTAAGTCTTATAATTTTTCTTAGCAATTTTGAGTAGGTCAAGTAAGTATTTTTATTTTTATTTGACGGTTTTAAACGGAAGTTCCATAGGAGCTGCTTTTTCTTTACACTACATTTCTTTAAGCCACGCGATATCCATTTAGGTTTCATATCAACATGTACTTTAATAGTTTTATAGGGAAAGCAGAGGTCATAAAATAGTTTAAAATGTTCTATAAAGTAGCTATATGCTTTGTTGGGGTCAGATTCTTTATACATATCAGAAAAAGAAAAATTAGCAATACACTCTTTAAATTTAAGGATATTTTCTAAACACATGTCGCGAGTTCGTTTACGCCACATTTTGATAATAGGTATCTTGATGGGAACTTTCATCAGTTGTGCAGTATGGTCTGACAGGGCCAATTCTAACACTTCCGTCTTACATGGTTTTGGGAAATTGTGAGCAAAATTATCTATGCAGGATTTACTAACTAATCTAGTCGGTTCTTTAAGAGCTAACATCATGTTATGACTTAACATTAAGTTTTCAAAATCTGTAGTAATACTATTTTGTTTCAATAAATCTATGTTGAAATCTCCAGCAATTATTATATTTTTATAACATCGTTTATTCAAAATTTGCAAAATAGTTTCTAATTTATTCAAGAATGTGTTCAGATTTTCTGCTTTAGGTACTCTATAAATACATACTATAACAATCTTATAATTAATAAGCTCGATTGCACAACATTCACAAAGACCCGAAACAGAGAGTTTCTTTATTTCTAATAGTTCCTTCCACTGGTGACCGTTTTTCAAAAGAATGCAAGCTCCTCCTCGCTTGCTATGGCTTCTACTATAACACGCAGCTAGTGAATAGTTCGGCATTCTTAGATAAGTTTCATAGCCAACCATCATGAAGTGCTCAGTTATACATAATATATCTACACATATATTTTTGTCATTAAGTTCTTCTAAACATATTGATAACACATCTGATTTATTGATTATGCCAGCAATATTTTGATGCAGGATATATAGATTATTATGGACGAAAAAAACTAGATTTTTCCTGGTCGGTTGCTATTTGTTCAGAGTCCGAAACACATTGTTGTTTATTAGAGGAAAGTCACCAAATATGAAATAGTATCCTAATATGGAATACCTTTATTTCTCTAAGACTATAAGTATGAAACGCGATTTTCGACCATCTTCAGTTTCATTCGGTCTACTAACTATCACACTCACACCATCGAGTTAGTTGCGCGAACGCTTCACGTGTGGCAGGCGTGTTTTGTTTTGTTGTCGTGCAGAAAATTTTAAAGGTAAGTAATAAATGAGTATTACCAGCTATTATGTTTGTATACATAAGTGTTATACTATTTAGTATATCAGTTTTATGTTTATTTGACCATTTTGTGATCTTTTGTCATTAAAATATTGTAACTTAAAAAAATATTTAGAAGAGTATGAACTAGTATAAAATTCCAAATATGGACAGTCGTCGGTGTCTAATTATGGAATATTCCATAATTAGGTCTTAATATTTCATATGATAGATACTTGCTATTATTTCTTTAAAAATATATGTAATGTTTGTTTTTAGAATGTCCGGTTCACAATCAACCAAACGAAAAACCTGGGATGAAGAAAAAACGAAGAAAAGTATCTAGCAGAGCTAGATCTTCTCCCTACAAAAATGATTTAGAAAATAAAAATATGAAGAGACAAGAAAAAGAAAGTAAACTAGTCAAGACAAAGAATAAGAAGAAAACTGCGAAGAGAAACAAACAAACGAATAAAAATAAGAATGATAGTGAAGAAGAAGACTCTGAGGAACTAGACGTTATCCAGTTTGATGAAGATAGTGAACATGATGAGTTGATGGACCAAGTACCGCCTGACTCTGCTGATGCAGAATGTATGTTCTGTTCAAGAATTTTTTCCATGGATAGAAGTGGAGAAAGCTGGATCAAATGCTTAATGTGTGGGCTCTGGGCACATTATGATTGTGCTGGTCTAGAGTTTGATACTTGGATCTGTGACTTTTGCAAGTAATTATGTAACTTCTTTCATTGATCACAATATGTTATATTCATTTAATTGATCTCAAAGATATTAATGTCCATTTTTATTATTGTTATGTTGATTTATGCTAATATTCCATATATGGGTACCTATTCCATATTTGGTTACTCATTTGTGATATTGTTTTTTGTGTTAGATTTTAATTTGATAACTAATATATTTGATTAAAGGCTGTTAATTACTACATATAAATGTATGACTGATTAGTAAAAACATTAAACTGATTTAATTTATATGAAGTTTTTTTATTATATCCCAAAAACAAAATGGTATTCCATATTTGGTGACTTTCCTCTACTGCTACTTTCGTCAATATTGGTCTGGTCAAATAAATTTAAGTCAATTAATATATTACCCATTATTCTATCATATATATTTCTCATTCCGTTTTTATTGATTTTTCCAGTCATATACGAGAACATTTCAAGCGATAGGTCACGATTGCTGTCGAAGAGGTATGCTTTGTCATAATTTTGTAGTTCTTTATTAAGGATATTGTTAAACATTTCCACTTTAAAGTTATATATCGGTGCTCCTGCTATATATGTAGGAGTACAAATAATTGTGTTGGTGTGATTTACTCTTTGCAAGAACTCTTGTATCGTCTTTATCACATTAATGTAGTTACTTTCTTCTTTAATATCGTTTTCACTGATGAAAAGTATGCAGTAGTCATACAAGGAGAAATCTTTTAATTTTTGTTCGATGTCACTCAGTAGACTTTTAATAGTACGATTGGGCATTATATAGTGACAGTATTTAAAATAAGCTGAGTAGACGTCTTCAATTGTGGATAAGGACCCTTTAGTTTTATTACTGCTGACGATACACAATTTATTCTTTTGTTTTGGGTTGGATATAGTGTTTATCTGTTCTCTATTTCGATTCATTATATTAGTATGGGATATAGAAGTAGGTAGCTCTTTTAATTCCTGTTGTGTTTGAATACAGATATTTGTAGTTTGTGTCTCTTTATCGTGCCGCATAGTCACACTTCCAAGAAAACTTTGTTCTAATTCACTTAAGTTTGTTACACAGCTGGTAGTGTTTTTTTGGCGCAAACTGTTGTTTTCACGAACCGGTGTTATACTTTTTTTTACAGGCGTCGAACATATTTTTTTATAAGTATTCATTTTCTTTGTCATTTCTTGCAGGTCACATTTAAGGCGAAAATTTTCGCTGTTTAAATTTTCTATTTCTTGATGTGCACTCAACAGTTGCATCGTAAGTGTTTTATTTTGTTCGGTTAGTTCACTTATGGCATCACTGTTATCGTGTAAGCTATCCGGTATGCTCATCATCGTAGTGTCAAATATGGCTTTTTCATTTGTTATGATAGATAAGTCAGATAACGAGTTAGTTCTACAAACTTTTTTATATATACAACTTAGTAATATTTTTAAGAAAAGCTACTAACGGCCATGTATTTTACAGTCTTTGCTTTATTATAGAAAATAAAGGCATACATGTACTGAATGACTGAATTGGTAGAATGCGGCCGAAACACGGAACTCTGTAGTGTAAATGTAATGTTAAATAAAAAGGTTTACACTATAAATATTTTAGACAATATTCAAATAAAAAAAAAGTTTTTTTTTAGAACTGTCTTAAAAAATTATTTATTATTTATTACGTGACGTAACCTAAATATGTTTTCGTATATAAACAAATAAAGACATAGAAAGCGGGACACATACAACACAGATGTCACAAACATTTATAATGGAAGGCTGAAAACTGTACGAACCTTGTTGTTCAAAGGGTTCACGGTTTTTTTTGTAGCAATCCGTAGCTTTTGCACAGTTTTTATTAATTAAATGACGATTATAAATTAATTTAAAATTTTGTGTTTAACCGTCAATGGATTAAGTCGTCACAATTTTTTTTTAGACATGTTTGAACGGAATTGTGAGGTTAGTCGAGTGTTGCAAATCGTGGTAAATAAGTACGGTGCATAATTAATAGTTATAAGGGTTGAAGCATAAAAATCCTTGTGTTATCTATAATTTGAGTAACAAATTAGTGTTCGGATTAAAAAGTCAGGGCAACCGACGCTGAATACATAGATTTTTGTTGGTTCATCGTATTTAATAACTTCACTACTCTCCACTCTTAATAAAAATAATCTCATTAAAATTTATCCGTTTATTTCTCTATTAATAATAAGTTTTCAATAACTACGACGGAATTTCAAATTAAAAACGGTTCAACTCAATCTAACGGAACTAAATTCCCAAACAATGAACTAAAGAACGACAGCCGGGCAATATGGCGACTGAACGAAGAATTTATTGCAAAACGCCATCTATTATTTAAAGTTGGAACCAATATAGCAGGACAGTGTCGCATGTGTGACTCCAATAAGCTGCGGTATTAAAAATTCTTTAGAATAATGTACTGGAGAAACTAGTTTTCTTGTTATAAGCATTCGCTGTGAAAAGAATCTGTTATTATAGCTCCTAGATAAAAGAGTGTTTCGGAGCCGATTCTTGGAATCTGTATGTGTTTATACGATGATGGCTTCCTTTGAGATTGTGTTATTAATGTTATTATGATATACCTAGAATATGTATGTTACAACTTTTCATCCTTTGTGCAAGAGTATTAATTAAGTAAGTAGTATTTTTTTTTACTGGCATTTTTTTTTACCTCTAGATATATGTAATTAAATACAAATAATAGAAGGAAAAACTTAAACCTCAGGCAGGACTCGAACCTGCGACCACTGCCTCTAGATATAGTTATCGATGTATCTTATGTATAAAACTGTCTTCGAAATTCATTTTTTTTTTAAATAAATATTTTATAATGCCTTACATACCTACCTACTTGCATTTACCATACAAATGAACCATAAAAATATAAAACTTACATCATAACCACAACCCAGAACTAAGAATGCGTTCACTGAATAGCGAAACCCAAACTTTTATGTTTCTCAGCCAATAAAATGCAAAGCGCAGAAGCTTGCGAGTAACGTTTGACAAGAGTTCAGTTTTACAGCTCATGCAGCTAGTAATATGTAGCCAGCTCACTGAGCTATAAAACTATAAAGCAGCTTGGTCTTTATGTCAAGGAAATATGTTCATAAAGACCGAAATATGAAGCAGCTTGGTCCTTATGTCCGGGGAATATGTTCAAAAGGACCCCAAAACTAGGTGCCTTATTGTAAAAGTCGGTTACGAAATATTTAAGTTTCGGGCAAATGTAGGACGGTGGGAGTATGTAGTTTATTTGTTGACATAATTATTGCTCGGTTGTAAAGTTTGGATCGAATTTATAACGTGATCTAAGTTTAGAATTTTCGAAATTCCAAGTTTAATGCGGTGTTGGTATTTTGCTTGAACTGTATTTTGTTAATAGGGGAAATATAATTGGGAAAGTGTGCGGGTGATGCTGAATGAGTCACACTACAGTTATTCTACTTAAATTTAATTAATCATTTATAAAACATGTCAGCTCTCACACCGCTACGAGACCGGAAAGGGACAGAATTGGTAATCCATAAAACAATTTTTACTATTTATTATAATTTATTAAATCAAATCAAATCAAAACTCATTTATTTAAATTAGGCTACAAAGTAGCACTTTTTAAACGTCAAAATAATAAAATAGACAGTACCCGATTTGCCCACCCTACACCGCTTCCTAAGTGCTCTAGCTGTGGAGAAGAAACGGCGCAACAAACTCCACACTATTTGTGTTGCCAACAGGTATGAGAATGGTATGATGCTTTAATTCCATATGTATTAAAATACAACTGTTACATTTTTCATTACAAAATACACCATGGAGATCATGGTGTATTAATTAGTAAACTGAGAAAACAGCCAATCAGGTTTTTGTCGAATATAAAACTCGACACTCGAAACTTCTTATCAACGCGGCAACATGACCAAACGAAAAATACTCCTTGAAATCCTAAACAAGCTTATAACCATATCTTCGGGGTACACTCCAAAAAATCTTTTTCCGCACTCTTTCCGGCTTTTCTACCTTAATAAATACACCGCAGCATGTCCAATGGTCAAAAGGCGATTGGAGACATTTCTATCTAAATATACACCTAGCATTTACTCCAAAAACATTTAGAGGTTGCGAAGGCATTCTCAACTATTAGGTATATTATTCACACTTGCTTGGACCCAAATATTTTCCTAATACGTATAAATTACTGTAATGTAGTACATTCTTGTGTAATAATCCATAGCGTCTTAGCCATTTATTCCATCTTGACATTTTCATTTCCACAGCCTATTTTCATTAATCTTTTTCAGCGATTGAGCAATCTTTGCGACTTCGAGCTCATAATTGTCATTGAATACTGTGTGCTGTGATTCCAAAGTAAGAAACTATGCTGGAAAAAATATAGAGAATGTTTTGGTGGTCCACACGTAGTTTTTCATACTATTGTTGATGACAAACGAGGAAATTCTCAATGAACATGACACAAGTCCAAAAAAGTTTGCCCGGAACATGACAAAGAATAAGAAATTAGCTCCACACAATCTGGGACATCAAAGTGTTGCAAAACCTACTTTTAGATATTAGAAGAGGCTCTCAAAGTGTCCCAAATAAGTTTTCTCTATCTGAAATGGAATTAGTGTCAGAATTGTGACAGACGTAGTCATATTGGACGAAGACAAATAACATTACTGTATTGACACAAATTCTAATGTAAATGTCATGGTTAAGAAGGCTATTTCTGTGATCCAATGGAACGAAATCTTGATTAGATTTATGTATTGAATGCGGTATTTATAGATGACTCGATTGAGGATTTTATATAAGACCCATCACAGTCAAGTACGAATATGACTTTGTCTAAATTATATGTACTTTCTTAATTATTGTAAGACATCATGGACAATCCGACGGAAGTAAAACATCGTGAGGAAACCTGAAATCTTAAAATTGGAATCTGAAATCGCCAACCCGCAATGAGCAAGCGTGATGATCAATGCTCGTTCCTTCTCTATATGAGAAGATCCCTGTGCCCAGCAGGGGCACATTTATAGCCCAGTAATATTACTATTATACAAGTGACTACGGATTTAAAACCAACATACTTAAGAAATCCATATGTAAAAAGCGTGGAACGTAATTCTAAAATTGATAACGCACAAGCATTGTATGTAAAAGAAACTATTTTTATAAACGATAACGAACATTTTATTGAGCGCAAACCTCAGCTTGATAAAGAAAAATAGCATTCTAATAATATCAAACGAAGCTAAGAAGAAATCTAAACGGTGTCACGAGAAATCCATTTCGTGTTGGACGTGGAAATTGCTAGAGTGCAAATAGTCGCAGGATGCGAGGAACGACATAATATTGAGTGAGCCGGTTCAAGGCTTCACGACATGTAATAAGGATAAATTCGTGTTTTTCACTCAATTTAGAACGAAATTGACGCATATTTAGATACTTTTCTTTTGTTTTCTTTCAGTAGTCTTAAATAAAGATTTGTACTGAAAATACCTAGATGGGTAGATGACTGGGAAAAATCAAAATCTAATTAGTCCGTAAAAAGATATTAGACACATATTTTTTTATTATATTACGTAACCCAAAACTCACGACGATACATTGATTTGAAATAATGAATGACGTCACAATTTCGTGCATTTGTACGCAAGCATGGCGTCATTAGCCTAACTTCTGAACTTTATCAAAAATATTTCGAGAATCGTAATGAGTGGAATCTTTGGGCCACTATATCTAAACTTTCTTCAATATAACACATTTTTAAGTAGTTATTAATGCTACTTAATGTCATGTGTCTTTATAGGTACTCTCACAAAGAAAGTTCAAACTCTTAAAGTTATGTAGCGACATCACTTTCAGAACTTTCGACAAACGAAATTGGTTCCCCAAATCCCAAATCCCATACACGGAATTGAAACAGTAATTAATGTGGCAACTTCCTCAGCTTTTAACATTACTCTTATATAACCAAAGAAGCAAAAGAACCCTACTTATGTTTCCTGAATAACTTCTAAGTACATTTCAAGTCAACATTATGCTTATACGTCAAAAAGTTTGAGAACACCTTCAAGGAATCATAAACTAATTTTGTGCCAACTTTGGATTCACTATGGTTCGTTTATGACTGGACATAAGTACTAAGTTTCGTAACTTCAAGTACCATAAACAATGAATTACCATAATAAGAAAACTTGTCTCTGGTACTTCTTAATTCTGGTATCCATTTCAAAGTTTCGTGTTTTTATAGGTTTGTTTGTCCAAATTTTGTGGGTATCAAATTTGATTGACAAGACTATAGCCAAATCGTTTAATTGAGCGCATAATCCATTTATAGGTCAATTACGACTGCAGTATTTTTTATGCGAAAATGGTATATTTAATGAAAAAAAATATTCGAGCTGAAGTTTATGGTTTCCAATAAGATAAATAACAGAAAAAGTAGTATTAATGCTTTATGAGTTGGAGGAGAATCGTCGGGAACTAAAATCTAAACTAAATAGATCACGATAGAATCCGTTCAAAAAGTAGTTTTTTTTTGTCAAAAGATGTATTTTTAATTTTCCTCTGTATTTGAACTAGATCGACATATTTTGGTCGGTATTAGTGTGATAATTTATGGTTCTTAATATGTCCATGTAACTATTTTTATTTAATAAATTTGTTTGATAAATATTGTCAATAATTTTTAAAACAGTATTTAAAATTCGAGCTTCTAAAGCTAGAATCTTGTTGTGAGAGTTATTTAATGGCCGATTTCCTTCCTTCGACATCATAACTTCTTTATCAACGGACATATTCATTAATTATGTACTTCCAACCGTGTAAAATAGCGGATGCAGAACATATTAATAGAATATTATTATGTAATTGATTCAAATTAGCATCACCACACAAGTACAGGGTGGGCAAATAAGAGGTATACACTTTATATTTAAAATTTTATTCTATGAAATATAAAAAATATTAAGTTTCTTTTTTTAAATATAGTATTTAGTGTCGGCAAATTAGTGTGGAATATAATTCCAGATAAATATCCGCCTCTAGCAGCATGGCAAATGTGAACCCTTTTCAGTAGGTTTTTCAAGAAATTTTCACACATTTACTGCGTTATCTCATCGACTGTGTCTCGGATATTTTGTTTTAATTGTTAAAAGTTCATGGGCCTATTAGCATAGACACGTCTATTTAGATAACCCCACAAAAAAAGTCAGGAACTGTTAAATCCTAGATCTTGGGGGCCAATCAATATCACCATTTCTTAAAATGACAAAAAACGACCCGGAAGCATAATTTTTAATGTCTCGATTGTGGCTTGTGCCGTATGACATGTGGCCCCGTCTTTTAGGAACCACATGTTTCCTAAGCCCAACTGATTCACGTTCTCTCTCAGTTCTTGAGTTACGTGAACCAACCAAGGTGTTTCTTCAGAATTGTCCGTAGAGAAGTCCTCTTAATTTCGAGTTGTTGAGAATGACGCCTGATAGACAATGTGGGTTCTTCTGCTACACTTTGTCGAACAATTTCAATATTCTGCTCCGTATGAGCTATTCTGACCCGACATGGAACTGTTTCATCTGTTACAATGCCAAGCTGCTCAAATTTATTCACTAAATGAGTTACTGTTTGCCGCAAAGGTAAGTGATTTCTACCAAAAAATTGGCCGCAATTTTCACACATTTTTCACAATACATGTTTGGTTTAAGTGGAATGTTTTAATAACTAAAACACGTTGCTCAGTAGTAAAACGCTCCATAACAAATTTGCCATATTTATACAAAATGAAATTTATGAAACAACTGTCATATTTGCCGCCAAAATAAAATGGCGGCAAAAAAAAGTTGTATACCTCCAAGTTGCCCACCCGTTAGTTCCTACCTAATTATAATTTTCACAAATCATTGGGATTTTGTTGAATATCATGTGCCGTTATGGAGTATGTCATGTATTCCTCCCAATTTCCCTTGGTCACGCCATAACTTCCAAACGACTGCACGAAATCGGATAACTCTTTTTTGTTATGTTTGGGTTGTATAAAGGAAAATAGTAAAAAAACGTATAGAAATGTTTTGAAACTCACACCATCCGTGTCAAGCTGGGGCGGGCAGCTAGTAAATTATTAAAATAGGTGTGTTTTGCAGATATTTAGACTTAGTCTGAGTGTTTATGTCAGTCATAATTTTGTTATATAAGTAAACCAAAACCAATTACACAAGATTTTATACAGATTTTGCTATCTCAATGATAGAAAATCTTCAAATAAATATATCTCTAGGAAATCCGAATGAATCAAATTTGGAGCTTGCAAGAAAGCTTCCGAGTGACACAAGAATATGAAACGAATGCATCATACTATCTTACTGAACTGTAGAAGAATGTCGTGAACAAACGTTAAACTTTGTTAAACTCTTAGGGACGATTTCGCCAGTTACAATAAAAGTTCATTAGAACTAAGTTTTCCGTGATCGTGTTTAAAATTCTCAAATGTCGAATGTTTCGCCTAAACTGCGTTGCGTTGAGTTTTGTTGGTGAAATGCATTGAACTCAGTTACGGGCATTAGTTTCGCCTAATCGCGTTCATAAGCACGCGTGAAATCCGCCCTCAACTAGGGAAGTTGGAGAAAGTTTTTATGAAAGCAAACGAAGGGATGTGCAAACTTTGTTCTACATAGATTGACTTAAATAGATTATGAACGCGGTAAGTGAAAATAGAAGCTTTCGTTTCTCGGTTTAAACAAACTTTGAGCACACTTTTTTATGAATATCTGGTTTTTTTAATCTTATTGATTCCTTGCATTTTTGTTTTATTTGTTGACAGTTAATAAAATCGGTCAAGTGCGAGTAGGACTCGCACACGAAGGGTTTCGTACCATCGTACAAGAATTACGTATGTCCCTTTTCTTCTGTATCTACTGTATATCATAAACTGTAATAGGTAGACAGATGAAATTTTCACAGAGTGTGTTCTGTAGTCGCACTCACTCGTAGTTAATCACGCCTGAGTTGTTTTGAATTACTTTCTACTTTTAAGACTACTTTATTATGTCTAATTTGTTAGTTTTTAGTCCTATTGTAAAAGTATATACTTTTTTAGTAGGCTGTATTTTACCTGCAATTGGTTGCGCAGAACTAAGTTACACACCTCTGTTAAATTGTAATCCATGCATCTCTGTAACAACTGTTGGTAGATTTTAATTAAAGATGATAAAAAGTTTTAAATAGATTTTATGCTGCGTAACTCCAAAAGTACTACGTTTTTCTTGAATAATCATGATTTATGAAGAATTTGGGATTTAAGGTAGACAAGAAAAGTGTATTAGCATAAGTACGCATCCACATGACGTGGCAGACTCCCTTCACAATGATCGACATATGAATAATGTGTTTTTACCCTAAACGATATAAAACCTCTATTTTAGATAACCACGGCCGTTTCTTTAGTCCTTAGATACGCGAAAAGGATCCGCGCTTTCAAAATGATAAATTGCCTTCGAATATCAGTTTTGAAACCAATTTATATTACACGAAATTGTTATTCCATAAGTCCTTAGTTGAAAGCATAACTGACACCCACAGTCCATATTGGGCGTTATATTAATAGCAGTAGAGTCGAAATCGGTTAACAAAGCCGACACCATTTAAGCGTTTCCCCGCTGTCCAAACGGCAGTCAGACGCCGCGTCTGTTAATCACTGAAGGCTTCACGATGCAAAAAATAGCACAGTTTAATGCAAAAATACTAAAAACTTGGTTTGTCATTTGCCAAATGCAATTTTATTAACCAACTGTTATATAAAAACTATAAGAACCAATTCACAAATTCATCTTTCATTTCGCGCTGAAATGATTAATATAAAAAAAAAACACAATTAAAATTATCTGACCAATTGTCACTAAAAGTACCTGGTGAACAGCGCCGCGAAGAACCACACTAGCGCGCAGATGAGCGTCGCCCTGGTTTTTGTGCAGACGTACCCAGCGCGCAGAGGCTCGCAAATCGCGTAGTACCGCTCAAAACTGATCGCGAGGATGGTCAGCACTGAAGCGTGAGTCACCGTAAGCTCCACGAATGGTACTGCGAGACCTGGTGATAAAAATGTTGATTAACTAAGATATAAGAAAAATCGAATGCTGGAAATTTAACTCTCCTTATTCTTTCCAAACCCTTTAACATTTTTGGTCTTTTATGCAACAAGAGATACGACATCAATTTCGGACGATTTTTTGCTATAAACATGTTAGATAATAAATAACTATAACAGAATGTCACTACGGATTCCAATTTAGGCCACTGAAAGTAAAAACGAAAAAGTTATTTTTTTTCCGTATAGAAGTAAGTGAACCATAGAGTGTGCCTCACAGAGTAGCAACTGTAAGCAAACAATATTATTATGACGACGCTTGTTCATACTAGACAAGCGTCGTCAAAAAATATTGTTGAAAGAGAGCGCGTCGTTTTGTTAATATTAGCTAAAAAGCTAATATTATTGCATTTACATTTACAGAACCATCGATATTTTCACATAAACGTCTGTTGTTACATGTCACACGGAAAATCTTACGGCCAATTTATTTACGGTTAGCACAACGTGCTACTAGCGATGCGCACACTCTATGCTTGCTTATGTATAACTCTAGGTATTTTATCATTTTAAAATTTAATCTCAGTAACTTTAATATATGCTACATAGATAGGTAGACTTTACGATAATCTTAAGATTCCTTCTCACAAACTGTGTCCTAGATCAATTTATTATCTTCCAAATAGTTTGCATTTCCAGCCCCTGTTCAAATGGACCTCTTCCACTGAAATTCAGTAAGGAGAAAATTATCTGACTTGAAATAAATTATCTTTAGTTTCTTCAACAATATAATATTCCCCAGATGTTTTTTTACTTTATTTCTTCATTGGACCTTCATAACCACAACAATTTTAGTACAAAAACATGCTTTACCATTTTATTTTTGGTGTGAAATGGATTTTTCATTCAGTTTGCCTCCGGCGATGTGAGATATTTTTAATATTTTGAAGCTTGCTCTACGGGTATTTAATAGCTTGTTTAAGTGAAATGAAAGAGCTTTGGTGGTATCCTTTTATTTTTACCTTTTGATATCATGTTTTATGAGCCAAAAAGATAATGCATACAAGTCGCAATTTATTTTTAATGTTTTTATTGCATGACATAATTCATTTTCGTGTAACTCCATAAGAAGAGTATTTTGATTGATTTATTTTCTTCTTTTGTTAGCTACAATTATAATTACGTAATTTATATTCTCTTTGATTTTTTCCGACTGTAGTGTAGTTAATTAATTTTGTAGCTCAATTTCGGATATAGAAAATAACTTGAATAACCGAAATACACGAATACCTTGTGTCAGTATAATATGAATAAGGTGAATGAATTGTCAATGCTATGCAAAAGCAGTACTGAATAGGGTACTCTATGTTTTTCTGATGAGTCCACCCACACTTTTAAAGTGTAGGATGAAAGTTCTGAAGGATGCATAACTGAACCGCACGTAGTGACGTCATTCAATGCAGGTTGCATTGAATGACGTCACTACGTGCTATCTATACGTATTTATTTGTGTAAAAAAACCTTATTTTATTTAAATGAAGATTTTTTCTTTAGTATAGTGTAGATCGTTTAAATAAATAAAAAAACAATTGTAATAGCTGACAATATAATAAAGTACCGAATAAATAACAAAACAACTGAAAAACAGCAATAAATGACAGTTAACCGTTCACATAGGTCATAACTTTAACAAAAATATCAACAAACAACATGTAGGCAAGTCCGCGAGCCATAAAAACTAGCGTCCGGTATTCTCACGACTTGAGGCAACAAAATGAGAAGAAAAATACTTCAGTGTTATGATGTATCATCGGTAAGTTAACACAGACCAAATTAAAAATAGAGCGAGCAAATTTATGAAGTGATAATAATTATTAATTAAAAAACCCGAATGCTAAAAAACTAACAAATACACTGATTTGCATGTACTTTCGGTACGTTTTTTGACTTTGTACAGATTTCGAATTGTTACGTCGTATGGACTTTCTACGAATAAAATTTTTGACTTTCTTCGAATAAAAGTTTCGACTTGATACGAATAGTATTGCTTCGAATGAGGGACTTGACGAGCTATGATTAAGGGATTTGACGTGATACGAAAAAGGGTTTTACTTTCTTCGAATAAGGGTTTTCATCTGCTACGAAAAAGGGATTTGATGTGCTACGAAAACGGGTCTTGACTTGCTACGAATAAGGGTTTTAACTTTCTTCGAATAAGGGTAAGGGTTTTACTTTCTTCGAATAAGGGTTTTGACGTGCTACGAAAAAGGGTTTTGACTTTAAAGTAGTTAGGGTAAGTAGTTAGTTAGGGATTTTAACGTGCTACGAATGAGGGATTTTAAGAGCTACGAATAAGGGTTACGACTTTCTACGAATAAGGGTTTGAACCTGCTACGAATAAGGGTTTTAACTTGCTACGAATAAGGGTCTGGCTGACTTCACAATTTCATTTGGTACGTTTTTTACTTTGTACAGATTACGGATTTTGACGTGCTACGAAAAGGGGTTGTGACTTTCTTCGAATAAGGGTTTTACTTTCTTCGAATAAGGGTTTTGACTTTACGTTTTTGACTTTGTACAGATTAGGGATTTGACGTGCTACGAATGAGGGACTTGACGAGCTACGAATAAGGGATTTGACTAGTTACGCATAAGGGTTACGAGTTTCTACGAATAGGGGTTTCAACCTGCTACGAATAAGGGTTTTAACTTGCTACAAATAAGGGTCTGGCTGGCTTCGCAATTTCATTTGGTACGTTTTTGACTTAGTACAGATTATGCATTTTGATGTGCTACGAAAAAGGGTTTTGACTTTCTTCGAATAAGGGTTTTACTTTCTTCAAATAAGAGTTTTGACGTGCTAAAAATAAGGGTTTTGATTATTTCGAACTTTACTTTTGGTACATTTTATGTACCACGCATACATTAACAAATGTATGTATTGACATTAACAAATGTATGCGTGGCGTCGTATTGCATACATGCATTTACATGCGAACATTTTATTTCTTGTAATGTTTCAGCGCAAGAGCACGTTTCATATTGTTTAATAATTTAGGTATTGAGAGGAAAAAGATGTCCAATATATTGTATCGCACTAGTTAGATTACATTTTCCGATTTTTACACAATTTTCTTCCTTTATTCAGAGAGCGTAACGCTCTATTTTCTATTTGATCTGTTATTACTGCCTAGCACTGGTTGAAAAAAACTTGGCGTTTACTGCCTAGACGACGGCGCCAAAGGACATCGTAAAAAGAAAATGTGGGCAAACAGCTTTTGGTCCTTTTCTCCGCGGTTGGCAAGTTGAAGTCGAAGCCACAAATTGAAATCGCTGTTTTGAGGTGCGATAATATTTTTATAGTGATTCAGTGATTGGCTTTTAGTGTAAATGTTGGGTTTCATTCTGGTAATAGTTATTTTAAGGTATTGAGTACCTGCATAGTTTTGTGTCTCGGTGTTTAGAAATGTGTATTAAATATCAATTATATTTTTTAATTATTAAATACGCTCACAAGGAATGTAGGAGTGGGAGATTTTATATATATATCAGGCAGTACTTATTTCAGAATCTATTTTAGTTTTCTTTTTCATGTGTCACACTGTCCTCAAGATAATTTGTAACTTTATTATCCACTTTTTTCCTAATTGGTGCTGTCAAAAATCACCGTATACAACCTTATTTTTACTTTGTACGAAACCTGAAAATAGGTTGTTTAGAATCAGTAACCGAATCGATTTCAATGATTACACACCGTGTTAGATTTTGTCGAAACGTATGTTTGTGTGCACGCACCGTGAACATGATTTTTCGCGAAGAACGAGGCAAGACAAGCTTGTAACTTTGTAAGTTTTCATGATACAGTTTTTATATTTTGTGTAGAGATTATTGACATGAAAATATTAGACACATATACCGTTTTTAGTACATAATAAAAATAAGGTTGTATATATCTAACGTTAGCTATTTGATTTGCTCAGATTCCATTTAGAAATTATCTTTGAATATGTAAAGATAACTCAAGCTACTCGCGTGGGCATCTAAGCAGAGCCACAACGGTAATTTTGCCGTCAGGCTCCCTCTAACCGACCCACACAAAATATGTTATTCCGAACGTTTTCAGCGAATTTCATAAACACTGACATTTGCAAATGATATACAAAATGTATATTCTGTCCTTGACATAATATACAGTGTAATGGAGGGAAATAGAAACCTTCAAAGGTATCTATTTGGATTTAACATATTTCTTTGAATAACAAAACGGTAATTTTTTTTTTCAGACTATTATTTTCTTTAAAGGAAGTTGTTGTTGTGGGACATTCACAGGCCGGTATCCAATACCCCCGTTTAGTTATCAGTGTGGTAATATTAATACATAAACAGGACAAAAACATTGTTGTAAGTACATTAACGTCAAATACCACTTACTATACGAAGAAACCGACAAAATAGATTTTAAATGACCCCAAACTACTTTGATATGGAGTAATAAATCTAACCCGTATTCTGGCCTAATAGTTTTCACATTATCTGCTAAATAGAGGCTTTACACAGTGATTTATAGCAGGAAGATAACGTGTTTTTGTTGACTTAATGATTGTGAACTGTTTGGTTCTGCATTGAAGTTTTTTAGCAATGAAATGAACCCATTTTTTTGTTGAATGTTGTTTTATTGTGCTATTTCAAGAGCATCGATGTTTTGTGTGTTCTAACATATATTTTGTTTTACGTTTTTTATACCACTTGGCTATCTGTGCAGTCAAAACTACTTAGAATATTTATTTTTAAATTATTCCTTTTTTTCATTAACTATGGCAAAATCTATCATCGGTAAAGGAATACATCGAAGGAAACCTGGATTACAAAAATTGAAATCTGAAATCGCCAACCCGCAAAATTTTAATTTAGTGTTTTTTTTAGGTGCAATGTTTTTTATTAAATTATCTAATAAATCAGCGACTTCAATTAATAAACTATGGTGGAAGGCAATACAAAGTATTTTAACCGACTTAAAATAACGGTGTTATAATATAAATTGTAATAATTAGGTCAATCACATTTACAAGTAAAATTCATTTGCTATCTAATGTTATACAAGTACTCCTACACAATGTATATTTGACCCTAAAACAATTTGAAATAACACATGTCAAGTATTTCAGTAAGTATTTATCTCTCTAAACATCTTATTTGAGAATCTTAAATTAATTTACTCAAAGAAAATACTCTTTAAGATAAAGTTTTAAATGAATAAGATTGTATAATCGTCTAGCAGCTAAACATCTAGATAGTACCCAAGTAATTCTAGACGCTAAAATATCTAGTTTATTGCTACATTGGGATAGTTAAACAAAATATAGATTTAAAAAAGAAATATAAGACAGCGACTGGGGAATCTTTTTGATGTGCTTTTTCTTTCCAACAAGAGCAATACTTAAAATCGACGTATTTAATTACCTAGGTACATTTTGGTAGCCGCCCGAGCCCCGCCGAGCATGCTTTAGCGAACCCGGGACTCCAGCAAAGGCAAGGATTTGACCGCGGTGTTTTAGTTGGTGTAAGTCCGACATATCCCCATGTCGTGCCCTCGGCGTGGGTTGCACTTGCAGACATTATATTTTCACCGATTAAATAGAAAAGAGTATATTTCGTTTTTTTTTTTTTTTTTTTTTTTTTTTATCTTACGGAGCCCTCTCCGCCTGCGCTTAACTCGCTTTCGTCCGATATTTGTATCCCTACCTAATTGTAATTCTTCTTTTTCCATCATTTTGTTTTAGTTAGTTAACTAGATTTTCCACAATAATAATAATATCATGAGACATTTCACACACGGTCATCTGATCCCAAACTAGGCAGAGCCTGTGCTATGGCAACCAGATAACTGATAAACATACTTATATATTTCTAAATACATACATATTATAGATAAATAACACCCAGACACAGAACAAATGATCGTGCTCATCACACAAAGATATAATGATACATAATTATACAATGGTATAATGATGATTTATAATTACCATATAGGTACTTTTATACTTAACAATCGCTCTACTATGTAAGCTCATTCTATGAGACAACAACCTTATTTAAATAAACGTAGTATAAATATTTAGTATTAACAGTACGTTATAGACGATAAACAATAACTTTGCTTGCGCTATTTAAGCCGTGTCTACAGCGCCAGTTTTTCCCAGATCTTTGAAAATATAAAATAGGGGTGTGTCCTAACATGTGCGAATGTTTTTATTCGGCAAAACATTTAGGTTTAATTTATGATTTCTAGTAATGTTTTGGTAAAAAACTGGCGCAGCAGATCCGGGTTCATAAAATATTTTACAATTTAATTATATTCCACATTCTTAAATATTTTAGAATTAAAAATTCTACGATGGAGTCTACACATGAAATAGCTACATTTAAACAGGACAGTGTATCATTCAGTTGCTTTTCCAAATTGAATGCAGCAGTTACAAACTACACGTCACATTAATGTAGGCAAATATCTCGATATTGCCAAATGTCGCAGTTTGCCAGAACTGTAGCGGACAATATTGCTTTGTGAGAGATTCATGGTTACAATGCATGCGGAGCGTGCGATTGGCCTGTTAGTCTAGTGGTTAGTGACGGAGTGGTTAGTAGCGGAGGTCGTGGTTTCGATTCCCATCCAGGATAAATCTTTGTGTGCTGAGCATTGATCTGATATTTTGTATCGGCACTGGTAATTTACATCTTTTGCCTCTAGGGGTTTCACAAACATTCAAATCACATGCAAAAAGCACACCCATACTTGAACAAGCATTTGTTAATCGCACAAATGCTTGTCCCACGCGGAGATCGAACTGGCAGCACTTCGCGCATAGTAGTATCTAATTAGCGTGATGACCGATACCATTTTGCTATCCGTGCAGCAGTTTGTAAACTATATGATTACTTTATAAAAATATTAATTTAAAAAGTACCTGTAAATAGTAGGTATAAATTTATGTCGATCTGGAAGTACATAAGTACTGCTTTACGGTATTTTTTGTACTCTTTGAGTAAGTATTTTTGACTGTGGTCGCCACCTCTTTAGAATTGGTATAGTTACTTAACTATCAGATTAATCAATACTTGGCACTCAGCAATTTAGCACGGCGCCAAACCTCACAAAAAGGCGTTATTCCTCTTTGCATAGTCAAATGTGCGGTAAAGCTGAGTACACACTGCAGTTGGCGCCAAAAGGCTGTTTACACGTGCGGTTTGGCTGGACATGTCAATAAGTTATGGATAAAGTACTTTTAATATTTTGTGAGTTAATTAATTTGTAAAGTATACCTAAATATGTTAGTAGGAGCTATGTAAATACACATACAGGAGCTGTATAAAAAAAAACTCCACATAGATACCAACAAAATATTATATCTACCTATTAGACAATCCTTACTTATATTATAAACGCAAAAGTAACTCTATCTGTCGCGCTTTCACGCTAAAACTACCAAACCGATTTAAATGAAATTTTGTACACAGATAGTCTAGAGTCTGAGAAAGGACATAGGCATTTTTTGCCGCGATAACCGAAGACCACGCGGACGGAGCCGCGAGAAACAGCTAGCAGTCTATAATATGTACACCTATGTAAGAAATATGTAAACGCAAATTTGATATCGGCTAACATCGGTCACCAACTATGTTGTAGTAGATCTAGTTGGTCATCGACGTTCGACCACACAAATTTGATTTTTTTTTTCAGTGTAGTTTTGTAAATCTATTATTATCGCTTTAGTTGACGATCGCTATAGCAAATAAGCCTGACGGCATTGTAATCTTCAGCAAAGTATTCCTATAACAATATTCCGCAAGTTTAGAAAGACTCGTTGTTGCTACCTACCTCTTTAGAAGTTACTCATATCGTTATATTTACTCTATAGTCTAAACCATCACAGAAAGTGGAACATATTCTTTGATAAAACAGATTCCTTTTGCGAACCAATTTTACAGAGGAGGAAATTTAATACTCTTTGCATACTTATTAGGTTGTCTACAGAAATATTATATGTTGCCAACCGTAAATCTTTCGGTAACGTTATTATTGTAATAAGATCGTTATAAGATGTCCTAAGTG
Source organism: Diachrysia chrysitis (assembly GCA_932294365.1). NCBI lineage: Eukaryota > Metazoa > Arthropoda > Insecta > Lepidoptera > Noctuidae > Diachrysia > Diachrysia chrysitis. The sequence goes on from OW028664.1 coordinate 8,150,298, forward strand.
TGTCACATAATATTGTTGTGTACCGAAAAGAAAGATGTATTTGTAAATACACATCTTCAAAAATTTTGAGTGTGGTGAAATAATAAAAGAGGTTACACAATTATGACTTCAGAATTTGGTATACTTAATCACGGCAGATTTGAGTTTATTCTTTCAAAAGATAATTAAAAAAAAATTAAAAAAAATGTCTCTTTGTACAATATATAAAATATATAGATATGTAATTTATGTATTAAATTTATTTAATCAGTTAACAATTTTAAATATGTACAAACTTAACTTAACTATAATTATATACATAATAAAGGAATTATAAAATAAACTAATCTAATTAAAAATAAACCTAAAATATGGCGTCAAAAAATTCGTCCACATCGCTGTCCACTGGGAGTGTTCCCAAAAGGCTGGCGGCATTGCCACGTTGTATGGCAATGCTTATCCTCTGTCCAAGGTAAAAGCCAGCCCTTGGGTCGCGCGAAGTGTCAACGAGGCGTTTGGCTAGATTTTAAACCAAAACTTCACGTCCCTTATAGATATGATCTTAACTTTAGCCCTTTCTCTATATTCAATCTAAATATATTCAAAATTCTTTTTCCTACTTTAAATCATATTTCTCATTACTAAAAGCTGTTATTCCCCCATGGAATTATTTCTACTCTGCTGTCAACATTCTGCCACCTGAGCCGGCGTAGATAAGCCAAAAAATACCTCTGAAATCAAAACTTTGGACTATTTCTTTTTGTGCCTACAAAAGATTTGAAATTAGATCCCTAATTTATCTAATAAAATGTGTTTTTTTTTGTTTACAACTTTTTACATATTGAATAGTACCTATGTATTGTATATGTATTTTATCGAGATTTTGTTGTAAATTTATTTAAGTTATATTATTATATAGACTAGCTGCTTGCCTTGGCTTCGCACGGGTGATGAGAGATGTTCAATACATTTTTTCTTTCATTTATAAAATCCTTCTCCTGACAATAATAACACAACAAAAAAAACTGTTTCAAAATAAAACCTCGAAAATCTAAAAAAAGATTTGAGCGAAATTGTTACATTGTCACGCATGATGCAATGACAAAGGGAAATAGAGATTCATTTTTATATTATAGACTAGCTGTCCTCCGCGACTTTGTCCGCGTGTTTTAGTTTCAACGGTTTTTAATTTTTGTAACATTTTTCATGAATGCTCCGCTCCTTTATGTCGCAGCGTAATGTTATATAGCTTATAGCCTTCTTTCTTATTCATCAATAAATGGGATATGCAACACTGAAAGAATTTTTCTAATCGGACCAGTAGTTCCTGAGATTAGCGCGTTCAAACTAACAAACAACCAAACTCTTCAGCTTTATATATTAGTATATAGATAGATTATTTTAAATGTTTCAATTTCTTTGCAGGTATCATGAATAGATGGTATGTACAAATCCGTTCACAATAGTTTTATTTCATATCTCATCATCATCATTATCAAAAGCTAATCTCTTGTCGGTGCAGCTCCTTCTCTTTTTCTGTCTCGTGCCAGCTCTTGGTCCTCTTTATAGGTCAAGACTCCAATCAATTTATCTGAATTTTTATATTCTTTTCAAATTATTACGGATAGTAGTAATGTTATCTGCTAAATTTGTGTTAAGCTTACCGAAATATCATCCCTAATCGTATCTAACATTATAGAAACATAATAAAATAACAACAAAGCATCAAACCACAGCATACCATTATTAGACAAATGTTGTGATAAGGATGTCAAAGAAAGGGTGTTTGATCCTTCCCATAAATACACATTATGGAAATATTATAAGGGCACCATATATTTAACATTTTATGTCGGAATAACACGACGATTTACATTTGAAACCTCCTAAATGGCGTTTATGTTTATCGGAATAGAGGTTTCTAAAAACATCATGATATAGTGGTAGATGGTAGCGAAGAACCGAGTGTTACGGCGCAACTTAGGAGAGAGTGTATACTGCGTTCACAATTTTTATATGCAAAACACGAGTTTCACTAAAAACAACTGTAACGCTTACATATGAGGTTCAGTTTTCATTACCACGTTTTCACCAAAAAAATGATTCTTTTAATATTTTTTTGTACACCTTTTAGTAGGTACTAGGTTAGCCTAAAATTAACTTTATTTACACTTACATAAAATTGATGTTTGTTTAAGTGGAAATAAAATCAATTAGCACGAGAATTTAAGTAGACTAATGGCCGAATACTATATCGTCAATCAGTTTTAAGTAGCCTGTCTCTGTCACTTAATGGTGTAAAGTAGCGACAGATAGATACTTAAGATCATCTTAAAGTTAAGTTGCGTTTCATGTCTAACAGTGACCGATTTAGGCTCAGTGTTTAATAAATTATGGTTTATAACAGATACTATGTAAGAACCTAACTAAACAGTTACAAAAGGAATCTAAAAACAATCTTATTTCATATCATGCCTCCCCTAAGATACAACGGTGTGAACACGTGACCAGTGAGTCGAAAATAAAGTGATATGTCAAAATATTTTCGATGAAATGAGACTGTCCGTCTGAGAGGATTCGTATTAATCCAATAGCTATTAATCAATATATTGGGGGCCTTCCTGAGTATTCGTTTATAGCCCGATTTATATCCTTGATTGCCCAAATAACTGGGCTATGTAATGTTTGCTGATCTTAATTAATAGGCTATTTGGAAACGAGTTTGTTTTGAGAATTGGACTAGTTAGTTCTGAATGATGACCAGTTTATCTATATCCATAACTATACATAATTTTACTTAACATACTTTATACCTAACCTTACTATCTTCTGCCTGGCCTTTTCCCAAGCTATGTTCCGCTTGGCTTCCAGTTTTACCGGATTCAGCCAAATACCGTATTTTACATGAAGCGACTGCCTATCTGACCTCCACAACCCATACTTTATTCTTAACTTTACTCTCAAGCTAAAATCCATCAAGTCTGTTAGGATACAGAGCGTTTCAAACAATTATACAAAAAAAAACTCGAAAAATATAATCGTTTTTCTGGCGGAGTCGATTAAAAATATAAATATCAGCGTATCAGTAACTTTTGAAACAAAATCTAAATAATTAATTATGAATCATCATAGCGACTTGTTGCTAATATGCCTTAAGACTGTTAAGTTAACGATAATGTAGCTAAAATCCGCGTTCAACTGAGTTATTATTATCACTACAGCTGAACATTATAATGGCCACTTAATAAAACGGTCGTAAAGCCACTTTGGGTGTTCATGGAAATTTGTTTTAATTCGGCCATGTGGCTTCAGTTTTGAGCACACTTCATAAGAAAACTTTATTACTATTATATACAAAAAATAACTGTATCTGATGCAGCACAGAGCTTCCAAATGGAAGCTAAATTCAGGTTTCTGCTAAAAATTAAATCAAAGGTGGGAATCCAATTAAATTATTTTAACGTTAATTTGACGTTATTTTTGCTTTTTTTACTGTTGTATTAATCTCCGTCCGTCTACCTTTTTTGATATCCGATTATTTGCTTTGTAAACTAAAACTACCATATTTCATTAAAACCTGTTTTTAATGTTTTTAAAACCTATTTGAATGAAATATTGTAGTCATATATTTATGTGAAAGTTATGACAAACGGATGAAAAAGCTATAGAGAAACGACGATATTTGAATTTATACGTTTTGAAGTCCGTTTGATAAGATTATTGTATTTTTACACAATATTGTGTCGTATTTTTTTCGTAACAAAAATATTTTATTAAAACATATTTTTTATGTTTTCCGCTATCCTAATAAATAACCGTTATTATCGATGGTCGAATCCTATCTCTTTAAAAAAAAATACTTGAGCGTCTGGCACCATGCACAGTGCAGTGCACATGTACTTGTTTGAAATTATAAAGAAAGTTCATGTTAAACTAAAAACTATCGTACTTACAATAGATTTACTGTCCCACTGGGCGAATACCAACTCCTGAAACTACTAACCTGATTTATAGTACAATAGTCGCTTTTAGCGCGGAGCAAAGCGTTTGGCATGTTCTCTGGCCACGTTTTTAATATTAGTGGCATGCCAAATGATTGTAACTTATACCTTATACGTGATACGTCGCGAACCGTTCAGATGTTTGATTTTAGAGTTATGTGCTATTATCGCATTGCAGACCAATGAGGGATACCGACAGAAATTTGGCCGAAAGAGGCGCTAGTCGCACGCAATGTCAGAAATGTCACACAGCGAGTTGTCACTGCAAGTGTCTAGTCGCATCGAGTATTCGCTATGTGTGACCCCGGATTTTGAATATATTTATTTAATTTTTTACAACTAATACAGCCCGAATTAAAAGTTTTGTTTGTTTCTTATTTTATATGGAAGTTATTTTTTGTGCAAATAAGTACTCACCTTATTAATTACACATACTTAAATAGGTATGAGTAATCAATTAAGTAACAGTTTCATTTTTGGCAGTTATTTTCAGATACCATAAAAAAACCACCGATTTAAATTGCATACGTTACAAAAAGTCGGACCAAACAATATTTACGAAGAACTTTATAACACTTAATTGGGGCGCACCGTGGTTTCAGTTCCTCGGCTTCCGATAAAGCAATTTAAATCTTATTTGTAGGAGCGCAAGGGTGGTATTCGTTGTTTTATTGTTTGTATCGGTCGTTTAATACAAGTCGACATGTGCTGTGAATGGTCACCTATTTAGTGGGTATCCATTTCAAGCGACGCGTATAAAGTCCGGTGAAGCAGTCAAAACCTATGCTCAGACGAAATGCAGCAATTACTTCCATAAACAAAAGCAACGCTTATACAAGGTGATTCTGTTGTACAAATTAAACTATGACATTAGTGTTGAAACATGAAGATCTTTTCATTTGTTTTTTTAATAATCTAATACCAATTTTTTTTATACATTTATACGTAAGTTGTAAAAAAAAATTAACAACCACCCCTAATAATATTCCGAAATAATTGCAAAAAAACTCATTTAAATTTTGCATACAAAGTGAATTTGAAATATTAAATGATGAATCATTTTGTACGGGAAAGTCAATTTTTTTTTTTTGCGTTGTCGATGTTCCGTAATCCTATAAAATGATGGATGAGTAGAATCAACCTCTTTAATGATATTATTAGGAGTTTTTAGTAAATTCATTGCATAAGTATTCTCGCTAACAGTAGCACCCCACCAGTACGTGTAAATCGCGGGCTCCAGCACAATCCCCGCTGCAATCTGTATCTATGAACATATTCATCGATGCAGCTGCACTACTAATACAAACCAGTAGAAAGTTCAATCGTTTTGTTATGTCAATATTGAACTTATGTAAGGATATTGCTTACTCAAGAGTTATGTTTTCTAATATTTAGTTTTCAGAGATAATGGCCCCGATTCTGTTAAACCCACACTAAACCTATTTTAGGCCATTGGTATCTTTTTCACTTGTACCTTATTAGAAAAGGACAGACGAAAATAAGAGCTTTCAAATTTAGTTTTAACTAAAATTCTCAGACAATCCTACCGACACGCAAAAACGTGTGCAATAAAACACAGTAATGTTCAAGGCGGCAACTGGTTTGTTATTTCTAAGTTAGTTGTTATTTGTTGCCGTCCTTTTCTCAAGCTGTGTGTTAGTAAAAGATAGCAATGGTTTAATTTTGATTTAGTTAGCGTACAAGGGAATCGGCGCCAATGGCAGAGATGTTCCATAATTCCCGATGTGCGTGAGGTAGCTGGAAACATAATTTTCTCTGAGGTTGTAAGTATATCATTCCAAGTATTTACATGTAGTTTTAAACCCCTCACTAAAATAAAAGTATAGTAAAATTGCAGCCAGCTAGAGTTAGTCATCAACCCTCTTTTGATTTCGGAAAAATAGATTAGAGAAACTAAACGTCACTATTTTAAAATAACATATTTGGAATTAATTCTAAATGATTTCTGTCTAGGCCTGTATATATTATTTCAGTCCAAAAGAATTTTTGCTAATATTTTAAACGTATCAAGCTACAGTATATTTTAATATGATACCAGACGTGCCCCATATATCTTGTGCCAATAAGAAATAGGGACAATAGTGTCAATGCTACGGCTTGGCAAGGAATACAATGGTTTTGTAGATAGAGTCTTAGTTACTGTTGGTCTGGCTATTTATAATGGTATTGTTTTAGGATTTAATAATACTTTTGGCGTCAGCGAGATAGTTGTGTACGTTAGGGAGTTATGGCGGAGAGTTTCGCTGATGTTTTTTTTTCTAGTCTGTGATAGAGATTTATCTAGAGTATGTCACCATGCCTCGATCCCAATATTATTGAAAGAATTATAGTATACTTATTGCGTCTTTTCATTCGATCGTTCATTTTTGTTATTCTATCCCAACCCATACTATTATTATGAATGTGAAAGTGACTCTGCCTGTCTGTTATGCGTACACGGCTAAACCACTTAACCGATTTGGATGAAACTTTGTATGGGGTAAGCTTGGATCCTAAGAAAGGACATTGGCTACTTTTTGCGGCGATAGCCGATAATATCTACGCGGACGGAGCTACCAGAGAAAACTCGTTGGTGGAATTTAATATGCACTAAATTAAAATAAATTTAAGCAATAATCAAGACAATAATTAAATGTTAATGGTAATATTTTAAGTTAAACAAAAAAACAAATCAACAATCTAAAATTATGTAATAACAACAAACAACATTAAAATATCGATGGCAAGTCTATTTCAACTCATTAGCTGAATCCTTTATGATATAGGTACATTCAGATTTTGCTTTCTGATACGCCGAATAATCCATTTACTTACCTACTACATAACAATAAATAGATGACCTCAATAAACAGGCGGCAAATCACATAAAAACAAAATGTAACCACCTTTATTCGTCGCTAAATGTCAATTCGGCAATCGTAAATTCTGTGAAACAATAGAACAACTAGGTACACCTTTACGCCCTACCCATAGATATAGATATGCCTAGATAACGCAAGTATTACAATCTGTATAAAAACCAAGCGGGCCTTTTTTTTTTACTATGTATTGTGACGTCACAAGCTGTATTCAGTGATGATTTCAAAGTAGAATCAATTTTTAAACATGATGTAGGTACGAATGGTTTGTTAATAATGCCCGTTACAGATGGAGCAACACACTAGCGCGGCGCCCCGGTGCAGACTGAGCGCGACAGTTGCCACGTTAAGCATATTATGCTTAAGCCGGGCACGCCAGTTCGCACGCGAAGTAGATGCTCTTGCGTTATCTAGGTATATCTACATCTGTGCCCCTACCGCATATAACCTCTTTTTATTAGGACTTATCAAAGTTTATCAGTATACAAGTGCACTTATTGAAAACCTACCTATTGTATAGATAATTTATTTTAAGTGCTTCATTTATTTTATTTGATGAACTATATGATTCATGGGTTTTTTAGTCCAAGGTTTGCTAACGCATCTGTATTTTTTGGGACACATATTTGATTAGAGATATATTTGGTGAATGTTTTTGGTTGATAACCTCAATTTTTATGGAATACTTTTTGGTTAAAGTGCAAATAATACATTTACCTACCTAGCACTCCAAAGGTTATTTACATTGGGTTTAAAATTATATTGCATATTGAAATATAGCATCGTTAAACTGTTCAATATTTGTTTATTAACAGTAATTGACGCGCCTGTTGGTCTAGTGGTTAGTGACCCTGACTGCTAAACTGGAGGTCGTGGGTTCGATTCCCACCCAGGATAAATCTTTGTATGATGAGCACGATCATTTGTTCTGTGTCTGGGTTTAATTTATCTTTAATATGTATGTATTTAGAAATATATAAGTATGTTTATCAGTTGTCTGGTTACCATAATACAGGCTCTGCCTAGATTGGGATCAGATGGCCGTGCGTGCGTTGTCACACGATATTATTATTATTATATTATTATTATCAATTAGGACTAAATGTAATTAAGTTTTGAAGTTTAAAACTATATTTAATGTAGGTATATTTAATATTTTTCCTCCAGAGCAATCTGCGACAAGTGTGGGTAATTAACAATAAGAAATGGGTTCATTTGTCGACCTAGTTAATACGTGAACAGTAAGTAAATAATAAATAAATGTAGACAACATTACATACATCGCTCTGAACCCAAAGTAAGTAGCTAAAGCACTTGTGTAATGGAATTCAGACCCGGGCGGGGATTGAACCCGGGATCTCAGAACTGGCGACACCTTGAAAACCGGTGTGTACGCCACTCCACCACGGAGGTCGTCAAAATGTTCGCATATTCTTCCCATATGAATTAGCACTGCAGCTGAGACAGTGATAATATGACCAAAATGATATTTATATTTAACATCGTCATTCGCCATAAACGAAATCTTGATGGCACATAACTGTTACCCAAAATGCTTCGGAACGCAACTTCAAATTTAAAAAGGAAACATCACATTGAGTTAACGATTAACACAAAACTCATAATTAAGTCTACCCTTAAGCGGCAATATAATGTTTAAATGTAATATAATAATACTTTAACGTCGGAATTTATAAAATATACGTATAAGATGGACAATATTAACTTTCGACCACATAATGTATGCGAAAATCTTTTTAAAGACTTATGTACTTACCAAGAATTAAAGATTACGATTTTAATTTAATATTATTAGGAACAACTCAGACTTTATCTCGTATCTCGTTCTTATAGAAAAATACATATCATAAAACCAAGTCACCCCCGCGTCTGTGTGTCTGAACTCGATAAACACAAAAACTACTGAACGGATTTGCATAAAGTTTTCACCAAGATTTTGTCTACCCGTACCAAGCCGGGGCAGGTCGCTAGTTACAGATATTTTAAACGATAATTCATTGGTACCTTTATTGCACGAATGGTCGTGTGGTGTAGGTCGCCACGCCAATTACCACTGTGCGCCACGTGCTGCGAGTTCGATCCCAGCGTGGGATAAGTATGTGTGTTATCGACAAATACTTGTTCTAAGTCTGGGTGTTGTTTGTGTATGTGATTTAAATATTTTTGTAATCCCCTGCGACACAAGGATTAAATTCCTTAGTGCGGAAGTCGTAAAATATAACTAGTTATCTGTTAACAAAATAAACGTTTTGGGAAATTATTAGCTAATTAAGTACGATAGTGGATAATCCTAATAGATCCATTGGCTAGTTCTTATTTTCTAAGAAATAAAAAAATCATAAACCCATAATACGCCTCATAACTACTAAACAGATTAGCTTTAATTTAATTCCAAAAGCGGAAGTATTATAGGTTGTACATACCATCATCAGTTCTATAAATGAATAAAAAGAAAATTTTAAATAAGGTTCAATAATGTTTATTTCATTATCCACAATGAGCATACCAAATTGAATTTAAAAACGATACAGGATATTGTACCGTTATTTAATATGCTATAACAAAAATGTTATGACAATTAAAGCGGGTGGTGATATTATCAAAAGATCGAATCAGATCTGATTCAGATTGGCACGAGACAAAAAAAGAAAGGAATGCACTTAACAAAAAAGCAAAAGACATTAATATGTATGATAATGAATGAAAAAAAAGCTTTTACTTAACTTTTTGATACAGAATGTTCCAAAATGTCCCAGAACTTATTTGGTGTGTTAATTTAGGTATTTTCTTGAGACGTAGGCAATCTCATGTTTAGGTCAAATTATGTCATAAATCTTGGATGTCCCGCTAAAGAAGAAGAAGACAGGTTTATTTTCAGTGCCACTATATTTTAGCTATTCTAATATTTTCTTGCCCTTTCATGATCATTAACAGAATACCGGTATGTACGCAACTCAAGCACGGAGGTCGTCAAAAAAGAATGTACAAAATATTCACTAGAACTGTTTACTGCTCAGTCTCAAAGTTTGCCTAAACTGTTCTCAATAAATATAACGTATCTGCAAAACCTCCAAGGAGGATAAATTTTCACGAATAGCATGATATATTCGTGCATATCTTGTATCAAACTCACACGTATTCTAAAATGGAAGCTGAAAGTACCCATTATAGATATCAGCTATTTGAGAAGGAAAATAAATGGAGCTTATGTATTCCACAATATTCAAATCGTATGTATGCGTCTGTGTATCCATATTGCACTCGACTAAAGAAGACTGGATAAGTATAACTATAATTAAACTATCGCCAAGAGTATAAAATAGATGAATACTCATGAAAATAGAAGTGTAGTAGTAGTGTAAGGATATAAAAAGCTGTTTTTATATGATTAGGTGTGGCAGAAATACTTTCTTTTTTATTACGGGGTGAAAATCTAATGACTTCAACACACTTGAATATGTCGGACTTGCACCGATTCTAAATACTAAAAACACCCCGGTCCCGTCCTTGCCTTTGCTGGAGCCGCGGGTTCACTAAAGTATGCTTAGCGGGGCTCTGGCGGTTAGCAGAAATACCTCCTCTCAAAAATTGATCAAAGTTTACCTGTTAAAAGTTAAAGGAAATCATGAATTCAAACATTTACTAAGACAACATTGTCAAGACTAGAAAAAGATACAAAATGAAGTAAATTAGAACAAACCGTCGATACATTGATATTCCACGTATCCTCAAATATGAAGCCCCCAAAAATTTATAGAGCTCAATACGTCACACCTTAGTACCAAATATTAGCATCCACAAACACTTTTTACGAGCAGTACCGTATACATACACCAAAATGCAACAAGTACAACATAGTTTATTATCAAACCTGTTGCGTAATTCACATGCACAAAACACATTAAGATATCGTTCGCTTCGTACAGATACCGAGACTTGTTTTGGCTTCGCTACATGCAAAAATCGTGCAAAAATTGTGGTATAGGATAAAATATAAGAGGGTCAAAAAATAGAACAAAAAAAAAAACAAAAAATCAAAAACTCATTTATTCCAACTAGGCTACAAAGCACTTTAAGAACGTCAATACAATGGACAGCACCCTGATTCGCCCACCCTTCACCGCTTCCTAAGTGCTCTGGCTGTGGAGAAGAAACGGCGCAACAAACTCCCCAGCAGCACGCTGTCATTTCGAATACAATAATAATAGTAATATAATTTAGGGACTGCGCAAATAAACAAGTGTTTGAGGTCGATAGGTACTACAATAGGTACAATGAAATTAAAAGTATAATCTACAGAGCCCAAAGTCAGCAGAACGACCAGTCACCGCAAGCAGCACCCGTTCACGAGTATGACGCAAGCATCAGCCATCACCTCCCTCGCCATATTAGAGGGAAGGAGGTGACCCGACCCAAGACGCCACCAACCCTGGAGGACTCCTCTTTAATTGTTTAGCTGTCGTATGAAGTAGTTGTCGAATTAAATAAACCTAACCCATCAAAAACAAAATTAAATATTTACTTAAAACCCTACATAAATTGATGTTAACAATATTTTGTTGATTATGCCTAACTATTAAAATTTCGCCATACGCGTAAACTAAATGTTTATCAAAAAGTTTATTTATTTAAAGTTTATTAAATTAGGTTTAGTTTATAAGTCAATAAATTAAATACTCACATAATTCTTTCCCCAGCACCCAGGTCTCCGGCTTCGAATTGACCTCGACCAGCACAGTCGGCGTACAAACCAACAGCACCATCAGATCAGCTATACTCAAGTTCACCAGAAATATATTCGTCGAGTTCCTCATATCCTTAGTCTTTAGTATCACTATCGGCACCATCACATTCCCAATCACACCAAGACACATTATCACAATACAAAATGTCATTGACGTCGCTTTTATGTAATACGGGATCTCAGCGTACTCCGTAAAATTGTCATTCGGCATCGCGTACGTCGCGTTCGTGAAATTCGTCTTCCCGAAACCCGAATTTTCGTAATCATCCGAACCTTCGTAAGTGCAGTTGTGTGTTGCATTTTTGTAATTGAATGTTATATTTCTACAGTCGTATGGTAGTGTGTTCACATCTGTCGGTGTGTGTGTGAAGTTGGTTGTTGAAATCATGTGTGTCAATTCATATTTTCACATTGTTCCTTTTTGGTGAGTTTGGGTTATGACGGCGGCATTTTCATGTAGATGGTTTCTGTAACAAAAACACATAATGTAAGTTAATTATATTTTATTATAATGAATAACATTGTTAGAACAGCTATACCATAAATATTGGTAATTGTTTTAAAATGTTTAATTTTACGAAGGCTGTCATCAGCAGTTGTTTTAGTTTCAAACATTAATATGAAGTTATGTACGTCTCGAAACTAATCAACAACTTTTGTATAATTACAAATCGTTAAATTTAAATTTGTTTTACATAAAATAAAAAATACCTGTTACACTTATTTACGCTTGCTCATCAAAATATCTAAGTCAAAATCTAACGAAATTCACCCAAAATTCTGAGTAAAACCCCACCTAAAAGTAAATTACTTATCTTAACTGTTTATATTACAAAATTCTACTGTAAATTAGAAAAGCAAATTACAGTATAACCCCAAAATTACGGTGAAACGTTATCATACAAATTAGTTTGAGAATTTAACACATTATCATGGAGAAATTCATCTTGCTAATAACCAGACTTGGATGATACTGTAGTGACGTCAGCGGAAGTATTTTGGTCCTGTTCATGACTGTATAATTTGGAATTAACTCTGAAATGTAATTTTAGATCGAATGCGTGGGTTTATTAGAAGTAACAATTAAACTAAATACGATCTCGTGCTGTTTGTTGATTAATACAATTTTCATTACAATAATAGACATAATAATTCCCAAACGCTAATATATTTAATGCGCGTTTCCTTCACGTAAAATTAAATGAATAATAATGAAAAATGTGGACCACATCACATACATTGCTCTGAACCTAAAGTAAGTAGCTAAAGCACTGCCGTGGAATCAGAGGCAACGAAAGTACCACAAACACCCAGAACCGAGACAATGTAGAAAAGTGGTTATCTACATTGACCTGACCTCGAACCCAGGACTTCAGAGCTGGCGACACTTTGAAAACCGGTGTGTACGCCAGTTGACAACGGAACTCAAATGTTTACTTTTTATGTTCCTCAGATACTGGTTCTGGTACTGGAACTGGCCTATCTCTATATCTATTACTAGCTGTCCCCCGCGACTTTGTTCGCGTGTTTTAGTTTCAACGGTTTTTCATTTTTGCAACATTTTTCATTTATGCTCCGCTCCTATTGGTCGTAGCGTGATGTTATATAGCCTATAGCCTTCCTCAACAAACGGACTATCCAATACAAAAAGAATTTTTCAATTCGAACCAGTAGTTCCTGAGATTAGCGCGTTCAAACAAACGAACAAATAAACAAACAAACAAACAAACAAACTCTTCAGCTTTATAATATTAGTAAGTATAGATAGATACTGATCTATAATAGATTTTTACTCAGTACTATATCTAATTTTTCTTTATGAAAGTTGAAAACAAAAAACCTAATTTATTTTAAATCCATGTCCCGCTATATTTGTATCACAAGTTACGACCTTCCAAAATTACTCATTCATAGTCGCAAGCGTTTACATCAAAACTTATATAATTTAGGTTCTCTAGAATTGTGTGGGAATAATGGTAACTCAACTTACATAACGTTAACTCATTTATATGACATATTCGTGTGTAGCAAACTCAGTGGGATTTGGGATGTCTTGTTCAAGTTTGTCTTGTAATAAGCGATCCCATGTAAGCAATTTTGGTTATTGTCGTGGCATAATAAGTTTGTGTGGTATTTCTTGAATCCTGTCTTGCAAAATAGTAAGGTTAGAATAGGAGGGGTCTGGAGTCTGTACCCGTTCGTTTAGCCAAAAATAGTGAAATGAATTGAAATGAAATCGTTTATTATGCAAATATAATAATCGTTTATTTTGAGCTTGCTGGAGTCGACATTTCCTAACTGACTGCCCTGAGAAGAAATGTCGAAACAAACTCAGAGGGAAAAAAGTACAAGATCTAATTGTGGTACTTAACATCTCAATAAGCATTGTCATATAACGTGGCAATGCCGCCAGTCTTTTGGGTACACTTCCACTCGACAGCTATGGATGCGTTTCTAAACGCTATTTTTAAGGGTTTTTTATTAGTTGTAATATAATATATATACTGTAATATAATTCAGTTTGTAAATATTTAAAATTGTTAACTGATGCAAAATAAAAATAAATAATAGCGACTCAATAAGTAAATTATTTTGAACCTGAATAAGTTTAAGCTTAAAATAATCTTGGTGAGATAATCCAGTAGATCAGGATGACAAAATCTTATTGAACTCACTTTTACATTGTTGATTTAGAGGGAGGTCTGTGCGCAGCAGTAGGACAATATGGGCTTATTATACTTGTAATGAGAAGGGTTAATTTTTTAGGTAATCATCATTACTTGCGTGCCATATACTTTGATAATTGCAATATCAACATTAATTTTTGCTCAAATCCTTAAGAGAACTCAAAACAGGTGTAAGAAAAATATGTTCTCCAAATTTCGTGGTAACGATAACTGATAAGTGCGTGTGAAAGAGATAAACAACTAATGTGAAGATTGTTATCTCTGTCTGAGGACTGTTCCGGGATGTTCGGACAATTAGTACGATCTGAGGACATTCGGTAAGGTTATCTTAATGGCTATTAGCATTGAACATGTACAAACCATCCACATTGAAGCAGCTACAGTTGATTTTAAATAAGCTTTTATTGCAAAGCAGTTAGGTTGATTTTTGTAAATTGTAGTCACGACTGATGTGCGTTGTACTGAACCTACGTAGAGATTTTAAGCAAAAGATGGTGTTACGATAACTTTGATTTTAATTAGTTGTACGTAGATCCTGTTTTCTTTGGCAAAAAATTCCAGTAATTATTTTAGATGTGAATGAAATTATTGCCAGTATTCTCACATTTCATATGCGTCACGATAATGAATACGTTGCAAAAACATTTTTCAAAAAAAAACTGTTATAATTGCCAATAATGAAAGAAGAAAGAAACGACATTGATTGTCACACTAAAGAGCTCGCACAACGACTTATTAACTAAACGTAACATAATAATAATAATAAATCCGCAGGGCAGCTTGTGGCGAGCTGTTTGTGAGTGGCGACACAACGGATCTGAGTGCTCCAGGGAGTCACTCCTTAGGAGGGCTCCCAGCTCTTTCTTGCCTTAACTGGCCGGCTAGAGAGGGGTTTGCTAGAGCTACATGCTCGGGGGTGGAAGTGTCTAATGGCGTAATAGCGAGGAAACCCGCTCCGGGTCCGCTACTATGACCCGCGATGGCGAAATCGGGGCCGCACCGCTCGACACCCCTAGCCGCTCGCACTGGTGTTGCCTCCTGCTGCCTACTGTGGCGGTTATGTTGGGGGGCCCATCTGGTGAGCTGGCGAGTCACCACCTGCTTATTTGATTGCATTTATATATTACATGTGCCATAGTTTTCCGATTTAGTTCTAATAACCAATCCACTAACATTTACCTACACATAGCCTAAATTTTTACTTTCGATTCATAATTTACAATAGCTCTGTATCTACTTTGGACCGTTCATGTCTGTTCTTCCATAGAGCAGAGGTGTATGGGCCCTAGTAGATGCCCCATCCCAGTTTAGAGTAAAGTTCTCAACAAGGCCACTGCTTGTTGGACCTGTGTCCCCACGTAAGCCTTTCAAAGGACCGGGTATTTTCAATACTGAGGATAGCCCGTGAAAAAAGAGAGATACAAAATAAT
Organism: Diachrysia chrysitis; assembly: GCA_932294365.1. Classification (NCBI taxonomy): domain Eukaryota; kingdom Metazoa; phylum Arthropoda; class Insecta; order Lepidoptera; family Noctuidae; genus Diachrysia; species Diachrysia chrysitis. Next base: position 8,166,039 of record OW028664.1, read on the forward strand.
AAATTATCATCAATGTACAATATGAATGCAGTTTGCTCTTATTGAAATGGAGATTCCGATGAAATGAAAGCGAAAGTATTATCATGGTTCTTCAATTTTACACCTTCAAATATATTTAGTAGTCAGAACATAATAAAATTACAAAAACATCATTAATCTTCATATTCAAACCCAAAATATATAGTTTCATCTTACAGAAAAAATAACAGCGATTTTCATCAAATATTTACATCAAAAGGGTTGTTGACATATTTCATGAAAGAATTGCTACCTGGACAAGACAGCATATTAATTCAGTTTCTCCGCCCAGGAGGCGTAGTGTCGGATTCAGTTAAATATATGCGTACCGGGAATAACATACTAACACTACCAGACTACGAGGAAAACACACTAAATTTACTTGTAAATGTAACAGGAAAACTCATTTATTAAGTGCATGATACTAAATAGAATGTTGCAGGATAGAAAAGATTGGCCTTCTCAGTAGGACTAGTAGTGTCTTGAGTGGGATGTGTGATTAAAAGCAAAAAATGTAGCTCAACGTTGATGGTTTTAACTCCTTTTTCTATCTCAATAAAATTTACAAGAGAAGACACATTGACTAAAAATATAGAATAAGTAATAGAAATTTCATTATTTGAAAATGTGGGGATTAGATGAATACCAAATTGTGAATACTTGACGGAATAAAACTTGAAGGAACTTTCTTAGTTCAAAAAATTGCTTGAGTCTTTTTTTATTATGATCAGGAAAAGTTTTTTTTTTTTCTATACCTAGATCTAAATTTCCAAGCCTATTAATAGTGTAATCAACCGAATTTTTCAAACTACAGGTTTACAAAATATTCGAACCCTTTTCCAAGTAAAAATATTTTATTTTCTAGTCGATTTGCTCAATAAATCCTACTCAATCGTCCCCTTTCCGAGTCAACAGTAAGATATATTTGAGGCTAATTTATTCCTATTTGTGCGAAAACAAAGTTTGTCTATTCAGCTGCGTGTGGTCAATGTTCATGCTTCATTTATTATGAATCGCTACCGACTCCTATATTTTCAATAAGATTGAGAATAATTCTTTTTACGTCTATTTTCAAGACTGAATCAGAAGCCACAGATAGATTATTTGCAACCCCTAAGTATCGATTTTCCGTCCCAACCTCATATTACGGCCTTACCTCATATTCATTTTATTGGTCTCGAATTAAATACTTGCCATGTATGTTAACGACTTTCATGGCTAGTACAATTTCTATGGATCCTGAACTAAGCTGAAGATCTAAGACTGAAACAACCAAACACACTGAACCTTGATTGCACTAAACACCTAACAGTGTTAAAAGCTCTCTCGTCCTCTCCAAACTGGTTCTAGAATTAAATGACAGGTGCAAATTTCTTGACTACTATTTGGTAAAACCAGATAGATAATATATAGATAATATATATAGAGGAATAATTTGTATATTAGTAATTTGTTCTTCCATACAAAATTGGTCAGTCGTCAGTTTTATTCCATGTATAGGAATTATCTGGCGTTGGATAAATCCGCTATAACATGTTCATTGTTATTCTTGACCTATTCCTTCGTATTCGGCCTATAGATTTTCTTTCTGCGTTCTTCTATATATCTATTTAATCCTTTCTCATGCTTCTAAAATAATGGTGCTTGCAATTAATCCAATTGGTTCCAAAGTCCTAATGGCTTTGGAACCAATCAATCCGGCACCATTCTTTACTGCTATAATATTATTTTTTGTATTAATAAGCCACTATAATAATAACAGCCTTGTTCTTACTACAACGTTTTATATTATTACCAATATATTATAACCCATTATCTTAATATATGGACAGAAAATATTCTTTCTTATTGTAAAAGGGTAATCAGAAACACAATGGAACACTCTCTCTTACTAGATATCTGTTTTTGTTAACACTTTAAATATCCCTATGTTCCTTTACACACGCCTAATTCGTTCCAAGGTGTTTGCTCAATATATTCCACGAATTATTTAATCGAGTTTTTTTTTATACTCAGCATAAATAATTGGACGGGCAGTTATGCCGTTTCTTCGTTATTTATATTTACAAAAACAAACGTATTTTTTGTTTATCAAGGGAAACTTGGAGGCAATGACGTCAAAACCCAAAGGTCCTTTCAAAATAGAATAAAATTAAATTCTGAATAACTTGAACAAACTTGAAGTTAGGAAATAAACAGATCAAAACAAATGACTCACGTCCCATTGATTGTGAAAGATAAGAGAGGCTTTTGCCTAACATTGGGATGGAGTGGCGTGAATGTGACGATACCCCATTAGCTCAATTCAGATACAGAACGATTTTAATAAGTATTATGTTAGGATCTAGAGGGTACCGCGGTTTCACCAACGTGAGTAGTTCCCGAATATTTCCAAAATTTAAATAGTTATTCTGCTATTTGGAGTGGAGACGAATCCAACAAACAAAAGATCATAAAAATTAGTTCACCCGTTCTTGAGATACAATTGGTGTAAATAACCCGACTCTGATTCCTACAAGGTACAAAAATCAAGACTGCAAACTTACATGTGACATACAAACGCGTCATTCTGTAAAAGCTCATCTCATTGCAGCCCCATTATTTGTGCCCGTTCCCACTACTCTTTCCTTACGTCAAAAGGTCTTTGCCCTGCAGCCACTGATATCATCAAATGTTTTTCCTCAACACAAACTCTACTATCGACCATCTTACTCTTCGTTCTTACAAAACAAATATTTGGATAGGCCTGCAGACATTTGAACAATGTCTAGAGGTTGTGTGCTCTTGTGATTTATGTATTTAGTGTTACAGGATATCTTAGGTTTTACAAGGGGTTTCTGTCTGAAGTTTGATAGATGTAGTTGCCTAAATATTAGGTTATTCGATTCTTATCTTTATGCTCAAGTAAAAAGTGAGAATAAATATACATTTTTGGGTGGTATTAGAAATGTATATAGAAGTGATTTTACATATTGTAATGGATGTGCTGAATTTTGGCCTTAAAATGTTGACATTATGTTATTAATATATTTTATTATCTGTCCAACTGTCAAAAATAGATTATTCAAACGTCAAAAGTATTGTTTTTTTTCATTTCGAGCATAGACGTTTTTAAAGAAGAATTTTCCCTGAAATATTTATCTCACTAATGCCACTCAATTTTAAATTAAAACCATGGGGTTTTAATTTAAAATTTGTTTTCTAAACTCGAATTTAAAAAGCGGCTGTTAATGATAGCCCATTAAAACTTGAAGTTCTTTTATTAAGTTTTTAAAGTTACATTAAATTGTAACTTTTATTATAAAAGAATTGATATAAGTTAAAGTTTCTTTGATAACTTTTAACTAAGCCGCGTATCTTCTCTTATCTTTATTAAGACAGGACTTTTTCAAACTTTTGGTTATGCATAAAACGCTGTTTTTTTTATTAAATTAAAATACTTTCAAATTCTCAAGAACTATTCAGAATGATTCTACTTTAAAATTTTATCAGTGTGTACGTGATCGCAGTTAAAAAACTGGACTTCCGATTTCACTCTGAACAACCTAATCTTCGGGCAGAAAATTATTTGATGATTGTAAATAGATGATCTGGCGAGTATACGAGATACTCGCCAGATCATCTATTTACCCATCATCATCATCATCATCAATTTAAGAGCTAAGCTCTTGTTGGTGCAGCTCCTTCCATTTTCTTCTGTCATGTGCCAGCTCTTGGAATTCTTTATAGGTCAAGACTTTAACCTTCTCAATTAACCTATACTTGTAAATGATAATAATACGTCTTTATACCAGAAAACTATGTTTTGAACCAACTACTATGTAATGTAATATTTAGTAAAATTTTTAACGACTCTCTCTATTATATAGTAATTAAATTTAAATCTCGCATTTTTTTTTACCCAAAATTGTATCCTACTCTTACAGCTGCAGGCTATCAAAACAAAACAACGAAATTGCTGAAATAAGTAGGTGACCCAATTTGCCCCAACATCCCCATATCACCAAATAAGAATACACAATTCCTTGTGGAGTGGCGCGTTAACGCAATAAATATATCTAAATGGTCCAACTAACCCTGGCGTCCCCGCGGGACGTCGTAAATCACTCGATCAAGGGACTAATACAAAGATGCCCCGGTCATCCGGGCACACGTGTTAAGTGTTATAGGAAACTAGCTGCAGTCTCCGCTTCGTCCGGGTATACACCACTTTGTTATAAGTTAATTTTGGACTGCACGGATAGCCGAGTGGTATAGGTCTCCACGCCAATTACCACTGTGCGCGACGTGCCTCGGGTTCGATCCCCGCATGGGACAAGCATTTGTGTGATCCACAAATGCTTGTTTCAAGTCTGAGTGTTCTTTGTGCATGTGATTTGAAAGTTTGTAAAACCCCCCGCGACACAAGGACTAATTTCCTTAGTGCGGGAGTCTTATAAAAAAAAAGAAAAATGGAGTAAGTTTTAAAAGGTAAACAACAATTATTTCCTGAAGACAGGAAAAATAATTTAAAAAAAATCACTTAAAATCAAGACGCTTTTCTCCCCCACTAAAAAGTAACAAAAGTGACGTAAAACGACGATAAAGTAGTCTATAAGAAGCTGATTTTAATTTAAATCGAATTGGCTTTCAAATATTAACCATCTACACGAAGGAACGCGTAGGCGAGTTGTCTAGACTCTGTCTATAAATAAAGCTACTCTACAAATGGTATAAATAGTAGAATTTTGCAACGCTATGGCTTTCAATTTATGGTTTTTATCGAGAGGAAGTCTTCTTCTGCCGAATTGTTCGTGCAGAATTGTTTTTACGACAAATATAAATGTGTCCAAAAAATAATTGGTAGATAGAATATATTTTATTATACCCAATGATAATATACACAGGATATGTTACCTTCATAGTTACCGACGTATAAAATCTGATCGCGCTGGCATACGTCAAATTGTTGTCAAGTTTCACAAATAAATAGAACAAAAGATAGGATAAGCACGTAAGCAAAAGAGATAGCTATAATTGAAAGCTTTCCTATTAACTATTAGTTTTCGAGTCGTCGAACGCTAATAACATATCTGCCTCTTTTTTATGTATATCATTAATATCATTAATTATATACAAGAGTAAAACAGCATTTTACCGATGTAATTTTATGCTATCTCATGTCATTTCCCATGTAAAAAAAAAACCATTAAACTTTTAAATGTGCAGGAAAGCTATGATTGCAACTTCCAACATAATATATTTCCTACTTTTTTAACCGCTACGAAACGGAGACAGTATAATAAATGCGTTTAGGGTGAGAGGTTACTTGTTTTTGGTCGCTAAATCTGCATTGTCTTATTATGCTATTTTTGTTTTCCTATTAAACTTTTAAGATGCCAAAGTATTCACAAAAATAGGGTCAAAAATATATCTAGATCATACCATTATCTGCCTGTCAACCTATATTAATGAACTCGCAAAATTACTCATTCCTTTCATACAATTATCCCTGTTAAAATCTTGAAACTGAATTCCGTCAAGTAAAACACAATTAAAGAGCTGAACAAACAAGATAAACAAAGTTAAACAATAAACGGAAACTTTCAAACACTAGATTAAAAATGAAACAGATTAAAAAGATTTACTTACAGCACGAAGAAGGCCGTAATACATTTAAGGAACGCGATTATTCCGGTATTAGAAAGGGATAGAGCTATACAAGAAGGTAGCGCTATCTCTATTTTTACGAAACTGTTATGGTTTTTACGGCCCCAGAACAGTATTAAAGGTATAACTTATTTCTACTGGACTTAATATGCAACGTTTAATAAAATGCTTGTTAAAAAAATATAATTGTAGCATAACTTCCAGTAAATGAAAGAAATGGTAAGCAGTAAGGCCTAGGTGGAGATTACTTTGACTGCAACCAACATTGTAATAGTTCCGTAGATTAGATTGCTAACATAGATTTATCAAAAACCTTCACAGGGGTATTATTTATGGAAGATGCAATTTAAAGGAGATTTTATTTGTTTTATCACAAGCGTTCTGTTGACTGGACTGAAAGAAAAACGACTACACTGGAGATGTAAGGCATATATAAGAAATAAATTAAGGGCTTATGTCGGATTTAAAACTTGTCAAATACATATATAGCTTTATAATATTTTTTTTACACATAATATATGTAAAGAGGAACGGAGTTCAAATAAATTCATATGGGACCACCTCTGAGGTATAAAAACGATTAAACATATTTTTTTACATCGGTCACAATCGCCCTAGATATCGCGTTAGGGACGTCAAAAAATACCGTCGAATTGAGAACTTCCTCGTTTAGTAGTCGGATAAAAATAGCTTACATAGCTTCCTTACTCTTCAGGGAAAAAGGCGTTGTTACATGCACAATGTAAATATTTTTAGACTAAAGCACGTAATAATTAAGGCCATGAATTACGGTTACATACATTTGAGCACCTGTAAACATTTTACGACTCGACACGATATAAATTTGGCATGGAAGGTGTGAAGGTTTCATTAAAAACATGACCTCTTCCATCTCAATTAAATGTTTTGAGCTGTAACTTTTTAGGGTTCGTACCCAAAGGGAGCCAACGGGACTCTATTACTAAGCCTCCGCTGTTTATCCGTCCGTCCGTCCGTCTGTCAGCGAGATGTACCACATAAACCAAAATAGCTAGAGAGCGCTATCACAACAAATTATTTAAAACCAAAACGGACTTACTCACGCATATTCTCGGGATTGCCTATTTCAGACTCGATAGGAGTCCCTAATCATGAGCTGACGCGGCGGCAGTGTTGTCGCGAGTCGAACTGACAGTACCGAGTAAACCGTTTTGTTTTTAAATAATTATGAATACTCCCCACGAAAGTTATTATACAAATCACAACAAATAATATAAATTAAACTGCATAAAAGAACGTGTTTTTGCTTATAATCTTGTACGATGGTACGAAACTCTTTATACGCGAGTCCGACTTGCATTTGGACGGTTTTTATACAAATATGTTAATTAGTTCCCCGCATGGGACAAGCATTTGTGTAATCCACAAATGCTTAATCCTAGCCTGGGTGATCTTTGTGCATGTGATTTGATTGTTTGTGAAAACCCCGCGACAGAAAGAATTTATTCCTTAGAGCGAAACAAGTTTATAACAAAAATAAATAAAAGTTCCCGTTAAAACAAACAGTCTTCTTTTTTCCCGCTAAATATAGTTCTTAATTTGACAAATAAGTTTCAAGATCTAAATTATTCTGTTTACTTATAACAAGATTTAAATAATCATAATCATAATCATTTATTCATTTGTAAACATAGGTTTGTAAAAAATAATAGTAGCTCTATGTTTTGCTTCATTGGCATACAAATGTTTTTCGTTGAGAACTTAATAACTAGATTCAAATGCTTAGATAATAATAACAAATATTCAACTATAACAATAAAATAAATTTAAAACATAATTAGGAACTATTACAGTAAGGTTTTTAGTTTTATAAATATTTCTCGTTTAAAAATTCGTCTACTCTGTAATAACATTTTTCTGTTAAAAAATTCTGTAGAGCTGTTTTGAATTTAACCATTGGCATGTCTTTTATGCCGTCAGGTAATTTATTAAAATATATTTCTTAATTAAAACGCTAAAGTTACCTAAGTAGAGTGAGCCAGTAATCATATAAAATGCCATCGCTAAGCCACTAGAGTCAGCGAGGCATCCTGTGTACAGGAACTATCTAATTTTGCTCCTCTAGATAATCCTAATGAGATTTGTAACATCTAGCGGATTTTAGTGGATTCTAGCTTCAAAATGTTAATAGCTTTAAGTTTCGCAAAGGATTTTAAGGAAGATATTTTGTCATAAATCTTATAAACTATTTCATGGGTTGTGGAGATCCGAAAGCAGCTGCTTCATGCAATTACTGGTATTCAGAAACATATACGTATAAGTATGTTAATCAGTGGTCCGGATGCCATAATACAGGCTCTGCCTAGTTTTGGATCAGATGGCCGTGTGTGATGGTGTGTCCTAAGATATTATTATATTAACTCGTGGAAAACTATGCAAAACACGAAAAGAGAATTAACGCGACATATATATTTACTTTCCTTGAATGGTTTGATGTATGAACATTTAAGGCTAATTTTACAAGTTAATTCTCAAATGGTATTTACAGAAAACCATTTTTTTTCGTAGTGTTCGATATATTCCACTCTATTTCCATTGGTTTGTAACTGTTTAGTCTACTAAAAGTAAAAAATAGCTTCTAGTAACTTATTTTTAACAACAAAAATCCTGAAACAGACCAGTTTTACAGTACGGAGCAATTAAAACTGAAGTCGTCATTTATTCACGCCAGACCATGAAGTTGGTCGTTATTTATATTTTGTAGCACAAATGCAACTGAGATGTTAACTGCAGACGCTTGCTTTAATTATGTTTCAGCGTTGATGTACTAAAATTTGCCGCTTAAATAAATCGTTTATTTTAGAAAAGAGAATTTGAAAGAATGAATAGATTTTTAATTCAATTCGATTTGCTATTGTTTATATTTTTAAGTTAACGAAACCGGGAAGAAACATTAAAATAGTTTTTTTTTAAGTTATTATAAGTCTATAAGTTTTATCTGACGAATTGCCAAGACCACATTTGTAATATTATAAGTTAAGTGGGCAATTTATATGCCAAATATGTAAACAAAACAATGATTTTAGAAAAAGCAACTGTAGGTAATGCTTACTTATAAGATTCAGTTTGCGGCACAACTTCATATTTTGTATGACTTTTTCAACAATATTAGTCAGTCTCAAATTAATTTTATTTACACTTGCATAAAGTTTATGTTTGTCAAACTGGATATAACATCAATTTTATTGGCACAAGTTTTTAAATGGACTATACCTGTGTAATTATTAAAAATAATGTGGAAGATTAAAAGATATTATCATTTACCACATCCAAGCAGTCTTTAGTGCTCTCATGCTCCACTTGTTGTACCCAGTACTAACGTTTGTATTCTTGTGATTTCAATCTTTAATTGAAATTCTTTGGCAAATCGCCACTTTATATTAAAAACGTATTATCTTGGAATAAACAAATTAGTGTTGATCAAAGGAGGAGAAAATACCTCAATAAGGACTTGAATACGCTGTTACTGGTCTGGAAATTTTATGAGGATTTCCATTGAGATGAAACGTGGAAAGATTTAGGAAGTGAGCAGTAGACGCGTTTTCTAGAGTTTTCAAATAACCGCTAATACTCAAGTGGAGTGAAAAACCGGCTAAGTGCGAGTCGGACTCGCCCATGAAAGGTTTCGTACCATCGTACAAGATTTATGCCGTTAAAATCGAGCTAAAAACGCCAATAAAGCACGTCTCAAGTAGGGGAGCCCTCTTTCATTTGTTATTTATATTTTATCATTTGTTGTTGCAGCGGCAACATAAATAATTAAATACACTCTGTGTAAGAAATTTAACTCTGTAGCTGGTGCGGTTTATGAAATGTTATTATATTTTTTTTGTGACTACCACTCTTATTCTATTGATCACGGTGTGTTTCCCAAACATTTAAACCAAATACACAATAAACACCCAGACACACATTAGATATCTTTAGAACAAGTTTTATGGACAACACAAATGATTATTCCATGCGGGGATCGAACCCGCAATACGACATGAATTGGTTGTTGGCGCGGTGTGGGTCAGTGCTGGTACTGATACCAGTGCTAATATAATAACAACAGTGTCGAAATTGTATTTTAAGCCTTATTTTATTTAAAAGTATCCTTATCTATTGACTTTCTTTGTTCCAACAATATTCTCGTTTACTTCAAGTATTTTAATGCTGACACGTAGAGCTCTACTTTAACCAGTAACGTGTCGTTACTCTAAGAGGGTTGACAAACTAGGTCTTAGGACATAAACTTTAGGGTTTGATATCAAGGGTATAAGGTTTTATGTAAGAATGCTAGTCAAGGTGGTAGGTATAGGTTCAATACTCTTTGAAGCGTACATATAAAAGGAACTCCTAGTTTCTAGGTTTCGTCAGATCTATACCAAAATAATACAACTTAAAAGTTATTTTGAACACTTTCATTTTGTTTCAATTTTATTGCCCTAATATCAAAGAAGATTGTTAGCTATTTATACATATACCTAAACGTTTAACATCATGCCAAGAATCATAAAAGAGAGGATAAATGAGGAGCTCCGTTAAGCTATTAGTCCCGACTGTCATACGTAGATCTTTGGTAGTCGTTAAGTTATTACAATTCTGACAACCATTCTTACCCTGGGATACTGTGTTACCCAATAAAATGGGTTGTGGACGTAAAATACGGTATTCAGCTGGACCCGGTAAAACTGGAAGCCGACCCCAACATAGCTTGGGAATAGGCTATCCAGAAGAAGGCCACATGGTACAATATATGGCTTCATTTATGTTATGCTGTTGGTAAACCTTAATAAATACCTCGGTAAACCTAACCCTGTTTCTCTGACATTGAAAGACCGCCAGTGCATTCCTATTAACTTTATTCCATATTATGTTGTACCTTTTGTAGTGTACAATAAAGGATATAATATAATAATAAAAAAAAGGATTGTGCTTTATACCACTCGACTGAAGTAAACTTTTTTATATACGAAACGTAACTCGCTATAAGAGAAAGAGAGAAAGAAAAAGTTTGCTTGCACCTCTCTCTCTTGCCATTACAGTAATATAGGAATCGTAATCTAACTTATATCTTCCTCTTAGCTTCCGTTTGCCTCGCCCGATCACACTTTTCGTAACGTTCTCGTCAGGCAGACTTACTCCCCAAGTCAAGCATGCGTAAATAAGTTTTACTTTAATAATAATAATTGGAACTATGACAGTTCTAAAACAACATTAAGCAATCTTAATACGAACTGCTCCCATGAGGACGAGGGGTGATCGCGTTCAGCGTAGGAACACGCCTTTTCCATTTACATTATTTTAACATACATGATTTATAAACGAAACTGAAAGATGTTGCTTATTTTTAGTGAAGTCGTTAATTAATGATGTTTTCTCATGATTTTTTATATAACATTCGTTCACCGTTTTCTTTATCAGTTTAAAACTTTCTCAAAACGTTCCATTTAACTTGTTAGGTTCCGTACCTGAAGAGTACCTACGGAACCCTATTTCTAAGCCTCCGCTGTCCGTCCGTCCGTCTGTCTGTCAGCGGGCTGATTCTCATGAACTGTAATAGCTAAACAAAATTTCACGAAGTGTGTATTTCTGATGCCGCCATAACTTCAAAAAAAAAACATTAATACAAGACAGCAAATAATTATTTACCACACCAGAAATTAAAGTTATTTTTTTTTTTAAAGTGATGCCGAATTATTTTTCTTGTTTTATCTTTAAAATATGGAAACTAAGAATGGATAAGTAGTTTTACTATAATATTAAATTTTGATAAAACATTTTACTATTGATAAACACTATGTTTTTATCGTTAAATACTAATGTATAGAGAGATATACATCTACTTACTTCGTATAAATATTGATTACATCTAGATAAAGGGGTCGGGGAGGAATAGTAAAATGCCTAAATAAGTTTAAAATGCTTTATTTTCAAATAATAAAAAATACATATAAATTTGAAATTCTCGCAAGGAGCCCTTGATTTTTATATGTCACACAATACTGTTTGCAGAACTTTTTTTTCTAATTAGCTTCCAAAAGTCTCCAGCCTTTAGGTCGCCGATTTCCAGCCAATTGGCTGTGACAGACCATTAAACACTACGTTATTTAATTATGTTTCCTCACATTCATTAAAAATGAATTAAGTAACAATAATAATGCGTGAAACTATTTGCAGCTCATTAAAATCACTCAGAACTTGTAATGAAATGTAAACAGTTATCAGAATATCAACTAATATTTACTGATGATATTCCTATTCCCAACTAAAATACATAAAATATAGATCTCTATATCTGGGTTATTTCAATTTCAAATGTAGTTATGTTAAAGCTTTGTTAATTTCAGGGAATCAGACGTTTAATAGTATTTTATTTTATTCAAAATACTCGGATCTTTCGTCTTTTTTTATTTTATAAAAAACAACAAATTCAAATTCATTTATTCAACATAAAATAGGATACATAATAAGGTCTTAATTAAAACACGGTTCGACCTATTTTCGCTGTGCTAGACTTGTGATATTTAATTCTATTTAATACAATAAATTAATTGTACAATCCCTCTAGCAATTGAATTAATTAATTATACATTAATTTATAGTTATTCTTAATTATTATGTTGTTTTAGTTTAGTAACCCGCTCTAAGAAATTTAATCCTTGTGTCACAGGGGTTTTTCACAAACATTCATATCACATGCACAAAGAACACCCAGACTTAGAACAAGCATTTGTGGATCACACAAATGTTCTCCCAGAGTTTTTTCCAACCATGTATTAACAAAGTACGGAAAGAAATCTTTGTAAAGTCACCTATCCCGACAATGATACTCTCAGAGAATATAAACTGTGTGAGAGTTTAAACTGTAGGCACTAGTATGAACAAGATATTCGTAAAATTTGTGTCAAAACAGAGCGCGTCGTTTTATTAAAACTATTTCAAAATCTAATATTACCCTATTAATACTGGAACCATTGATATTTTCGCATAAACGTCTGTCGTTGCACGGAAAACCACTTAAACCAGTAAACGGCGTACTTAGTACTTACAGCAAAAAATTTGCTTGGGGGCCTACCATCGATGCGCCTACTCTATGCTTGTCAATGTTTAGTCTAAGGCAGTCGCACGACAAAGTAAGTCGCAACTGTAGCAATTCTTCTAAAATGTTTCCCATTTCAGCCTTGTAAGGCAGAGGTGACAAAAATAACAAGATACAATGAAATAGTTTATCCCTAGGAAAGTTAAATTGTGTTCTGAGCCATCTAAAGAATGAATGGGAGAAATAAAATAGTTGTCTCTGGCAATGTCTTGAGTAGGCACTTAAGGCTATTTTACAAGAGCTTTTTTTCCAAACATTTTTAAGAGCAGTCTTGGTTCGTTTACAGTTTTAGAATAATTTAAATGTAAGTATTATCATTCTGTCTGGAGAAGAATTTGTATTTATAATTGTTATAAATGTGAAGATTATTGTGTCTGTGTTTGTCTAGTTTAATTAAAATGTGGAAATGTGTTTTGAGCAAAAAATCCATCTTAAAAATCTATAATATCTTACATGTGAACATAAGAATTCGTTTTCCGTTCATGTAAAATCTGTAATACCTATAGTACATGATATACACACCATTGAGCTCAAATTAAGCGTTTTATAAATAATTAAACTTAATCCTTGTGTCGCGGGGGTTTTACAAACATTCAAATTACATGCACAAAGAACAACCAGACTTGGAACAAGCATTTGTGGATCACACAAATGCTTGTACCATGTGGGGATCGAACCCGTGGCACGTCGCGCATAGTGGTAATACTAACACTAACTACTATTGTTTTACTTACACGTCACATAGATATTAATAAAAATCTTCAATCTTTTTTTAATTAAGCAAACGGTGAAGAAGATACAGTGAATGGAAATGTCGTGTGACGTCACTTATGGGTACAATTTTTACCGATACGTGACGTCACAAGCCCCCACTCTATAACTTTAAAGCGCTTTAACTTTTTCATTCTTCATTGATTTGATATAAAAATACGAGTTTTTTTTAATCTATCTGGTGGACTACTTAATTAGAAGTTTACTTAACCGTAACTAACTTGCCATAAAACTGACTTCGTATCTAGAACTTTTGTTTAAGAGATAATGAATGTGAAGATGTAGAGGGGCAGAGTTCCTTATGTAAATAAGATGCTATATTGCATTTATGAGTCTAGTTTCCATTTCATACCCAGTCCGATCCCTTATTGGTGTAGTAACCACCACTCGGCTATCCGTACAGTCAAACGTATCTGACCCCAAATCACAGTGAAGTAAATAAATAATCCATTTTTATATTAAGCACTCTATTAGATAGAAAAAATGTTAAATTGAATGTGTCGTGTGAACAAATAATCTCCGCCCTGAGTTATATATTGCTTCTCGTGACTTTATTTTGTTATTCACAAGATTTATTTATTCATGAATTCATATCTTTGTAGTAAATTTGTTTTTGGGATGTTGTGTACTTTTCTCGATGACAGGTATATTTCAAGAAACTACTGTACCTATATACCTAGAGGACCGAATAGATTGAATTAAAGTGAATAATCTACAGCACTGTTTGTATTTAACTCCCGAAGGCAAAAATAGGGATGTCATCAAAATAAAAATCAAAATATTTTTATTTCAAGTAGGCCTTTTCAGGCACTTTCAAAACGTTAAATGACTCTAGTTGCGCGGATTCAAAATGTCACTCCTATGGAGAAGAACCGGCAAGAAACTCCATTATTATTATTTAAAAAAAAAAGGTAATTTGTTGGTATATACAATGTTAAAAATAAAAATATCTTAAAATATGCGAGAACAACGTAAAAAATAAAAGAAATAAATAAAATAAATAAGAAATCGTACAGTTTACTTCAAATTACATTGTCGATACATTAACCATCATTACCATCACTTTAACATAAGTTCCTTCGTAGCTTCCTATCGGGGAATCCGATTTTTATTCTTATTTTGTTAGAAAGGAAACTTAATAGTGTCCTGAGCTAAAATAAAAAAAATAACAACCGTTTGAAGATGCATTCCAAAATACAGTGCTTTTGTTATTTTTCGTTTATTTTTGTTTTAAACAAGTAAACAAATTTTAGCCAATGTAGTCAGAGTACCTACAAATGAAGCCAGACGAAAAGTCTTAATATTTTTAGTGTCGCCATCACCATAAAACAATAAGAAACTAAATTACTTTACGACTTACAATTAAGATCAATAATTTTATGACGTAGGTACAGTCAGACAGTACATTGACTTCTGAAACATAATAAGACGGCAAAGCTCACGCAAAAATAAATAGCTAATAGCAAATTGCACACAGAAGCCGGTTTTGTGTCTATAGTTTCGTTTTTGTGGGTTCCCTATCTGAAGGATCCTAAAAGGCCTATTAATAAGCCTCCGCTGTCCATCCGTCCATCCTTCCGTCTATCTGTCAGCAAGCTGTGTATCATGTACCGTAATAGCTAGAGACTTGAAATTTTCAGAGTATGTATTTCTGTTGACGCTACAACAATAAATAAAAATAGATTAAAAATTAAAGGTGGCTCCATAAAATGGTACGGAACCCCTAATGCGCGAGTCCGACTTGCACTTATCTGGTTTTTATAGAGTAGCTCATCTGCATGGGCTAAAGCCAAGATGGTCAGTTCAGCTCAACTCTTTTATAAAGAACTGGTCCACAGCTGCCTATAACAGAGACGAATGGAAAGAACAAATGGAAAATTTTACGCTGTCGTGAGACAACCTTAGATATTAAAAACAATGATTAGGTACTAAAGTTGGAACAGGGACTTACCTATTTACATTTGCATTGAAGACAAGTTATTAAAAAAAATGGTTATAAAAAAATAATTTTAAACTTAACTTACAGCAATTTCGCTTAAGATATAAATTTATACTAATTAGACCTCCAAATAGAACATAATATGCTACTCATAAGCCGGCGTGAAAATTGAAAAAAAGAACAAAGCATTATTAAAACAAAAGGAAAACTGGCTTCCAAAAATATTGACACATTTATAAGCTGGTCTATTTAGTTGGCAAGACGTGTAAATAAACACGATGGACACAATATCGCACTTAACTGTTACAAGTTAAGCGTTAACAGTATAGAAAGAGACAGAGAATATTGATCTCTCACTCTGTCTTGATTGTCATGCTTTTTATTTTCATATAATAATAATAATAATAAAATGTTTATTTCCAATAAAATATTCACAAATGGTTCGTATACAATACTCTAGGGCTAGATCATTTTTAAATATAATTGAACAGCATCCACTACCGAACTAGGCTGAAAGCCTGTGTGTCGGCATCTGGCGCCACTCCCCTTAGTGTATGACACTATACCAGCCTAAATGCTAGACCATCGCACTTATGGAACAAAGCTAATTAAGTTAATTTACAAAAACTTAAAATATAAAGTGTATAAAGTGTATAAGTGAGCCTCTCTTTGTGTTTTATGAAGAGTGTACGTGTATGTGTGTGAGAGGATGTGTGCATGAATACAAAAACATACAAATACTCAACTTATTATTAACGTGATACAGTTAGCAGCTTCTCAGTTTCACTATATCCCAATGTTTGCAACCAGGACGTCATTTTGTTTTTACAGTTAACTTTATTTAAAGAATAAATAGGGATATCTTTGTTAACTCTGTTATAAATGAAGGGTCCCAGGAAACAATAGAACCTATGTGCGAATGAGGTGTTGAACTTTATGGTGTCGCAGACTCGACCTCTTCGACGGTTTATATCTTTGCCAGAATCATAAGGAAGTTCATGGTGCTGTTTTAGAATTATGGCTAGCAAAAAAAGTTGCCTGACTGTTAACACTTTGCATTTTTCATAAAGAATTTTTGTTGGATATCGAAATGGTCGAAATGTACTCACTTTTAGAATAGCACGTTGTGCAACTTCAATACATTTAATTGTAGTGGCTGGGGCTCCCCCCCAAGAAGTGATGCAATATGTTATTAGGGACTGACACAGTGCGTAATAGATTTGCTTAACTAGATCGGAAGGAGCTACATGTCTCAGAGTTTTAAATATTGTTATGAGTTTGCGGATTCTTCCAGTCAACACCTCAAAGTGCTTTTTAAAGTTTAAGTTCGCATCTAATATAACACCTAAATACTTAATATGATCGGTGCGCTCTAATTTTACACAAGAGCATTGATTGCTCACAAATCTGCATTGATGTGCTGTCAAATAGAAATCATCCTGCAACTCGGAATTGTTCTTGATACAGAAGGTTATGTACTTGGTCTTTTCTGAATTCAGTGTTAGCGAATTCTTCCGTAACCACTTAGAGACACTATTTAACGTCATCTGGGCCTCAGCAAAAACTTCGTTCCAGGTATTCGCCGAAACTAAAATGACCGTATCATCGGCGTAGGAAATCAGCTTACCATTTTGTAGCTTCATGGAACACATATCGTTTATATATATGTTAAATAAAGTTGGTCCAAGGACGCTACCTTGAGGCACGCCACATATCACCTGTAAGTCGTCACTCAAGTGTCCTTCAAGTTCCGTGGCCTGATATCTACCAGTGAGATAGCTCTCAAACAATTCTAATTGAGTGCCCCTTATGCCAGCCCGCTCTAGCTTCTCTAGCAATATGGGGATAGAGACCGTATCAAAAGCCTTCGTTAGATCCAAGAAAATAGCCAAACATTTACGCCCTTCATCCAGCTTAGTAGCAATGTAATCTGTAACAACATAAACTGCATCCGAGGTAGATCTAGCGCATCGAAAACCATATTGATTCCTAGATATGATATTATATTGTTCTAAATATTTAGTTAACCTACCATTAATAATTTTTTCTAAAATTTTGGAGACAGAAGGCAGCAATGAAATAGGCCTATAGTTAGTAATACGGTCTCTATCTCCACCTTTATGAATTGGGATTATAATGGACCTCTTTAAATGATCAGGAAAGACTGCGAAACGGAAACAAAGATTATAGATGAATGTAAGTGGTGAAACTAGGAATTTTTTATATTTCTTCAGAAAATTGTTTGAAATTTTGTCCCATCCAACAGCACATTCAGTCTTGAGGCCATTAATAATATTACTAACTTCATTGAGATCTGTTTCGGTTAATGCAAAAGAATTAGTTTGATATGCGCAGTCGAAGTTATCATTACTAAAAGTTCTGTCGTCTGTTAAGCTTTCAGTTAAGTTTTTGCCGATATTTATGAAGTATTTATTAACTTCTTTTACCGATAATTCTGGAGTTACAGCTAGCTTCAACAAATCTCTCGACGGTTGTTTTGTTTTAGAAGTGTTTGTAATATCTTTAATGGCCTGCCATACCTTTTTTGAGTTACTACCTGCTTGCTTTAATTGCTCTGCGTCATAAGTCCGTTTTACTTTTTTTATGAGCGAGTTACAAAAATTTCTATATCGTTTATACGTCAGTTTAAGTATTTCGTTATTCGGAGATTTCCTCACTTTGTTGTGTAATTTGTCTCTATTTCGGATGCAACGTAGGAGACCCGGCGTCATCCATGGTTTAATAATTTTTTTACGAGATGCTAGAACTATAATTTCAGAGTTATTATTAATCAACGTGGTCACAGCTTGTATAAAAAAGTGCATCGAATAATTTGGATCAAGGGATTGATAAATGGGAGTAAAATCAATGTGCACGAAATCCTTTTCAATTTGGTCGTAGTTTAATTTTCTCAGGGTTAACTTAGAATAATTACGGTTCTGCTTTTTATGTAAACATAGTAAAACAGGTTTGTGATCTGTAATACTAGCCTGAATAACGATTGTGGTTGCCGTAAGTCGGGTTCTCAATAATACATGATCAATGCAAGTCCCGCTTGCATCTCTCGTTACAAAATCATAGCATGGCAGAAGAGCATGATATGCTGCAAGATTTAGATACTGACCCGAGTTTCTATGAGCTTTTTCTGGGTTAATTGCAATATTTATATCTCCTATTACTGCTAGATTTTGGTACTGGGTCAGTTTTTGCAAGTTATTGTCTAACGAATTAAGGAATTGATCTAAGTTACTGTGTGACGGAGAGCGATATATGCCTAATATGGCCAAGTCCATCATTTTAAGTAACAGACAATTGGCATCCATAAATGGTGGTTCCTCAACAGTGGCAGTCAACTCATCTTTTATATATATAACAACACCATCATTCTGTAATATGTTTTTGGTTGTTGAAAAGGACCGATATCCATTTAGTGAGGGTATAGCTGACTCATGTGAGAGCCAACATTCCGTTAATATTATTATGTCTACACTACGTTGTAACCTTTTGAGTAGTAGATCAATTCCCAGAAAATTCATATTGATACTACGAATGTTTTGGGTCACAATTGTAAGAGAGTTTGAGGTGGCAGGTATATAATACCGGCAGTCTTCCACGCTACACTCAATTTTTATTGCGTTACAAAGTGAATCCAGATCGACCATTAAATTGTTTATGTTATCGAAAACAGATATAGTTTTAGTATATAAGACAAAAGTTTAAGGCATTGGTAACTAATTAATATATTGATCAATCTCAAATGATTATGAAATTCATTACATCTTTGTGAGAAGCTAACATAGTTTTTGTATTCATACGTTGATGTACCATAATAGTTAAATTTATATAGTGATTGTGTATAATAGAATAGTGTTGAAAAGAATTTAAACTTAAGCTTAATACAAATAATATAAAACATAGTTAGTAAATACAGTGCACGACAAACGTGCCCGCTTGAAGTTAATGATAAACTATAAGGATTTATACAAACATTAATAAAGTGAGAAAAGGTTATTAAAATTAGTCACGTACTCTTGTTAGCCTTCAGTTTATCTAGGTCTGCAGTACTTTCGATTTTAATTTGGGGCATGTTTACATCTTTACGTAAATAGACTATTCCTCTTGACGTCCAACAAAAGGTGTACCCATAGTCCTTGGCAAAAGTCCGTGCTGAGTAAAATGTTTTTTGAGACTTTGTAGACAAAGTTTCAGCAACAAAGACCGGTTTCACTGGACAAGACATTTTCAGATGGCCAGTGTTCAATTTATCGCCCTTCTGTTTATCACCATTAAATTTTTTTACAGCTGATAAAACCTTCTCCTTCGTAATTACAGTAGTAAATTCGGTAATTATTGGATGTGAGGAATCTTTAGCGGAAATTCTATAAATG
Source organism: Diachrysia chrysitis (assembly GCA_932294365.1). Classification (NCBI taxonomy): domain Eukaryota; kingdom Metazoa; phylum Arthropoda; class Insecta; order Lepidoptera; family Noctuidae; genus Diachrysia; species Diachrysia chrysitis. The sequence goes on from OW028664.1 coordinate 8,185,930, forward strand.
TCCTTGATGTCCGAGGAATTGATGTCTACGCTGAGTGTTTTCCCCATTGATTGCACTATTTCGCAGAGTTCAGATTTAGTCTCTGGTCTTTCTAGCCTAGTTTTAGGTACATTTCGTATTTCAATACCTGTAGACCGTGTTTTGCGTTCCAAAAGCTCAATTTTCTGTTCCAAGTTGATTATTTGGTTCCTGTCCTCTTTACGAGCCTCCTCAAGAGACTTAATACGAGATAAAAACTCGTCGTACTTATCAGACATTGTTTCTACAGATAGCGTAAGTTCGGCATTCTGTTCTCGCAAACTATTCATAGAGCTGAGTAGGTCCTGGAACTTTTTGTTTTGTTCCGACGACAATGTATGAAACATTTCCTTAATAGTCACTATGAAACTGGACATGTCATCACCATCAAGCTTCCTTTTTTTTCGGTCTGTGACATTCATATTTAAAACATGCAAGTCTGGTTCCGAGACATAATGTTGCAATTCAGTTGGGAGCGCACTCTTTGAGCTATTTTGTATAAGTGCCCTTTCCGCGTCGGTGATAGGTGAGCTCGCTGTTTGCGTCGTGCGCGCATCCGACGCAGTTAGCGGTAGCGTGGCCGCGGGCGCGGGCGCTGCGGGGGGTGGGGTGCGTCGTAGCGGCATTTTGTTTATGCGCTCCAAGTACTAGGGCGTAAGCAAAATGTAGGAGGTGACACTAAGTGGGCGCGTCGATGTTGCGTTTAGGGGTCAATGAACTGGTCACCGATCGTCAACTTAGTACAATTTTTGCATTCACCAGTGTAAGTTGACCCACCTCGTCGTGTATGAGTAAAATGTTCTACGACTCACTTGTACTGGTTAATCTGTGTGCGTGTGTCGTTGCGGCGGGTGGTCGGTCTCGCTGTACTGAGAACTCTTCGTATTTGCTGCGCTCCTATTATTTGCACTGATTTTAAATGTTTTAATTTACGAAAATAAGCAGTAATTAAACAACAAACACGTCTATCTGTCACAGAGATCCAAGGGGAAGGGGATATAAGTAAGTAGATAAAATTATGCCTAATAATAGAAAACTAGATAAATGGTTAGACCAAGCGCACGTCTAAGTGTTCCATGACGATATCTGCTACAAATTAAAAAAAAAACTATTCTTTTAAAAAAAGAAGAAAAAGCAAAAAATGATTCTTACTAATATTATAAATGCGAAAGTAACTCTGTCCGTATGCTCGCTATCACGACTAAACCGTTTAACCGATTTTAATGAAATTTGGTATGTGATAAGCTTGGATTCCAAAAACTTACATGCTACTTTTTGCTGCAATAACCGACATCGCGACCGACCGAGCCGCGGGAAAGTTAGAAGAAAATAATATAATTTACAAAGATTATTTAATACGAAGAAATTTCATAATTCAAAACAATTTTATTTAATATTTTTATCAGTTATCATCAGTATATTTTAGTTTAACACAAAAGAAAAATAGGCGAGACATACACCGTCTATCAAAATACATAGCAGTCTTTAGCCTATTTAATGACCTATTAATATGATATATATACAAAACAAAACACAACCACCGATTACTATGATTTACAATCTTTAAATGTAAACAAAGTCTTTGTAACGAAAGATATAACAGTTTTCTATGACATTTATTGTGTTACAAACTATTTAGAATGTTGTGACCAGATTTACTTACATAGTTTTCATGAAAATTTATTTCTAGGTACTTTTCTAAGAACAACAATGATACAAAAATTTTCATTTTGTAAACTGGTGCGTGTATAATCAGCCCTAAATAACAGTTCAAACGGAAATTTTTATGTGTAGAACTGTGAGCTATAAATATTTATCTTAGTATCTGAATTCTGAGATTGTATTTTATTCCTTTATTCTCCGAAAGACGTAGGCTGGAGATATAGTATCTGGGATATTTATTGCTTGTATATTTAATTTAGATATATGTTTTACGCATATACGCGTTTATTATTACGTTGTTTCCCACCTTAGAGTATACATAGACAAGCATATACGCGCATTGCTAAAAATAGTAACCCGTTGTGCCAAGCGTAAGCAAATTTCTACCTAAAAGTACTACGCTCGTTTACTGATTTAAGAGATTTGTCGTACGACGATAGACGTTTATAAGAAAATATCGATGGTTCCGATTTTATTAGTTACTAGCTGTCCCCCGCGACTTTTTTCGCGTGTTTTAGTTTGAATGGTTTTTATTTTTGCAACATTTTTCACTCCTTTTGGTCGCAGCGTAATGTTATACAGCTTATAGCCTTCCTCAATAAATGGGCTATCTAACACTGAAATAACTTTTCAAATCGGACCAGTAGTTCCTGAGACTAGCGCGTTCAAACAAACAAACAAATAAACAAACAAACAAAAAAACTCTTCAGCTTTTTAGATTAGTATAGAGTATTAGATTATTATGAGGTAGTTTTCATAAATTCGCGCATTTTTTTTTTGACACAAATTTAACTATATTTTACTTGTACATACTGGTGATTACAGTTCATATTCGATATGCGCACTTTATACTTTAAATATTTTATCTCTAAAGTCCCGAATGTCATTTGTTGAAGATTGACAGTCGTTTGAGCTATTAGAATACTGGCAACCAATCTTATAATGGGGGCGTTTGGGGCTGTGTTACCTAGTAAAATTAGTTGTTGAGGTCAAATAGGCAGTGGCTCTATGTAAAATACAGTAGGTATTCAGCTGAATCTGGTAAAACTGGAAGCCGCAAAGCTTGGGAAAAGTTAGGCAAAACAAAAATATACACGACTATAAATATTTTATTTACAGAACACAGACAGAACCGATTTGGGTAGCTTGGTACCGCCCGTTGCCAGTAAAGTACGAAATTCGAGTAATTAACATTCAAATTCATTCCTAGTTTAAACTCACATTTAAAGAAAACAAAATGCTATTCCAATCATGTCACCAAAGTTAGCGAAACATAAAGGTTTTAATTCCAAAAGAGATAAAAGACAAAAAAAGTTTTTATTAGTAAGTGCTACGTGCCTACCTTTAGCAAGTTCAATGTCAAAGTGTCAAACACGTAACATCACGCTGTTTCCAATGGGAGGCATGACAGAGATACGTGATAAAACTGTTAAATACTTAAACTTCTTAAAAATTCACAGATCGTTCACGCAACAGTTACCGGCTTACTAGATCAAAGTCCAAAGTACTCGAAATAAAAAAAAAGCCGACAAGTGCGAGTTTGACTTGCGCAACGAAAGTTCCGTTCAAAGTTTGCTGATCGTGTCAGTTAATTCTGCTCAAAAAACAAACTTAACTGTGCGGTTGAAAAATGTTTTCTCATTCATCGATGTATGACACAGTCAAATTTCCAACTGTTAATGTAAGTTTGTAATCGCAAAACCGTATTTTTTTATATTAAAAAACTACAAATTCACAATTTTCGAGTTTTGTGATTCTAGGTCGACGGGACGTAACATATAAATTTTGATTCCCTTGACAGTGTCAAAGTATACGTTTTTTGCAGCAAAAACGGCCGTATTTTTTGTTACGTTAACTAAGTTTGGTTTGATAAGACGTTTTAATTTTAACTCGATACCTCCTCGCGTGCCCGAGATAAAGTTCTTGAAAGACAAACGGACGGACGGATAACAAAGTGATCCATTAAGGGTTTCATTTTTCCTTTTGAACTACGGAACTCTAAAAAAACAAAACTACAAAAACAGTGGATAGGTATAATCCCAAAATATTTTTCAAACAAAACACCTTCCAATTTCCATTGATACAAAGAATTCTAAATTCAAAACACTGTCAATTCATCAAAATGGTTGCCGATAAATTCTCTAAAATATTACTGGTCAATATTTAGCGTCGAACGAAATTTTACGAGGCGAAGACATTCTGATTGATGTTTTGGCAAAAAGAGCACGAAGCAAATTGGTGTTTAAAAAAAAGGTTAGGACTTACGTTAACACGATGATTAGAAAAAATGACAAGTGACAGAACAAAAATAAACCGATGTCAAGTATAATATACTGCTTCAAATTTTTAGATGACATGAAACGAATTACATCCTTAAAGTTTTTAAATATAGCGAAATTCTTGGCTAAAAATATGTTTTATTTTTTAAAAAACTGTTTAGTATTTAGACTTTGTCTTCCCTTACGAAATGTAGAACAAAAGAGGTCATAATTAAAGTAGTTTATGTAGCGGCATACTTTGACAGCATTTAAAGTAGGTAAGATTGTTTCTTTGTTGCTAGGGACTAGTAACTAGCGTAATTGTTTAAACATAACTAAATAAATAAAAATAAAAAATAGCCTTTAAATGTCCCACTACTCGGCACAGGCCTTTTTTCATATCTAAGAGAAGGAACGAGCATTGATCACCACGGTTACTCATTGCGGGATAGCGATGTCAGAATTTTTTTATTTAATCCCGTTAAATCCTCACTTTACTTTACTTATATATTTTTAAATGAAACTACAAAAATGAAATGGATTTGAATATATTATTATTACAATCTAATTATTTGATAATCATAATCACATTAATTTTAAATTTATTTTGCATGCACACTGTTAATGAAATTGTACCATGGAATGCAAGAAATGAAAGGCTTTTTATTTTATTATTTATTTAAATCCTCACAAAATTTAATATTATCTATTATATCTATGCTTAAATTTCATGACATAATTTGAAATATATTATAACAATTAACAAATTATTAGGTATTTCGTCTACGTCAGACCATTTTTTTTTTAATACAATTCCGAGAATTATAGTAACGCACTATGTCACTGACCTAAATACCATCGCTTAAAACATTGAAATATCAATCATTATGCGAAGTTGATACTCATGTGAAATGTAACAAAAACTATTTCATCTATGTGACAGACAGACATACGTGACAACCGGAAATGGTTCAACGACATAACTAGGAAAGTGGTGATGCAGGAAATGTTTTCATAGATAATAGGCGATGTTTATAATCATCTGACTCGTTTCCGAATAAAGTATTTGTTTGTATTTTTTTTTTAGTTCTTGGATAATTGGGGCCTTATTTATAAAAATCTCGACGGTGTTTAACAACTGCCTAGCAGGTTCATAATTATTGCTCTATAGAAAAAAATAAATAAGAATATGCTAAACAGTTGCTAAACAATCACGTCTAGATTATGAATAAGGCCTAATGTGTCTACCCTTTTACTGACAATAATAATTCCATTGAAAACATTTTTATGTAAAATATTGCCAAGACCGGACCATATGACTCGCACTGTCAAAAAGTTATCAGATCTCATGTAGAGCCAAGCTTCTAACTCTACACGCCCTAACTTCAAAAACTCTACACCTTAGTCAAAAAATGTTGCTTTACCGTTTTGTTACTAAAAGTACAGAAAAGTAATGAGGAGTAAATATTTTTTACCTGCCGCCTATCACGTGATAATTTCCGGACTATCATTCACAGTTCGACAGAATATACCGATCATGAAACCAAACTACAAGCAATAGAGCCGGAACAACTAACTGTCAGAAAATCCTACAGAAAGATATTTCACAAAGTACCTACATTAAACTCCAACCCTTATCCACAGACCAATCAGTCATAAACACACATTATAGCGATATAAAGCTACCATTCACAGTAAAAGAACAATCTTCTACTTATTATAGATTTTCATAGCCTAAATAAAATCCCGTACAAAGATGATTACAATTATAATCTTATTCTCTTGTACAATCGTCTAGACAACGCACATATTCATGTCACTTTTAATATTTATAAGATGTATACGTTTTAATGGACTGTGACGTACAGGTCAAAGCAAAAGTGTTGCCAATAATTTACGTTCCAATTATTGCTGTCACATTTTGTTTTTGTAATATTTTTTTTTTGAAGTTATACTTCTTTAGGCGCGTTATGAAAAAATGATGAGAGTGAAATTTTAAGATGCGCGCGCATCTGTGACACAAAATTAACAGTATGAAGCTGTCTGCTTAACCGCTCATTTTTACGATGCGCGCGCACACCGTCACGGAAAACCTACACCCTGAAGTTAGCTAGTCAACATTTTAGTTTTTCCAAACTACATACCTAATGTAAAAAATGACAAATGTCAAGATGGTTAAAATACTTTTTGTACCAATCTGTCAATCACAAGTTTATGAGAAAGAATTTTATCTTGTTTCGCCAAAAAAGTGTAACTTCTTACGTGCGTACATAAGTACACACACACATTTTTTTTTTTGTATATATACTTATCTGTAAGGTGATAATAATTTACGAATTTATTTCTTAAATAATGAAATAAATGAAATTAGGCGTTTTCTTTTTAGTTCATAAATTGTTGTGCGCGCTCTTTGGTGTGACTATTAATGATATTCTTTCTTTCTTTTCTCATAAACATCAGCGACGGATGAATAGTAGGTTTTATATTGTGTCTGTCACTTTGCCGTTCAAGATTTCAGTAGTAACCAAACCCTATAAATGACAAGAACTCTATACAAGATGTAAACTTGCGAAGTGGTAAGTATAGTCAACTGCACAACGCCTTTATTAGAAAGCATTAAGTTGATTATCATAAAACATTGTTTTATTTTTTATAAATATCTAGAATATCAAGGGACAACTCACACACGGACATCTGATCCCAAATTAGGCAGAGCCTGTATTATGGCAACCAGAAAGCTGACAAACATACGTATTTATTTCTAAATCCTTACATACACAGAACAAAAGATCATGTTTATCACACAAAGATTTACCCTTGGTGGGAATCGAACCCACGACCTCCAGTTTAGCAGTCAGAGTCACTAACCACTAGACTATCAGGCCAGCAAGTCAATACGTAACGTTGATATATGAATTTGAAACATATTATATACTAGCTGTTTCCCGCCCGCGTGGATGTCGGTTATCATGGCAAAAAGTTACTTACGTCCTTTTTCAGGCTCTAGACTATCTGTGTACAAAATTTCATTTTAATCGGTGCAGTAGTTTTGGCGTAAAAGCGCGACAGACAGACAGAGTTACTTTCGCATTTATAATATTAGTAAGGATTTATTCAATAATGTTTAAAAAATAAATTATGTATTGAAACTGGTACAATTATTGTGATTTACGTCAAAAAAATCTCTTCACTAATGAAAAAATATTAACACGTCTTCAACACTTGTTAACATATTTATATTCTTTCTTTTGCTTTCTACACGTCAACATATTCAAATAAAATTTTACACAGTGCTACAATTAATCATGTTTGTTCGTAAATCATAAAAATTGCAAATTGTACTAACATCTTATTTTGATTACGTAACACAGAGTACTTTATATTATTTGCGTATTTGATATAATACTGACAATTATTATGAAAATGTATATATAAAAATGTATATATATATCAAATAAATTATTTTTTGGCTTTTCTAATTTGCACCAGAACGAGTCAAAGATCCTCAAAGCTGAGTTCATTAATTAGATATAATCGTGGGTATTCAGCCATTTTGCAGACATATAAAAGTTAACGAGATTTTTTTAAATTATAATGCGTAAATAAATATTTTTATTTACTAAGCATTTTTTTTATAACGGTTGTCGCACCAATGATACTTAATGATCCTTGTGTTGCAAACTTACATTTAAATCACATGCACAAAGAACACCCAAACTTGGAACAAGCATTTGTGGATCACACAAAACCTTGTCCCATGCGGGGATCGAACCCAAAGTACGTCGCGCACTGTAGTTATTGGCGTAACCTATACCACTCGGCTATCCGTAGTAAGTACTACACAAGGCAATGTGTATCGCAAGTAGGTACGCATAATATAACTCACTGAATGTTTTTGTCCAACACAAAAAAAGGAACAAAACATCTAAAGACGTTTTTTCTTAACTAACAATAAAAAATGTGTCATTATAATGTTACAAACACATTGTGTTCAAAAATAGCAGTCTTTACAAAAGAATATAAGAAAAACACAATCCTGTCATCTTAGCAAGATCAAAAGAAGTGTTATCAAAAATCTCTCGACCTTTGCACACCGTTTATTTCATGCTAAAAGTCACATTTTTATCGCGGGTGTACTTTCATTGGAATATATAGTTTTTTCGTTTCCTCCGATAGCGATCGTGCACGAGTGTACAGACTGGCGATCGGCCAACGCTTTGATGTCGCCGATTCGCTAATCTAGCCAAAACTGGGGCCTTCCTTGTACTGTGATTGTTATATTTTTGTGGTTAAGTGGATTGGAATGACGTACAGCAAACGATGAATAGAATAGCTAGGGGATAGTAATTAATGTCGTGGATTAAATCGACTAAAATTAAATATTTTTTTGTTTTAAGTTATAAGTCAAAAGTTTAACCATAGATGTATACCCGAATATAACTATTGTAAAAGGTATTTTTTAAACTATTGTGCTGCATATTTATAACTAGCTGTCCCCCGCGACTTTGTCCGCGTGGTTTAGTTTCAACGGTTTTTAATTTTTGCAGCATTTTCATTTATGCTCCGCTCCTATTGGTCGAAGCGTGATGTTATATAGCCTATAGCCTTCCTCAATAAACGGACTATCCAATACAAAAAGATTTTTTCAATTCGAACCAGTAGTTCCTGAGATTAGCGCGTTCAAACAAACAAATAAACAAACAAACAAACAAACTCTTCAGCTTTATAATATTAGTATAGATAATATATTAACCTGGTCAAAACATCAAGCGTAAAAGTATTTATGCATGTTCGCGCTAATTCCTGTTACATAATATATTATTACTGTCTTATAATACATCACAATTGTCAAGCTCCACGATCGAGTGGCGTACATACCGGTTTCAAGGTGTCGCCAGTTTTGAAGTCCCGCGTTCGATCCCCGGCCAGGTCAATGTAGAAAACCACTTTTCTACATTGTCTCGGGTCTGGGTATTTGTGGTACCTTCGTTGTCTCTCAATTCCATACCACAAGTGCTTTAGCTACTCACTTTGGGTTCAGAGCAATGTATGTAATGTTGTTCACATTTATTTATTAATTTATTTATGTGGTTATAGTCAGTTAAAAAAAATATTATTAAAACGTATCAAACACACAATTTTCAAAACATCTATTTACTAAAAACTACAACTGGCTCTCTCTTCTTCTGTACTGAAGTACAAGTTTGATTGTTCTATAAATATAGTCGCAAACAATTATGCAATGCTAACATAACTACAGTACCAACAAGAACATATTTTATCGTGCAAAAAACGACGAGCGTCGTTAAACTTCCAACTTGAAGGTTGCACGTCAAACGAACTGAATATCAGTAAATATTTCAGTGCACGAAACCGATGCAGATGACGGATAAGCAAGTGCAATGGCTTGTAGAGACAAAATCAAAGCAGTTTTGTGTATTTTATAACAAGGTTGAATGTTAGAGCAAGAGGTAGCGGGAGCGGGAGTATGTAAATCTAATGACTTCAACCTACGCGGAGGTCAAGACGTGGGGATATGTCAGACTTGCACCGTTTAAAAACACCTAGTACTGGTACGTACTTAAATAGTTGAAAAACTATCCGAAATCTAAAATACACTAGTTTTGCATAGAAAGATAAAGACACCAGTAACTAAATTGTTTTTTATTTATAATAATAAAAAGTGCTGTTTATTTATATTTGTAAAAAAAGCCTTGTGAAAGATCTTTGCCTAGTAAAATGCCAGTGTTAGCTAAAGTAAGAAAAATAATGTACATACTTATTGAAAAAAAAATGTTTTTAGAATACCCGCTATCTCTTCCACCATATCCCAACCTCCACAAACCCAGATACAAGGCAATAGAACTAGCATCACGATAGAGTCGTGCTTCACATACATTTATTGGGCATCCAAGTTTCGCTCCACATACATCAAACGTTCCGTTTTACATGAACATGATACAGCCAGCAATAGACAGCTATTGGTTCAATTTAGAACGTTCTTGTGGGCTATCAAATCTCTAAACGGCCTGAGTAATTCCATGTGACGAAAAGATAATATAGAAACAAAGGTAACTTTAAAGGCAATACGAGTCTCTTGCTAACTACTCTCTTTACCATCATACATTTTATATTAGAAATACATTTTTGTTAAGATGTAAAATAAATACACAAAAAAAGTTCATTATAAAAAAGAACTAGTCACACGCTTCACACGGTAAGACAAAACATATGCGTTAGCGACCCCGGGACTCCGGCAAAGGCAAGGACGGGACCGGGGTGTTTTTAGTCGGTGCAAGTCCGACATATCCCCACGCCGTACCCTCGGCGTGGGTTGAAGTCATTACAGTTTAACCCCGTAACAAAAAAAAAACGGTAGGCAAAACATAAATTAATTATACATATAAACCTTCCTCTTGAATCACTCTATATATTTCAAAGTTAAAAACTTCATTAAAATCAGTTGCGTAGTTTAAAAGATGTAAGAGCGGGAGCGACTTTGTTTTATACTATGTAAAGAAGGGTAGAGAATATTCGCAAAATATTTAAATGTAAAGAAAAACCAGCAAGACTTAAAAAGTGCACTTTTAAATAAGAAAATTTGACTGAATGATTAATTTTGAGATCAACTTGTTATTTATTCACATCTCACATCTCCATTATAACAGTGATTCTTAAACATACTTATCCTCGGATGACTCCACACTTAATATCCCATTAATGGATTAGATACGTATGATAAAACGTTTAAACGGCTGGTCGTTACCGGTACAGGGATATCCTATAGTCATAGCAAATGTAGGTACCTACCTAAAATGACTTGCAACCAAAGTTTAGTTTTGTTGATTCGTCGATAAATGTCGGTCTAAGATAAAATTAGAAAAAATATGTTAGTAAACATTTTCATATTTTTATGGTGTTTTTACTCAAATAAAACCTTGTATATCATGTTAATAGAGAAGCAAAAAGTTATTCGCGTTTAGAAAGTTAATACCTTAGAGGAATAAATAAGTAAACTATAGAGCGCGCATATCGAGTATGAACTGTTGGCACTAGTATGAATATGTAAAATCGTAAAATTTGTGTCAAATCAGAGCGCACCGTTTTATTAAAACTGTCAAAACCTAATATTACCCTATTAATATTGGAACCGTTTGCATGCCGAACTAAGTAGGCGAAATATGAAGAACTGTACTAATTTATATGATCTGTTATTTACTATATTTCAAGCAAAAAAATATATTGTATTCTATTCCGTCGATTTTCGCATAAACGTCTGTCGTCGCACGGAATATCTTTTTATCAGTAAACGTGTATAGTATATTTAGCTAATAATGTGCTTACGCTCGGTATAAAAGGCTACAAGCGATACGCACGCTCTATGCTTGACATGTTTACTCTAAGGTTAATACACAAAGTTTTACATAAGCGTTCACACAATGTCATATTTTATTTGACTTTGAAATTACTTTTTCATACTTTTGCTGAATTGTAATGTCGGTCGTGACAAAACAATCACTAACTTTCACGAAATATAACAGTAACAGTAAGTAATATAATAGTAACTTGCAAAAAATGGGGACCAGTGATGCTTGTTAAATTGAAGAGTTGTCAATGAAAAATATGAGTTACCACCATAAAAATAAAGTCGGATTTTTTAGAATACAGTGCTTAAGTCTCTATTTTTCACTTATAATAAACCAAATTATTGTTATGAATTTTATTGAGATGAATTTAAATGAGAGACAGCGTGCTGCTGGGGAGTTTGTTGCGCCGTTTTTTCTCCACAGCCAGAGTACTTAGGAAGCGGTGAAGGGTGGGCGAATCGGGGTGCTGCCTGATATATTGACTTTCATAAAGTCTTACTTAGTACCCTAATTTGAAATAAATTATTTTGATTTTTATTTATAAAATTACACAATTTACGCATCAATTTCGATCGCACATGTTTCGGTCCCGGTCCTATTTCATGATTAAGAATACGCAAACACATAGGTACACTTAAGCACAGAGTTCATATACATATCAATAATAAATTCAACACAAGAATACATAGACATAGGTTATAGACTTGCATGGACCGCCAGGGATCAGGGTTTGACCGATAATACAAGTTAAGTCACGCTCGCCGCGGTTGGCCCGTGGATGGGTGACCATTTGTAAACGTACCGAGACAACTCCGTGCCTCGGAAAGCACGTCAAGCCGTTGGTCCCGACTGTCATACGTTGATCGTCGTTAAGTCATATTTTGACAACCAGTCTTGCTTTGGGATACTGTCAGTAAAATGGGTTGTGGAGGTCAGTTGAGAGGCAGTCGCTCCATCTAAAATTCGGTAAGTCTGGAAGCCGACCGCAACATAACTTGGGAAAAGGCTAGGCAAAGGAAGAGAGAGAGAACCGCCAGAGACAAAAGTCTTGCGCTGCTACCAGAATGTCATCTATCTATTAAGTTTTAAAGAAATCATATTTAGATGCTGACGTCATAAACGCATACATCGAACTCAGTGAACAGACTATTTCAACTTCAATTTGATCCTTGAGACTATTCTAGTGTCTTTTATAGTCCAGACACTTATCAGGCTTTATCAAGTATTGTTTTATGAGGCAGTCAAACGATAGCCGTTACATCCCTATATATCTGGAGTTTCTCTACTTTATAGTTACTTTAATATACAATTTAACGACTAACAAGAGCTGACAGTAAAAAAAACATCTTACTTTATCTGTTTTTAGACTTATGTTGGCCGTTTATATAAAATAAAACATTTTGTTGTCTGTCTCATAGTTGAGTCCGTAAAATATATACGTCCAATTAAAGCCTTGACAATTTTTGTTTGTTGTTTCAATGATGATATTCGTAACAGATGAATGTAGAGTCGCTAATATAATATCTAATGTTAAGGCAAATATTACGCTTCGAGTCGAAACGTCGGGCCTATTGTAAAATTACCAATAATACATTTTATGTTAATTTCATATGCAGTTACATTGTTATAAGTACGTTTAAGAAATATTTCGACTTTAATAATAACATTATTTAATATTTCTATATCTACCACTCACGCTAAGTTTATATTATTAAACTTAATGGTTCATATTGTCTTATCTGGTCCGGTTTTAAAGGTGTTACCAGCTTCTGAGGTCCCGGTTTTGATCCCCAGACGGGTCAATGTACAAAACTACTTTTCTACATTGTCTTGGGTCTGGGTGTTTGTGATACCTTCGTTGTCTCTATTTCCATAACAGAAGTGCTATAGCTACTTACTTTCAGGTTCAGAGCACTGTATGTGATGTTGTCCACATTTATTGATTTATTAATTATTTTTCAAATATATATTTAATAAAAATGTAATATTTACAAAACATTTTTCACAAAATCTTTCTAAGTCAATAATACCATTTACATAATACACTTATAGAATTACATCTAAAATGGCTTCACGACAAAATAAAAACCAAAACCATTCAAAATATCTCTACCATAACTTCCAGCGTATTGCCAAATATATTACTCAATGTCTACTAAACCACTTTGACCATACTTAGCTGGTCCAAATCGGTTCACTGCACAATAAGATGACACAAACAGTTTGAAGTCATTCCTCTCCATTTCGCAGTCGGTCAAAACCCATTTGGAATACCACTGACCTACTGACGGTAATAGAAACTAAGATAAAACTATAGGTAATGATATTGTGTATGTTGTAGATACATTTAAACCATAAGGGCGTAGACAGATGGATGAAATGGTTTAGAAGATTAAATATCACTCGATCACATAAGTACTTAATAGTATTGTTAAGTTAACTGTATAAAAATAAATTTATAAAAAAATAATAGAAGGAAAAACTTAAACCTCAGGCAGGACTCGAACCTGCGACCACTGGCTTGACGCGCCAGTCCAGCGTGAGGTTTAAGCTTTTCCTTCTATTATTTGTTTTTAATAATAAATATTCGCTCCGCATGCGTTAATGCGTAACAAAAAATTAAAATAATAAATTTATATACGTCAAGCTTTGATTCAGATAACTAGTTTTTATCTGATGGAATAACTAGATAAAATTTATCGTATTAAAAAGGGACAATATCTTCAACTTTAATATTATAATCTTCTGAAAAAGGTACATTACACATCTGACGTGTGATAGGAAGGCCCAGTCTGGGCAGAACTCTTTTTGGTCCCTCCATTTTCATCAGTCAGTTTCAGTCGTCAACACTAGCTGCCCGCGTACGGGGTGATATTTTCAAAACGTTTCAATACGTTTTTTATGATTTTATTATATAAACCTTAAGATAATAAAACCATGGCAAAAAAAAAGAATTATGCAATTTGGTGCAGTCGTTCGGAAGGTATGGCGTGACGAAATAAATCGGGATTCATTTTGTTAAAATTATAAAGATTTTTTTAGGTTCAATGATCCATAAAAGTTGTTTACAACGAAGTCTCAAATACTCCTGCGGCTTTGTCCATCTAGAATTACATCCTCAACAGTGTCATTTATCGTTTACAAGCACTCAGGGTAGTAAACACTAACATAAATTAACTGAAGGGTGGAACAAGCGAATTTGTAAACGGATCCTGCCAAACAATGCATTATCCACTTCAGAGAAGGTCCATTACCTCAGCTTTAATGGAGAGATACTACGTTAAATTTAAAAAACCGACCAAGAGCGAGGTTTCCGTACCATTGTAAAAAAAATATGCGGTTAAAAACGAGTGCAAAAAAATCTCCAAAAACCACGTCTCTCGTATGGGGGCCGCCTTTAAGTTTTTTTTTTATTATTATTTGTGGTTATAACGGCAACAGAAATAAAAACTTCAACTCTTTCGCTATTATGGTTCATGTGATACAGCCTGTTAATAGACGGACGGACGGACAGCAGAGGCTTAGAAATAGGGACTCGTTTGCACCCTTTTGGGCATGGAACCCTTAAAATGAGTCTTAACTATTTTGGACTTCAGATTAAATTACTTAATGCACTTTTTCTTCTTCTGTTACCGTAAGATATAGACTCCCGCAGTATGGGATTTAATCCTTGTGTCGCGGAGGGTTTCACAAAAATTCAAATCACATGCACAAAGAACACCCAGACTTAGAACAAGCATTTGTGGAGCATACAAATGCTTGTCCCATGCGGGGATCGAACCCGCGGCACGTCGCTTACAGTGGTAGTTAGCGTAGTAACCTATAGCTCTCGGCTATCCATGCAGTCAGATCTATAGTGTGTGTAACGCTTTATCGGTAATGGAAAGATGGGCCATAACGCGTAAAGTGAATAATGCACTGGTGTTGGATCGCTTCACAAGTGCCGTATTGAGTGGACAGAACTGATAGTGCTGTGAGTGATTCGTGGACAGGACATATGTGGAACGAATTGTATATAGGGAACGGAATTAGGGATATGGTATAAATATGTATTTTGGTGGTTTAACTTTTTTTTTTTCTTTAGTAAAGTTGGCTCTGAATTATCGGAATAACTGGCCTATTCGTCTAGTGGTTACTGACCCTGAATGCTAAACCAGAGGTCGTGGGTTCGATTCCCAATCAGAACAAATCTTTTTGTGATGAGCATGATAATTTGTTCTATGCCTGAGTGTATGTAATTTATATGTAATATGTATATATTTAGAAATATATAGGTATGTTTATCAGTGGTCTGGTTGGCATAATACGGGTTCTGCCTGGTTTGCGATCAGATGGCCATGTGTGAGTTGTCTAAAATAAAAAAGAGACAAAAAAATAGTACCAAAAAAGCAATAATTTAGTGTTCTTTAATTAAACAGTTGTTATGATGACATATCATTTTAAATCAAAGCTCATTTACTATGTAAAACAGATATTACATAAAAAACAAAATCACAATGTCACAACAACTAAAAAACATAATACAATTTTCCATAATAAGAACGTAAAAAACCAGAATTTCTTAAAAATCATTACATTATACCAAACATAATATTTGGCAAGACACTTTTATGGGCCGTAACGATCTTTCCAATATTATGGGCGAATTTTGTCAGCCTACAAGCAGTTTACAGCCTTACACAGGAACACATTAACTTAATGTACCGAAAAGACAATACATTACATCCATGTCACGTTATACTAGGCTACAGAATAACGCCCTGTCTGCTAAGGTATCACAGGATAACATCGAAATAAGCAGTTAAAACTAATCGGGAGAAAAATTTCACTCGCGGTAGGAAGATATTAGGAATAAGATAGACCTATACCTTAGAGAAATAAATAAATAAACTATAGAGCGCGCATATCGAATATGAACTGTTGGCACTAGTATGAACGTGTAAAATAATAAAATTTGTGTTTAAACTGAGCGCACCATTGTCTTAAAACTATCTCTAAACATTATATTACCTTTATAATATCGGAACCGTCGATATTTTCGCATAAACGTCTGTCGTCGCACGGAAAATTACTTAAATCAGTAAATTTTGCTAAAAATGTGTTACACTACTTACACTTGGCATTAGGGGTTACTAGCGATGCGCACGCTCTATGCTTGTCTATCTTTACTCTATGGGTAACACCGAAATAAGCTTTTAAAACTAATCGGGAGAAAAATTTCACTCGACGGTAGGAAAAATAGTAGGAATGAGATTGGCCGATACCTATATGGAAAGTTTGACTACCCTATCGTATACCTATATTGGTAATTTTGTCCAACATTTGACCCAATATCCAATTTTTATACGCAAGCACTAATGTGCTATATGTAAAAAGAAATGTTGGCTTAAATTGACTGTACGGATAGCCGAGTAGTATAGGTCACCACGCCAATTACCACTGCGCGCGACGTGCTGCGTGTTCGATCCCCGCATGGGAAAAGCATTTGTGTGATCCAAGAATGGTTGTTTCAAGTCTGGGTGTTCTTTGTGCATGTATATTACTGAATGTTTGTAAGACACAAGGATTAAATTCCTTAGTGCGGGAGTGTTATTTTGTAAAACAAAAAAAAATACGATCAAAAATTAAAGAAATCCCAGATTTTTTTTTTTTGTTTATTGGACAACAAATTACATAAAATGATTAATACCAAAGTAAAACGTTGTTTATGAGTGAATGATCTTCAACCAGACATCTATTTTCTCTTCTGACTGTCATATTAAAAACGTTAAACCTACTCGTCCACTAAGTACATGTCTAAGTAGGACGCACAGTAATAGATTACTTGTCTATTTTGTAAGTATAACAAAAGTAGCTCAAGCTAAGAGACTGTCGCGTTTTGGACTCCGATACGAGAATTCCCCGCATTTTACGCAATTGCTCAATTTCTTGGCAATTGAGCCCCTTTCTTATATCTCACGAAGATCACTGTACACCAAAGTTATACTAATGTCCTTATATGTCTCTCACGATATCTTCTCAGAAACTATTGAAACAGCACAGAAAAGACATATATTGCATAACAACGATACTTAAATATGTAAGTAGGATGTTATTACGAAACGCTCCATAATCGTTGTCATTATGTTAAAGAGTCCTTTAACTACACATCAATACGTAATACGTCGATAACAGAACAATTTCTTATCGATAGCAATGTTTATAACCAGTTGTACAAGTTTTTAACAGCCTTAGAGGCTTTGGAAATACTAATAGCGATAATGGGAAGGAAATTGTGATATTCTTTGGTATTGACGCACTGTATTTTGTTATCTGGTTTTGTTTATATGTTGACATTGCTGCAAAATTTGGTGAAACGAGACGGTTTTATAAGCACGAGAGACATTGACACTTCCTTTCATTTAAGGACTTCCTTTTCCTAAAAAACTTGTATTAAAGGAATTGGTAATGTACGAATAATTCTTCAAATAAACTATTTCAGTCATTCTAAAATATTGCTGTTATATAAAATTTACAAAACAATAAAAAAAAAACAATTATCGAAGGTAAAACTTTTGTAGCACGCGTTAACATTTTAATAAATGAATTACATTTATTGGCACTGATTATGTAGCTACCAAAAGTCTATGACACCGTATGATCCGAAATAATGATTTCCTATTTATCGGAAAAGTATAATATCACAAGTTATTATGAACTAACGTCGTTCACAATCATATGCTAACATAAATATAATTTTGTATTCAATTACTCTGTATTTTTAGTAATTGCGGTACCACTTAGCCTCCTATCTCAGGCACGAAATAAACAATTTATTTCAAGAGGGGATCTATCAAGCTAAGCCGACTGCACAGATCTAGCTCCAATCTCATTGGAATTAAAAAAAAAACCAGTAGGTCAACTTTAATGAGGCTAAGGCGTTTGATCCTGCTGCTTGGATTTTTTCTGCATTGGAACGAGCTTATAATAAAATTGTCCGATGTCAGGGGAAATCTCCGAGTTAATTGCTGGCTCCGGGCATTTTGTTCGTTATATCACAAGTTTATTAAAAACTAAAAAGATTAACTAAGAGGATTTATACCATAGATTAAAGTGAGAAAGGATTTCTAGAGCATAGCTGTAAGTCCAACATTTTTATAGATAATCCATTCACTGCAAAAGTAGTTGACGTTACAATATACAACAAATATAGGGACAATCCACAATACACAGACCTACTTTCTACTTGACCTTACTTACATTCTATTAGGTATATATCTTATCATAATAAGAATAAGAATAAAGACTTTATTTGTTCGATAAATCGTTACAACCAGTTAATTAAAAATTAAAATTTAACTAAACTTAAACTAATGATAAATTTAATTGTAACAAGTACAGTGGTCTCCAAACGAAGCATTGCTTGTATCTTGGAGACCAGTAATTTAATCTTTTATTTTCTACAATATATCCCTGTGCTTGGTTAAATAATTACAATCACGTATATAAATTCTACATATTATTATAGTTTTAGGTAATAAATCTTTACATAATAGCCTTTTTTATATGGCAATCTAGTTCAATGACCAGGTTCGGATGCAAACGGTGGAATTAACATGGTCTTAAACTAGTTTTGTGAGTAATCTATACTTAGATTAAAGATATTCTGGAAGTCGACAGTCGGTTTCGACTGCACGGATAGCCGAGTGGTATAGGTCACCACGCCAATTACCTCTGTGCGCGACGTGCCGCGGGTTCGATCCCCGCATGGGACAAGCATTTGTGTGACCCACAAATGCTTGTTTCAAGTCTGGGTGTTCTTTGTGCATGTGATTTGAATGTTTGTGAAACCCCCCGTGACACAAGAATTAAATTCCTTAGTGCGGGAGTCGTTTTTTTTAAAGAACAAAGAAAGAACAAGTAAAACAAAACAACAACACATAAATTCGTAATCACATTATAATAAAAACAGACGGCTAAAAACATTAAAGATGGGATATTATAAGAAGATGGGAAGTTATATGCCATTCCCGGAAAACACTGCAACAATTTGGATGCAAATCGCGTCATTGTAATCTAATTTATGAGATTGTGACAAAAGAATGATGGTGTTATTCCAAAACATTAGAGATTTTCGCAGTCTTTGTTTAAATGACATTAAGTCGCATAGATATATTTACACATTTTTGAACATCAAAGGCAGATACAACAATTTTGGTTTACAACTTCATTTTAATCTGTCAAATACTAGAATTTATTTCTAGTAAAACTTCATTAATTTATTGAAAATCTAACGTCATAAAAACGCTTTGAACTATTCACCAAGAAAACATCCGTTTAAATCAAAGCCATCCCTTATTAATTTAAGCAATTAAAACTCGCGCCATAAAAATATAGCGCAAAAAATTCCGAAGACGCCATTATTTTAAGCGAACAATTATCGAAAACTTCTTAATTTGCTGTCAATAAAAAACAGAAGTTTGTTAAACTTACAATGGGCGAAGCTATAAATAAAACGACGCTAGTAAAACGACAGGAATAAAGAAGTACTAAATTCCAAGGATTGCGCTCACCAGTTGGCGCTACTGGCGCGTCAGCTGTTAAAGCCCACCAAGGGGATTAGACATTTTCGGACATCGCGTGCGACTAGCGCGTAAGCTAATGCGCGACTAGTTATTGTGAAAAAAGATATAGTCAGCCTGTCTGTAACTCTAGGCAAAGAGCATTAATAACAAATATTTCGGCTAGTTTATATGAACCGCGAAATCGCTATGTATATGCAAAACGACTGTTAGCTGGTCAAAAACAACTGTAAATTATAGCATAATGGAAAAACTAAATCGAAGGTCTTCTCTTTAATCATTAGCCAACCTATATTATAAAAAAGTTTTTACCAAAATCACATCAATCACAATCATAACACTATTTCTTTTTATGAGAACCTCATTTGTTAAAACTTCTTAAAATAAGATTAAGAGCCAAACCAGCCGAACACTTCATAAATGGAGATTCATTTCATAGTCTCCGATATACGTGTATAGATTTGATCAAAATAATTTAACAAGTAAACAAATCCCAGTATATACAAAATATTTACCAAATAATATTGTCTGAAACATGCATACACACACAAATCTCTGTTGCCATTGTTCGAGACACGTACGGAATAGTTTGCACAACTTCGCTACTAGAATTCACACATGTTTTGCATTAAACAATAAGATGAAGATGGTGTTTATCGATAGTATTATGAACAGTTTAAGCAAGAGATATTTTTTTAACCGACTTGAAACAAAGGGGAGGTCCTCAAGAAGTTTATTGTCTATTTTATTTTTTTTATTCTATATTATATTTTCGGATTCAGTTAAAGAGTATATATTCTTTTCATTCTTCTTCTCTTCATCTTTTCGTGGCAAATACCCAAGTCTTTCAAACTCTGTCTAGCCAATATTTTGCCACCCGGATTTCCCGTTCGTTGGCCTTTATCATGACCTTGAGAGTGCCGGTTGCACCAGCAAGACAGGCAGGACAAAAGATGCGCCATGGCTTTCGCCGGGGCACCACATTCACTTTTGATATGTGATGGATCAATGATACCCCACTTGCTCACGTGTACTTTGCAGCGACTCACTCGGGTCCGTAATCGGTTGAGAGGTTTCCAAATGGGCCACTACAGCTCGTGTTCTAAAGGCAGTTGTTTTGAAGAAACATAGTATAGGAGAGTGGGTTGTTTTGTTCTCCAAAAATCCTCCTCATTCCCTGCACTATTCTTAATCGTATGACTCAAAATTCTTTTACATTAAGTGCCCAAATTATTTGTACAACAACTTTTTTCCGTGACAAATAAATTTTATACTTCCAAATGCTGTTCTAAAGTCGTAAAACAAAAAAGGGTATTGCCCTACCGCCTTGAATAAGTATCTCAAAATAGATTTTTTATGATCAATATCAAATCAAGAACGTTATTTTGCAAACAAACGTAGTTTAGCAAGAATATTTCGTAATGTGACATTGACCTAATGATTAGTCGTCACATTTTATTTAAATGAGGATTATTATGATTATGTAAATTATTTTTTTGTTATAATATGTGTGTCCTTAACCAAATAGATGAGTTTTTGTTTGTTTAGAAGGTTTTTATCTTGGTTGTATTATTAAGATATTGATAAAGGCTAGCTGTGTCAATGATTTGCATACTTAAAGAGTTGAAAAAGATTAACCCACGCCAGTTTAACATCGTTGAAGGATAAGCGTGGTAAGAAGACTACTACAATACGACAGTTACTTCTACCTAGCGTTTTTCAAAGCTATGTTGGGGTCGACTTTCAGTCTTACCGGATTGTGGATTTTTGGTTGATTGGATACCAAAGTAAGACTGGTTGTCAGAATTGTAATGACTTAACGACTGCCAGTGATCAACGTATGTCAGTTGGGACCAATAGCTTAACATGCTTCCGAGGCACGCACATGGGCACCCTTCCATGGACCAACTGCGGCGAGCGCGGCTTTACCTTAACTCATCACACATCTTTTATCCGCCGTAATAACTAGTAATATACTAAAACAACCATGACATGACAGAAACCAAACTATTTTAAAGGTAAATCGGAAGACGTAAAGGTATAAAATATATATTCCATCATGGTCCATTGATCTAGGACATCAGACCCAAGTCACAAAGATAATGTTATCTTTTCACCCATTTACCGATCCGGGCGTCACCTGCGTTAACCTATAAAGCGGACTTTGACTTAAAGGATAATGCCAGTCTAAAAAACTCGAATGCAGATCGCTGAGCTAAAACCACAGCTAAACTGTTTTATACATTTATCAGATTTAGTCAAATAGGTAATTATATCTGACTATATTTAAACTATATATCAGAGAATTCAAACGCGATAGGAAGGAATTTAATGCTTGTGTCGCGGGGGGTTTTACAAACATTCAAATCACATGCACAAATAACACCCAGATTTGGAACAAGCATTTGTGGATCACAAAAATGCTTGTCCCATGCGGGGATCGAACCCGCGACACGTCGCGCACAGAGGTAATTGACGTGGTGACCTATACCACTCGGCTATCCGCGCAGTCAATAAAAAAAAAAGATTAATATGAAATTGACTAAATTATATACCGCCATGTCATTCCCCTTCCTAATGTATCTACAATTCTATTTACCATATCAATGCGGTCTTTACAGTATGTAACAAAAACCCTGTCCGAACCAATAAAGGCGTAATCCTGGTTCAACATACGTACTAGAAAAAAATGTCTTGTCAGGCGGCGTCTTTGATACAAAACTGTTAGTAGTACACATGAACTTTGTCGAGCGATCAGTGTTGCCTTTGATCAGTTTTATTTTAATTTAATTATATTCACCGGGGAAAAATAATAATCTCAAATCCATTCAATAGTTACGCATACGTGTACGCAGTACGATGCCGAGTTATACTCGTAAGGATCGGACAGGGTTTTTGTTGCATGCTGTATTTATAACACGATTAACAATACCTATGTATCATCCCTAATCTGACCGGGTTTGGGTTCGACTCGTATCTCTAGCCTTTTATGAAAAATCACAGTATGCTTTTGAACTGTATTTTATTTTATTAAATATAAAATTAAAGTCCACATTACAGTCATTAACACGCACCAACCCCATGTTTAAACAAACTCACGCTATTTGAGTAAAGGTTATTACAATAGCCAATGGATATGGCTCATTGGTTATAGCCATAAGGCTCGCAAACTACGGCTGTTTAAATAAACTTTTCCCGTAGTTATGTACATCACCCACACACATGTACATAAAAACGCGAAAGTCAAAACATTTTGTCGTTAAATCGCGAAAATATTGATTAAGAAGAAATTTTTGCAATCAGCTATTCGAACGACTTTAGGTTTAAGTCATCCAAAGTGCATGGAGATAGGTTTTTATTAAAGATGTATTTTCAAACAAGCTTTTAAATCAGCTAGACTCACAGTACTAATAAAGACAAATCAAACAAGCCCAAACACGGTAAGATTACTTTACATAATTCCTATAAGCACCTTCTGGCACCATCATCAGACCAGCTCGAAAGTACCATTATATTGTATTGTCACAAAATTACATAAGTATGCAAAACTTTATCTCAATCGGACGTCTAGAAGTGTTCTTATTTACCTTCCAAGTTTTGACCCAAACAAACATACGTACATTAATATTTACATAATACATTACAAGCTTGAAAAAATAGAGTCGATGGCCAATAGATTATTGTCAGTCAAGGTTAATTATATACTAACGCGGCGGCGGCGGTGTCGCAAGTCGAATGGATCGACATCTCCGCCGCCGCCTCAGCTCATGATTAGGGACTCCTATTGAGTCTGAAACTAGTCGGGCGATCCCGAGTATGTGCGTGAGTAAACCGTTAATATTCCTAAATAATTATGAATACTCCTCACGAAAGTTATTTTACAACTGGTATTAATGTTTTACAGATTTTTCGTACTACAGATGCTATCCAACATATATCTAGAAATTTCAAAGAAACAAGCAACAACATGGAATATCTACTTCAAGGTGTTACAATTTATATCCAGCCTTTAAACGATCCCACTTCACAGATGACAGAGGAATTACAGTTATTAACTGCTTCAAAACTTGAAATTACTTTTTAAATTCACAAACTTTGACACCCGGAGACTTGCCATAAATTCAATCAAAACTCCTTTTGTCAGGTTTTTCTGGAAACATCCCTTTCCGAACTTTTAAATACTTTTAGGTTTTAAACTGTGTTCGAGATCATCGCAGACAACTTCTAGAGTAATCCTATATACATTCAAGTTGTTTCAATAGCTTTGCTAGTCTCGCATGCGGTCCATATGACAATATCCTCCAATAGGGATGTTTCCTGGGTATGAAAAGTTAAAATCTATTTAATATTTAATTTAGATAATAAAAAAATATTAGACACGTATTTTTTCTTTTATCAAAACAATAAAAAAATACAAAGATACATCGCTTTAAAGTTTCGGAGTGGGGGCTTATGACGCTACGCCTCGCTAAAAATCGTAGCGAGGAGTGACGTCACGCGTAACGTCAGTTCTCTGTATTTTGATCATTTTTTGTTTGCAGGAAAAAAGAAAAAATACGTGTCCAATAAAATTCATTAATCTACAAGACGGACATTAAAAAAAAATAGGAAACAGGCCCATTATGAGCCAGTAGCTTTTCTCTCCTTGGTGGAAATTGACAGACCACGTGTCAGAACCTAGTGAATTCGTTAAATCGTGAACACCCTCATTAATATTGAAAGTAATTACATTATTATACAGGTGTACCGATTAATTGTTGGTTCCTATATACAAAAACGGTACCTTTTTCTAACGGACGGTAGATTTTTCTAAGCAAAACAAAGTTAATACTACCGTCCGTAAGCAAAATGAATGGTTTCTTGAATATAGGAACTGACCATAAGTAAGACAGCGTAAGAAGCTTCTTTTTTTGAAGTCGCTTAAAAAGTAAATTAGAGTCGTAAGTGGTATTGTGTATATTAAAGGATTTGCAAATAGTCATGCAAGGTCAGCAAAGTAAGACATCAAACAAGCAAGAAGTTTCTTTTTAATTATTTTTCCTTTAGTGTCTTTAATGGGATAGTTGCAGGCTGGTATTGCGTATTATATACCTAATACTTTACTTGATTTTTTTACAAAAGTCTCATTGGTGATTCGCAATATCTGATGTAAATAAGTTTGGTATTTTTATGTTGTGTGTTGGAGAAAATCTAGGATGTCGTCTTATTCCTACTTTATACTGACGTAGAATTTGTATCGGATTCGAGGTCGAGTGCTGCTAGGATTTGGTAGATTCGAAGAGTAAATCAGATTCTCTAGTGCTGTGTCGTATTTCCGAAATCCATTTTAGAATATACGGAAAATGATGCAAATATATGTATTTGCTATTTTGTGTGTATTAGAATTGGTATAAAATTCTGAATTATTTCAATATGTATTATAAAGGTGGGTTGAGATCTTAAGTCATAAATAAAATTTATTAAAAATAATCTACGTAGTTAGTCTTTAGTTAAAAAAAAGGTTACATTCCAAGTATAAAGAAAGCACAATGTGCCAGGTATATTTAAACAAAAAACAGAAAAAGAGGACTGTATTAAATAAAAAGGAAACATTCATTCTAATTTTGAATATCGTCAGCTTTTTTTATTTTTCTAAAGTTACGACTGCTTTCGTGAACACGTGCGCAAACAAACAGGTTTGTTTTAAATATTTTATGTCCTAAAACTGCCTACAACTGTACTTTTATATGTTACCAGTATTTTTGTACAAATATTATTTGAAGATGTAAAAATGTTTACCTTGTTTTCGATCACATGCAGGTACTTATTTCTCTTTTTGTATTAATCATTTCATCGTGAACAAATTGTATTGTTTAAAATCTAATCAAATTTGAATAAAAGTCTTCTTCTAACATAAATTGTCCTTATAAACCGCTCATCTATACTTTACTAATATAAAAAGCTGAAGAGTTTGTTTGTTTGAACGCGCTAATCTCAGGAACTACTAGTCCGATTTGAAAAATTCTTTCAGTGTTGGATAGCCCATTTATTGAGGAAGGCTATAAAAAAGCTATAACAAAATTAAATTAAAGCTATAACATTACGCTGCGACCAAAAGGAGCGAAGCATAAATGAAAATGTTGCAAAAATGAAAAACCGTTGAAACTAAAACACGCGGACAAAGTCGCGGGAAACAGCTAGTTAGATATATTTGTTTCTACTCTTAATAATGTGTGATGATGTGTATGACCATTTATGTTGATTTTTTATTTTTTGCTTTCCATTTTTTTTTTATAAAACCCATAACACTACGACTACCCGCGTGAAGGACACCAGCGCGCTTATTGCCAAGGTAATAGGCAATCCCCATAAACAACAAAAAGTTTACGTGTTAACATTACATGGTTAATAAATAATGAAGTCTACAAAATATTATAATAAGTAAATTTATAAATTATATCGTTTTATTTAATATTTTTTTGTTTTATTGCGCTCTGTATTTTTAGAGTGAGTTTTATTGTTTTCTTATGTGTACCAATCAGTAACTGCCATAAAAATGTTCTGAATCACGCAAACTTTTGGAATAAATATGCTTACGATTTATATGTAGGTAATGGATACTAAAACTAAAACATGAAATTAATTAATTTTAATTATTTTACTCCATTAATTTTGTTGATGATAGAAAAAAGTTTTTACGTGTCTATGCCTGCACCTATTATAGAATGCACCTATTATGAAATGCTAAGGTTAGTAATTTTAGGGTTCCATACCAAAAGGGTGCCAACGGGACCCTATTACTAAGCCTCCGCTGTTCGTCCGTCCGTCCGTCCGTCTGTCTGTCAGCGGGTTTGTATCACATGAAGCGTACTAAGTGAATGACTGTTGTTATTCTGATTAATCTATTCTTATCTATACTAATATTATAAAGCTGAAGAGTTTGTTTGTTTGAACGTGCTAATCTTAGGAACTACTGGTTCGAATTGAAAAATTCTTTTTGTATTGGATAGTCCGTTTATTGAGGAAGGCTATAGGCTATATAACATCACGCTACGACCAATAGGAGAGGAGCATAAATGAAAAATGTTGCAAAAATGAAAAACCGTTGGAACTAAAACTCGCGAACAAAGTCGCGGGGGACAACTAGTAAAATAAATATAATAGAAAATTTTTGAATTGGTCCACTCTGTATACTATCAAGTTTACAAGTCATAATTTCGATTATTTGCTCAGTTGGCCATGCTTTACTAGGACATTTCAACTGTCTTAAAAATATTAAAGTTTTTTATTAAAATACTTTCAAATTGTCAAACTTTAAGTATATTGTAGTATTTTTTATTTTATTCTTCATGATACAAACTATCGTTAAGTAAATTGCATTTGTCTTTTTGTTTGTTTAAACGAATCTAATCTTTTCTTTTCAACAAATAACCGTAGATAAAGCCATCGAAATAAATGCTAAGTTTATGAACATACATAAAAAGTAATCGAAATCTTGAAGAAAGACCTTATCCATGCCAACAGCTACTACACGACGTGCTGGGGGTTGGATCGCCGCGTAGGTCAAACATTTGTGGGATTTAAAAATGATTGTTTTGAAACCGGTTCATCATCATCAGCCAGTATCAGTCCGCTGCTGGGTTCCTGTCCGCCATCCTTCGAATGTCTTTGCTCCACCTAGTCGCAGGGTGCCCTACTCTAGGGTTAACGACTCGCAGTCTCCACTCTAGAAATCGACTGCCCATCGGTTCAGTAGCAGATATGACCAGCAGTGCTCTAGCTGTGTAGAAGAAACTCAACAACAGCACGCTTCCTTCCTTCCGTAATAAATAATAATAAAGGTTATTAAGAGACCGGGACCAGTCAATAGGTACCATTATGAAATTAAAAGTATTATCTATAGAGACCAAGGTCAGCAGATCGACCAGTCACCCCAAGAAGCACCCGCTCCAGAGGTCATACTCTGGAGCGGGTGCAAGAGTCAGCCATCACCTAACTCCCCATATAGAGGGAAGGAGATGACACCGCAGGCAGTGACACCTAAGGAAGTATGACGAATCTGTTTCCTCTACCTAATCTATAAACTGCATCTAAATAGTAATCTTAGTTACTTTACAGAAACCATTCAATACACACTGACCATGAGCCTCAGATACTATCAACAATGTCTAAACCAAATCGTAGACAATAATCTACCCGATTGGCAAGGATCGGTGATTACCGAATTTCATTAGTTTACATATTCTATTTGCCTTTGATTTTCATTGCCAGAATCTAGGTTTGTGATGCTAACAACTCAATGAACAGATTTTATTAGATCAGTATTGCATGAGCTTAGTTCAGAGAATCATTCACCGGGCAGCAAAGTGGAGTCACCACAAATATTTGTTCCAAGTAAGAGTATTCTTTTTGTGTGAGCCATACTCGCCGTACTGCAAATACAAAGAGCTCAAGAGTTATCCTGTCCTGTTTAAGAAGCTAGTCTATCATTTCGGATAACACTCCAAACTTATCATAGACAAATAACAGCCACTACAATATATCCCGATCTGCCTGCTTACCCCTTACCTTCTTAAAACAGCGCTGTCGCTGTCGTGTAAGCGAGACGCTGCTACATGCAGTGTATTGCGCCGTCTCGCTCCTACAACGGCAACATTACTGCTTTAAGAGATCATGGTACAGGTACAGCACTTAGCACACAATCTTAATATAGACGTTCCATTATAACAGTTCACCAGCTAATCTTAATTTACTTCGTACTTTTAAGGCAATGTCCATTCATTTCCATTCCGTGCTACTCTAAATACTCTATACTATAATGCTATACTATATTAAACTACGGGAGCGGCTATTCCTGTACCTGGGCCACATAAAACGGCTCCGTTCAAGCGATTAGTATCAATTTTGTGTTCAATTGACGAGATTTATCGTCTCCAGTGCACAGGGTGTTGCCTAACCATCCGCTCGTAGGTTCACCATGATTTAAACAGGATAATTTTGTTTATGTTATTTAGTTTTTATTTAGAATCAGACTTTTATTTGTTATAAATAAAGATTTTTAAAATAAATGGTAGTTACTATTTCGTTTTTCAAGAGCAACTTTTAAAAAGAGGTCATATCTATAATGCAATTCATTTATAGTAATTCAAATATTTATTTTGTCATTAATCATGTACAACAGTCGTTGTTTCTCGCGGGACTTAAAACTGAAACTTTTTTATTTCTGACAGAAAACTCATTACGCTGTCTTTCTGTTTTTTGTTATTTTTTGTACATTTTGTGTAGCATTTTATACATTTAATACATACATTCTAACTTAGCTTGTACTTTTATATTATTTGCTTATCCGTTCCTTTCCATACTTCTACAAAAAAACAGAATTTGGTCGATTAACTTTTAATGACTTGTTTACAAGAGCAGACTTACGATTTTGTGTAATATAATATGAAACATTATGGTTTTCATACTTTGGCAAATAACATGAAATTTTTTTTTTTTTTTTAATAAAATATATTTTGTTGGTCCAGAATTATTTTTATTTAATTACTTGTTTGCTAAAGTTTATGCGTAATAAACTTTATATAAGTGTATATTTAAAATCAGTAACACGCAAGTTTTACAGCAGAACTAAATCTTGAATAATTTTTAATACAGTTAATTTAAAAAAATGTAGGCAGTACTAAAATTTAACTATGATTTATTTGACGTATAACTATTTTTGGCTGGTTTTTAAAGCTCTTATTTACATTACATACAACATCTAGTAAACGAAATTTAGAATAAAATATTTTAAACATAACATTAAATTATGTGATTATTGTTTATTCGCCAATCATTCCATGAAAATAGGTTTATGTGTTTGCGTCTGTGTTCTATGTCAAACTAGTTAGCCTATCTGTTTCTCAGTCCAAATATATACTAACCAATCGCTAGTTGACAAAAAAATATCGTAGCCATAAATTCCGAAAAATAGAGACTTTTACTTTTGAATACATAAATATTTTAACATATAATTATCCACATATATTTCAGATAATATGTTTATGAATAATAAATATCAGCAAATTGAGCAGATTTCAATTTCCGTCCATTCTAGACAGAGTTCACTCACAGCTCGTAATGAATCCGTAATGGCATTTAAATCAGTCGAATTTGAGGGTATTATAGAAAAATTGCTTTTTGGCTCTCTCCCAAATGTCCACATAACGTTGACGTGGGTTGTCTAAGTAAAATTAAAGTGTATTTAATATATTTACGCATAATAATAATGATAAGAGTGTGATAATTTTTACAGCACTTTCAGAAGTGAAGTGAGAAAGTTAATTTACTTTTAGAAAATTTTCCATCCATTTTCAAATAAATAAATGGATATGACACGCCTGTTTACTTAAGAAATCTACTACATAAATTTAATTTACAATTTTATTTTTACATTTACCATGCTGAAGGTAAAATAATAATTTCAATGTTATTTTTTACTCTGTTTTTCAGACTAAATTAACGCTACACATGAAAAGGAAAACTTTACGTTCTACATAACCCACTTTTACAATGGGCCTGAAACCCTTAACATTCTAGATATGAACCTTTTTTTAGACCGAAATATTATACATAGGTACCTACTACAAAAATACAAGCAACATACCACTTGACTTTATCCTACAAAAAACATTTACATCAAACGACACTGACAGTTCTAAAGGTGAATGAACGACGTAACTCATTCCCAAACATGAAGTACTCTTTCTTAAAAAACCGGACTAATGCGAGTCTGCCTCGCGCACCGAGGATTCCGTACATATACTGCTGATCGTCGCGGTTAATTCTTTAAAAACAAACTTAACTGTGGGGTTGATAAATCTCTCTCCCTACATCTCTTAAATAAGTTTGTAATCGCAAAAACGTGTTTTTTATGTTATAAAACTACAAATTTACTATTTTTTACATGTTACGATAGACCTTGCATTATGCCGAATTTCTTGATTCTGTTCGTGAATCGACGGGAAACACCCTATAGGTTTTGAGTTTATCGAAAATATATGAGAAAAACACCATAAATGGCTGTATTTTTAAATTGCGATGACATATAAGATTGATTTTTTTGTTGCTTCAAGTATTTATAGACCTGCATTTGCTATTAATTTCAATATGTTCCACCACAGGTTCCTGTGAAAAAACATATTGACATACAAACAGACGGACCACAAAGTTATCCTACAAGGGTTCCTTTTTTTAGGGATAGGAACGGAACCCGAAAAACGGTCGCATTTAAGATCCCATTGAACATTTTCCTTAGGAATATAAACGGTTTTTCTTTACACTGGCAATCCTTTTAGTAGCAATCCTTCTTTAGCAAAAAGTTTGCGTAAAATGATTTATGACGAGCTTGAGTCATTCTACTCAAACTAGTTTTTTAACAGTTGAAGAACGCTTCCAATGGTATTTATAGTTTGTATAGTAATGTCTCAATAGCTTTTAGCAGTTTTTATTCATGTTTACTGGATAATAAGATCTATTAAGAATGGTCACAAGTATAAAGACATGTTTGCAAACGTGTCTTTACTCTCATAACTTGAAACTCTATACCAGCGGTCGGCAACCCGCGGCCCGCGGGCCGCTTGCGGCCCGCGGGCGTCTTACTTGCGGCCCTTCAAAGTTTTGTAAATCAATACTAATCCTTTATTATATACGCGAAAGTTTGTAAGGATATATGGATGATTGTTACTCTTTTACACAAAAGCTACTGTAGTAGAGTTTTTCTTTATTTAGAACTAAGAAACAATAGTTAAGTTTCTTATTCGTCTTGATATCCTAAATGTGAGAATTTAAAGGCGTTAAGATATTTTAATAAACGTATGAGATAAACGTGTTTAAAATTTGATACCACCGAAATGAATCAGTCGGACACCGAAATCAAAAAAATGAAATTAAAATCTACTGAAAATGTATGTACTTATACATAGGTGTACATACATTTTCATTTCATTTATTTAGGTAAGCCTGTCTGTTATAGAACAGACAGGCTTACCTAAATAAATATATAAAATTGAATAACTGTTTGTAGTACCAAAAATAAATGTGGTGCTTGGGCAATGCAGCGCTAGAAACTTGCTTTAGTGCCACTTTGGGCCTCTTTAATGAAAAAAATGGGTGGAAACTGTATTTTCTCCCTCACTTCAAAGAAATGAGACCGCCGTAATTAGCAACTAAACTAACCGCCTGGTAAAGTGTAGAGACAAGTACTCCGGTGTTTTAGCCGGTAAGAACCATGCCCCTGCCTTCCCCAGGGTGGAAAGCCTATACAAATTCCCACCAGGGAAAAGATCTCCAGCTGGCCTGTATTTACACCGAAATGAAACAATTACCAACCGAAATGATATAGTTATGCACCGAAATGGGATTTTTTGTCACTCCGGTGGACTTTTTATCATTTCGGTGGACAAAACTGTCCACCAAATCAACGAAATGATAAAACCGAAATAAAAAAACAAGGACATAAATTAGAATTACAAGAAAACCATTTATAATAGGGTGTAATGAATACTACACAAATAAACATAGTATTATTAGGCACGCGTTCACGAGTATTTTGTATTTTTATTTACAACCACTTATTGGCAACCAAGTTATATCTATAAACGGAAATGAGAAATATGTTGTCCCATGACACCGAACTAATTGTTGGCGGGAACACGCAGACAGCTGCGCACTTCATTCTACTACAAACACATAGGTGGCACTGGTGCGTACCTTCAAAGCGCACGAAAGGCGAGCTAGAGAGGTTCTATGGAAAAATATTGGCGTTAAACATTTAGCCACCTAAAGTTGCAAGGTTTTTCTGGGACAGACGTATTTAAACTTACCAGTTATTTACCTGGATAGATAAAAATACATAATCACTTTGTGATAATACTATCACTATTCAGGGTTTAAATAAAAGTTACTATTTAGCTACACTAACAATAGTTCTTGTTGTACGAGGCAGTTCACATTGACAAGTAATTAAGACAGCCGCCGAAATTAAAAAAACTTTTAACGTTTTTTTTTCCGTAATCAACTGTCACCTTAATGAAGAAATATTTATTGCTTCGAATAGGTAACTACCTCTCCTACCTAGAAAAAAATATTGTATAGCTTGGTTTCTAGGGTTTATATCACAAGTGCGGCCCGCGTTTGGTTTAGTTAGCCACTTTGTGGCCCTTGCCTGCCAAAAGGTTGCCGACCACTGCTCTATACTATTGAGAGAAGTTTTAAAAACATGGGTGATATGGTTGCTAAGCGACAAACCCTTGAAACCCTTGCCTACAATTAATAATGATGTTATATAAAAAATTGAGGCAGATATTTTATTAGCGCTCGCATTTTGAAGACTCGAAAACCTGCTAATTAGGAAGTTTTCAATGATAGCTACCTCATTTACTTACGTGCTTGTCCTACCTTTTGTACTATTCATTAGAGCAACTTGACAAAACTTTGACATACACCAGGGTGATCACATTTTAAACGTCGTTAACATATCGGGTTTATAATATCATTGCAACAATCATTCACTTGTTAAACTCTTTTACTACATACGTCACCAAATTGTGTGTATACAGCATGCAACAAAAACCCTGTCCGATTCTTATGAATGTTATTCGGCATCGTACTGCGTACACATATACGTAACTATGGAATGGATTTGAGATTCTTATTTTTACCCGGTGAATATAATTAAATTAAAATAAAACAGATTAAAGGCAACACTGATCGGTCGACAACGTTCACGAGTACTACCTACAGTTTTGTATCAAAGAAGCCGCCTGAGCGAGACATTTTTGCCATTTTTGACAAGTTGAACCAGGAATACGCCTTTATTGGATCGGACAGGGTTTTTGTTACATACTGTATTCCAAGCCCTTCATCATTATTAATTTACACAACTCTTCCGAAGGGCTAATTAAACAAGGTCTTATAACAGAATAAATGAATTTGAATTTGAAAAACAATATTTTCGCATAGAATCACGCGAGATATCTGTACCCTCATTTCGACAAAACATGGTCACCGTAACGAACACATTATAGAACATTTGTTTCGAGATATCTTAACGAAGATACATTGAGGGGTCAGTTTTTATGTGCGCACTGTCCGCGCGATGCCGACGGATTTGTTCGCCACTCTGTAATTTATTATAATTCAGTTATGGCGCTTGAGTTATGCTTTATCACTGATTTAAATGATAGAGCTTTATTTTAATCGTCATTAATCATTTGGCTACCGGTTTTGAAATACATTACATTTTCGTAAGATTTGTAATTCTTACATCAGAACCAGCACTTAAATAGTCTTTTATGGGATTTTAATTGCAGTAAGTTTCTTTTTCTGTTTGTAACAAATAAAAACCGTTTCTTTAAACTATACAAGAAATACATCATGAATGGAAGCCATAGAAGACCATTATATACCAATATTTTATTTTATCAGTTGTTAGGTACGTTTCCTTTAGTATTCTTACGACTACGAACCTTATCACTAGGAAAAGCTAGCCTCAAACAAAAAGCAACGACAAACATCACACACCCCCGGCTTCTGAAAGGTTGGACAGTCTTCCAGAAAGCGAGGCGCAGTCTTACAAAAGATCAGGAAATAGCAATAACATTTGTCAGCCACATATCACAGAGCTCATGAGGGGGCGGGAGGGGTTGGGAGGATTGGCCAAGTGGGCTGAAGATATCTGTAGCTCATTCTCAAGTGACGTTCATGGGCTCTTAGCAAACTATATGGTATACGGAATGTGTGGGTTCCATGAAACAAAATATTGTCGGTGATTTAGTAGGAGTATTGTGTTTACATTTCATACAGAGTAAAATGGAAGGAAAATAAAAAAAATGTGAGTCGTCACGGGACGCCGGGCAGATGTGAAACTTCGAATTTATTTTGTGTAAGTAATATGCATAAAAGAACAGATTGCGACGACTGGGACTAATTATGGCATAATGAAAAAATAAAATATTACGATTTTTTTCCATTTATTTTCAATGAATACAAAATTAAGGTTGCGTATGG
Organism: Diachrysia chrysitis; assembly: GCA_932294365.1. NCBI lineage: Eukaryota > Metazoa > Arthropoda > Insecta > Lepidoptera > Noctuidae > Diachrysia > Diachrysia chrysitis. The sequence goes on from OW028664.1 coordinate 8,220,823, forward strand.
TGATGTGTCGCCATACCGTACACACTACTACATAAGTGACAATCGATTTTACCCGCGGCTATAGAAGATTCTCATAAAAAATATAGGCTTTAGAATATCTAGAGGACCACAATCATGTAGACCACTCATTAGTCCAGACTCCCAGAGAAACTGATAACTGAATAGTGAAAGGGTTATTTTAAAAACCTTTCCCTATTACTAAGTCTTCTCTGTCCGTCCGTCCGTCTGCCAGCGGGCTGTATCTCATATATTTAGATTTAGAGTTGAAATTAATTTTTGCAGAGTGTGTATTACTGTTGCCGCTATAACAAAAGTTTAAAATTAGGGAGGGCTCCATTAAATGGTACGGAACTCTTCATGCGCGAGTCAGACTCGCAGTTGGCCTTCTAACTTTTAATTCATACATATTTACCGTAACAAATATTCAGTCCGTTTATATTTAAAAAACAATGAGAATTTTAAAATTTCTACCACAAAAGCCTACTAGCTCTTAAATGAAAGACGGTGGCAACGACACAAAATCCTAGTTCAAAATTGCAACTTATGTCTCATAAAGGCCAACTAAAAAAAAAAAACAAAAGAAAAGTAAATACTTTTTGAGGTAGGTTATTAAAAATATGGGAGTATAAAAATGGAAGCTTACTCTTCAGTGGGTTTCAAAGACGAATAATAAGGAAAAACCATTGTACCCTCTTAACATAATCCCATAGCCTTTACAGCACTTATGGGACCAAAAACTACACGTTTAATACATTACCAAATTAATTATGGATGACACTGAACGTATAAGCTAATACAGGCTTAAAATTAATCTTTAGTCCAAGCATATAAATCGATATAATTTTAAAAGAGCTGAAGGCCAAAAGAGCCAAAATTCCGTGTTATTTATGCAGGGTCCCGATGTATTTGCTTTTTAAGTTTTGTGAGTACTTTTTGACTGGTTTACCTATAATTATGAATATTAGATTTTATATTCTTTAGAGAAATTATGTAAATCATAACAAGAGTCCGGTGAAGTATCTAGATAAAAAAGGTGCTCAGCTGTTCCAAAAAATATATTTCAAATAAACCTATTCAAGCACTTTAGAAACGTAAAATAATTCTAGTAGCGCGGTTCTAAAATGTAATTTCTATGAAGAACGGTTAGAACCGGCAAGAATGTTACTCTTTTAAAAATGATTATACATAAACAATGTTTCAAAATATATTATCTTTAAAATATGCGACAACGTAAATAGCAAAACATTTTGGAAAAATGAAATAAGATCGTCTTCTGCCTAGTCTTTTTCCCAAGCTATGTTGGGGTCGGCTTCCAGTCTTACCGGATTCAGCTGAATATCGTATTTTACATAGATCGACTGTCTATCTGACCTTCACAACCCATTTTACTGGGTGACACAGTATTCCAAAGTAAGACTGGTTGTCAGAATTGTAATGACTTAACGACTGTCAAAGATCAACGTATCACGGTGGTGACCAACGGCTTAACGTGCTTGCCGAGCATGAAGGGTTCTCAGTATGTTTCGAAATGGTCACCCATCCACGGACCAACCGCGGCGATCGCGGCTTAACCTGTATTATCGGTCAAACCGTGTGACTAACACTTAGCCACGAGCCGCTCAAAAAATGAAATAATATCTGTAAATTATATTTATAGAAAAGTGAAATAAGATCTATAAATCAATCAAAAGACTCCATTTCTTTGGTAATGGAGTACATACCTACAATACATTTCTTTTTTATTCCTTTGATCTAAAACGCGGGTAATTATAGGGCAGACTGACTGGCACTTTTGAATGACAGATATAATTTGAAATGAGAACCCGGTTTTTATTCATCAAATACTTATTGGTGGAAAGTGTTCAGTTTATTAATGGCCTGATTAAAAGTAAAAGTAGAGTAGAACTATTTTGTTTACTAACCATATCAAAGAGCAGTACAAAAATAGTAGAAAATTAGAAAAAAGGAATCACCAAGTTTTTCTGTCATTTTTTGTCGGTTATTAGTAAAACTAATCATGTACCAAACTTTAATGGTAAATCCTGAAAATTATGTTTTTTGTGGACAAATATAATCTATCGAATGTACTCATAATTCTTGTCTAACCTACTTATAATTTTAAGGACAAAAAACATACTATATTCCAATTCATATACCTAACTCTAATTAGTTTGATGTTTACACATTATTAATATTATGTGTGGGTTAAAAAGATTAATTAACAGCAGTGATTTATGCTTTTACCGCGTTAATACATTCAAAAATCGAATTAGTTTTTTTTTCTAAATGCTAATATTTAGGTTTGACTTACTTATAAAAACATAATGAGGTTTTCGGAACAAACCTTTAAAAAAAAAATTGAATAGGTCGTTTAAAAACGTGACAACTTTTTTTAGTCTTGTCTTTTATATTATTCGTAAAGTATTGGCTTTTGTGTACTGTTACATATTTTTTTGTGCGCCATGTTTTTTTTTATGTTAAAATGACTCGTGTACCTATTATCTTATGTAACAAATGGTATCTTCTTATGTTAGGCCTAATACGATGTAAAGTTAAAAAAAACTGTTAAATCTTGTGTGACGCAATGGTTTTTGTAGAATGGATTAGGATTAAGATATTTCCGATGAGTTTAAAGATTTAAGGCTAAAGACAAATTTCAATATCGGAAGGGCAATTAAAGTTGGTAATACAAAATACTTAACATACTTCTTCTGCCTAGCCATTTCCCAAGATATATTGGGGTCGGCTTCATTAAAGTTAGCGTTAAATTATGGATCACTATTTATTTAAAATTCAGTAGTAAATTAAAGCTACTATGAAGCTAGTTAATCCTATAACAATTATAAGGAAAGAGAATGTGTCACGTGTGCGCAATTGAAAGAAAAAGGACTCTACTAATTAACCCATATGTTACAAGATGCGTCGAGAAATAGAAGATAGCAATTGTTTCTGTGATTTTTCTTAGACATCTAATTAAATAATACTTAGTTGGGAATACTCCATTCATTAATATTAAATAGTTTAATAAATTATTTAGATAAGTATATATAAAGAATAAAAAAAACGTAGTCTTTAATTTATTTACAAAAATGTCACATTATAATAATTCTATAAGTATAATTCGTATAATACACAAGACATTTCTTCAAAGTAATCAATAAAAATTACGCTTTAAAATTTGTTACACATTATTGCGGAAATAACACGATTAAATAGAGTAGGTACTTTGTAAATTCACGAATTTATTTTATTTTTGTTCTTTGAAGATCAGTTCAAATGTTTTAGAAATAAATAAAATCGTCTTAAAAACCACACTTATTACCTACATCCCCAATAACCTATTTTCAGGGCTTCCAATTAACTAAATCAAAAAAAAGAACTAAAATAAATACTTACATAAATCGAAAAGCCGCTCATCCGACGAAAACACACATTCACACAAATTAATAAAATACAGACACTGATAAAACACTCTTAATTATTTTATCACTTGTATTTACGATAAAACTTTCGCGCGGGAAACTTGAGGAGGAGCGACGTAGAGACGTCCGCACACGACGCTGGCCGCGCGACAACTGGTAAACTGGCCTACTGAATTTTCACACCCACGGAGTTTTCATTTGGATCACGCGTCGAGGGCGGGAAAGCCGTTCGAGATATAAATGTTGAACATTGTCTATGACGCGTACGCGTTGTTTGAAATTAGATCTAATTATTGGCGGTAAAATAATTTATCGCCTGTAGACTACTGTCTATGATATTAATGTAGTGTATTTTTTGTGTTTTTGTTTTTACTTTGTTTGAATCCAGGTTTTAGTTAATCTTACATAAACAAACAAGTTTATTTAGTCTAACTAAATAAACTAAAAACGAAAATAATTTTGTTGTTGTTAAGGCACCTAGCCCGTTCTCTGGGTTTATTAATTTAGATCTAAAGTCTAAACATTGTTTGCTCACGTTAATTTAGGTTAAATATTTACTTTTTATTTAGTTTGCCCACTGTTGACTGCCATTATGTATGTGTTGCTATCCACTTTTTTTTAAATTAATTTCCACTTCTCCTATCGCGGGCCCGCTGGAAGAAATTTCTTAGGAAATAAGCAGTGGCCTTTGTACATTTCTTGTCTTATGTATTAACACTATAAAAATAAATAAATGAAATTTTAATGAGTTGATACTTTAGACAATATATCTCAATCAAAGCGTAACCTTGTTTGAAAAAAAAAACATAAAAATAACCCCATTTTTTGCAGCCTTTCCATTGTGTAAATAACTATATTTTTTAATGTTTTTAATTAACTGTCTATAAAAAAAACGTTCAATTAGACTTATTTTAACAAGATTTCTAATATTCACGCTAACTCATCAATAAAATTCCAATCATTGTTTTATTGGGTCAAGGTTGAGCTCTACTAAAAAAGTCATACAAGCGATACATTACCGATGACGTTCCGTTCGCCGCGTATTTTTCCTCCACATTTCTAAGAATCATAATTGTCATACATAAATATGTGAAGTTACCGCGAAACAATACATTATGCTTAACAAGTTCCTGAATTAACTTTTGCGGGAAACGATGAGTTTAATGTCTTGGTCTAATCATATTAAAATGGTTTTGCAGATATAACATTGCGCTTACACGGGCAATTCATTGCGCAAATTATGGTTAAAAATGATTCTGGCAACACCGAGCAATGTCAATACAAAAATTGTATACTTAGAAATTGTTAAGAATTGTCCAATTTCAATTACCCGTATAAGCGCACCCTTAAATCGATAGTAACATCGACACATTATAGTATACAAAACGACTATTTATGATTATTATGAACAACCAAAACACGGAAACAAAAGAAATTTATATTGCTGGCACATTAAAACAAATGTCTTTTAAAATTAAAACGAAATAATGTACTGTTTTTCTTAACCATTTCATTCATAAACCACTGAAAAACAAAACAATAATAACACATGGTTTATGTACTATTTGATTCACAGAATGATTAGGTCGTTGACACATCAAAACATATCATTTATACAAATTAAAACAAATTCGGCCACAGTTGTTTACGCAAACGTCGACAAAAGAAAAGAATGTCTCGTCGAAACTGGACGGAACTGGATCAAACTGGATTTAACTGGAATTGTTTATTTTTTTCGTTTGTTGTTTTAGCTTCAATTGTTTTCCGTAATATATTTACCAGTTTCTAGGCTTCTAAAAAATACCAGCATTTGCGCGTTGACCAGCACGCTTGCTGTGGCTTTATTTAATATGATTTTCGATTTAGATAACAATGTGCCGAGCAGTGCGACGAACGGATTTGTGTGCACAAGGTTGCAGGTTTAAACATAGAAAGCGATTTTTTCAAAGTTATGTAACTTTTTGAATTATTCTGCGACACCACTGACAATCGGCAAAGTAAAACATCGTGAAGAAACCTGGATTCCAAAAAAGGTATCTAAAATCGCCAACCCGCAATGAGGAAGCGTCGTGATCAATGGTCATTTCTTCTCTACAGGACAAGAAGCCTGTGCCCGACACGGGTCAGTTGTTTATAAGCCGGTATTATTAATATTATTAACATTATGATGTTAATATTATGTTATATCTGCTAATGGAATTAATAATAAAAAGGATAGGTTTATTTTATAACTGCAGTATAATATTGATAACCTTTTAAAATTCCGTATATTTTAAAATTTACAAGTAATGTAACTATTTTTGCTATTATTGGCGCGAAATAAAACACTTTTTTTAATTTATATATTTATTTATTATTATTATTTAGATGGACTATATCGTTTGTAGTGAAAAGGGTAAGAATATATAATCATATTTAAAAAAGTGCGAAAAGAATGAATACATAACGTGTAGTTTTTTTATAAGTAGACCAATAAATACAAGTCTTTAAACAACATACAACATCTTTTGTTGATGTTGATATCAACTTGATCGATGCGTAGATTAATTCTGTTTGTAGGAACCACAAACAAGTGTGATTGATTATTATTGAACTGTTCCAACTAACTTGTTAAGTTAATTAAGTTAAACAATGGATGCAGTAAGTTTTTGTAGGATATTTTTATGGGTTTTTTTTTAATCAATCTATTTTTATGCTCATAGCTGTGTTCGAGGATTTATATGTTGATGAGTTACCTTCAAGGTTTTTTAAACCGATATATTTGCAGAGGACTGGCTATGAATGGTCAAAAACATTAGACACGTATTTTCTGCTTTAAAAAAAATTAAACAATGATAATGCGAATTCCAGGAGTGGGTATGACGTCTTGCGTACAAAATGCATGAAATTGTGACTATATGCGACATTTTAAATAAATGTATCGTCGTAAGTTTTAAGTTACGTAAAATAAGAAAAAATACGTATCTAATATTTTTTAATAATCTAGGTAGATATGCAGAACATAATAAAGATGTCTACCCAATTAGCGAGCTCAATCAGGATTTTAAAGTAGGTGCTAGAGTTTCAAAACATGAAATCAAATATTAGAAAAGCTTTTAATCTGCTAACTAGTAAATTTCTTGACCAACGTTACTCAATACGTTTGAATGTAGTTACAACTATAAAAGCACTCGATAACGCAGAGATCGCATAAAAAATATTGGTTGCCTGTAAAGTCGGTATACGGGCGAAAGTTTTACGTGACAACGACTGTCAATGTCAATGTCTGTCTCTCTCGCTCTTAGGCGGGCTAACCATGCCCGAGTGGAAGGGACGCGTGCCTCTCACTCGCTCTCATTGTGAGCGCATAACGTGAGCGGAGCGTTACCCAGTTTCTTGAAGTGTCACCCGGCAAACCAATTTATAAGACGTTGTCACGTCAAAAAAGTTACAAAAACCAAACGTTACGAAAATATAGAGTACCTAATATTTAAATATTTTTACGACCAAACTACAGATATTTTCAGAAGTATCAACCGGTAGAAATTACGAAACCGGGAAAAAACTAAATCCAAAGTTACGAGTATTTAGGGTTAACTGGACTTAGTGATTTTACGACGCCATAAAGTGGACTTAGCCACAATGTTAAATGGACTTATGTGATGAAAATATATTGATTACATACATAATTTTCTGCTAGGTTAAGATCTTTACGACCTCCGTGGTCGAGTGGCGTACACACTGGTTTCAAGGTGTCGCCAGCTCTGAGGTCCCGGGTTCGATCCCCGGCTGGGTCAATGTAGAAAACAACTTTTCTACATTGTCTTGGGTCTGGGTGTTTGTGGTACCTTCGTTGTCTCTGAATTCCATAACACAAGTGCTTTAGCTACTTACTTTGCAGCAATGTATGTGATGTTGTCCACATTTATTTATTTATTATTTATTTATCTACCTATATAGAAAAGATTTAATTCTTATAACAGGATCACTCTATTAATAAAAAGTATGTCAAGGTTAAATAATATCTCAGTGTTAGCAAACCGATTAACAGAAAATAAATCATTTAAGCTATGACCGTGGGCGAAACTGAAGGAAAGGTTCAATATATTGTTAACATATAGATTCATGTTACTCTTCATTCACAGTATTACATTAAAATGCGTAGATAAATGTTTTGTACATCAATCATTTTATTTTAAGGCGCCCATAAAATTGAGCCTATATAGGACATCTACACACTCTACAACTATGTAGATATAATTCATTTGCTACAAATTTTTAGCAAGTTTGATGTCATAGTGCTTTTATGGAATTATGTTTTTAGACTCCAATACAAAAATGTATGCATACACAAATTTTCATCACAGTTCGACTCGCGACACCACCGCCGCCGCGTCAGCTCATGATTAGGGACTCCTATTGAGTCTGAAACTAGTCGTGCAATCCGAAGAACATGCGTGAGTAAACCGTTTTATCTATATATATAAAAGAAAGTCGTGTTAGTTACACTATTTATAACTCAAGAACGGCTGAACCGATTTTGCTGAAAATTGGTAGGGAGGTAGCTAAGAACTAGGAGAAGGACATAGGTAGGGTAGGGTAGGTAGGTAGGGTAGGGTAGGTAGGTAGGGTAGGGTAGGTAGGTAGGGTAGGGTAGGTAGGTAGGGTAGGGTAGGTAGGTAGGTAGTGTAGGGTAGGTAGGGTAGGGTAGGTGGGTAGGTTAGGGTAGGTAGGGTAAGTAGGTAGTGTAGGGTAGGTAGGTAGGGTAGGGTAGGGTAAGTAGGTAGGTAGGGTAGGTAGGTAGGTAGGTAGGTAGGTAGGTAGGTAGGTAGGTAGGTAGGTAGGTAGGTAGGTAGGTAGGTAGGGTAGGGTAGGTAGGTAGGGTAGGTAGGGTAGGTAGGTAGATAGGGTATGTAGGGTAGGGTAGGTAGGTAGGGTAGGTAGGGTAGGGTAGGTAGGGTAAGTGTTCAGTTAACGGGAGCGAAGCCGCGGGCACAGCTAGTTTTAAATAATTATGAGTACTCTTCACGAAATTTATTTTACATACACAATTTTTCTAATGAGTAAATACTGTTTATAGATCAAACTATTTTAACTTTTTATTTCTTGGACTATGTCATAGCAAGGTTAAGAAATAGGCAAGATACATACAGTTGCATTCTACTGCATGTTTCACTACTCAACTATACAAGTTGAAACAAAGTTGCCCAAATATTGTAAAGTGTGTAGCAAACCTTAAAAAGATTCATGATCATCGTCAGTATCGGTCGATAAAATCGAGCAGAAAATGTTTTCCTCGTCAATAACGCGAACTATAAATACATTCCCTTACATTTCTTAAGAAAACTATAAACTTTTTTAAAAACAATATTTTATTTGCATACATACATTACAGTAAAATTTTCGAGTGTGGAATAGTAGTTATTTATTGTGTTTTTACTAATGACTAATGTTGACTGACTAATGTTAATTGACTAATGTTGTTTTCAAAGTTTTAGATATGACCTAAACTATTTTTATTTTATTTTATAAAAAAAACTACTCTAGCACTAGTGAATTTAATCACTGAATCGTGGGAGGTTTCACAAACATTCAATTCACATACCATAAAATTGCCAAAAATTACACAATTATTTCCCCGTGTAAGCGCGCTGTAACAGGAAAATATTAAAACAAAATGTAAATTTGATCATACGAGTATAACATGAGTTATGATCAAGACTTATTTTCTCTATAAAAACGCTCTTTTTTGTATAATAACTTTCGTGAGGAGTATTCATAATTATTTAGGGATATTGACGGTTTTCTCACGCACCTTCTCGGGATCGTCCGGCTAGTTTCAGACTCAATAGGAGTCCCTAATCATGAGCTGACGCGGCGGCGGTAGTGTCGCAAGTCCAAAGTTCGACTTGCGACACAGCCGACGCCGCGTGCGTGAGTAAACCGTCAATACTCCTAAATAATTATATTATACGCTTTTATCCTGGTATGGTATAGTTATTGGATATATATTACATAGTGGTTCAACGAATTGATTACTCATGAAAAAAACAATACACAGTTCACTTAATAATAACGAATTGTGTAATGTAACATTTATCGTTGAAGCAATTCTAGTATAAAGATACTTGAATTGCTTCAACTTCATTTGCATAAAAATGTTTTGTTAGTCTCGTTTTAAATACAGGAAGTGATTCCAGATTAACTGTCCTCAATATTCATTGGTAGGTTATTATATAATTGTACTCCCTCATGTTATTTTTTTTTTACAATAGTTTGTTTTGTTTTAACAATTTATATAATACTAGCTGTTTCCGCGGCTCCGCACGCGTGTATGTCCTTTCTCAGGCTTTAGACTATCTGCATACCAAATTTCATTGAAATCGGTTAAGTAGTTTTGGCGTGAAAGCGCGACAGACAGACAGACAGAGATACTTTCGCATTTATAATAGATCAGAACACTACAGCCCCGCGTAGACTTTAAAGCCGAAAGAGCTTTCTCAGGAGTACGCAGGCTATCAACGACACACCAACTAGAGCACAATGCCAGATCTGAGCAGAACGACTCCCACCTCCAGCCTACTATATCCAACCTCACAAACATCGGCCGCCCGGAGGTAACCTGCATTGGCCTACATGGTAAGCACTCAACTGATTACGAACCCAGGGAGGACGCTGCAAACACAATTTGGTGAAATGGAGGATCATAGACCGTTTTTGGATACCCGTTGCTTCCCAATCAGATAATGTCGAATTTTTTGGAGTCTGGAAAATGTGTTCTTGTGGATTTAAACCTCGCTAACGACGTCGGAGTTAGTGTGACCAAATACTGGGCGCAAAAAATTAAAATAAAAAAATAACATCGACTCGAAAAAAGAAGAGAATAATAATAATAATATCTTGGGATAACCAACACACGGCCATCTAATCCCAAACTAGGCAGAGCCTGAATTATGGCAACCAGACAACTAATAAACATAACAAATGACCGTGCTCATCACACAAAGATTTGTCCTGGGTGGGAATCGAATCCACGACCTCTGGTTTATCAGTCAGGATCACTAACCACTAGACCAATAGGCCCGTCAAGAAGAAGAAGATTGTATTTCTCTGGTTAAAAGTACTCATGTATTCTTAGATGTGTGTAATGAAGTATAATACACACTTTCTACACATTCTTTTTAAATATAGATTTCACTCAAGCAAAAAAGATTCAATTGGGTCGTTCATCGTAACACAAATTCTTGGCATGAATTCTTATTGTGGTAGGTTACGAATAACATCATTGTTATAATATTTATATTTTTATGACCACCGTATAAAACATAAAAAAACTACGCCAGTAATGCAAAGTTATATTTTTATGCTTAAAACAGTTCTCGCATATTTTCGTATCCGTTCGTAAATTTTCGTGATTTTTTTCATATAAATTACTAGCTGATCGCGTGTTTTAGTTTCACCGGTTTTTCATTTTTGCGACATTTTTCATTTATACCCCGCTCCTTTTGGTCGCAGCGTAATGTTATATAACTTATAGCCTTCCTCAATAAATGGGCTATCCCACACTGTAAGAATTTTTCAAATCGTACCAGTAGTTCCTGACATTAGCGCGTTCAAACAAACAAACAAACTTTTCAGCTTCATATATATGAGTATATATAGATGACAACCAGTGTTACTAAGAAATTGCTTGCCCAGTAAAATGCGTTATGGTCTGTGGAGGTGAGGCACTCGTGCTATGTAAAGTAATAGTAATAATCAGATGTATTCGATGCGACAGGAAGTCAGCCCCAAATTAGCTTGCAAAAAGGTTAGCAGTAGAAAAAGAAATACTTCCAGATATACTGTGTGTAATTTAACTGTTCCTTTCGTAAATTTTCGTAGCCCTTCGTAAGTCTTCGTGTTTTAGAATATAGAAAGCTTGCTCTTAATTGAAGTTGTATATGGTTTGCAAAGTATAGCGATAAGCATTTCCTCCATACTTTTGAGTGCATTACGATTGTAAAAGGTTGTAAGAATTACTACAATGTTTCCTGAAAGGTGATAAAAGTTATAGGTCAATGTTACAATAATAGCTATGTTATGAGTTATACGTTATGAATAACAAACGAATTGGTGTAGTACCTTCTTAGGTGATTAGACATCTATATTGTATGAATATTTGCAGTTAAAACAACTGGGTTAGGAGTATTCTCACTTTCTAAGGGAGAAAGAAAGAAACTGAAAATCCGCTCCAATTTTACAAAAAATCTCGAACCATAGATTTTGGTGATAGCATTTAAAATGGCTATGGATCTTCAGATCATCCACGAATTCAAACAAAACGTGTGCGATGACGACCTCCGTGGTCGAGTGGTGTACACACCAGTTTTCAAGGTGTCGACAGCTCTGAGGTCCCGGGTTCGATCCCCGGACGGGTCAATGTAGAAAACCCACTTTTATATATTGTCTATGGTCTGGGTGTTTGTGGTATCTTCGCTGTCTCTGAGTTCCATAACACAAGTCTATTTACTTTGGGTTCAGAGCAATGTATGTGATGATGTTCACATTTATATTATTGTTGTTGCAATCTACATAATCAATGTAGGTCACAGTATAGACCTACATATACATACCTTTCTAATAAATGGTAACCCATCTCTGACGGACCTTGCCTAGTGTTGCTTAACCTAACAATTACAAACCAATGAACGAAAAAAATCGAATACATCAGAGTATGAACATCAAGATCAAACAAGAGTACGTTTGCCACAATCTTTTGATTGAGGTTCTACAGTCATTGTTAATCAAAGGGGTTGTGCAAATTACATACATTAAGAGGGTTTCCCATAGCACCAATAATGCCATAAGATCTCTCTGGCAACAATACGCCAAACCATTAGTAGGTCAAACACAATTATACTATACATTCTGTCACGTACATTTAATTAAGTTTAAAATACGTGACGATGATCACGTGACACATGATTCTATAATTGGTATTGTTTGACATAGTTGGATTTGTATAATTATATCGTTATGCTTTGTGAACAACGTGTCATAACCAGGCCGCTGAAGTGATTTATCTTTACATTTAGCAAGTGACGTCATAAGATATGTCCCTCGTAGTGCGGTGACACTTTTGTTTTGACTTTTGGTGTTGAATAATTAATGCAATAATTATTATTTTTTAAATTAACTCATTTTAAGCTGAAATTTTGTAATCTGACTTTATACCAGACATACTCTTCATTCCTTTTGGATAGCTACACCCTTTCTGTAACACACTGTATAAATAAATTTTATGGTATGATGCAGATTTATAGAAATTGGAACAAAATTAGTAAAAAAATCAATTAAAAAAATACTATTAGAGATGGCTAATAAGAAGAGTCGTTAAAAATTACATGAAACTTACTAAATAGTGAGTACCTAATCACTATCGTTTATGCAGTAATTTACTAAGGCCCACTTGCATGAAAAACCTAACTCAGAGTTAGTTGCTAACACGAGGTTATATTGACGATGTTGTATGACAAACTGTCAATTTAACTTAGTGTTATCATATAACTCTGAGTTAAAAAGATTATCCGGGCTTGTGCAAGCGGGGCTAAGAAGATTTATATCCAAACAAAAGTTTAATTTAAAACTAGGCTATCCTCAAGAAAACAGAGCACCATTAATTTTATTCAAACATATAATGGTTGGAACTGATACACCTTGAAAAAGAAATAAAGCTTATAGCCTCGAGCCGACAATAGAATCAATAATCCTAATTGAATAAAGATGGCAAAAACCTAATTCAGTAAAGATACCGATCGAATTTCAATAAGATGAAAATTGATTAATTCGTGATTTTCTTCCCCCTCTTTTACACGGCCTTCCACAATTCTTTTGAAAAACAATGGCCCCGATTCTGATAACCACGGACTAAACTTAATTTAGGCCGTCTTCTTCTATCTTTTTCACATTGTACATGATTAGAAAAGGACAGACGAAAATTAGACGTGTCAAATTTAGTTCCGATTAAAATTCTCATACAAACTGGCCGACACGCAGAAACGTGTGCACTAAAAACACTGTGATGTTCAAGGTGAAAAATAGTTTGTCATTTCTAAGTTACTTGTTATCTACTGCCGTCCTTTTCTCACGCTGTATGTTAGTGAAAGATAGCAATGGTTTAATTTTGATTTAGTTAGCGTAACACTGATGTTCAAATTGAAAACAAGATTGTAATTTTTTAAGTTAGTTGTTATCTACTGTTGTCCTTTTCTCACGCTGTATGTTAGTGAAAGATAGCAATGGTTTAATTTTGATTTAGTTAGCGTACAAGGGAATCATCGCCATTGTCAATGATACCAGCTTTTGCCCCAGTATTTAAACTCTGAAATGTACAAAATCAAGGAATTAATTAAAGACTGTCTAATTTTCGTATCTAAGTCTAAATACTGTTTAAGTATTTAACATCTATCTATCTTAGTACATCGTATAAAGAGTGGTCCATATTGTATTTTAAAAAAAGTGTTTTCATCTTAGCCATGTTAATAAAAGGCATGTTAACACATAACTACTTTCTAGAATGGACTTCTTTACTCTATGGAAGTTTTTCAATTGCACTTACGTTGATAGTACTTGGAACATAATCTAGTGAGTCGGTTACCCCTCATTGACTGGTCTTACCATCAGCTTTTATTGTGTGTACTACATAGGACACCATTGCTTTGTCTACTTATCTTATTACAAATTATATTAATGAAAATCAATTGCTACATGTATGACGAAGCATCACTTTAAAACGGTTCGACCGATTTTGCAGTTGTTTTGCTGTGTGCCGTGTCGAAAATTACCAAAAAAAATCGCAGGAAAAGTCGACTAATGAATATATATTTTGGTATAGATTGACAGTACGACGACTGTCGGGTCAGCTAGTAGTTTTATTAATCAACCAACTAATAATCGATAAGGGACAATGACAAATCAATATTCTTAACGTCCGACAATAAGTAAGTAATATTTTTATCTTTTATATATTAATTGTATTCTTTATTATCAGCTCTATGCATAATAAGAAAACAAAACCTCCTACTTTAAGGCTGAGTTGCACCATAGAAGAAGTTATAGTTAAGGTTTGTGTCAAATTTAACACTAACAGTAACGCTGACTTTAACGGTTATAGCAAAATGTGTTGCACCAGCGAATTCATTAGCTTTGTTAAAGTTAAAGGGGTTGCAAGTCAAATGAGGCGTGATTTACCCCAAATTCGATGCGGGTAACATTTTTAAACATGGCAACACTTAACAGAACCGTAAAAACTCGTTTCTAGCGCTGTCATCAGTGTCACTGAGTGTCACTCAATACAACGAAATTTTTCAAGAAAGCTTAGAAATATTTACTATTCTTTTTCGAATTCCGGTGAGCTATTGAGAAAATAAAAACATGGACGAAAATTTGCTTGCAAACATTCAAACAAAGTAAGTACCTATTTATTGCTTTGTCTATAACGCGTGTTATTTTTTGGTTGAACAATTTTACGTATTTATGATGAATATCTTGTTACGCTATTTTGTTTTATTGTTTCAGGGAAAGAAGTGTAAACTTCAGTAAAATAGAGTTGGATAGACTTCAAACACTTTTGACAAAATATAAAAAATATTTTATTTTGCAAAAAGACGGATGGCGTTAGTTCGAAACAAAAAGAAAGTGCTTGCAGTAAAATCGAACGCAAGTTCAACGCTCTTGTAATAAGCCTGAAGTAATCAATATCGTTACTTATTTTACAGATTCCTGATAATGAACAAAAAACAAATGAGTCTTCTGCGATTAATGAGAAGTGGGACTTTGATTCGAGCACACCCTACAGTTCTCTCAAGAGACCAATGTCATCACCGTTAAAAAGTAATGTATGATAATCACAAATAGGCTAATATATGTAGAGAAATGTATTTATAAATAAAGTGCTCTTCTTATTGACAGGTCGAGCTAAAAAACGAAGAACTGCAGAAAATTTAAGTACCAACGTCGTCTGGCAATTGCTGCAGGAAAAAAAGTTAGCAGTGATTGAAAACCTGCTGGAGCTGGAGCTCCAAAGAATTAAAGATTCCAGCAGGCACGCCCAGGAGCTCCATGAGCAAACGCTGCGCCATAAAGAGGAGCGGCACAAGTTAGAAATGGAAAAACTACACCTAGACATAAAAAAGTCTGATGTATTATGATTTTTAAAATTAAATAAAAATAATTACTTCATATTCTAATTTTTTATTGTTAATACTTATTGACATTGCCTATTGAAATAACTGTTAATTAATTGTGACCTGTTAAGGTCATCATTCCTTGCCACTGTATAGACTATATTCTCTTCCTCATAAGTCAATTCAGAACTTTCCTGATTCATATTTGACGCCAATAATGGTGGCATAGGATCCCGATATTTTTTGCATACAATACAATACATACAACGCGTTTGACACTGATTGACGGATAATTTAACACAAACTATAGCACTAACCAGCGGAAAGTGAGCGGTTACAGATACGGTTAAAGTTATGACGTCATTTAACTATTTGTCAAATGGTGCAACTCATTTTTGGCTTAACCGATACTTTAACTGAAGTTTCGATGTTTGTTATTGTTAAAGTAAGATGGTGCAACCCAGCCTAAGTCGGTTAAAAATTACGTAAATCACAAGAGTGAAATTAAATGGGACAGGCAAACAAGTACAGAAAATAGCTACCTACATCTTGATTCAGACAGTTAAGTTCTTATTCAGTAAAAATATATGGATTAAAGAAAAACAGAGCATATT
Source organism: Diachrysia chrysitis (assembly GCA_932294365.1). Classification (NCBI taxonomy): domain Eukaryota; kingdom Metazoa; phylum Arthropoda; class Insecta; order Lepidoptera; family Noctuidae; genus Diachrysia; species Diachrysia chrysitis. Next base: position 8,237,005 of record OW028664.1, read on the forward strand.
TAATGCTAAGGAAGTAGGTGCCGACATTTTTTATTTGTTATTTTCCTGAGAGACAACTTTAGTTTAGCGCCGGTTATAAATATTTGTCATAATTTATAAGTGGTCGTTCACGGGACTTGGCTTATTTATTCATACCTAAGTAGGAGACTTTGTCTCTTATTTATATTAAAATCTTCATTAAAACTACTTTTATTATACTCCTACGTAAAAAGAAGGGGTGTTATCTTTGACGTGTTTTCCAACGTTTCTACTGGGATGTTTTAATGTAGATAATAAACAAACAGACTATGGCCATTTCTATTTGTATAACATTAGTTACTTTTATGCATCATCATCATCATTTCAGCCATTAGACGCCCACTGCTGGGCATAGGCCTCCCCCAAAGATCTCCACAAGGATCGGTCCTGCGCTACACGCCTCCAGCCAGTTCCCGCAGCCCGTACAAGGTCATCACTCCACCTTGTAGGAGGCCTGCCCACGCTGCGTCTTCCTGTACGCGGTCGCCACTTTTATGCATACCAAAAACTAAACGCAGTATATATTTAAACGCAAATTTGCGAACGAACTAAACTATAAATAATTACACTTGCCTAATGTCGAGACGAAAGGCGTGTCACAGAGTATAAATATACCTAGACGTACCTTAGTGATTTTGGCAGTGCAATAAATAAATACAGTTGAATTATAGCCCACTGTGCCAACGTGTCAGCTTGTAAGCCAACCGCGCTTTCACATGTACTACGAAATTAACTCACGCAAATAATTACACTTCGCAATATACTGCTGCTTTTTTTCGACTAAGTTGTTTTAGAGCTAGTGCTTGTGCCGCAATGGATATTGATATTAGAGAAAGTGTTGTTGATTGTGCGTATTCTATGCCACCTGTTCGCTGATTTTAGGCCGTTTGAGACAGTTATCACACCTGCCGCCGCTGTGTCTGGCTGTGATGTTATTATAACGTAGATAAAATCAGAAAATCAACTTTTGAAGACGCGCTATAAAATTCCGTATTTTTTTTCTTTTTCACTGAATTACTTTGGTCAAGATACAAATATTGATGACGATGTTTTTTCTTTGAGATTTCTTTATTTTCTGTCCTTGATTCAATGGTATATTGTTTTACTTCTGCTTATAAAGTAACGTCTCGTTGTAATTTAGACTAAACTTAAAGGCCTTTTTGTAAACATTTACATTATATATTTTTTATTTATTATTTATTATTATAATGACGTCACTCATATTTATGGTACAGTCCACCAGTCACCCGCTTCTCAGCGGTACCACTGGCATTGACAACGTCTGTATGTATCTCAAGTAAATCCCAATTAGAAGTTTGGCTCTGTTGACATTACTTTTCTCGGTTTAAAGTCCGGTGAAGCAGTCAAAGCCTGCGCTCAGGCTAGCTGCGTAAACCTCTTCCAAAAAAAAAAAAAAAAACTTTTCTCGGTAGGAATGTTATGCACAACTACTACGTATGAATTCATCCCCAAAATATATTGTTTATGTATCAATATTAAAATAATTTATAAGTCCACAGTAACAAATATACTACAGGTAGCATTAATGCGTCAGTATTAACAGCTTTTCAGTATTGTAATCTGCGGATAGCGTCGTGATTAATATATTTGTAATTCAAGATTTTTTACTCGAACTGTAATATTTAATATACTGTTTTTTGTCCCTAATAAAATAAAATAAATATAACAAAAGGACAGTGCCAGAATTTCTAAATATTTCTTGATCAAAGTAAACCTTCTGTATTTAATATTTTGTAATAGAATATAGATATTCATTTATTTACTGCGGCCAAAGTAAATCATGCGAGTATTACGTAAAATATTTCATTTGATTTATAATTATATTGATGTTTATTTTGGAACTAAATTATATTCAACGAGATATTAAAAGATCGTCAGTTTTATGATCGTTTATCACCATTTTTTAATGGGTTAGATTATATTCACTAATGTTGTTATGGTTTTTTAATAAGAAGTATCTAATAAAACTTTGTAAAATGGATATTGCTAAGTAATCATTTTTTAAACTGTATACCTAAAACTTTAAGCGACTAATGGCCGAATACTCAAACACAATTCAATTTTAAGTAGTCGTTAAGTCTAATGCCGTCTCTGTCTCTTTAAGGAGTAATGTAGCCACAGATAGTCATTTAAGAACTTCTTAAAATTAAGTTGCGTTTAAATATTTTGAGGTATAAGTATTAGTTTCAAAAATTCACCTAATCACAAGCTAGATACGTAGTATTCAACTGTATAATAAAATTGTATAGTAACATAATATATATACCATTTCCTTCCACAAAATTAAAAGAAAATAATACACCCATAAATAAATTAATCCTAATAAATTCAGCGCACAGTCATTCCAAGGCGACAGTCGCGAGCGCATTGATGGCTTTCTAAGAAAATATCATGAAAATAACGCCGCGCTATCATCAACGCATTCGAGGAACAAGATATTAATGTGTGCTTTACTGTAGGGCAAGCGTTTTTATATCCGAAGAGGAAGCGTGCTGCTGGAAACTTTGGAATGAGGATACTTTACAGGAAAAGTAGACATTAAAAAGTATATATGCCATGAGTTAAGCGAAAGCTTTTTAAAAAAAAATATTTACTGAACGTGTTTTAAAAAGATTTTATATACTGAACGTGTGTCCAGTTCAAAGGATTATACAGTACTGGCTTATAATTACGTCTCTCACAAAGTTACCAATCTGGCACAATTGTTACACGAATAGCATTCAGGAAACTATTGTAATGAGAAAATAAATATACTATTACTAGCTGTCCCCCGCGACTTTGTCCGCGTGGTTTAGTTTCAACGGCTTTTAATTTTTGCAGCATTTTCATTTATGCTCCGCTCCTATTGGTCGTAGCGTGATGTTATATAGCCTATAGCCTTCCTCAATAAACGGACTATCCAATACAAAAAGATTTTTTTAATTCGAACCAGTAGTTCCTGAGATTAGCGCGTTCAAACAAACAAATAAACAAACAAACAAACTCTTCAGCTTTATAATATTAGTATAGATTATTATTATAGGTAATTAAGACTTATACTAAACTTATCGTTAATGATTGTAACACCAACATTTGAGTCCGTCTGCAACGTTAGACCTGACGACCGTCGCTAGTTATGGCGACGTAACTCACGAAAGAAAATAGTTTGACTGCACCTTAATTACATTTTTTTATATTTCTCTTTATTTTTCTCGCAAAAATCAAACCAACAGCTCGTAGATTGAATTTTCAACTCATTAAACTCTCAACGGATAATCGAATCGATAGTACATAAATGATGTTTGCAAATTAATGTTTATATAGTTTAATAAAATATTAACAGTCAATACAGTGTCTTCTGAGAAGTCTGTAGACATTTTCATTTTAAACCTTCATCTTTGTTAGTCTGATATGTACCGACTCTGATGAATCTGCTTCTACCAATCTAGTTTTTTTTTATTTATTTTATTTGTATTTTATAATATAAAGTACAATTCATAAATATCCTCGTTGGGTACTATTACTGAATTACTTTACTGCTTCTTCAGAAGCATCTAACAGAGCTATCATTCAAAGATTGCTTGCGTCATAAAAGGTCCAATTTGCAGTTTGACGCAAAATATGACGTAAATGAAATTGTAGATTTAAAGTGAAGGATGAGAGGCAAAGGTCAACACACTTGAAAGTACTTCTAATATGAAATTATTGACAAGATTTTATTTACAGTTAAATATGACACATGTTTTTATACATGCGGAAAAATAATCCATACTGTATAAAATTATAAATGCGTTACTGTTTGTTATGTGTTAATGTTCTGTCTGTTACGCTTTGGTGGCTAAACCGCTGAACCGGTTTTAATGAAATTTGGTATGGGGTAAGCTTGGATCCCAAAAAAGGACATAGGCTGTACCTTTTTCACACCCACGTAGGTGAAGCTGCTGGCAAACGCAAGTAATTATATGAAAGATCCTTTACTTTAAGAACCTAACCTAATTTTATAAAATATCGCACAATTGATCAATTAAAAATCGATTGTTTTGAAAAGAAGGATAAATATGTTAAAATCTGCCTTCTTTTCTTCGACGCTCTCCATGATCGAGTGGTGTACACACCGGTTTTCAAGGTGTCGCCTGCTCTGAGGTCCCGGGTTCGATCCCCGGATGGGTCAATGTAGAAAACCACTTTTCTACATTGACCCGTCCTGGTTGTGGTACCTCCGTTGACTCTGATTTTATAACACAAGTGAAAGCAACTACTTTAGGTTTAGACCAATGTTTGTAATGTTGTCCACATTTATTTATTATTTATTCTTTCCTTCCACTTATCATAAACTCAAACCTATTCTAGCCAACTACCATCTATCTTAAGAACTTAATATACTTCATAAAATTTTCCACTAAATACTACTTATAAAAGCTTCAACATTTTTTTCCATAAAACTCCAAGAAGGAATTAATCCATCTTCATAACTGTCTGAAACTTTACCGCGAATCCATTACGGGTTCTCTTCGTTAATATTATGCAATATCTGAATAATATCAGCAATGTATAGTGCATGTGGTTTTTTGTTAGCCCAGCTGTGCTCGCCTGGCATATGTGTCCGGGCAGATGACACGCGTTTTAATATATCTAGTCAGTTTCTCAATTCCATTACTTGATGTGGCCGTATTCTGGGAGTCGAAAACAAAATATATTTTAAAAACTGTTCAATGGTGCATATTTTTACTTACTTTGGTGCAGTAAGAATAGTTCCTCATGCATTGTTAGACATTTTGGTCTGTATACTCACCTTACGAGAAAGTGTCTTTAATTGAATTTTAATATCTTTCTAGGACATTAGGAAGTACCCTAAGAATATTCATGATCATCAGTGAGTCAGTAACGAAATCAGAGTTTTTTTAGATATCAATGAAATCTGACACCTGACACCATATCCCGAGAATTTTGTTTATCTAGTATCAACCCAAGTTTAGTTTACGGTTAAAAAAACGACAAAGCGCTTTGTAAAAAGGTGGGTAATGCCCTCGTGCTTCGCTTGGTTCGTTTTGACAGATTATAATACGTTATCAGAAACCACGAATTACTTAACCCTTCGAACAAACTTTAGAAAAAATATCATTAAATCTAACTTTGTTTTTTTTACTACGTTAAGTTTTTTCTTAATTTGAAAGAAAATCCTACCCGGCAAGCACCGGCAAGTACGTTCCTAACTTGGCAGGAAATATTACGAACGCCTCCACATTCCAATCGACAAAGAAAATCAATCAGAATCACGAACGCTGTGAAACTCTGAAAGGGAATCAATTTAACTTGAAACCTACATTAAAATAAATCAGAAAGTAAACTGGAAAAGTGGGTAAATTTGGTTAGGAAGAGTGCATCGCACCAGGAGGAAAAACACTGAAGATGTACCTATCTAGCATAGATTTTCCAAAACAGATGAACAAATTCTTTCTTATATTTCCTAAATTATTAACATACAACATTGAAATATTTTAAAGCAGCATAAAATTCGTCTCCATATCATTTTTATTTTTGGAAAGTTAGTTAAAACAATACCTAGATCATCCAAGTTGTAGGATTAGGAATAACAAAAAAAAAAAGGGCCGTGAAGATTCGCCGGTGCCGCTACGGTCCGTGCATGGCACGCGTTGCCAAACCATTGTGAGCAGTGGTGAAAGGAGAACAAAAACCGTACGGTTACGACACGCGTATGATACGCGGATTCACGTTTCACTAAACCAGTAATGCACGGGTTTGATACTCTTGGTACATTATAGTGTGCACAGTACGTGTTTTTCTTCGTGCTTGATCCGTTCGTAGCACGGGCACGGTGTAGCGGGCAGACTTTTTAACAACTGAACAAAAATAGAAATGGCCATATTTATATTTGTCCTATCTGACCTTTAAATATTAAACTTCCTCTGACAGCTCCAATTAACGAGCCCAATCCATAGTTTAATATTTATCGTAATATTCAATGTCAAATTAATCCGTGACGTGTATCGGCGAAACTCAATATAAATAATCCTGAAACTACTGGAGAGGTCACGTTTTGGATTAAGCAATCTACTATTATACCTTGCCACATCAGGCAATGAGCACTTAAAATAATTAACCTTAACCGTTGTCTAAACAACTAACAGTTCAAAGGGTTTAATCCAAAAGGATTAGAATCAAATTCCAACCTGTATTCAATATCTAAATTGAAACTATTATTACGATTGAATATCCTGTTGAATACTATCCGGCAGGATTTTTAGCTATGCGACAAAATTAAAACAGTAATTGTAAAGTTTTTTTTTTAACGGATTGAAGTAATATTGTTTTTTTTTTATCTTTACGAGATTTAAACCTCAGGAACACGTTTCACTAAATTAGGTTGATAACGTATGGCTTAAGTGGGATGGTGGGGTGGTATCCAGCCCGGGTATCCCACCCGGGCTGGATATTAGACGCTTCGGCCTAAAAGTTCGCCAGCAGTATCCTGCATCCGACCCAACCACTATACGTGGTTCCATCCATCATGTAACCACGCGTTTTATTTCCCTGTTTATTTCCATTATATTTTATGTAAATATAGGTATATATTTAATTCATTTAATGATATCATTTACTTTTTTCTATATCTCACAAGTCTTTGTAAAACTAAGGGCATACCATAAACCATTTGGTTGTCTTACAAACGTCATCACAACTTCTGAAACTCTGCTTTATACCTCTTCTTCTATTTACGCAGTTTACTAATAATGACCTTCACAAACCTTAAATAAGTCCTAAATGCCTTGCAATTTATTAGTGAATTCATTCAGAATAGGGAAGCGAATGAAAAAGGCAGTGGAACGGAAGTGTCATTAATCTCTCGCTAGCTACATGTGGCGGGGTCAGAGCTGTGATACTAGACGAGAAAAACAGTTTGCTTCGTGTTTTAGAACGTTCAATTTTAAAAGTACTGAGGGTAAATAGTCTTTCGAACTTTAAAATCATATTTAAGCCTTATAAATAAAATAAATTATGTGTAAAATACCATCAAAAATTAATGGTATGGTTTTTAGAGCTAGCTCTACTTACTTTCAGCAAAGGGCCAAAGGGTTGCCAGTTAAAAACTCCATAAGTGACGATACTGACGTATACTTTGACAATCAACCTAGCTACCATAGTTCCTGACTTGGATTATTGACAGACGCCACACGATGCAATCTTTCGCCAAGTAATTTATTTCGCCCATGCTGTCTAATCAGTTAAATAAAATAATATTAATAATATAATGTATGTAACACTGACCCCCGGTGTCTGAAAGGCTGATCAACACAATAATTAGTTAATCACCTATCAAACCTGATGTTAAGCCCTGTGATTGGTTGTTAGTATTTTGGTCAACCAATCACAGAACAAGATCAGTTGATTGGAAAATAGATTAAGTTGATCAGCCTTTCAGAAACCGGGGTGAATCAATTAAAAGCTCGTACAAAAACGAGAGAAAGATAGTCGCGTTAGATAACTACTTTCACAGACTTTAAAGCTACATACGCACTGCAGCAGCCTGTTATATTAACCTAACTAAATGACATGTTTTCTCGCCCACGCCTTCCCCTACAAACGTATTATGGTACTTGAACAAAATATACGGGATAATATTGCGAGCACAAGCGCTCTGAAAGAATTAATATGTCATTGTATAACATCTACTAAAAATTGATTTAAATTTAGGTAGTTGTATGAAATAAAGAAACGATCAGTGGAATGTATGGTAGGGGTGAAAGTTTTAATGAACTAAGATATGTATATGAATAAATAGTTTTTAAAAATATTGTTTACATTCAATTGCGGCTGGTGGTGTCAACGCCAATGGCGGACACTGAAAATTAGTACTGGCGTACAATACTGGCTTAGTTATTTATTATAGTGAAATAAAATTTGTTTTTTTTTTTTTAAGCACACACTCTTTTACTAGCTGTGCCTGTCAAATCGAGTAGCCACGTCTCGCTCGACGGCACGACATGTATGGTTAACTTCATCTTCTTCGTAATTCAAAAATGTCAGTCGACTGAATTTTTCTTTTTATTTTTTGTATAAAGTATACTTAGCATTTTGAGACAATTTTATATTGTAATAGTTTTTATGTACGTCGTGTAATTTTTTTTTTTTTTTTTTTTTTTCTTATTTTATTTAGGGGCTTTTATCAAAGATATGTCAGCCCCATCGTACCCTTTTATATAAATTTACTACTTAAAGATATGTTTCTATATTCTAAAACTATATTATATCCTAATATTACTTTGTAGTTATTTGTGAAGGACCAAAACCAAATGGCACAACCTTTTAATAATCACCGAAAATACGTACGTCGTGTAATGCAAATGAATATTTGTTCTTTACTTTTTTCGTTCTTTTTAATATCATAATATGCTCAGTATCATCGCGTCCCAGGGGATTTTATTACATATAGCTACCTATATCTAAAAGAATTTTCAGAATAAACTAGCAACTAGTAACTGCCGATTTTTATCTTCAATATTCGATTTAGGAAAAGCACCGTCTATGTACAGATGTAGAGCAATGTGCTTGCCGTTATAAACAAAAATTAATCAACACTATTAGACTGAGGATTCACAAAGCAACTTACTACTGAACGTGCAGATAGATCAAGCAAGAAACTCAATGTAAGTGACGGTTATATCCATTTTATCAGGCCGTATAGTTTCAATATCGTAGACATCCAACGTAGAAGTAAGCTCCACAAGTGGGTCATATTTGATAGTTTTACAGCAATGCTATCGTGTATGCTATTTTAAAGTGGGTAAATTCCAGTATGGTTCTGACACAACCTTTATTTGTCGCCTTTCAACCAGCTCTGTTTGCCACTAGTTAGCAAACCTTTTACATTATTGACACGGAAACTTTTTAAGAGATTCTGTATGGCATTCAAAAAATATATTATAGTTACACAATACTATCCTTTAACTGTCTCATTTTAGGGTTAAATACTCTCTTGATAGTTTACGGCAGAGGCGGTAGTCGCTCGTGATGTCGGAAATGTCAGATTCCTTAATTTTTTGGTGGGCTTTGAGAGCTGACGCGCCAGTGGCGCCAATTGACTGAGCGCAATAACGGTAGCCAGATAAATCAGCAAGTGTACTTATCAAAGTACTTAAACTTAAATAACATCTCTTTTTTTGTGTCAGGAGTAATCTATGGTTAGGCAACCTATGAATGAACAGAATAGTGTTACTAATGCTGGTTTGTCTGAATTTGTTAAAGAAATGTCTGTAGCCTACTAGCTGTTTCCCGCGGTTCCGCCCGCCTGGATGTCGGTTATCGCGGCAAAAAGTAGCCTACGTCCTTTCTCAGGATCTAGAATATCTGAGTACTAAATTTCATTTATATCGGTTCAGTCGTTTTGGCGTGTATTCGCGACAGCCAGACAGACAGAGTTACTTTCGCCTTTATAATATTAGTAGGGATACATGCGTAGCCTTCAGGAATATAAGCTTAAATATAGATACATATATTTACCACAACCGAAGGTTACTCTTTACCACTAAATATACAAGCCTTCAATCTGTTACGAATGAGCTTCGACAAACACAAATGTAGCGGATTTGATACGGTCCAGGATGAAAAAAAAATTGGAGCTTCCAGGAACCATAAATAAATAATTAATTAAATCATTCTTAGCCTTCGATAGCCCAATGATACACATAGATTTTTTCTCTCTCTTTCCTAATGTTACGTATCCACTATCCCTGAAGACTTTTTAGCCAAGCCATTCCCAAGCTATGTTGGGGTCGGATCCAGTCTTACATTTAATCAATGACAGTCTTAAATTTAATCCTCTTTTTATTTTTATTAATTAGGTGTGGTTTTTATTTAAATAATAGAATTATTTATACTTTTAATTAAAAATAAAAAAAAATAGTCATGATCTGTTTCTTAAGCGCCTGCTAATTTTGATTTTTATTTAAAGCACCTGCGAGATCATTTGGCATATTCAAATCAAACACAACATTATATAACACTACATTATTTTTTATAATACCACATCTTTTTATTTTACACTTCTGTGAATTTATCCCATGTTCCTATACACACAAGCTCCTGAACTTGTAAGGTCACATTGGGTTATTTGTGGCTAACTTTACTCGCCAAATAAGTTGTTAGAAGATTCTATATACAACTTACTATTATCCACTGGGAATTAGATGCCACTTAACCTCGACTCAAACGAAATTGTGGAAAAAATAAAAAGTTTTATCAAGAATTTTCACGCTAGGGTTGGAAAGGATACTACTTCCGAAGAATTTGAAGAATATATTGCCGTAGCACACCCTATAAAGTGCGACCGACCTACCCCTGTAAAGTGCGTAAGGGATAACTGCAGCTACAAAACCTTTGACCAAAAGACGTTTTAAAACAAATTTCTGCATCAAAACTAAGAAGAAAGGTATATCTATGCTTTTGTTATTTTTTTTTTTGTTAAAATCTTATCTAATTTGTCAGGTAGTAGCCGGAAAAAGGCGGTAAAAACGAGAATTTTTGGAGGCTCATATTTTGAAGCGATAATTTTTTGAAAAAACTAAATTATACAGGCACGCATTACGTAAACTTAGATCTTTTGAAAAAAGACACATTGCTCTAGAAGCATTTTCCACGAAGAAACCCGCGGAATACGTGTGTATGAAGAAATATCCAGTCGCGTTGCCTCTTAAGTAATAATATTTAGACTAAAACCTCAATATGCAGCGTAATATGTTGGAACCCAGATGCGGAGTCAAATGTTGCTTTTGTTAACTAGCAACCCACCCCAGCTTTGCACGGTTATGATTTTAACAATTTATCGGCTTTTATTTACTATACTATGCTTGTATTATACACGTAAACCATCCTTTTGAATTACTCTATCTATTGCCGAAAACTGCATAAAAATCCGTTGCGTAGGTTAAGAGATCTCAGTGTACAGACAGCGGGAGCGACGTTGTTTCATATTATGTAAAGAAGATATAACTATGTAAAGAAGATATAAAGAGAATATATTAAGAGAATTATTCAATAAAGTCGCGTATCCTACCAACAAACTATGACTTGAATTTACTACTGATATTTCATTTCATTTCACTTCTTATTTGGTTATCTCCTACCTTATCCCATATTTTTCATTTGGTTGCCTGTGATGCAACTTATATTATTTCAATTTAACTAAACGTGAGAACCCTACAGTACCATCTAAGATTACTATCTCAATATTACACACTCTTAAATACATCAGAAGACTGACCCAATTTGAGCCGGATATAAAACAACCATTAATTTATTACATGAACAGTATCAAAAATCAGGGCTAGAACAAATATTGGTGAAACAATAATATTTTGATTTGCATCAAAGGGCGGAGATATAACTTTATCGTCGGTGTTGATAAGAAGCATCTGTTTATTGCTCGTGTATATAATTAAATCACAGACCAGATAATACGATAGACGTACTGTTATAAAAAAAAGTTAATTTCAATATTAATATGAAATTGAATTGAACAATTAGACCTTCACTATATTCACCACCACCGCCGCCGCGTCAGCTCATGATTAGGGACTCCTATTGAGTCTGAAACTAGTCGGGCGATCCCGAGAATATACGTGAGTAAACCGTTTTGTTTTAAATAATATTTACTTACGTATATTCTCGGGATCGCCCGACTGTCGCGAGTCGAACTGCTTCAATCAGTCCATGAGGGCACATAGAAGTCTATAATTTACCACGCAGTTTCAGCTCAAGCCGTCTGTGTGCGGCCTAGAGCGAGGTGTTCTATCTACCCTTTTGTGTAGTCTGTGAGTTCAATGAACGATATTTTGTAACATTTGATTTGTTTATGAACGTTTATGGCGGACGCTGTATAAATCTTTCATGTGTTACGAAACTTATGCTGTGACCGAAACCGTGTGCTGTGTAGGGCTGAGACTTAATTCTACTAAGGTAAAGTACTATTAATTATATACTTCGAATCCTTAACTCGAGCCACTCTAGATTTTAGTAAAAAGTTCAATTGACTAGACTTAGAAAGAGACTTAGAGAGAAATAATACAAAATACTTCTTACAAATAAAAATATTGGACGTTGTAAATATTGTAAGCCCTAGGTTATTTTATAAACATGCCATTGTTTAAAATATAAAAACGAAATCCTTACTAATATTATAAATGCTAAAGTAACTCTGTCGCGCTTTTAAGCCAAAGCTATCTAACCAATTTCAATAAAATTCGGTACACAGAGAGTGTAGAGCCTGAGGAAGGATAGAGGCTACTTTTGGCCGCGATAAACGACATCCAAGCGGGAGGAGCCGCGGGAAACAGCTAGTAAGACATAAATGTTACAGTAATTAATACAAGACGTACTGGGTAGCTCAAGTTAAGCGTAGGTATTACTGAACGTGTTCAAGCTGTCGTCTACCCAATTACTTGCGGTTACTGTGGTTAACGTGTTGATTGGATCTAAAAGGTGAGCCTAATATTAATTATTGGGCGCAAATGAGCGTCTTCGAAGGGAATTGAGTATTTGACTACTATCGAATTACTAATTTATTACAAATATTTCTATCAATAGTATTAAATTGGAGTAGAACTGCGAAATAAAAGAAAAAAAATATACACGAATACAAAAGTTATAAGCTTTTAAAGTTAGTAGATGACGCATGTACCATTTCTTTTCGCAAAATGACGACTTGTTCGAGACAGCCCCAGATAAGTAAGGAAAAAACAATAGTGACATCACATTTTGTTATACCTCACTTTGTAAGTTTAGTGAAATGAAAAAAATCTTGTCAAATACCCAATTCAAAAGATATTTATTCCAAGTTTCTCTTGCCGTTGCCAGTACATGATCAACACCCTTTTGGAGATGTGTTGCTGTCCTTTATGACAGCAAAGGACTGGAATAAAGCCACCATAACTCCTACTAAAGTCCAATAATACGTTTTCTGAACTCTGAATTAACCTATTTCATTAAGACTCCGGCAGAAAGACAAACGATCAATAAAAAGACGTTTTCTTTCAAATAAAGATTACACGACGCGACATTTATTATAATTTACTTTAATAAATAATAGATTTATCAACTAACACCGCATTTAACTGCTATAAATAACAGTTACAGCTTGCAGCTGTTATTTCTCACTGTCACTGTTTATAGCAGCATGATATTTAGCATGTTGTCATTGATTAGAAATAAAACTAAAATGTAATGACGACCTCCGTGGTCGAGTGACGTACACAGCGGTTTTTGAAGGTGTCGCCAGCTCTGAGGTCCCGAGTTCGATCCCTAGACGGGTCTATGTAGAAAACCACTTTTTTACGTTATTTCGGGTTTGCGTGTTTGTGGTACCTTCGTTGTCTCTGATTCCATAACACAAGTGCTATAGCTACTTACTTTGGGTTCATAGCAATGTATGTCGCCGTTTTTTTATATAATTATAAGATCTAAGACCTTTGTTTCAATATTTCATTTCTTTTTTATATAAATAACTTGCTCAATAATTTCGTAATGACAAAATAATGTGCTAATTAAAATTAAACAATAAAATAAAATAACAGCAAATAACACATTAGTCTCACAACTTCAATCAATGGTCCACGTGTATTATTTTTATTTAAACATATCACACGTGATTTCCCTCGACATTTACCTGTTGAATATTCGTAAAATCCTATCAATATGTTAAAATATTAATTAAATTTTTGCAACCTTATTTTTACTATGTGTAAAACCGATACATGTGTCTTCAAATATTTTTATATCAATAATACCTACAGAAAGTTTTAAAACTGTATCATGAAAACTCACAATGTTACAAGCTAGTCTTGCCGCGTTCTTCGTGAAAAATTTATGTTCACGGCGTTCAGTATATTTCGATAAAATCTAACATAGTGTTAAAATTATTGCAATTAATTAAGGGCAATCGAGCAATAGCTATGTTTTTCGCGCGTATCATTTATGTTTCTATATTTTATATAATATGTCTCTATGTTTGTAAATTTCTTTATTACCCTACAAACGGCTAAATAGATTTTGACAGATAAGGTATCGTTTGATTCGTCTCAAAACCCCAAGTCTATAGGTGAAATTTTGGCCATAAATTGTTAGTTGTAAATATGTTTTTTTACCAAACCTTTCGAGTAGGGTATCAAAATAAAGGGTTTTATACATGGTTTACAAAAATATATGAAATCAATATGTTAAAATGTAATTTGGAATGAGAAATGCTAAACTAAATAATAAGGTAAATGCAGCTATTAACGACCCATCGAAAATCCGCAGCTATTACCGATCCATTCCATTAATTTGCAATTTTTATGCTACTGGAACGATTTATGCTGAAGATACTTGACGAAACACGAATGTTTGTTCATTGAGCATCGTAAAAACTAACGTTTGTGTGCGTGGTATCCCGGGAAAGAGACAAAATTCGTTATTTTCTGTGACGACAGCGAGTTCGTCGGCCGTGTGGTACAAGTCCTTGTTCCTACAGGTAAGCACATTCAATTTTTGCTTAAGATTTTTTACAGAAATATACGAAGCCTGTACTTGTTGTGTATTATTAAATGTGTTTATTTAAGTGTAAATTCTTTATTTCGTATAGTATTTCATAAAGTTTAAGTAATTTAATAGGATAAAACTTGAAATTTAAATGGAGCGGTAATAGCTTCAATAATTTTAATAGTGGCAGCTATTGCCGATCCATGGCTCGGTAATTGCCCTGAACATTATATTTAGTTTTAATTATTTTCTGTCGATATGTGATGATAAAACAGTTATTTTAATAAGACATTTTAATCTCAAATAATCAGCCTTTGTTACACACCATTAGCGACCTATACTTTTTTGTATAGTTTACTTGTTTTTCCATTTTATATTCACCACGTATAGTAAAATTATTCATTTATTGTTATGTTAAAGGAACATAATTATATAACCTTTCATCGTATAATAATGTGTGCATTTATTAATCTTATTTGTTTTATCAATTATTTAAAATCTCTGTTAAAGTTATAAATATCAAATAAATACATATTATCTAGTTTTTGTGGGTCGGTGCAACGCTTTCATATTTGTATATACATCGCTTATTACCGACCCGTGTGAGTCGGTGATAGCAAGTATGGGAACCTATTACCGACTCCATACTGATACTCCATATTCCTAATGATCCTCCATACTCCTACATCGATCTCTGTAACATTAGTATTGCTAAACTTAAAAAGACTCTGTGCGATTACTTCTTTGATAATATTTGATAACCATTAGCAAGCATTTAATTGTACGTGTTAATTTGTTTACTTAGTTTATTTATTATAAGGAAAAATCAAAAATTCTAAATTTTTGAATGTTTTGTTTCTGAATAAGGTTTGTACTGTCTACTATTGTTTATCTTAGTAGTGAAAACTTGTAATTGGCCATATTTTACTTACAATTTTTACTATTGTATTATCTAGCTGTAAGTTTTCCTAAAATGTAAAATAAAGCAAAAAAAAATAAAAAAAAATACTGGACATTATCCATAATGTTACATTACACTGGTTAACTGGTTACAGAAAATACTAGCTAATATTATTAACTAATAACAAAAATAATTATGAAAATTTATATGGCAAACGAAATACATAAAATTTCTTTTTGCAGAAACATGGATGAACAAAAGCGGAGGAAAGTCAATGCAAGCTTACATGCCTTTCTTAATCCATGCTAATTACCTTCACGAAACCACATTTACTTGTTCTTATTTAAACAAAATACCTAGTTTTGTTACACTCGGTAATAGCTTCATAAAAATCGTTAATAGCTTCATAGCCGTTCCTATGGGTCGGTAATACCAAAAATCGAGTTATTCACTTAATATTTTTTTAATTTTAAGAAAACATTCTAAACTTGGTCATATAAGGTAATAAATATAAACTAGACAAATAACAGTTTCATATAAAAATAAAACACTGAATTTGAAAGCAATCACAGTTCTTAATAATTATCATCGATTTTAAAATTGTCTTATCAGGGTCGGTAATAGCTGCGTTTACCTTATATTTTTTTAGCAAAGCTGACGGGTATGTTATTTTTATTAGTAATACCACAGAATAAATATTTATTAATAGGAACTTAATACAACTTGTTTACTTTAAAAAGGGTAAAATGTAAAAATTAAACTTTACGGAACGACCGTTCATTTGCTTTGACAAAATTAAGAAAAAGAATATTACCTAACCAGCCAGTAACCTGCCTTTGTTGGACAAAAACCTCTCTCGTATTATTTATCTCGACTTAAGAAAACAACTGGCCGGTGACTAAAAACTAATAAATTTCTTTCCCATTGATTTACGTGGCAGCCATTAGGCCGCAAACCCTTCGAAATCCCTACTAATCCGCCTAATTCCATATCGTATATCATGTTGCTAAATAAATCACCCATCGTTTCCCCATAGGACGAAAGAGTTTAATTTCAGGAAATTAAAAAAAAATCTTGTCATAATTTGTCGGGAATGTCGTAAAGCTGTCAGCGAAAACTGGCATGATGAATGGGAAGCTTTATGTTTTGTAACTAACCTAGTTTGCTTTTAATTATTTATGGTTTTGGCGCATTTAATAGATGATACTCAATGCAACTGCTACTGTAAAGTTACTGGCCAGTTGTTCTACGTTTAAACATTATTTTATTTTTCTAGTTACTACTGAAAATTAAAAATGATATTTTTGTCGAACAAATAAACAATATTCTAGATGTTTATTTTATAAGAAAAATTTAGTGTTCTCCGGTAAAATATTTGTAATGCATATGCTAAAACAAAATTTTATATAAACAGTAGCTACCTATCTACAAATAACGTATGTAAATGTAAACCTAATTTGCCAACTACCAAAAACTTTAGCTTATAATGAGTTCAACAAGACTTTTACAAGTTTAAAAAGACTGCACTTGGAATTGTTTTCCAGGTAAGAGTTTTAGCTTTAATGTTCTTTCTCCATTAAAGCAAAAGTAAAATCTTGACCAAGTTATTCTCTAGAAGTATTTTGTGTCTGAATTTTAAATAAAACTTCGTATACATTTGTACGTATTTGTTAGTGCTTTTTGATAATGAAATAGGGTTGACATACACGTCAAATTCGGCCAAGTCGGGAATGTATATAAATGACTAAATTAAATGATAAGTATCACAAATAGATACTAACAAGATCAAATTATAATTATTTAATAAACTTAATTTATGTTTGTAAATAGTCTCTATTATAAGTATTATATCTCCTAACACCTATATTTGTGTTGTTACAGGCATCAAAATATCGCCGAAAACAGTGTTGTCTATTTTTAGGACCTTTTAAATACCCATGTGTGGTCACTATACGACGCTGGCAGAAATTGCTGTAAATAACAGCAGATTGCCAAAACATAAAAAAAAAAAAAAAAGAAGTATCACAAAGCCATAATTTTGAATAACCAGAAAGTGTAAATCGCAAACAGTATTCGCATAAACGCATTCTTGTCACAAGACAATTCTTATCTTGTGAACGCGCTGCTTGTCGATTTCTTCTTGGTAACATACTACACATATTATACTTATTTTGGAGCTTATTCGACACAGATTATTAAAATAGCACGCGAGTCGTGACCACGGTCAGAGAAATATTATACGAAACTATGACGTTTGTCGCAATTATTATTGTGATTAAAATTTCACTGTGATAATCTTTGCACGAAATTTGATTAGTAGATTCTTGTCTTTTTTTCTTTTATCTTTTATAAAAAGGACTCCCGCACTAAGGATTTTAGTCCTTGTGTCGCGGGGGGTTTCACAAACATTCAAATCACATGCACAAAGAACACCCAGACTTGGAACAAGCATTTGTGGGTCACACAAATGCTTGTCCCATGCGGGGATCGAACCCGCGGCACGTCGCGCACAGAGGTAATTGGCTTGGTGACCTATACCACTCGGCTATCCGTGCAGTCATATCACGCAGCAGCAGATAGCAGATAGTTTGTTTAATGTCCATGTCGTTAATTAGATGATAAAAAAATATAAGAAACATGGTTTTTTTTCTTTATCCAAAAACTCACGTCAACCCTTTGATTTGAAATGTCTCATGACGTCACACGTTCCCACGTTTTGTGCGAACGTGTGACGTCTTTAGCCCCACCCCTGAACTTTAATCCGCTTTTTCTCCAGAAATTTTACTTATTTTGAAAAGGCATTATTAGACACGTATTAAATTACATATAATATATAACAATATACGTGTCTAATAATGTAGTATTTTCTTAACGTGTAACTTACGGACTAAATAGATGTTTACTTTTAATATCCAGTCAACATCCTTATTCGTGCAATGATTTATTTTAGGATTATTTAGGTCCGTGTACTTGAGGTTTTCTGCAAATGTAAGCTAAATAATTCCGCTAGACGATAAGAGTTTCATAATCCAATATAATTGCCAAATCTACGGCCATTTATCAGAAGCATGACTTTTAAAATTACTTTAATTTTAAAGACATGACGTATAATATTCAGCACACATAGAGACCTATGTTATAATTTCTACAAGGGTTAAAAACTATTAACAAAAATAACCAAAAAAATCACTCATACCTATCATGTATAAAAATACTATTGTATAATAACTTTCGTGAGGAGTATTCATATTTATTTAAAAACAAACGGTTTACTCACGTCTATTTTGCGAGTCGAACTGATAGTTCGACTCGCGACACCACCGCCGCCGCGTCAGCTCATGATTAGGGACTCCTATTGAGTCTGAAACTAGTCGGGCGATCCCGAAAAAATACGTGAGTAAACCGTTTGTTTTTAAATAAATATGAATACTCCTCACGAAAGTTATTATACAATAGTATTTTTATACATGATAGGTATGCTAATAAAACAGGTGTAACTATAACAAATTAAAAATAACAAACACATTTATACAACAATTATGTCAGAACCACCAAAATTAATGAAACCGCATTAAATATGACAATAACAGCTGGTGGCAATAAATCTGCAGCAGTTTCTTTTATTAATTGGGTGCTGATATTGTTAATTATGTCATAGCGTGTAATTTAATTGGCGACGATATGAGATATAAGTATCAAAAATATTCTGTTCATAATAAAATATCTAATGTTTTATCAAAAAGTCGACATTAATCTTAAATCATTACCAAGAAGTTATCCATGGTTGTGGAGGTAGAAAGTCGCTCCAGGTAAAATACGGTATTCAGCTGAATCTGGTAAGACTGGAAGCACACCAACATAGCTTGGCAAAAAGCTAGGCAGTAGACACGGGGCTGATGATTTTGAAATATGACCAAATGAAATTCAAAAAATAGTAGGTTACATAAAATAAAAAAAAAACAGTTCTGCAAACTATATTGTGTGAAATATCAAATGAAAGTGCTCGATGTGAATTTTGTTAATAATTTTAAAATAAATTGTTTTTTGATGTTATATAAAAAATACGTGAAAATTAACCATATCTCCTAGACTACAGGGCCTAAAATTTGGAAAAAGAATCGGAAAAGGTTACAGGAAATTCTTTAAGAAATCTAGTATTTAAAGTAACAGGAAATTTGACAGTATTTGCAATTACAAACTTATATTTACAGTTTGAAATTAGTTTATGTACCCACATACATCGATGTATTATTTAGAGAATTAACCGTGACGATCAACAAAATGTCTACGGAACCCCCTTTTCACGAATCACACCGGTTTTTCTTTTAATTAAGAAAATTATGATTAAAGTAAGGTCCACGGCATATTTGCATGAACCCTTTGTAAAACTGTACGGAACGGCATTTCAATATTTTAACGACTTTCAGTTTCGTTGAATAATACATGAACAATACGAGACCCGAACAATAGTCTCACACTAGTCCGTAAACAACTTTAACTTGGCATTATACTAGAAATAATAC
This sequence comes from Diachrysia chrysitis, assembly GCA_932294365.1. Lineage (NCBI taxonomy): Eukaryota > Metazoa > Arthropoda > Insecta > Lepidoptera > Noctuidae > Diachrysia > Diachrysia chrysitis. Next base: position 8,256,976 of record OW028664.1, read on the forward strand.
CTATGCATATTTCCTTTTTTTTTCTTTTTTTTTAACGATTCTCGCACTAAGGAATTTAACCTTGTGTCGCGGGGGGTCTTACAAACATTCAAATCACATGCACAAAGAATACCCAGACTTAGCACAAGCATTTGTGGATCACACAAATCCTTGTCCGATGCGGGGATCGAACAAGCAGTCGCGCACAGTGGTAATTGGCGATGTGACCTATACCACTCGGCTATCCGTGCAGTCATTATTTAACCACTCACACTCACACTTTCACATATTATTTAACCACTGGATGCAGACGGCGCAGGACCGTGAGTTGTGATGAACCTTGGGGGAGGCCTATGTTCAGCAGTATACGTCTTTCCGTTGATATGATAACAACAATATAGATAAGATTTTTGTAAGATCTCTATTTTATAACTATTTTGTGCCCTTTACTATAATTTACATAAATACGATAACCTTAATTGAAGCTATACAAATTTTACATATGAAATAGTAGACCTTTAACCCTTTTGAGATCAAGTTCCAAAATATAAGCATAACTGATGCTTTAAGAGTCTTGTCCTCGACAATAAACATGTAGGAACAACAGTCAACACGATCTTATTAAAAAAATCAATCTTAATAAGCTATAGGCTAAAAATAATATAAAAAAAAACCCTTACAATCAGCCTCGGTCACAATTGAATGCTTTTAAAAATAGCTCTCGGCAGAGAAGTATCCGAAGATGAATTTTAATGAACTTGTCATGTTGTATTCTCGACATTTTTAATTATAAATATCCAATTTGGGTATAGCTTCGGTGATGGGATTTAACAGAGGAGTCGAAATTGTTTGTGTATTTTTTATTTGTTTTTAATAATAACCAATGTGTCATCGCGCGGTTGCCCTTAAAAGGTTTGTGGAGATGTATCGTAGCCGAATATGTCATTATAGCTGGAGCCCGGTGCGCCTCGTTTCACCTAAAAAATCTACAATTCGATCTATGGTTCAAAAGATAAAAATCCCTGCCACCAGTTCCACCTATCCGGCACTAACGTAACTATGTTCCTTGGAGTAGTAATATAGTCCTTTTTATGAGTGCAAAGTTTCATATCAATTGATCTAACGGCTCGACTTTTAGGTGAACATACATACCTACACACATACATTTTCTGTATAAAGGTTAGTCATTGAAATAAAACTTTTGTCTCAAAAGTAGAAACGTGAAATATTTTTTTATAATAATTACATAAAATGTTATTTTATGTTAATTAAATAAATTTTATTGTATTTTTAAATATCGTCTGTATTCATAATAAACTCTTCTTTGTCTTCGGGATATACTAACTATTACTATTTGAACCGACAGTCGTTGTCCCGTCAATCTATAAAAAAATATATATAAAATTTTCGACATATATCATCAGCGGACTTTTCATACCAACTTTGTCTTGAAAATAAACAAACACAACAAAAATAGTAACAGCCAAATCTGTCGAACCGTTCCTAAGTACTGCTTCGTCATACATGTAGGTAGCATCGATTTTTAGGGCTCCGTACCAATAGGATGCGAGCGGGACCCTATTAGTAAGTCTCCACTGTCCGTCCGCCCGTCTGTTTATCAGCGAGCTGTATCTCATGAACCGTTATTGCTAGAGAGTTGAAATTTTTACAAAGTATGTATTTCTGTTGCGCTATAACAATAAATAATAAAAATAAATTAATAATTAAAGGGGCTCCGTAAATTGGTACGGAGCCCTTCATGCGCCAGTCCGACTCGCACTAAGCCAGTTTTTTATTAATATAGTATTATTTGTCTCTCTCACTCGTAGGTATCGATAAAAAACCAAAATCATATATATAACTTTTATAACATCAGGAGAATTTCTTACAAAGTAGATCATGGTGTCTCATCCAGACACCATTAATTTGTCGGCGGTTTGAGGCCTGTTATAATTAATAGGAGCCTTTTGTTAACAATCCTGGCTTGCAGATGACAACAACGAATTCAGGCCGATTTATTCTTAGATCTTTAGTACAAAAAAACATAACATTTTAAAGTAGAAGATTAGCTTTTATTTGTTGTAACTAAGTTTAACGTACATATAGACATTATTATTATTCATTGACTTTCTACACGAAGGAACAGTTCCCTTTTAGGCATTATAACTATAAAATAAGTCATACTTGTACATACGAGAATTACTTTTTTATAGTTTATGAGAACATTTTTAAGACAGTTATTGCCCAATCAACAAGAACGGTAAAGACTAGTTAAGAGGTTGACTGTCCAATGTGCACTGGACGTACAATATAACTATCAGCCTACGAGTATATATAAACAAGTATAAAGTGCGCGCATCGCTAGTAACCGAATTATAGATTTTAATTACATATATAAGAAGTAAGCAATTTTTTGCTGTAAGAAAGTACTACGCTCGTTTACTGATTTAGGTGATTTACCTTGTGACGACAGACGTTTATGCGAAAATATCGATGGTTCCGATATTATTAGGGTAATATTAGGTTTTGGGATAGTATTAATACTTACGTGTTGTTACGTGCTCACGACGCTTGTTTATATCGATGCTCACAGTTCATACTCTGTTTAGCGCACTCTGTAAGGTATTAGCATTCAGGCAGACTTTCTAGATGCATTCTTCGTGCCAGTAATAAAAATACACTGAAAGAAGTACCGTATGTGACGTCTAAAAAGGTTTGGTAATAAAATTCAGCTTAGGACACAAATAAAAAAAAAACGACTTGGTAAAAAAGCGACCCGGTAAATTATTCAAGGATGTAATATAAGAATGTAAAACTAACTTAATAACTCCAACAGAACAGATGGTTTTGTAAACTTAATTCTACATCATTCCTCAAAATAACAACAGTGCGAAAATAAACAAAAAACCGGCCAAGTGCGAGTCAGACTCGCGCACCGAGGGTTCCGTACAAACCTGTAGGTATATAAGTAAAAGTTATGGTAACAATGTGGAAAGCTGACGGTACCTTGTCAATACATATATGAAAACATTATGTATGTTCGGAAAAATCTTCATCTCTTTAAGAAGAGAAGTGATAGACATAATTTTAATACTAGAAATAGGCACAATTTGGATCAATCTCGGTTTAGATTGGCTAAGGTACGAAATTCTTTTATGGGGAATTGTGTAAAATTTTATAATAAAATACCACTGCGGATTCTACAACTGAACGAGACAAAATTTAAAACATGCATAAAACGCACACTATGTAGACAAGAATATTATAAATTAGAGGATTATATCCTTGATAAAAAAGCTTGGCTTAATGCTGGTCCTGCTCCACAGTCACAGCCACTTGGGTCCACTAATTAGTTTTCTTTTATTTTATATTTGGAAGAGATGCTCTCCCTTTTATTTTTATAAACATGGTTTTTTTTTTTTTTTTTTTAAATCGTATTTTTTTTTTTTTGGAGTAAATGTTTAATCTTTTTATTTTTAACTTTTGAAAAGTTATAGTATTGTATAACTTCGAAGCATTTTTTATTTATTTTGTAAATATGAGTACCACGTGTAATATAATGTAACTGTTTTTGTTTTTTTTTTTGACATGAACGAGCATGGCAATTGAGAGTTTGTCATGCTCACTCAAATGTCTCGCTGATTATGTAATTTTTAATTCTTTAAATAATTCTGTCTGGACTAAATATTTTGCAGCTTCTCTCACTATTGCAGGACGAATACGCTCTTGACGACCGTGTTTGTAGCACATTTTTCGCTTCAAAAACGGATCAGGCGGGAGGACACGCCAGGGTGTCACCACTGTGCGGATCGCCCAGAGGACACGGTGGAGCATACGGTGGAGGTCTGCCCCGCTTGGGCGGAGCATCGCCGTGTCCTCGTGGAGGCGATCGGCGGCAGCGACCTCTCGTAGGGCCGGGCCCCTGGTTCAGACCATGGTGTGGAGCGAGAGGGAATGGGAAGCAAAATTCTCGTGTCGCGGTGTTTGTTTCCAAACTCCTCCGAAATGGCTGAACCAATTTGCATGAAATTTTGTGTGCATATCGGGTAGGTCTGAGAATCGGCCAAAATCTATTTTTTTATTTTTTTTTGTTAATCGCATAACAACGTTTGCTGGGTCAGCAAGTCTAATATATAAAATTCTCGTGTTGCGGTGTTTGTTTCCAAACTCCTCCGAAACGGCTGAACCGATTTGCATGAAATTTTGTGTGCATATCGGGTAGGTCTGAGAATCGGCCAACATCTGTTTTTTTTTTTTAATCGCTGAACAACGTTTGCTGGGTCAGCTAGTAAGTTTATGATTATTAAAAAAAATATACTATGTGATGTAACTAAAAATTTAAGATTTTCGGAATTTTTCCTATATGTGTACTTTATAACGTTGCTTCATGCCAAATTTCAAGATTCCAGGTCGTCTGGAAGTATCCTTTAGGTTTTGATTCCCTTGCGAGTAGTTGCGAGTTTCAAAATATGCGGCTTTAATTGCTGTATCTTTTGATTGCGTTGACGTAGAAGTTTGATTTTGTTACAGCTTAAAGATATTATAGACTTGAGTATTTGTTAAGAATTTCAATATAATACCACTACGCGTTCATGAGTAAAGGGGTAATAAGTTTAAAATTATTAAAAATATTTTTATTATATGATGTAACTAAAAATTTATGCTTTTCGCAATTTTTCCTTTATCTGTGTTATAAGACGTTGCTTCGTACCAAATTTCAAGATTCTGAGTTCACGGGAAGTACCCTGTAGGTTTTGATTCCCTTGCGAGTGTCGAAAATTTGCGGCATAAACGGGAGTATCTTTTGATCGCGTTGACTTAGAAGTTTGATTTTTTCCCAGCTCCAAGAGACCATAGACTTGAGTATTTGATATGAATTTCAGCTTGATACCTCCACGCGTTCCTGAGAAAAAAGGTCTTGACAGACAGACAGACAGACAGACAGACAGACAGACGGACAACAAAGTGATCCTATAAGGGTTCCGTTTTTACCTTTTGAGGTACGGAACCCTAAAAATAACTATTCAGGAATAAACAGTCGTTTAATATCTACGAAAGTAAAATTCCTTCACCGTGGAATAACATGTATGGTCTAGTGTATGATGTATGGGTGTTTGGGCCTGTTTGTCGCATTAGCCAAGAGATATAAATAGGATTAATGGTGCCAATAAACGGATTATGTTTTATTGATATCGTTCCAAGATATAGTTGAGGACTATTTTTGAATTGTGGGAAGTAAACAACACTTATAGAAAATTCTACAAGTAATATAAAATAGTTTCAGTTTATTTGAGCACATAATTTACCAAAATGATCATAATAGTGATCATAAGATCATTTATAAATCGGAAAAACGTCAGCTTTACATATTTTAGTATTCATAATTATTTAAAACAAAACGGTTTACTCACGCATTGTAGTGTCGCGAGTCGAACCTGATTTCAAATCGAGACACTACTACACCACCGCCGCCGCGTCAGCTCCTGATTAGGGACTCCTATTGAGTCTGAAACTAGTTTAAACTTAGTTTTGTTTTAAATAATTATGAATACTCCTCACGAAAGTTATTATACAAATATTTTAATATTTATTTATGTCCGAGTCTAGCTCGTTTCTTCTTACAACACAACACTTATCCAAGAAAACAGGTAGATGGAACTGTTCTTGAGCAGGGGTTAATTTTCTCTTTCCGTCGGGATATTATTTCCGACGGGATATTCCTATAAAAATATGTGTTGGCCAATCTTAGATGGCAGGCCAATCGATAATTACTGAAAAAAAAATGTTCTATTCACCTGATATAGGGCTGTAGGAAATCTTTCCCTACTGTTTTCCCAGCCGTTAGTATGTACGCAAAATCAACAGCCTAGAAAATGTACAAGACAAAATCTATTTATTCCGTCGGCTTTTCTAGTGATTAATTAGGCAGGCCGACAGCGGAGTGTGACCCTGGAGACAGGAGCCCTACACTCAAGATCTTATCGTTGTTGGCCAAATTATAAGTCACAGACAATGGAGAATGCTGGTAGGAGACGCGTACTAACGCTCAAATAATTCTGAAATAAATAAGTTACTTAGGAATAATACTTTGCTAATCAGTAAAAAGAAAATCGATAACTTTTTGTTTAAGATTATGTTACATGGACAGAAAAAACATAAATTACGAGAGATCATAGTTGTAGCTAGGTATATTGTATTTTTAGAACCGATTTAAATGAAATTTAGTGCACAGATAGTCTAAAGCCTGAGAAAGGACATAGGCAACTTTTGGCCGCGATAACCGACATCCGCGCGGGCGGAAATGCGGGAAACAGCTTGTATTAATATAATACTGTTGATGTTTAATAATGTTATCAGGATGTATAAAATTCTTATTACATTCCGAAACAATATTATACTCGAAACAGCAAATTCCATTCAAAACATCGTTTCAAACTAAATCCAAGGAGATCTATTCGTCTTTCCTTTTATTCATTCAACATTAAGAAACTTTTGTAAGGCCCCATTTGGTCCAGTTTCACCCTCGACTCTTTCCATTATGAAGCAAATTAACCAAATACATTGAATCGAAAGTTTGGAAGCCGATCCATGTCCCCTGGCCCTCCCTAGTGCCAACAAGTTTCTTTTTTATTCGAACTTTTTTGAATTCATTGAATAAGGCTCGTTTTATTAATGGGCTGGCTGGAAATAGATTTGATTCTTAAGAAATAAAGAAACGATTTTAAATTAAGATAAGGAACTTTTTCTTCGTAATTATAGGGCTACTTAATCTATTTGACCATTACATTAACACTATGTTTAACCATGATGAATAGGTGTTTAAAGATTATATTATACCCTTGTAAAGTGCGTAAGCTGCAGGTCAGAGTTGAGGCAGGATTATTGACCGAAAAACGTTTGGTATTTTGTTATTTTCTTCCCCAAAACTGAACTGATCGAAATAATTTTTGCAATAAAATTTAGAGGACTGTTATATTATTTTTGTTAATATTCCGCCAACAGTACTCATAGGAACATGGCGGTAAAAATGGGCATTTTTGGAGGATCATAATTGTTTTGGAAAATACCCTCTTTTGTGAAAAATCAAACATCAAACAAAAAATACTCTAAAAGACAATATCTAGAAGCATTTGTTAATACGTTTGTATACAGAAAGACTCAACCGCGTCTGACAAAATGTTCCTCAACAAGATGCGCAACGCTCAAATCTTCGTATTGCCAGTGGCGCGCAACATGCCTCGCAACATACTACGTGACGGGGGACATGTTGCGTGCTCCAGCTCCGAGAGCGCCCGCACGTCTCGGGACATAGGTACCACGTAGTTACCGAGGGACATTTTCCGCAACATTTTGCTCCATTTGTCCTGTAGTGTATCCAAAGCCTAAGGATAACATCATAAAAAAACTTAAACCTGAATGTTTGTAATACTTCATACACAATAATAGAATAGCTATTGAGACAACGCATTGTTGATTTTGCTTGTCGAGAATATTACAAGGTTATTAAATCTGTAATTAAAAAAAAAGTCAACGTCCGAATGATCATGAAATCCTGTTCAAAATAAGTGCTTCGTTTAGGTTTCTTCGCTTTGGGACACAAAGTTATCCAAAGCATAACTAAATAAATAAGCCCTAACTTTGGAAGAGTCAACAACACAATTACTGAAGTAGAAAATACAAAATACTATGAGTTACTTTGAAAACATTTTTTTTGCTTTGGAAGTTTCGAAACAATAATTGTCTGACAAGCCATTTATTTATGGCCAAAAAAGGGTCACAGTTTTATATTTATAGACCACGCGGTTGCACCCGTGTGATAAAGATGATGACGAAATGCCTGTGCGCTATTCCAGGTAATAGACAATCTATTTGCAAAATTTCATTAAAAACTGTTCTGCCGTTTTATCGTGATTGAGTAGCAAACATCCATCCATCCACACTCCAGAATTATATTAGTAAAATTCTTACTTACATCTTTTTTCTTAATGTGCCTCTCCAACTAGCGAAGGATGGTCGTCACCTCTCCATATAGCGTCCTATCTTCTCCAAGGCAAAATAGTTCTGCAGCACTCGCAATTTCAGTCCTGTACTTATAAATAGGCATAAATAAGTTTTTTATTCAAATTATTTTTTTAATCATAAGCTTTTAAATCAGCTAGGTTCACAGTACTAGTGAAGACAAATCAAACAAGCCTAAACACGATGAGATTGCGTCGTTTCATTACGAAGTTTCTACCCACCTTCCGGCTCCATCATCAAAATACCTTGAATGTACAATAGTATTGTATTGTCACCCAATTTTTATATATGCTAAATTTCATTCCATTCAGGGGTCTAGAAGTGGTTGTAATTTAGCTTGCAAGATGTGACCTTATCAAACATACATACATTGCCAGTTAATTAAAAGCTTGTTAATAGTGCTGAGTCTTAATGACTGATAAAAAACACGACCTTATATTTTGTAAACTGTAAATAAACCATCGCGTCTTCTCTTGATTCTTCTTCTTCTTCTCTGTCTTAATGACTGATTAAAAAACACGACCTTATATTTTTAACTGTTGCTATAACCAAACCATCTTGTCTTCTCTTGATTTTCCTCTCTTTAAACCTTGTAATCCTAAGCTACAAGTAATCTGAAGCTACCTTACTGGTTTAGATTTACATCATTTGTCATTCAGTGAAGGCAAATGGCCTCAATATATTTACATACTCCTTTCTCAAGTTTATGACCCTAACTTACAGCCAATATGGAGTCTAACAAAGAAGGTCCTTGATCGTATAAAACTGGACACTGGACCCTCTGATTAAATTCTTTGTGGACCCTGAAGGACTTATTAATCTTTTTTATTGGGGTTCTTGAGCTTGACTCTTGTCTACTAACTAGGTTAGTGGAAAAAGTATGGATGTTACTTTTTGAACGGTGTGGCGTAAGATTTGGCAACTGTTTTTTATGTCTTCGATATTCCTATAGAATAATAATGCAATTGGATTAAGAGTGCTGTACGGTATTTGATGTAGTATTTATTTTCTTTTCTTTTCAGGATCTCACTAACATGGAACATCGGAAGTATACATAGGTATTAAGGATCCAAAAATATTAAAGTGTGGTTCAGTTAGGAATGTTTTTCTTAGAAAACCTAGCTGTGGATAGTTTCATCATCTGACTCAAAATACATTACATTATGGTGCATATTTGTACATAAAGGGTGCGATAAAGCTACCATAGACGAAGCCTCATTAAAATAAAAGTCAAGGCCTAATTATAATAATATTCACTACAGAACACAAAAATTAAACCGTTTCTACGAGAAGCCGCAAGTTTACCCAAAAGGAAATTATATTTTCAGCGATGAAACTTGTACAAATGCAGACTCACACACTAAACAGTAATAACAGAAGTTAAACTACGGAAAAGGTTATGAAAATGTCGTCGATCCCCGGCAGGGCGGCTCCTATCGGAATGGTCAAAACCTACCTCATCCCGCAAATTTTGGGTACTTATTTCACTTTCTCTCTCTTAACCCGTTCCCTGTCCTGTGTACACATAATATGATTCATGTCCATTGATTAATTGTGTCTATTGTCTGAACAGTGAAAATGTTAATTTGACTTTTAATTCAACATAATGCGTGGATTTATTCATATTTCTGCCTTCTTTTGTTTTAATTTCCCTTTTTTCGGCCACATTACAGATATAAATTTTTGGATTGGGTAATATTCCCCGTGTGGCGAGGAGACACTGGGAAATCTTTCTGCTTCCCGCATACATAAATTTTTGTCCTATACGGATCAAAATGACTATTTATGAAAAATATATAAAGAAAATTTCTTAAAGTTTGCATACATAGGCAGTTCTCTCATAGATATAGACTCATAGAACTTTCTGTTCTACATTTCACAGTAACCAGCTGTAACCAGGTCTTTCATTTCCTGACATCTAGTCCTTTTAAGAAGGCAACGTTGTTTAACGAAGCTCTTTAGCCGGACATTACCCTGCCGACCTTATATTTTGTAATGTGGTTAGACAAAGCGGAATTTGACAACTTTAAGAATACAGATTATAAAAAAACGACGAAAGACGTAAACCGCCTATTAAATTAACACCGATCGATTGAAGAATATCTCATATGTTTTCTAGTCTATGGCAACATTTTTTTTAAGACTGTTGAGAGTTGAAATTTTTTGAATAAATAAATAAATGTGGACAACATCACATACATTGCTCTGAACCCAAAGTAAGTAAAACTAAAGCACTTGTGCTATGGAATTCAGAGACAACGAGGGTACCACAAACACCCAAACCCGAGACAATGTAGAAAAGGGGTTTCTACATTGACCCGGCCGGGGATCGAACCCGGGACCTCAGAGCTGGCGACACCTTGAAAACCGGTGTGTACGCCACTCAACCACGGAGTTCGTCAAACTTTGAATGATTTAATTATATTTACTTCTCAACATCTAAAATCCTCATCATCAATCATCTGTATCTTTTGTTATAGGTACATTTCTGTAACACCAATTCCTAGTGATAGATATTTTGTACATTTTTATGCTAGTTTTTTGCCTATCTAAGCTTTAGTTAACTTACTTCGACAGTACAGTCCACCAACTTCAATATTTCACGCTCTTTCAAATGTCAGGAAGACATATTATTTACGAACAACACAGGCTGGCAAAGTTTTCGAATTTCGAACGTGAGATTTGTATTACTCTTCTGTGCTCCGTTTGTTTTCATGTTTTCAAATTCCGAATAGAAGTTGAATGGCGTCAAAGGATTATGTTTTGTTTTTTTGTTAATGTAATATCAAATTAGATATTTTAGCACTTTAGAAAATTCAACGCGACATTACATAAAAAAATATTAAGCATTGCGTATAGATAGGAAAAAGGTAAGACAGACGAAAGAGTAACTAAAGCGATAATTGCTTTATAAAAAACACTGTGAAAACACCAATTTCGTGTCGTCTAACATCTTGCTTACTAGATCAATTACGACGTAGTTGGTCACCGACATTAGCCGATACTGAATAGGGTTCCGCTATTTTTATCCAGTAAACATCGCTGGCGTTGGCAACTGGAGATAACAAATAAGCCTACTGAAGCAAATTCGAAACATAAATGTACAAATAAGAATATTGGTTACTCTAAGAAGCCAATAAGTGTTACCCACACTAATTGGCTCCCTAAACACTATATTTTATAGTTAACGGCATATTTTATAAGTGGTTCACCTGTCATCTGATATCCTGCGAGAACTTAATCAAAGAATGTGAAACAATTAACTTTTCTATAATATATTAACTATCCAATAAACTGTTTACGTCGATGGCAAATGACGGATAGACATAAAAAGATCAATAAACCCCACAGTTGCCACAAATTGTTACATCTGTAACGGAATAAAGAATTAAATACCACTACTGTTCATGGATTTAATAATAATAATATCTTGGGACAACTCACACTCGGCCATCTGATCCAAAACTAGGCAGAGCCTGTATTATGGCAACCAGGCAACTGATAAACTTATTTATATATTTCTAAATACATACATATTATAGATAAATTACACCCAGACACAGAACAAACGATCGTGCTTATCACACAAAGATTTATTCTGCGTGGGAATCGAACCCACGACCTCCGGTTTAGCAGTCAGGGTGACTAACGACTAGACCAACAGGCCCGTCCGAGAGCGAGAGATATAGCTGCCTTAATTTAAACTTGGCACTTTACTACTTACTACTACTACTAACTACTTTACTTTTTAGGATAAACAGTTTTAGGCTCGGCGTAAATGGGCCACTGACCACAGCCACCGGTGGCCAGCGACAGCAACTTAACACACGTGTCGCCGGTGGCGGCCACTCGCTACAGCAGACAAATATGCGAAAAAGTCGCTGTCTCTAACCACCGGCGGCTGTCGTCGGTGGCCCGCTTACGCCCAGTCCTAATTAATTAGTTTAAATTATATTCATCCCTACTCCAATTTTTAAAAAAAAGTGAAAACCGATGATCGTTGTTTGTTACTTACTTGTTGTTTTTTATTTTGTTTTAAGGATCGCATTTGGCGCGAATAAATACTTTTTCTTTTATTCATATTTTTTGCTAACTTTAAATACCTCTTCTTTTTTGAAAAAAATATCAAAAAGTCTGTGAAGTAGAAATGTTATGTAACTCTACTACGGTCCTAGATGCTTCCTAGTCGAAAATGAGGATAGAACAAAGGGCAGACAGACGTTAGTCGCGTCGCAATCGGGGCAGAAGTGATCGCACAATTAACTACTTTAACGACATCACACCATGCGCTGACTGCCTTGCTCACTAAATCGTTTTATATTAATATTTTTTATGGAGTATGAACAATTCTGAGTTCCTAGTGTTGATCAAAGAATTAAAAAAAAGTTTTTAGAGCACAAAACGGAACAAATGAAATGCTGCATGTTTCAAAACGAAATCTTAAATCGAAATTAGCTTAATCAAAAAACATAGCAAAACTACATTTAATAACCTGCCCTGTCCAAGCAATTCTTTTAGATTCACATCGCTATTTGTAACTATACCTACTAAAGATACATGTAAGCGTTTCCTGATGACGAAATATTCTTTATATTCTCCACGACAGCCATGTAATTGAGTGTCATCGTAACAAATGATAGAATCACGACTGATCACGACACATAACTCCGTTCCGCCATCTTGTTTAAAAATTGGCGGGAAACACGCTTTAGCTTTTAATGTTGTGCGTGTTTACTTCATAATTTATTACTTTCTGCGTATCCAGAAGAGTATATAAATTATTCTTCTTGTCCCATAAAAGATTTTTCCATTTATACATTTAACGATTTTTGGTAAATTTATTTAGATTTTGATTTCTTTATGCTGCTGTAAAACTCTTTTTTCTCGTTTTAACAAAATTACCGTCACAAGTTGAGTTAAACCAGTCTTACTCTGCTAAAACCATAGACTCATAAATAACCACAATTGAAAAAAAACATAAAGCAAATAAATAATTAGCTAACACTACAAGATAATGAATCTTTGGACTATCTCTTTCAAGCCACGCTAATAACTTTAGACCGACTAGTGTCGACGCCATACCTACTTATTTGTTATACATTTTCAGAGAGAAATGTGTCCGATATTTTATAGTATTAAACGGTCCAACAGCGCATGTTTTTAAAGATTATTTAGACTCGTGTGGCGTAGGACTGTGTTTAATTAGGTATGGAAACGGCTTTCAATTACATCAAAGCATTTTCAGGTTATAAAATTTTAATAGACACAACATTGCCCCTAAATCTAAACCTTAACAATGGGCATGTTCATATCTAAATCATAGAACAAGAAAGAGGTAACACCTACAGTCACACGACTAACTTGTAACGTCAAGCTAGACAATAAGGTAGCTTAGTACAAAATTGGTAGGTTATGTTTTGGTAAATTAAGATCATATATCATCTTTTCATCCACAAGGCATTCGTAATATCAGACCTTTTTTCCAGACATTACGCATGATTAGTTGGCTCATTAAATACCGAGTGGTGTGAATGTCAGTCGAGTCTATCAACACTTACTAGCTGAGAGAAACAAGAGATAATATTCCTAAATACTAAGAGATGTATAATCTCATTCAGGAATAGATGTGTTTGTGGAACTAAGTAAAGTTACCTAAGTTGTTTTCAGAAACAGAAAGGAACGTTGTTTAACTCTGATGTAGAAAAATGACTGGAATATATCAAAATCAAGTTAAATCTAACTTAACTGTGGTTAATATAAGTAGCAGTTGCAGTAAACTAGATGTGATTCTTTTATAGTATTAAAGGCAACATGAGTGTAATCGAATTAAAAACTCTTACATTTCAACCTTTTTTTTCAGACCTAAATCTGTATCTAAATGGTAAACAATGACATTCAAACAGTAATGATGTACTTAACAACACACAAGGTCATATAAATCAGGATAAATACTCCACGTCCCAATAATTAAGTGTGACACTGGCAAAATTATACAGTTACAAATGTAAGGAAAGGTTTCAAATGTAACCAAACGTAGCCAAATGGCCCAAATTATGCCCCCGTCTTTATTCCCGTCGTTTGTCCTAGATTATGGAGGGTAGGGTTACCTCTTGCGAAAATAATCGTCAAATTGTTCCTTAGCAAAACTACTTTCACTTATTCTCGGCTAAAAAAACAATGCAAATCTTTCGATATTTGAAGTAAATAGTAATTTATTTAATCACCTTTAACAATATAGTGGCTTGATAAAAGTATAGGGGATCGGAATCGAAAACTAGGTATGAAAAGGAAATATCAATTTAGTCCACCAGATAGATAAAAAAAGAAAAAGAACTCGTATTTTTTCTTTTATTAAATCAATGAAAAATGACAAACTTAAAGCGCTTTAAGGTTCTGGAGTGAGGGCTTGTGACGTCACATGTGGGTAAAAATTGTACACACAATTGACGTCACGCACATTTTCATTCACAGTATCTACCTCAGCGTTTGCTTAATTAAAAAAAAAGAAAAAATACGTGTTAATATTTTTTTAATATCTATGAGTCGTGTAAATAAAAAAAAGTAGTCCGATCCCTTATTGGGGTGGTTTAATTTGCAAACTCGCAATCTAAAAGGCAGCCCAGCCACCAGTCCAACCCCTGTAGCTAATTAACATTTCTACAAGCTTTATCGATGATAGAATGACATAGCAATGACATTTTATTTCGATAAGTCACGTGAAATGTGTATTGAATGTTATTGACATTTGAGCGATTCGATCAGCATTAACGATTGCAGAAATGTCACTTGACTAGAGGGGTATTGCAACTTTTTCGAAGATATAATTTTAAACTTAGTTTTTCTAAGATACCGCTTACTAACGGTGAAGGCAAAGGTGGTGTTTAATGTCTCTGTAGTTTCTAAACCTCAGTAAGTAAACGTGGTGAGCAATACCTAATTGATCGTTCTCTTCTCATCATGATATAAGGCCATTCCTCTGCCATATTAAGTACAATTAACGGTTTGTATTATCGCTCGTCTTCTCAATTTTCATCTCATTTACAATTTCACAGCCCTACGTGAAACACTAATATTATAATGCTACATAAAACATATGGAGCTGTTCCATCATAAACATGAATTAATTACAATTATTATCTTTGTGGAATATTACTGCCATTGTTCTCTATTATATGGGTAATGGAATCTTGAAAAGCTTTTGAAATAGGCTTTTATTAAGTCTTGGCACTACTTGGCAGACGCATCTTTTAGAGTTTGTACTAAGTACTTGAAATTTTTTGTAGTAGTTTTTCTTCATACTTTTTGTTTGAATTCCCATATTCGTTAGTGATGGTGATAAAAGTATGTGGTCTTTAGCAAATCTAAAGTATCTTCTATGTAAGTTATAGTATTCTTATTATTTTAATTATTTGTTACGCATTAATGCAATTGCAAAAAAGAATATTTGTAATTAAATACAAATAATGGAAAGAAAATTTAAACCTCACGCAGGACTCAAACCTGTGACCACTGGCTTGACCAGTCGCTTTATAGTCTTCTGTTAATATTTATTAGTTCTGTTGTGTTTGCGTAGTTGCGCATGGTCTTCATCCTATCCCATTATTTTAATTTCTCGATACGAATCCTATTTCTATTTTGGTTATTGTAATTTTCATAGCTTAGTTATTATTTCCTTAATGTTTTCCTGCTAATATTACGATAGACTTTTCTCTTATTGCCTCAAAGGTACTGTTGGAAAACTTTGTTTACTTAATGTCATTTGTACAGATTCAATCAAGGACATTTTCCCCTTTTGTTTGTTTTTTTTTTCATAAAGTATTAAAATATAGTTGTTGTGGCGCTTTAAATGAAAAAGAGCAAACTTAACTCTTTTATCATTCTCAGTCTCTTAAGAACCGATTTCTCTCTAATTCTAGGAAACATAAAAACCATTTGCACGGACTTCGACGATCCACTTAGGTCAATTAAGTGTTTCAAGACAGTCGCCACATTGAACTTAAATACTTAATCCTTAAGTTATTAGTTCTGTTTAATTCCAGTGAGTAACCAGAATTAGTCCGAGTTGAGGCCATTAACTGCCTAATTAAGTCATTAGGGTGTCAGTGAACTACACCTGAATTTATTTGTTGTTGAACGGATGGACTAGGCTTAAATTGGTACATCGGAGCAGATTGTCTGTTCCCCTGGTAAAGTCAAGGGAGAACCTTTAGAATTTTAAGTCGGTAGGAGTCTGGAACTCCCTTCTGATCTTTTCAAGGTCTAATTAAGTTATGAGGATTCTTAAGGGCAGAACATATAGATGTAAATGAACGATCTTATTCAACAATCTGTTTGTCAAACTGTAGAGCATTTTTATACAAGACTGGCTTTGATCTCTACGCTTTCTTAATGATGATTAAATTAAATTCCTGAAAGAGTTTTTCTTATCCACTAGTTAGAATAGTATCATAGAATATACATTTTTGTGTAACTAGCTCTGAGGTACTGGGTTCGTTTCCCTGGACAATTTAAAAAACCAAATTTCTACATTTTCTCTGGTCTAGTGTCTGTGGCCTTCTGTTGCGTGTCTGTATTATCTCTAATTCCATAACACAAGTGCTTTAGCTACTTACTTTGGGTTCAGAGCATCTTACGTTATGTTGTCCACAATTGATTTATTTAATATAAGTAAGTGAGATAGTAAAATCTCGTAAGCATCCTCAATTTCTAATATCGGTCCAATTCCCGTCTTTAAATGAATCTTCGCATGAATTAGTTCTGCGTCTAATTGGACTTGCTAAACGATTGCTCCGTATTAGCATTTTATTTAATTTGGCGGACTTGTTTCGTAAAAACTTCCCTTTGTGTTCTTGAATAAAAAAAACAATTAACGGTTTTCAAGTGGTCAAAGAAATGCCTCGTGCTAATTACTTGGACGCCATTTTGTATGTTAATAAAATATTTGTTTGTCCTGTTTTATAACCCTGAAGCTTACTGTGACATTATTGTTGGTTTTTTATTTGCCTTTAATAATATCAACTACACTATTTATTAAAAAAAAAAAACCGGCCAAGTGCGAGTCAGACTCGCGCACCGAGGGTTCCGTACAAACCTGTAGGTATATAAGTAAAAGTTATGGTAACAATGTGGAAAGCTGACGGTACCTTGTCAATACATATATGAAAACATTATGTATGTTCGGAAAAATCTTCATCTCTTTAAGAAGAGAAGTGATAGACATAATTTTAATACTAGAAATAGGCACAATTTGGATCAATCTCGGTTTAGATTGGCTAAGGTACGAAATTCTTTTATGGGGAATTGTGTAAAATTTTATAATAAAATACCACTGCGGATTCTACAACTGAACGAGACAAAATTTAAAACATGCATAAAACGCACACTATGTAGACAAGAATATTATAAATTAGAGGATTATATCCTTGATAAAAAAGCTTGGCTTAATGCTGGTCCTGCTCCACAGTCACAGCCACTTGGGTCCACTAATTAGTTTTCTTTTATTTTATATTTGGAAGAGATGCTCTCCCTTTTATTTTTATAAACATGGTTTTTTTTTTTTTTTTTTTAAATCGTATTTTTTTTTTTTTGGAGTAAATGTTTAATCTTTTTATTTTTAACTTTTGAAAAGTTATAGTATTGTATAACTTCGAAGCATTTTTTATTTATTTTGTAAATATGAGTACCACGTGTAATATAATGTAACTGTTTTTGTTTTTTTTTTTGACATGAACGAGCATGGCAATTGAGAGTTTGTCATGCTCACTCAAATGTCTCGCTGATTATGTAATTTTTAATTCTTTAAATAATTCTGTCTGGACTAAATATTTTGCAGCTTCTCTCACTATTGCAGGACGAATACGCTCTTGACGACCGTGTTTGTAGCACATTTTTCGCTTCAAAAACGGATCAGGCGGGAGGACACGCCAGGGTGTCACCACTGTGCGGATCGCCCAGAGGACACGGTGGAGCATACGGTGGAGGTCTGCCCCGCTTGGGCGGAGCATCGCCGTGTCCTCGTGGAGGCGATCGGCGGCAGCGACCTCTCGTAGGGCCGGGCCCCTGGTTCAGACCATGGTGTGGAGCGAGAGGGAATGGGAAGCAAAATTCTCGTGTCGCGGTGTTTGTTTCCAAACTCCTCCGAAATGGCTGAACCAATTTGCATGAAATTTTGTGTGCATATCGGGTAGGTCTGAGAATCGGCCAAAATCTATTTTTTTATTTTTTTTTGTTAATCGCATAACAACGTTTGCTGGGTCAGCAAGTCTAATATATAAAATTCTCGTGTTGCGGTGTTTGTTTCCAAACTCCTCCGAAACGGCTGAACCGATTTGCATGAAATTTTGTGTGCATATCGGGTAGGTCTGAGAATCGGCCAACATCTGTTTTTTTTTTTTAATCGCTGAACAACGTTTGCTGGGTCAGCTAGTAAGTTTATGATTATTAAAAAAAATATACTATGTGATGTAACTAAAAATTTAAGATTTTCGGAATTTTTCCTATATGTGTACTTTATAACGTTGCTTCATGCCAAATTTCAAGATTCCAGGTCGTCTGGAAGTATCCTTTAGGTTTTGATTCCCTTGCGAGTAGTTGCGAGTTTCAAAATATGCGGCTTTAATTGCTGTATCTTTTGATTGCGTTGACGTAGAAGTTTGATTTTGTTACAGCTTAAAGATATTATAGACTTGAGTATTTGTTAAGAATTTCAATATAATACCACTACGCGTTCATGAGTAAAGGGGTAATAAGTTTAAAATTATTAAAAATATTTTTATTATATGATGTAACTAAAAATTTATGCTTTTCGCAATTTTTCCTTTATCTGTGTTATAAGACGTTGCTTCGTACCAAATTTCAAGATTCTGAGTTCACGGGAAGTACCCTGTAGGTTTTGATTCCCTTGCGAGTGTCGAAAATTTGCGGCATAAACGGGAGTATCTTTTGATCGCGTTGACTTAGAAGTTTGATTTTTTCCCAGCTCCAAGAGACCATAGACTTGAGTATTTGATATGAATTTCAGCTTGATACCTCCACGCGTTCCTGAGAAAAAAGGTCTTGACAGACAGACAGACAGACAGACAGACGGACAACAAAGTGATCCTATAAGGGTTCCGTTTTTACCTTTTGAGGTACGGAACCCTAAAAATAATCTTAATAATGTTTTACCTACTTTAACATCCTACAAATTTAATTACTCTTATTAGCGCGTCGATATAATATTGCAGTTTTTCGACCCATGCGACAAAAGTGGTGCCTGTGCAGCTGCTTTTTTTTCTGTATCAATCAATGGCATTATAGCCAGATTTCCGGAACGGTACCTACTCAACCACGCGGACAGCTAGGCAGAGCCTGTCTAATGGCAACCAGGCCACTGCTAAACATACTTATATAATCCTAAATACATACATATTATAGATAAATTGCGCTTAGAGGCAACAATTGATCATGCGAATCACACAAAGATTTATCCTGGGTGGGAATCGAAACCAAAACCTCCGATTTAGCAGTCATGGTCCCTAACCACTTGACCAACAGGCCAGTCGAGTAATTGCTTAAGCGACTTCAGAATTTAAGAGAGTTTAAGATATCCCCAATGTTTTTAATCATTTTTTTATAGATCAGAAAGAACAATTCTTAACAAACCTATCCCTCATTGCCATTTGACACCTCACAGACGAAACTACGACCACTCAAAGTATTTCTCAACAGTTATCCCTAAAACACAAGCAAACCTTGCTTTTGGAAAACCTACCTTACTATCTTAGAATAAAGTCTTACAAGAAATCAAACAGCATTTCGTTATAATCCCATTTATTGTTTCTACATAAAGTATCAGTGTCGGTGTAATGGAAGGGAAATGAAACATATGTTGTATCTTTTAGTAGAATGTATAATACTTGTCTGAAAGTCTGCTTCGAACAATGAAATAGAAAAGTAATCGTCTGTAACTTGATCATAGATTTTGGTTTTGATGACTGATTTAATGGATAGGAGAAATCCTTTGTCTTCTCTGATAAAGATTTTATTAGAGTGAACAAGTTAATCTTAGGAGGTATTCGGACTAGCAAAGATTTACAGGTATTTTGCTTTATTAGTAGGATTTGAATTTAAACTTACTGATTAGGCGCTTGAATTACGCTTAAAAATAGCTTCTTAATTCCATGGTTTTACGGAAAAGTTTTGTTAACTTAAAAGTATTCTAGTTAACTTAAAAAATATGAAACATCAAACGAGATTTGATGGACTGTAATCAGAACTTTCAAGTAGACCTTAGTTTTAAAAAAAATAGCAAATCCCGCAAAATGGAGAAAAACTTTCTCCATAATTATGTAAGAAGAATCACATAATATGAAGAAAACACTGAAGTATTTTGGATTTGACATTATACCTAATAAGTGCTACCGTTCTTGCACTCACCAGTTGGCACTACTGGCACGTCAGGTGCCAAAGCCCACCACCACCAAAACACCACGAACACGACATCACGTGCGACTAGCGCCTCTGGCGGCGAAATTGATAACTGTAGCCCTCATTCAGGCTCTCCTTAATTTTTTTTTCTTAGGGCTTCCAGGAGTGGTGTCTAAACTTACCTATATTTGTAGGACATACTTCCGGACATACTTCCGGTGTCGTGCTGAGAACGCGCTAGCGATCCCACGACTCCAGCCAAGACAGAAAAAGGGGACTGGGGTGTTTTTAGTCGGTAAAAGTCTAACATATCCCTACGCCGTGCTCTCAGCGTGGGTTACAGGTATTAGCGTTCCAACCCGAATATACATATATATACATATATATATATATCTCTGTCTTATACATAGCTTCAGCCAAAAAATGAAATTCGTCAAAATCGTAGAAGTTTCTTATACAAAACACACAGCCTTTCTATTTCAAGTTATTACGCAGAGACACGACAATTTCGATTGATAGTTTTACGGCTTCACATCGAATTATCACACACAAATCGATATTTAATTTACACCGTTGCCTCGCGGATGGAAGAATATCAGAATATCGTAAATACGTATAGCACAACTATAAATAACATCACCTGTTACATATCAAAGTGAGATATAAATCTCACAGGAGTGCTACACTCAAAATAGAATCAGTTACAAAAAGCTTTTTGACAGATTCCCATATCAATTACACCTTTTCAAAACGTTGGGGTCGTTCACCTTATATTTTTTATTTATTTTCAGCTATTCTCTTCATTATAACTATCTTATTATATATCTGTCATATGCTACACAAGGGATGCCTAAAGTTTAAAAATACCGCCGAGTCCGGCCCAAAAAGAAGTGTTGGGAACGAGGGTTGGTATGTCGTGGTGCAGGACAGGAATTAATATACGCAAAGTCCTGAGAAACCCTATTCCCAGGACTAATGAGAGCATAAACTACGAAAAAAGAAATATAATTTTTGTCCTGCCTTTTTCTAACTTGTGTTGTCTAAAATCGACTAGCTAGAGCGACTGCTTGTCTGACCTACATCACTCTTTTACTTAACAGTAGATATAGTATCAACGCTTGGTAAGGCACATTGTCAGCGTAGTAGTATTACAGGACTAAAAAAAAAGAGAGATGACTCTGTCATAGTTAAGAAGGTTGAATTGAATTGACTCTGTAAACATATTTTGTCAATTTGTCACCAGTCAGTCAGTGGCTACTGGATGATTTTCAATTGTAACAGTAGCCAGTGCGAAATTGTTATTCATTTAGCAAGCACACAATCAACACATACTACAAAAATATACTGTGAATGTTTAGATTTAAGTTAGTTCCTTCCATTGACAGTTTTTTTAAACATTCTGTATTACGTGTCCGCTAAGCTAATAATTTTGCATTGACATTATATTGGAATAGCTGTCCCCCGCGACTTTGTTCGCGTGTTTTAGTTCCAACGGTTTTTCATTTTTGCAACATTTTTCATTTATGCTCCGCTCCTATTGGTCGTAGCGTGATGTTATATAGCCTATAGCCTTCCTCAATAAACGGACTGTCTAATACAAAAAGAATTTTTCAATTCGAACTAGTAGTTCCTGAGATTAGCGCGTTCAAACAAACAAACTCTTCAGCTTTATAATATTAAGTATAGATTAATTGAAGAGTAAGGGCTCAGAAAACAGTCTTGGCAAGTGTAGCCGTGGCTTTGTGATCGAGTGATCCGTACGGATTTTCAAATTCTTACGTCTTTACAGTACAGTCGCTCGCAGAAAATGCTCTTAATAAAAAATTGGTTAAACCATTTCTTTCCTTAAGTATATCAAGCTGAATCACATTTACTTTGCGTACGTTTTAATGTGATTGTCTCAGCGGGGGTTACACAATGGACCAGCAGCGCGCATTAAGCATACTCTTATTTCTACCGCGGTTGGTTACACTCGAGACAAAAGAATGGATGTCGTTGCTACGTGATCTTCACAAAGGAATCGCAAACGCATGCTAGTAATGTGTTTGTTTTATAGCAATTTATTTTCTCATAAACGACATTAAAGAGGTTAAGAATAAATAGGATGCAATTTAGATAGAATCTGTCTTTAAAAACTGTAGGTACACTAGTTCTTTTTACAAACTCTTATATAGTTATCGACTTAAACCTTGTTTTTGATGAGCATATCTGAAAAAAACTAATTGTAACTTTGAAGCGTCTAGTTATACCGACCGTACAACCGTAGGCCAAGTTATCTATTAAGTACTTAATAAACGTTTGTCTGGGATTAATAAGACACCGGTTGTTTCGCAAACATTCAATTTACAAACAAAAACTAATCTCAAAACTGGAACAAATGAAAGCCGCATAATTATTTGTCTCAATTGGGGATGGAACCCGCAAAATGGCGCACTGCCCACCATCATCCCGAGCATCACCTGTCAAACATCTACCACTTAGAGTAGATATCCTATAAATCTAGGTTTGGAGCATAATTATCATTTTCTTTACTCGTGAGTCAAAGAATGAAATAATAAAATAATAAACAACAATTGTATACCTTAGATATGGCGTGTTCTTTTGGAGTATCTTGCGACGACGTTTGTTCCAAAACAAAACACGCGTGACGCAGTACGAAGTGATCCTATTGTCTATATTAAATTCAGAAACTTCTCATTTTGTATGACGAAAGCCTAATGAAGTTAATTACTTCAGAATTTCTGACTCCCTTTTAGACGGATATAGAACCGGTGTTGGGTAATTTATCCGTAATGGGAACTTGTATTAAAAAATATATCTTGAATAAGCTACGTGACAAGTATTAAGGCGTCATGAGAGCCCATTCTTAAAAAGACCTAGTTTAGGTCAGATATTGAATGTGTACTAAAACAAATCCAAAAAATCCCAAAAAAAATCACTTTTGAGTAACATTATGCATTTTCTTGAATTGCCCAATAAGAGTGTGCACAAAGCATGTACGTGTAGGTATGCACAGTTGGATATAGGTAATTGAATCCGGTAAGACTGGAAGCCGACCCCAACGTAGCTTGGGAAAAGGCTAGGAAGAAGGAATTTTCTCTATCCCATAAATTACATTTTAAGCTTCGCTCCATACTTACAAATTTCTTCTTTCAAACATGCTGCTTACACGTTCTTTTTCTTAATTTTATAACATTTTTTTATAATTAAAATAAAAACAAACTTTCGGAAAAAAAAAACAATTTATTATCATTAAAGTCGCCATTGAGTTTAATTAGCGCGTCGGGGGACCTGAGGTGTCATAATGAATGTGGAAGACCCTGTAAGCGCAATACTCCATGAGTGCTAGAGCTAGAGGGTAGAACATCTTCTCGCTGGTCTGCGGCGAGACGAAGTAAGCCAGGACCCCAGCAGCCGCAGTGTACCAGCCCCATTCCCTGTTATTCTGGATAGAGTAATGGCAGAGGGAGATGATGTTGCAAGCAATCATCAGGTTTCCGAGAGGCACGTTATCTTTGCCGGCGAGGGCTAGAGCGAAGGGAATAGCTCCGGAGACGAGGTGGATGGTCGCGATGGCCTGGTCGTTCCGGTAGAGGTCGGCCATCAGACAAGGCAGTGCGAGGTACCGCGATGCTCGCAGGCTTATCAAGTAGATTTCCTTTAGATCGTTGTCGAGAATTCCGCCTGAAATCGAGAAAATTGATGACGTCAGATTTACGGTAATGTGTAAACGCTTATATTTTGATGTTTATGTGTATTCAAAGACAGGTTTGGAAGAGTACAAATATATCACGATATAACATGTTACCTTTTTTCACAGTTCGCTCTTCTGTAAGAACTGAAGAGCGAATTGTGAAATCTGTTTATAGCTATGTATTTTAGTTCAGATGGAAGCGGTTTGTGCCAGCTCCCTTTACCCACAAAATCTAAAATTGGATCTTAATTTTGGTGTAGGCGTCTCTCGAACAGCCTGTCTGATGATGCTGCTGGAATTGTGCTTTTCTTTCTATGATGAGACTCTGATGATGATGATTTATATCATGAAACTAACAATTTACCTGCTATATTATGTAAGCGGCTTGGTTATAAGTTTGATAAATATTTAATGAATTAGGGACGAATATATATGAGCTACTGGTAACACACTACGTACCCTAACTACTTTTTAACATGAACATAAAAGTTGAAGTGAACCAAAATACCAACTTTGGTAATGTAGGAATCCCATTACTCCATGTATGAAGAAATTCGCATGCATTCCAGGGTGCGTGAAGCTCTTCCCTTGCATGCGGCTAATCCCCCTCCCGGCCACGCAACACAAAACGATGTGCGCCAAAGACGCGTGAAGGCTATCATTTTCACGTGCCATAGCATTTATAAAATGATGTTAATAACCGAATATTGTAAGGTACATCAAAAAATTATAAAATTGTACACCGCCTGACATTGTTTTGTGCAAAGAAAAAAGTTGTCAACTGTCATTCGAACTTCTTGGTAAACTTCAAAATATTAAAACAATTTGCATTTAAGGCATCAAACAAGATTTTTCTAATGAGGTTTATTCTAAAACTACTGGGACTCATATAAAAAACAGTATGGTATAGTTACAAAGTTCCTAACAGTCAATCATTTAGATACTAAATTACGAATACTAATAGGTAGGTGGTTGTTGGTTGTTTGTTATAATTATGAAGAGAAATTAATCAAGGAATTAAAACTACTTTTTGAGAAACCTAATCCACAGTCCCACGAGCAGACTGGCAGTCAGTAATCTTTATTCTTAATTTAATGGTGTCTTCACATCATCATAAATAGGTACTGATTATTGTAATCTTTTACATAACATACCTACATAGGTACTCGTATGATTCCTAGGAAGTTACGCTTTTTAATTCAATATGGTATGTTGGATTGATTCATTCAATCATAGTGGGTAACTACAATATTACAAAATCCTAATAATAATTTACCTACTATGTACAAAACGCAGGAACACATCACAAAATGTTGTTTATTATTTGAACTAGATGGCGTTAAACACGTTAACTCCAACAAAACCGTGAATAAAACCTATTAGTTATTACTTATGTTACTTTAACACTTCTAACATAATTTTATAAAGATTTATTTACTGTATTTTCGTGATATGCGTACATCTAATAGTTAAAAGATTAATGAAAATTTTTAACCATAGACGAACTATTGGCTGTATGACATGATGTCAAAGCCTTAATGTATCGACCAAAGGGAAGAAAAATTAAAAAGTTATCATCAAGCTGCCATTTTGCTGTATTTGAGTTCAACAGCGTTCGTTTTTATGGAAATAATTACTTGACTCTCATAGAACAAACCTAAAACGTATTAAGTTCGTAAAATTTGAAATCAAAGCAGCGTATTAAAGATAAAGATGGCAGCGAGCGACTCCGGGACGGATGAGTCACTTTATCCTATTGCGGTGCTCATAGACGAGTTGAAAAACGAGGATGTGCAGCTCCGTTTGAATTCTATCAAGAAGCTTTCTACCATCGCGTTGGCCCTAGGTGTGGAAAGAACTCGATCAGAGCTGATTCCTTTCCTGACGGAGACTATTTACGACGAAGATGAGGTGCTTCTCGCCCTTGCCGAACAACTTGGTAAGTACAACGCAATGCAGTAAATTTATTATCGAATTAGACGTTTTTAGTGTAACCTTATATTGTTCACACCTCATATTTGTTTACTTAGTAATAAGTGTACATAGATAAATACGTATACATGCTTGGATTGGTTAAACCTTGTAATAAGAACATGCAAGATTTCCTTGTTATCCTATGACAAACTGGAATATGTAAACATTTTAAATACAAGTACATGATACACTGATTATCAGTATTTATATATACTAGTGTAATTGGTATGTGTAAAATATCATACAATAATACACAATATTGATTGTTTATCTATAACACTCATGATTGAGTATCAAATAGAAAACAATGCCTATTTAGCCATTTTTCCAGTAATCTTGGAAATACTACATTTCCTTTACATTTAACCAGATATTATCAGATATATCTTTAGTCCTATTTAATAAGTCCAATTATTTCATTTTAAGCAAATTTTTTAATTTAGGTATGCAATTTTTCCTTGTCATCCTCCTTTTTCATTGTCGTCCATTATTAAGCCAGGTCTGCTGCGTCAGTATATTATTGTTATTAAACATAAATTAGGGGCCTAAGTGTTTTGTTAACATGCTAAGCAACCCTCTTAATTTAGATTTTCTAAAAATGTTTTATGAAAAAGCTGGTGCTGCAGACAGGGCTTTAAAGTTACTCTCTGTTTAACATTCCTACAACCTCTACCGCCTTATTTTCTATGTAAATGTATGTGTTCTGTGTATGATTAATATTACAAAATAAATTATTGTTAAAATACCCTCTAAGAATATTTTATTTGAAAAAAAAATGTTTCACATCAATATGGAGTTTGTTTTAAGCTGGCTGTAAAATTAGATTGAAAGTTGTAATAGCAGAGTAGTCCCAAATATATTAAACTAGCAGGCCCAACAGTTGTAGTCCTGTAAATTTTAGAAATTCCTGCTGATATTTCGCAAAGTTTCATTCTAAACCTTTCCCTAACAATTGCAAAGACAACAAAGAAAAATGATCCATGTTGGTTAATAATTTCTTATGTGATGCTCCATCATACATGTGGCAATTGATTTTTATTGATAAACATGGACAAATAAATTGAATAAGGCAAATATATAAATAAGATTTTTTATTGATAAATGGCTAATAATAGTTAATCTAATTATCTAGTGCCTCTTAATTATGAAGGTTGGTAAATTCCTACTTGTCTACAACTAAAAATACTAAACTTATTACTTTACAGGTAACTTCATCAACCTTGTGGGTGGCGGTGAATATGCCCACTGCCTCCTCCCACCCCTGGACACACTGGCCACAGTAGAAGAGACAGTAGTGCGAGACAAGGCTGTCGCTTCTCTCCGTGCTGTAGCTGCTCACCACACCCCACAAGCTTTGGAACAGCACTTCGTGCCACTCGTCCAGCGTCTTGCTGGTGGTGACTGGTTCACTTCCCGTGCTTCTGCTTGTGGTTTGTTTAGGTAAGAGAGTTCTTTTTATAATTGAAATAAAGATGAATAAAGGAAAGAGATGAAAAGAATGTCAGCATTACATATTTCTTTAAAAATGGAGAAAGAGACAATATCTTTACTTTATAAGTAAACCTTGTAAGTAAAAGTGAAATTTTAAATGGCAGTTTGTATTTTTGTGTTACATACTGACAATGCTAAGTTTTAAAATATTTTGCAATGACAAAGGAAATTTATGAAACAGCCTTGAATATAGATACACTGTTCAGCAATATTTTATAGTAACCATGTGCACATTAAATTAGTATTGTTATTAATGTTATAGTATTGTAATATTTATTTTTTTCTGTAATTTTTTTAGTCTTGTTTGTTCAATATATTTTTTTTGTAAAATTGCATTCTATATTCTAGTTATACTCAACAAGATTTTGAAATTTCGCGCAAAATAACCGACCGAAAATAATATAAACAACAGAGATAAGAAATGCCAATATAATCATCGTGTTAATTTCCGATGTTTTAGCACATTTAAACAGTCTTAACTCTTACCATCTTCTAATAAAGAAGTTATGATTTTGAGACAGAGTGTGGAAATTTCCAAAAAAAGGACCTAGTTTTACTTACTAGATTGTGAACATCTGTTTGGGGTGTCAATTTAATTTTGTTTAAAATTTTCTAATTGTTCTTAGGGATTAAATTACATTGCATTAACAATGAATATGAAAACAAAGAAATTCCAACCAGTTTCTGATAACTAATAAGTACAAACCTTCCAGCGTCTGCTACCCTCGCGTCTCAGCGCCAGTCAAGGCAGAGCTCCGACAGCATTTCCGGTCTCTCTGCCAGGATGACACTCCTATGGTGCGCCGCGCGGCTGCCTACAAACTCGGAGAGTTCGCCCGCGTCGTGGAAGTCGAGTACGTGAAGAGTGATCTGATACCGATGTTCGTGACGTTGGCTGAGGTATGTTTATTGTGCTTTGAGTTCGACACGTTGTTTAGGCTAGCTTCCAGTTTCAATAGGGGAGCAGATTGGGTATGAAAAGGAAATATCTATTTGGACCACCAGATAGGTAAAAAAAGAAAAACAATATATAATGTGACGTGTAAGTAAAAAAAATATTGTCCGATTCCCTAGTGCAGAGAGAGCTAGTAGTGTTCAATAAGTATTGTCTAATTTGTCTAACTCCCGAATACTGAAATGCAAATTAACTTATTAAGACATTCTTAAGTCTTATCTTTCGCTAATTTACACCTTAAAATGACAGAACTGATAGACGTTTGAGTATTTGGCCTTAATAGTCTTTTATTTTCTCTCTACTACATAAACGACGCCCCCTCCAGTAATGTAGTTGCTGGCTTTTATTATTATCGATTAATACATATCCATTATAGCCAAGACTTGGACACTGACAGAACCAAGACCTTTGTGATTTTTATGTTTCTGTTTCTGTGATCCGAGCAGTTTACCTTAATGTTTTTATTTTTAATAACCGTAAAATTTATAAAAATTGTACCTAACTTCATCAATTTAAACAACAAGCTTGCAATATCTGGGTAACATCTAAAACTATTTGTTTCTTTTCAATAATGTTACCAGGATGACCAAGACTCAGTCCGCCTGCTGGCGGCGGAGGCCTGCGCTGCGGTGGCGGCCCTACTCCCGCCCGAGGACATGGAGCAGCTGGTGATGCCCACCGTCAGGGTGTTGGCTGGAGACACTTCCTGGAGGGTGCGCTACATGGTCGCTGACAAGTAAGACGAACTTTTGTTTATTGTTAAATTTTTATTTTGAGTCTTGATGAAAAATGTATCCTGAATATAACAGTAGCCTCAGATGAGTTAATAAATATCACGTTTCCAGGTTTGTAGAGCTACAGCAAGCTGTGGGGCCTGAACTAGCTCGCTCAGACCTTGCCCAGATCTTCCAGGCTCTACTTAAGGATACCGAAGCCGAAGTCCGCGCCGCTGCGGCTGGAAAGGTATGTGTTTCAGTCAAGTACACTTATTACAAACACATTTGTTATGTAAACAAATTACAGAAATGATGTCATATATAAAAAAAATATCTTATGAATATTAGTATTAAAAAGTGTTCGTTCTAAACACTAACTATAATCAATTCTCAATCAGGTGAAAGACTTCTGCATGAACTTGGACAAGGCACACCAGGAACACATCATCATGACGATGATCCTGCCACAAATCAAGGACTTGGTCTGCGACGCGAACCAGCACGTAAAGTCCGCTCTAGCTTCGGTCATCATGGGTCTTAGCCCCATCGTCGGCCGTCAGAACACTATTGAACACCTGCTGCCTTTATTCCTGACCCAGCTTAAAGATGAGTGCCCCGAAGTCAGGCTCAACATTATATCCAACCTCGAGTGTGTGAACGAAGTTATAGGCATCCAACAGTTAGTGCAGTCCCTCCTCCCAGCCATCGTGGAGCTGGCTGAAGACACGAAGTGGCGCGTGCGCCTCGCCATCATCGAACACATGCCGCTACTCGCCGGACAACTCGGACAAGAGTTCTTCGACGAGAAGCTCACCGGTCTCTGCATGTCCTGGCTCATCGACCACGTGTACGCGATCCGCGAAGCCGCCACACTCAACCTCAAGAAACTAGTAGAACAATACGGATCTCAGTGGGCCGAAACCAACGTAATCCCCAAAGTACTGGCCATGTCGCGCGAACAAAACTACCTGCACAGGATGACCTACCTGTTCTGCATCAACGTGCTGTCCGAAGTCTGCGGCAAGGACATCACCACCAGAGTACTCCTGCCCACAGTCCTATCCATGGCCGACGATAATGTTGCCAACGTGAGGTTCAACGTTGCCAAGACCTTACAAAAGATGGCGCCTTTCTTGGACCCGGCCGTCATCCAGCCACAAGTCAAACCAGTGCTGGAGAAACTGAACGTAGACCCCGATGTGGACGTCAAGTACTTCGCCTCCGAAGCCATCGCCGGGATCGCGGGATAATTTAATCATAAGCCATATAAAAAAATGCATATTTGACAGCAAAATTACTAATGCAGATATAGCTGGCATTTTAGAGCTTGCCGGAAAATGCATTTTTATAACCTTAATCACATAAATGTTAGTAATAAATACACAGAACGATCCCATGTATAGGTTTAAGAGCTGGAGTATTTTATAAACTAGTATTTATTACTGGAATAACGCCTTGAGATTCGTGGAACGACGGGAAAATTTTCGTACCTATTTGTAGAGAAATAATATCTTCATTCCAATCAACATCTAAACTGAACAAATTTGTCTACATGACTACGCGGAGCATGTACATAGTGTCAGATACAATTTAAATAAAATTAATAAACTACATTATTCTTGTTTTATTAATGTCACATTTTACCAGCAGTACTTAACATGGTAACGCTGGGGCCTGACCTAAACCATATGAAAAGGAAGAAGTGTGACAGCCACTGAAGGAGAAACAGTGAAATAGGATCCCAATCAAGGCAATGGCAACAGACAACTGAGAAATAATATGTTTACAGCTAATCTTAATATGCAAAAGCATAATTTCGTCTTTGTTTCTCGTGGTCAACTGTTGAATCTGGTCAAAAGATTTGAGTAGGTAGGTATACAATTTGATTGAAGATCTAATAACTTTCATATTTTATATAATTATATAGATAATTTCTTTCATTTTTTTGTCAATGTTGCAAACTAAACTGGCGCATCTGCTTCATTAATGGTGCAGTATGTCAGGTGAGCTGTGGTCATGCCGAATAGGATCGCAAATAGTGCCTCTCGATGTCGAAGCATCTGCAACGAAGCTGACATGATTGGCAACTCGTCTTCCTGCCTTGCCTTTTTCCCAAGCTATGTTGGTGTCGACTTGAGTGTCTGCTATACCATAGTAAAAATATATTCTAAAATAACGTAAACTATACTGTTTCCCGCGGCTCTGCCCGCGTAGATGTCGGTTATCGCGGCACACACAACAATAGCCTATGTCCTTTCTTAGGCTCTAGACTATCTGTGAACCAAATTTCATTTAAATCGGTCACAGGCAATTACTTTCGCATTTAAAATATTAATAAGGATTTTTCAATTTAGTTGCGTAGTTACGAGCGGAAAAAGGGAACGGTCATGCACCGCGTATACAAAATAAAACAAAAATTTAACTTTCTATAGTTTAATTTCCATTGAAAACAACAGTATCCTAATTCACTTGTTATCGCTGAATACAGAATCTAGCTCCGCAGTGAACAAGAAAACTCAATTTGGAATGTAACACGTTGTTACTGGGCTATTGTTATATTTACATAAATATCTGTCACACCACAAGTTCAAGCGATATCACATAATAAATAGTAACATTATCTTGATTTACAACAGATTTTGATTATTACACATAATTTGAACACATGTCAACAATTTGTGCACACAAAATAACTTCTTTTAGTTTTAAATATATCTTTTTACTGTGTTTGAAGCACCAAAAATAAAGAAAAGCAATGGCATCTATTCAAAAATATAATAATTTAACCGCTGAGTACATTCTAGAATACATGTTGAAAAATATATACACAAGACGGTCTCGTTCCAGCATTATGATGGCTGTAACACGACTTAAACGCATTTTATATAATTTTGCACATGATCATAATACATGTATGTAATACACATTATAATAAACTATTAACAACTTACTATTAAACAGTATTTTATCTTACAAGAATATCATGGTCGGAGCTCTAACTTGCGAGGGCACAAAGTAATATAATAACTGTCATAGACTATATACGACTGTAAGTCGTCGTGAGGGCGTGTATTGTGACGTCAGAGTCCACGCCGTGTGCCTCGTTGTGTGGAAGTTAGTCTGCCGGCCACGGTAGTGCGGCGTGGGGCGCTTAGTGGCGGGAGTCGCGCGGGTAGTACTCTGCGAGGATAGAGGCCGGGATACGCTTGAGCATCTCCTTGGGGAAGATACGCAGCAGCTGCCAGCCGATGTCCAGGGACTCGAACACTGTGCGGTTCTCGTAGTTACCCTGGGGAAAAACACCATTCGTTAATAATCATCTCATCATCATCAGACTCGATACCCTCAAAATTTGTTTATGTGGTATCAATCTGCAAACAATGCTATGTTCTCGTCCATCCTTTCTTCCGTGCTTAATCCCAACATGGCAGATGATTTAAATAATGATCTCGTAGCAGAATTCTGAGCAAACATAATTTAGTTAGATTGCCTCAAGAAAGAGAAGGCTGCACTGACATTAACAACGTCAACTAAATTAAAGTGTAAAGAAAAGCTTCTTCTTTTTTTTACAGATAAGAAAAACTTTCTTTAACACCTATAGAAATACTTATTAACTCAAGTCTCCATGGATAGATCATGACTTCTATGACTAAAGCACTTGTCATCTTGTTTGTCCACATATCACTGTTTGATTGTAATGAAGGTCTTCTTACCTGAGAGATGAAGTTCTTCTCAAACTTGGTGAGGAACTCGAGGTAGAGCAGATCGTCGGGCGTGAGCGCCTCCTCTCCCACGACGGCCTTCATCGCCTGCACGTCCTTACCGATGGCGTAGCAAGCGTACTGGAAACATACAATGCATATATAGTTTCTATATTCTGTGTATTAAGAAACTATGGGTCCATGAGACAATATACCTACAATCACTTAAAAAATAACAATCTTTTGTCACAAATATGTGCAAAAATCACTAAACAATTCTGTGGTCTTTGGCTGATTTTGAAACTTTTTTTTTTTTTTCATTTCCATATTCATGGAGCTAAGTGCTAAGTGCTAAGAGTTCAAGACCTTAATATTTTTTTTTATTTTGTATCCTACGTATTAGATACTCACCAGCTGGTTAGAGACATCAGAGTGGTCCTTGCGGGTCATGCCCTCGCCGATGGCGGACTTCATCAGACGCGACAGGGAAGGCAGCACGTTGACTGGCGGGTAGATCTGTCTGTTGTGTAGCTGACGATCTACGTAGATCTGAAACAATACATTCGTTAATATGCGATATGTTCTCTTCCAAATGTTACTGTAACATGTAAAACCTTTTTGCAGTTTAATTTTAATTTGAAAATAGGACCACAATTTATAAGAAAGGAAACGGTAAACTATATAGAATTATAGAATATACTTTATTTTCTATGCACATTAAACTACAATAGATTGATAAATAAATAATTATTACATAGGTAGAAATAATAATATCCCTTGGGGCTGGTTACTTCAACATACATTGAAATATAAGTTAACGTTAAATACGGCTGATTGTATGCGAATTCTATAGATTTAACGTTGACGTAAGGACTTACTATGACAGACGATGTGTAACAACCAACCCTAGTGTTACCTAAAATTACAGTTGTCATATTTTACACAATCTGCTGACAAATAGCAAGTCATTAAAAATATTCTAATTTCTTGTGTCAGTACTTATGTCTCTTACCTGTCCCTCAGTAATATAACCCGTCAAATCGGGAATGGGATGGGTGATGTCGTCGTTGGGCATAGTAAGAATGGGGATCTGAGTGATGGAGCCGTTCCTGCCCTCAACACGTCCAGCGCGCTCGTAGATGGTGGCCAAATCCGTGTACATGTAACCTAGGGAGAGACACACATATTAATGTGGATTATACTATTTTCGTCAACATCGTCTAAGGACTTCATTGTTTGTTTTTTATTTATTTATATAGGTAAGTTTAATCCACATGTACCAAACGGCGACCGGTCACCGCGCATGACGTCACAGCCAAATATCAGTCAAAACTCCACTTGATTTGAACCCTTTTTATGTTTAGAGTCTACTTATTTATGAAGAAGTTCGATAATATACGATCTTTAACCTGTAGTTCAATAAGGTACAACTCAGAATCAATTGGTTTAGCTACATTTCTACAATTTGTTGTTACAACAAAGTTAGTCGATGTTTTTACTTATTAAAAACTTGTCAAACTTGACAAATTTACAGCACTTTTAATGATAGTGACGTCACGCATAGTGTCCATTCATTATATCTTCGTATATTTTTTGTTTACAAGACAAAATTAAAAAATACGTATCTAATATTTTTTCATATCTGAAAGTCAAACATTAAAAAAAATTACAATATCCCTATTATTCAGTATAATACTACACTACTACTTGTTTCCACACTTAGCGTCTTGATTTGGGCGTTGTGTGTTATGTAATTCTTATATCCTGTTCTATTCATGTTATACAAGGGTTTCATAGTATGTTACCTGGGAAACCACGACGTCCGGGCACCTCCTCACGGGCGGCGGACACCTCACGCAGAGCCTCGGCGTACGAGGACATGTCGGTCAGGATGACCAACACGTGTTTCTGTTACAACACAACATACTTATTTAAACTTCACAATATTGTCTAACATCTTTGTTAAAATGACTGACCATGATAACTAACCTACTGGCTAAGAATCCCAGAAAAGTAAGGAATTGAACTGATGAATTAACTAAGGACTGCGGCTGGCTGTGTCAATAATATTGCATACAAACATAAATTGCCAGGCTCCTTATTTTGAAGTTGCTTAAAAAGAAGTTGAAGCATCTGTGTCTATTTTATTAAAAAAAAAAGTGGTAGAAAGTGGTAGAAAATGCTTTATACATGTACAAGTAACTCACCTCACACTGGTAGGCCAAGAACTCGGCAGCGGTAAGAGCCAAACGCGGCGTAATAATTCTCTCGATAGTAGGATCGTTGGCCAGGTTCAAGAACAGGCACACGTTCTCCATGGAACCGTTCTCCTCGAAGTCCTGCTTGAAGAACCGAGCGGTTTCCATGTTCACACCCATAGCCGCGAACACGATGGCGAAGTTGTCCTCGTGGTCGTCGAGGACTGATTTGCCGGGGATCTGGTAAAAATGTGATTTTAAGTGTGTTGGAGGAGTTTATATATGATATAAGATAAAATGTGGTGTTATATATCCATACCTTGACAAGACCGGCCTGTCTACAGATCTGGGCGGCGATTTCGTTGTGGGGCAGACCAGCAGCCGAGAAGATGGGGATCTTCTGGCCACGGGCAATGGAGTTCATCACGTCAATGGCAGAGATACCTGGATAACATTAGTTATTTAGATCGGATGAAGTGTTGTGGGTATTACACAGCCTTATGTAAAGTTTATATATCTGTGGAACAGGACATTCTGATACTTGAGAATAAGGGACTTACCAGTCTGGATCATTTCCTCAGGGTAGATACGGGACCACGGGTTGATGGGCTGTCCCTGGATGTCCAAGAAGTCCTCAGCCAAGATCGGGGGACCCTTGTCGATGGGCTTACCGGAGCCGTTGAATACACGACCTACAAACAATCATTAATGTAAAATAATAACTTCTAATGCCTTAGTGTAAGGATGTAATGGGGGTTAACGCAAGTTAGAAAACCTATAGGGTTGCTAGTTTTCAGTCAAGCCACGAATGACAGACAAGCTACTGGCTAGTGATTGGTAGCAGTTCACATATAGATTTCACTCGACACTAGTGATCCGAGCGGATTTTAGTTGGACTCGCGGTAACCTCCTCACGGCTTCATATTCGACATCTGCATTCATTTTTTGATAAACCAAATTACACTAACACTGTCTCACTAGTAATCTCCAGATGAAATTTTGAATTCTACGGCCAATCTTAAGGAGATCAATCATTTACGCAGGATATATTGTGCATAAGTGTGTATGCAACCACATGTGCACTCTATTCTTTACACTCGCATAGTCCGATAGGACGGCAGACCGACACGACTGAAGAGATCAGGCGCAGGACCAACGGCTTTACGTCATACTATTGAGGTAGGAAGTAGTAAGGTATAACTTACCCAACATGTCTTCGGATACTGGAGTACGCAGGATATCGCCGGTGAACTCACACAGAGTGTTTTTGGCGTCGATACCTGATGTACCTTCGAAGACCTGGACAACGGCCTTAGAGCCGCTGACCTCCAGCACCTGGACGACGAAACAATTCGTAAGGTTTTGACTATACCATAATTTTTTGATCTACTTTATTTTTTCCCAACTTTTTTGCAGCTGTACATATAACTGTTTTTTTGCCCTGTGTAGCTGTGTTCTTTGCAGTGTGTGTGTTTTTTGTGAATGTATTATTATAAAGGTTCAGTCAAAAACCTACAAGAAAATAGATGTGGCGCTACCTAGCGACAATCTAATATTGACGATTATACGAATACGAATATACGAACGATCTCGCCTCCTTGCTGAATTGTCAACTCCTACACCATTCTATATGCAAGGTAATGTGAACAAAGACTAAGATAATCTTGTAATATTTATGGAAATTTAATATCATAGAAAAAGTCATAGTACTTTATATTTGCTATATTAACATAAATTACCTGTCCAGAGCGGAGGGTGCCATCAGCAAGTCTGAGCTGTACAATCTCAGAGAACTTGGGGAACTTGACCTCGTCCAAGATGACCAGAGGTCCGTTCACACCCGACACTGTCTTGTAGGCTGCACACAAAGACAAAATTAATTATTATTAGTTGCTAAGTTCATTTTAAACATGAAAGTATATTGTGTAACATAAATAACTACCTTAGAACCAATTCGTTTTATAGAATATAAAATTGAGTTTTGGCAGTTTTCAATTTTTTAAGTGCTGATAGTTAATGCATTCAGTTAGACATTAACATTGAAGTCATAGAGAAACATGTATTTGAGTAAAGAAATCAGTTCATTAGTACTTATAGGTATTTATTATTGAAATTGCCATAAAAAAGAAATACATTATAACACAATTTAGATTAGTGCAACACTAAAATATGTAAACTTGTCCTAAACAGGTTGAATATCTTATCTCAGATAACAAGTCTATATGGTCTATGTATGTGGTTAATCATAGACAGCTGACTGAATATGAACCACCACATTATACCACACACCACAAAAAGCTGATTTTTCATCAAATTTCTCATAATTAAGATATTTGACTACCTAAATGCTAAAACAAAAGTTATGACTTTGTGTCATTTATAATTAAAAAATTATGACATTGATTGAATGGCTACTAACAAATAAGATCAGTTTTTATCATACACTCCACTTATTTTGTAAAACCTACATTCTAAATTATGTTCTTTTAAAAGATTTGCTACTTAAAAAAACATTATATAACTAGTAAGAGTGAGATCAAATGAACAGTAAAGTAACATCAATCATTTTGTAATGCAATTTTGTTTTTGTTACTCCCAGTCAGCTGATTTGGTTGCTATGGAGGCCTTATCTTCAGCAACTTAAGAATGTCATACATTTACCCAAGAAATCAGAAACATTATACAATAGTTGATCTCATTTCCTTATGCAAGATCACAATATTGATTTACATGAAGGCCATAGAGGAAGTCTCATAAAATGTTAATAAATGAAATTTTCTTTGACTATGGTTGGTTTATCTAAAGAGTAATATTGAAATATTCAATTTTTATTTAGTATCAATGTACCTGTATATGTATATATGTTAGGTGTTAAGATGTTTTATTTCAAATTGTTACAGAAAATTTTCAGCCTTTAAAATTTAATCAGATTCACATGATCACCTAATTGATCTTATCATTAGATGTAAATGTAATAAGAAAAAAATATTGTAACAAAAAAGTTCTAATAAGAATATTTCGGCAATATAAGTCATTCATTTTAGCAAAAATCTCAAAATATACCTATCAAAGCAGTCTCGAATCTAAGAACCATGCATAGTTTTCCTATTCATAAAGTATATAGATTGAAATAAACGAGAAATACGTCACATCACGAAGCAAGGGTCTGATCAGGTGATCACTGAAGAACATACTTGTGACATTATTCTACTCCGAATTTCCCTTTTAAGCCAAGATTTCTAGAACACAATATGCCAGTGGAGCTATATTTTGCTTATATAGATCTTACACATCCCATGATAAAAGGAATTCAGTCTCCCGACCCGATTACCGTAAGATAATTATTTCAAGGATGGCCTAATTCGCTCTTTTAACCCATCGTGCCCTAAAATATCCTAAATCAACACTCTTGTTATTGTAAATAAGGGCTGAAAGACAATAATACATAGGCGTAACATGGAAACTCAAATGTAAAATCGATATTTTAATTGACAAGCAAATTATGACGTTAGCCGAAATAGATGAACAAAAATTTGGGGTACTCACTAAGACGAGGCTGGGATATGAAGTCTCGGGATACTGCCAAGACATGCTCCTTTGCCGCCTGTTGAGACGTAAGGGTTTTAGCCATTTTACAGTTTTCAC
Source organism: Diachrysia chrysitis (assembly GCA_932294365.1). NCBI lineage: Eukaryota > Metazoa > Arthropoda > Insecta > Lepidoptera > Noctuidae > Diachrysia > Diachrysia chrysitis. Next base: position 8,295,756 of record OW028664.1, read on the forward strand.
TTTTAGGCAGTCCGCTCAATAAAACAGCAAACTGCGCTGCCTCCTCGCCCGAAAACTGACGAATGGATGTATTGTCTATGTTACTTCACGTGCCGTCACGTGACCTATCACAAGGCAAAAGTGGCTCTATGGTAGCATCATTTCCCCATGAAATCGACTGAATTTTGAAAAATTACCCGTAAATTATATTATGCCAGCCAGCTCCAATTTTTATAATTTATTGCGGCTCACTTGCACGGAAAACCTAACTTACCCTAATAGTTGCTAAAACGAAGCGTGTAAGCGTTTAGCAGCATAATCAAAGAACCTATGCTGTAGTTTATAGTTATACTTAACTAGCTGTCCCCCGCGACTTAGTCCGCGTGTTTTAGTTTCAACAGATTTTCATTTTTGCAACATTTTTCATTTATGCTCCGCTCCTTTTGGTCGCAGCGTGATGTTATATAGCTTATAGCCTTCCTCAATAAATGGGCTATCCAACACTGAAATATTTTTTCAAATCGGACCATTAGTTCCTAAGATTAGCGCGTTCAAACAAACAAACAAATAAACAAACAAACAAACTCTTCAGCTTTATATATAAAATTTATATTTATAATTTATATTTATTTTTATATTTATAATTATTTATACTTAATAAACAAATTTTCTACACTATATCATAAGGTCTTCATAGTATACTTCATAGTACTACAGTACACACATAATAAGTTTTATTATTTTATAGAAATGCGTAGCATCTATAAGTAGACTGTGTTGTAGAATATGGGATAGCAAATGGCGAATCTTTTGTTTTAAGATTGAAACATCATCCTTATTGTCACGTTATGTCGAGTGTTAAATTGTATTACATAATCAATCATCGCTGTTTGTCTTGATGAAGATTATACAAATTTTTTTTTTCCTATCTAAATATATTATCAGAAAAAATATATATTTCAGAAGCAGGGTCGGGCCCAGTTCTAAAAGTTAGACATTATTAGAAAAAATTGATTAGGGGTGTGGCCTAAACGTTTTGCCCTATTGAAACAGTCGAACATGCTAGGCCACACCCCTAATTTATGCTTTCTAGCAATGAATGTTAAAAAACTGGTGCAGCAGAGACACGGCTGAAGTGTTACGTCATTCCTCTATTTTTCATGTGGTTACCAAATAATACGGAAGATCCCATCATATGGCAACTTTGTCACAGATTATTTTTTAAAGTCTTCCATTTTGTCTTTGGCACGTGCACTACTAGTATCAAAACTCACTTTATTCTGCCTCTACTATAATAACTCACTATACAAAAGTTAAAATCAAATGTTCAATAAAAATCGCAACAGTATTTAGCAACGGTTAAGTAGATTCTTAATTCATATTCTCTATAAAAAAAAATATCTTGGATTTTTATTAATAACGCCAAAAATGTTGCACATCGTATGGTCGCATATGCTCATGCGACCTACATCGCATGACTGTAGCAGCAACGCCAAGTCTGCGAGAATTCTTTCGTGAGACTTTAAATAGCTTTTGTATTTCATAATGTCATTTCTTTTAGAGTCTGTCTTTGCGAGAACAGAACCAAATTAGGAATGAGGGCGCTGCTGTGTTTAATTACCGTAGTTACTTTCTTATGTTAGGACTACCCCTATATATACTACTATACCTATACGTTTAGTAAGCGTTTAATATTACTTTTTCTGTCGCTGGCAGAAATTAATAACTTTTAAAATAAGCAGTATCTTTGTTCCTTGCTATTTTACGTTTCTTCCACAAATTCCACTTTGTTTCTATAATTATGTGTACATAAATTTGGTAAATAAATATAGATTAGATTTCCATTAAAAATAAATTTGTTACTTTATCTGTGGTGGTAGCTGTCAACCAACCGTCATCAGAACATCAGAACAGGGTGTGACGTATTGTGTGTGACGTTTGTTTGGGTGCTGCTGGTGTTTCCGATTTAATTTAATTTATTGAGTTGGTTGGCATCGGACGTTGTTTTAAACATCTAAAGACTATTAATAAACTTGCCCTCTAGTAATAGTCTGTTATAGGCCGAGTATATTTATTATTAATAAAGCCCCTCCGAAATGTCTGCGATCGGTAAAATAATACCTAATGTTTCTAGTCGCAATTTCGGTAGGATAAGTGCCGCGTTAAGTAGTGCGAAGTATAACAGAAGTTATTTTACGTACACGCAAGAGTTATCACAGCCACTGGATAGGAAGCCCGAATTTGTAACAGCTAAAGAGGCGTTTCAAAAATGTTTGAAATCCGGTAAGTAAAACCTTAATACTTTAAAATATTTTACGATGTTTCTGGTCAAAGTCAATCGTCTAACTTAATCGCTACTTATTTGGCCACCTACTTATTTAATTTACTTGTGTCTATATTGCGTGTTTAGTTGTTAAATTGTTTAAAAAATATGGTCAGAATCGTTTTCAGCTTATCAACGTTATTATTTTTACGATGTATGATCATCTTGCGCTCTATTATTTATTTCGCAACGCCCCATTATTTGAATATAGTACATTTTTACCTATACTGCATAGTTTTTATTGTTTAAATTAGGTAATTTTATTTACAGCTGCTTTTCCACTAAATAAATTGTACCTATATAAAATGTCTAGATACATAATAATGTTGTTGATTGTGGAGGCAGACAGAAACCGGATTTTTTAAATTCATAACAGGTTTCATTATTAATTTATTGTTAAAATATATCTCATAAACATACTTACAATATAAATAAGATCTTGCTAGGAGTGTAGGATTACTAAGAGTAACAATAAAACCTATTTGAAGTACAAACTGGCTGTAAGAAAAATGTTACAAAGAAAAGAATAAAAAAACAGCTATGTTTTTTTTTCTTTCTTTCGTTAGTCAGTGAGAAGCCATGTTTTTTTTTAGCCTAGAAAACAAAAATGTTAATGTTTAGACACTGAAAGATATATTGCTTCTGTAATGGAGTTAGAGGAGGGAAGCATGAATGAATCAATGATCTATTAGCCTATTATCTAGTTGAAGGGAACTAGCAGCCAATGTGAAGTACAAAGTGCACTGAGTATCATGTTTACACAACCTTGAACCTTAGCTGTCTGTAAATAGCATTGAATTTACTATGAATATTTTATGTACCTACATATTTTTTGTATGTTACAAGTTTACTACCAGTTGTAATTTACTTTTATACTTCATAACAAAAAGCCTTTAAATAATCACAGGTTTAAAGGTCTGTAAATAACTGATCTTTTGTGATTTATCTAAAAAGATTTAACCAATTCCAATATATAAAAAAAAAAGTTGTTGACCCATTTTGATAAGGGATACTTTTTATCCAAAAAACATTATATTACACTTTTAATAATACTTTAATAAGTTCTCATACATTTAAGAGATGGTTGCTTTTCCTGTTTTGCTATTAGTGATACTTATTTATTTGTTATTTACTCAACCAAATTACATTTAAATCTAACTTGCTAATGAAAGTAAATTGCATGTTTGCTGTAGTACATCTATATTTAGTTAATGACTAATGTTGCTGTAATTGGATACTATTATTCTATTACTGGACTATACCTGTATATTGTGTATTTAACATACTAGCTGTCCCCCCCGACTATGTCCGCGTGTTTTAGTTTTAACGGTTTTTCATTTTCGCAACATTTTTCATTTATGCTCCGCTCCTTTTGGTCGCAGCGTAATGTTATATAGCTTATAGCCTTCTTCAATAAATGGGCTATCAAACACTGAAATTTTTTTTCAAATTTTTTGTTTCAAACAGTAGTTCCTGAGATTATCGTGTTCAAACAAACTAACACTCTTCAGCTTAATATATTAGTCTATAGATTGGGTTGGAGGAGATATTAAAATCATTTATAATTTGGAAAATATATTATATTGCTTCTGGATAGGCAGGAACTTAGGAATTGTTTATAGAAGCAGTTCACAAAGCACTGCATTGGAAAGAAGATCACACGCCGCGCTGTCCGCACCCATGTTCGCTCGACGCGTATGCAAAATAAAAAAATAATATATAGTCCAGAAATATAAGCAAAGATAATCCCTTTAAGTCCATAACATTGCAAACAAAATCAAACTAATCATTTAAAATCATTAAATTTATAACCCATTTTTTAAATGAAAAGAATTCTACTCTGCAGAGGTACTGTTATTTACTGGCTGTATTACTATAACAATGTAGTTTAATTATAAACAAAAGTAAAAAAAAAATAAGAATTAAAAATGTAAGGACTTTGCCCCTTGTTTGATACAGTACAATATTTTGTAGTTCATTCTTTATTCACCAATTCAGCCAAAAGTGGATTTATTTACATATTAAAACTATTCTAACTAGGGTTAGTAACTGAATTATGATTGTGTTTAATTGTATAGAAATACACAAAGTAGATTGAACAATACATTTAAGAATTATAATACAAAGCCCATTAGTATGTTGGAATTTTATAAATATTAAAGTTTAGGTAATTGTTTTTTTTTTTCGTGTAGAAGTATTTAATGTCTTTATTTATCATTTGTAAGTAGACATAAGTTTTAATTTTTTAAAACATAAGATTCAGGAATTGCAAAGTGCCCTGTAAAGACCTACCTATAATGACTGTAAAGATATGACCTCTGTGGTCGAGTGGCGTACACACCGGTTTTCAAGTTATCGCCATCTCTGAGGTCCCGGGTTCGATTCTCGGACAAGTCAATGTAGAAAACCCCTTTTCTACATTGTCTCGGTTCTGGGTGTTTGTGGTACCTTCGTTGTCTCTGAATTCCATAACAGTGCTTTAGCTACTTACTTTGGGTTCAGAGCAATGTATGTGATGTTGTCCACATTTATTTATTTATATATATTTAAAAAAAAGGAACATATTTCTAGTATTGCAGTACAACAAAAAACCTACCGATAAAGGTGTTGTATGCGTAGCATGTCATTAGTGTCGTATACTCACGCAAGCTACGTACACTGGGTTGTTGAACTTATCATTGGGTCAGGAGGAGGGTGTGGCATAAACATTTTGCCGAATAAAAACAATTGAGCATACACACCCTAATTTATGTTATCTGTAAAATGTTATGTTATAATTTTGGGCAGCAGACGCGGCTTTTAACATTAACCATGAAGGCAAATATTTTAATAAAACCTCGGTCGACGACGAAACGAGTACTGTGTCTAGCTTCATATGACGTCAGAGTGTTTGTAAATAGAAGGTATTTTCAGTATTTTCATACCATTCGGGGAGGCGACGTGTTAGTAGTAGTGTGGGAACGGCCCGTTGTGGCATCCAGTCTGGACAAACTTGGATAATATCATATACTAGCTGTCCCCCGCGACTTTGTTCGCGTGTTTTAGTTTCAACGGTTTTTCATTTTTGCAACATTTTTTATTTATGCTCCGCTCCTATTGGTTGTAGCGTGATGTTATATAGCCTTCCTCAATAAACGGACTATCCAATACAAAAAGAATTTTTCAATTCGAACCAGTAGTTCCTGAGATTAGCGCGTTCAAACAAACAAACTCTTCAGCTTTATAATATTAGTATAGATAGACTGCACGGATAGATAGTATAGGTCACCACGCCAATCACCACTGTGCGCGACGTGCTGCGGGTTCGATACCCGCCAGGGACAAGCATTTGTGTGAACCAAAAAATGGTTGTTTCAAGCCTGGATGTTCTCTGTGCATGTGATTTTAATGTTTGTAAAACCCCCCGCTACACAAAGATTGAATGCTTTAGTGCGGGAGTCGTTTATAAAAATCTATGTATATTATCATCTACAAGCACTTCTTTATATGAGCAAAGGTCTTGTCAGTCCTCTCTGAATCGGGAAACCTAAATAATTAAAAATTTTCTTCTAGATGAACTTTTCTGCTGAGCTGAGCTGAAATTTTCTTCTTTACAGAAGTCAATAGGTACCTTCTTAGTTTGCTAGCTATTTATAACAATTTAGCGTGTTAAATGTTAAACTAAACACAAATGTTGTTCTAACAAATACCAAATCTATAACGTGTGTAAATATTGGTTCTCTGTTTTGTTACATACATACTTAGCTATTACATGTATTAGTGTATTTTCTACCCGGTTTTGAGATATTTTGGGTAATGTCCCGGCTTCATTATGGATGTATTAAGCGCAGTTTTGCAAAAACCCTGCTCTGTACGTAATTTTAGCAAACAGTCTTCCGATCCACACTTTTCTGTACCCCTGCTTAAGAACATTATCTTTAGTTATTTAGTTAGGGGAATTACAAAAGCATAATATTAAATGATCAGGAACCACTGGTCCGATTTGAAAAATTCTTTCAGTGGTGGATAGCCCATTTATTGAGAAAGGCTATAAGCTATATAACATTACGCTGAGACCAAAAGGAGTGGAGCATAAATGAAAAATGTTGCAAAAATGGAAAACCGTTGAAACTAAAACACGCGGACAAAGTCGCGGGGGACAGCTAGTCATCATCTCGTAATGAAACCGGGACATTCCCCAAAATATCTCGAAACATATTTCAGGTAATTGTTTGCTTATCCTTTATTAAAAATAAAAAAAAACATTCGCAGTTATTTTAATTGATTTCTTCTCACCTTGACACAGGTCGGGGTCGCTACGATTTACGATTAGAAGCTGTTGCCAAAACATCAAATCTAGTTGTTACATAATGCGAGTTTTTTTTGATGATTTTGATGTTTTACTTTGATTCTACGACGATGGTACCAGTTAAAGAAATAAAATACTTATTTTCTCTTGAACTGGTAAAATAAAGTGAGTCTACTTGGTTTGTGACCACGGCCGGTGTATCCCGGTTGAAACGTCAAGCGTATAAACTGAGGTATTCATGCATGTTCGCGCTAATTCCCGTTACATTGTAGGTAGGTAGGTACCTATTATTATACAAATGTAGGGCGATACTTTAAAAATTTGTAAGTATAGAGAACAAGTACAGTTTAATATAGCCTATAATAGGGGATCAGACTTTTTTTTATTTATGCTTCTCATAGACATTAAAAAATATTTTATTCACGTATTTTTTCTTTTTTTAATTAAGCAAACGATGAGGAAGATACAGTGAATGCAAATGTCGCGTGACGTCACGTGTGGGTACAATTTTTACCTACACGTGACGTCACAAGCCCCCACTCCAGAACTTTAAAGCGCTTTAGCTTTGTCATTTTTCATTGATTTGATAAAAGAAAAAACGTTTTTTTTATCTATCTGGTGGACTAAATAGATATTTCGTTTTCATACCCAGTCCAATGGTTTTATTATTATTGAACGTGCACAAACATTTTTACACATGTGTGAGTCGAGTATTTATTATGCCTTGTCCAATAGCCACATATTATTAAGCAACATTTTCCTTAATGTTGACACGTCTCTTGCATTAAGTTTGTTAAGGCCCAGACATATGCCAACGACCTTGAGCAAGTGGGTGATGTGCGCCACATTATCATGTTCGCATGCATTACTATATTCGCATGTTTATAGAAGAATTCCTTTTACAATTCGCATCTAAAATTTGTAAACGATAGATAATTAAAAAATCTTTTAACCGGTGTAGGTTTCATTAAAATTAACCCCATAGTTTTTGATCCGCATTAGATATAACTTCACAAATTAATTACACTAGATAATATAATATAAAGTATAAACGATAACCAAAATTTTCGTATACCTACTTCCGAAATTATTGAGAAAATGTTCTAGTGTAAAATGTTTTTTTTTTTTTCAAATCTTTAATACACTTAATACTTGTTGTTTAGACGTGATCTTCATTTAAAAATCGTCAAAAGTCGTAGGTATATCTGCGGCTTAACGAACCGAGATATTCGAATGTCTTATCAATACAGAGTTATTCATTAGCTTTGGGATTTAACTGGATATTAATGTAATATAAATGCAATAATAAAGACGATATTAACATATTTCTTGTAATGAAATCATGACAATTAAAATTAGTTTTAAGACAGCAATTTGCTTGTAGGCCAATGCCATGATTTTCCTCTTTCCTTTTTTGCTTTATTCATCGTAATATAATTTTAATAAACACTTTGAATAAATCTGATTGTACTTTTCTTACCAACATGTGAGTCTGCTCAACGCTACAGTTAACTAAATTTTGCGATGCGTGGGAGTAGTTTGATACGCATAACTTGGCGCTAAGCCAATAATACCCGTAACTGGGGACTTCCAAATTTTAAATGCAATGTCGTAATCGAGTTATTTACAAAAGGTTCAATGCTCTTTACACGCCACTTGCATCAACCAGATCAGAAAAATAAAATCGCATCACGCTATTCCCCCTCTGCCGACAAATTTATTTTGTCCTTTGATTCGATTACTAATGGTCGAATATTAGAACGGCAATTATTTTAAATCGCAGTTATGTCTAATGCTGTCTCCATAACTTTAAGGTGTAAAGTCGTAATAGATAGACATTTAAGAATGTGTTAAAGTTAAATAGCGTTTTAGTATTCAGGGGTAAATCTATTGAAATGCAAAAATGGTTTAGCCAGTTTGTCCTGTAACTCCTGCATTACAACTTAGTGAGTAGGAATGGCTGAAAATCAGCGCTGTGATGGGTCGTGCTCGTCCCGGCACAGCATTAGCTGAGCCATCTCCTTTTGCTACTGTCTTCTTCAACCTAATATTTAATAATATGTACCTACCGTGTTTTTGTTTTTTGGTAGCAATAAATGTCTTTTTATTTTTATATTCTGTTTTAAAAAAAGCGGCAATTTTTTTTTTTATATAGTTTTTTTAATGGCTACCTTTTTTTTTTTTTTGATTACGGGGTGAAAAGCTAATTGACTTCGACCCACGCCGAGGGCACGGCGTAGGGATATGTCGGACTCGCACCGACTAAAAACACCCCGGTCCCGTCTTTGCCTTAGCCAGAGCCGCGGGATCACATGCGCATTCTCAGCGCAGCTCCGGCAGGCCTCGGTCAAGGACCTCTTCTAGAGAGGTGGGTGTAAAGTGCCCACCCCTCGCATCATCCGAGGTCGCACGCGTAGGACATCGCGTGCGTATTCTCCGTGGCCTATCAGCTGATCGGGGGCCGGGTTGCCCTCCCCGTTACCCACAGGCCCGACCCCACGGTGGTCTGAGGTCGTAAATTTTAATGGCTACCTGCTCTTATGATATTGATGGTATTTCATGATAGCATAATACTAATGAAAAACAATAGGTATTTACCTACAGTAGGTATGTATAAATAATTTGAATTAGGTATGCATCATACAACAAGTGGTAGACTGCGCAGCTATCTGTTGTTTGTCACAGATATTACGCAGTACGAGAAGGCGCCATATTCAGTCTGTTAATTCTCTACGCATCGTATGTCATTGCTAATAACAATCGATTAACTTGGCCTACTTTTTCGGTTAGTCTTCATGCTTACGAATTCCAATGTTTTTCTTCTTGTTCGGCATAAAAACTTTACTATCTTTTTCAGGCAATAGGCAATTTACTAGCTTAGAGAGGTATATAATCCGTTACTAATTTAAAGACATTTAGTATTGTTTTCTTTTATTCTGTCTTATTGTGTCCCGAGTTAAAATTAAATAAGTAATTAAATACCTGTATTAGTTAGATTTATGACATCTACATACATAGTTGCTTGTAAATGTACGTTCGCAGTGACGTATGTCTAAGGCTGCCAACACACCTTCGTGTGTTGATGAATTGAATGAACAGTGACGTTGACTGTTAAAGTGTGGCCACTCCATTTAACACGTTAATTATTATCGCAACATCTATCGCGATAATGGGCACTGACGTTAACGTTGACGTCAGTGTGGCCCCGGCATACTGAGGTCATGATTATGGGGTCCGTTTGATCCCGAAATTAATCGGGCACCTCCGATATTTTCGCTTGTAAAGTCGGTTTACTAGTTTTCAAATTTCAGATGAGAGTATGAGAATGTATTAAAAAAAGAAGAAAGAAACTTCAATATATTTGCATAATTAAAATATTTTATAAATGTTATCCACGTGATAAAAATATAATAACAATACGCTATCTATGTTGATTTATTAGGTCTTATTCACGCCACTGTTCCCAGAATGTAAACAAAAGTGGTGTAAATTGGTTATAAATTAAGCGGAGGAGTGGTTGATAAGTAATCCGCTGGTGGGCTTGTACAAACAAATGAATAAAAAAAAAATCAGCCAAGAGTGAGCCGGATTTGCGCATGAAAGGTTCCGTGCCGTCGAGCTTACAAGATTTTTGCAGTTATAATCTAGCAAGAATACTCCAAAAAGTTTATTTTGTATGGAGAGTTGGAGAACCCCTTTAATTTTTTTATATGTAATTTTGTGTTATGAAAATTTCACCTGTCAACCTATTACTGTTTATCAGATCCAGCCCGCTGACAGACAGACGTACGGACGGACTGGGAGGCTTAGTAATAGGGCACCCGTTGGCACCCATCGGGCAAGGAACTCTAAAAAAGATCCCCTACGTCATAATTATCTGTAGGTTAAAGATGTCAGTGACCAAGTCAGTATGATGTGTCTACAAATAAATATTGCTGTATCGAAAGAAGTTAAAGGCGTGACCGGTTGGTAAGAAAAAACTAAATAATGTGTATAAATTAATGACTGTAAAATTGAAAACAATTGAATCATCAACCATTATGATTACAAAATAGTGTAGTAACCAATGAACTATTCCGATCCGATTCTGATCCGATTGAGATGCTAAACGAGCATCGATTCGGGTTATACCACTGCTCTTCATAGGCCTCTTCACGATTGCGCTAAGATACTCAGTTCTTCGCCTTCCGTTGGCTTTCGAATCCAAAACAAATATATGACTTTCAAAATCTGGATATCGATGTCTATCTTTTGCATGTAGAATCTCAGAGGTCAAGTCAGTAACTTTAGCCTCCTATAATATATTGAATTTGATGAAGATCAATCGTTGCGTTGTTTAGAAAAAAAAGGTTCGTTCAATTTTAACGTTTTATATGTTTGTTACAAAATACTTTAGTATTTCAATGTCTTACAGATAAAAAGGTCAAAATTCATCATTCCAAATTCTTCTGGTACCTACTTAGAAATACTTTGTGGCCACTGGGTAGTAGCAAAAAAAGAATATTTAAAATTTTCTGATAACTTTTTTTATTAGTTTTTATTTAGGCCTTTAAAAAAACGGTAACCTCGCAAAAACTGGAAAATGGCGCACGTTGTTCATATTTTTTTTAACAGAAAATAAATATTAGCCAGAATCACACGGGATGATGTTAAGATTCAAACGATACTCCATACATACATACCATACAATGTGCCTTTATTATTGAGCTCGATCGCCACTTCGCCAACTCTAGTGCGCCGTCTCGCTTCCACAAAGGCAACAGTTCTGCTGAGCTCATATCAAGTTCGATGAACTCTTAAATATTACAGTCTTTTTTGGGCAGTTGTGTACCTAATAATAGTGGTTACAAATTTAGTCCTGTAAGATCGGTAGCCCAGAACACAAATAACTAAGTTACCTTAAATATGTAGTAACTTTCTGCATTGTATTATCTTGTTAATCTGCTTGAAAAACATTAAACGTGCCTTTTTTCACTACATTGTTGGTACGTTTAAACTTGAAACTAATTTTTGTATCTAGTTCAAGTTCAGTCGTCGTACATAAACGATATTGTTGCCCTCTTGCAATTCAAATGAGCAATTATAATAAGACATAGAACCGATGTTAAAAATAATATGTATAGTGGTAATAGGGATGTTGACTGGGTATGAAAAGTTATAATCTATTTAGTCCGTCAGTTAGATAATAAAAAAATATTAGACACGTATTTTTTCTTTTATCAAAACAATAAAAAATTACAAAGATACAGCGCTTTAAAGTTTCGGAGTGGGGGCTTATGACGCCACGCCTTGGTAAAAATTGTAGCGAGGAGTGTCGTCACGCGTAATTTGCGTTCATACAGCGCTTTAAAGTTTCGGAGTGGGGGCTTATGACGCCACGCCTTGGTAAAAATTGTAGCGAGGAGTGTCGTCACGCGTAATTTGCGTTCTCTGTATTTTGATCATTTTTTGTTTGTAGGACAAAAGAAAAAATACGTGTCCAATAAAATTAATTAATCTACAAGGCGGACATTAAAAAAAAAATAGGAAACATGCCTCTATATTTCTATATTGTTTTGTATATTAGGGGTAGTAATTTTTCTCTTTGGTAAAATGTCACGTCTTGTATTCTATCTCCTTCTTTCTAGCGGCCGTATTACTGGACTATACGAGCCGTGATTGTATTAAACAACTGCAAGTCAAATGCCTTCCTCAATATCAATCTCTGATACTTATAGCGATCTTAGTTTTTCCGAAAAATTTAATCTATATAAATTCCTTTTGCTTATTGGAACAAGCATTGGCTTATAACAAAATGATTTCATAATACGTCCTTTGAAAAGGCTACTAGTCTGTAAAACAGCTTTTATCAAGCAAGGTGTGATGAACATTTGCGGTTTAAGTTTTGGATAATGTTTACTAATATTGATACTACGAGACGATTATAGTACTCACGCTAATAAAATATGATTGATGGTATAATAAATATGCTTGTTGAATTAAAGATAAAGCGTCGTCCTAACTCACACGTGAATAAAAGACGCGGCGTGTCTGCGCTGCGATTTCGATGCGATGCGACTTTAATCTATTACTAATATATAAAGCTGAAGAGTTTGTTTTTTTGTTTGAAGGCGCTTATCACAGGAACTACTGGTGCGATTTGAAAAATTCTTTCAGTGTTTAGATAGCCCATTTATTGACGCAGGCTATATAACATTACGCTGCGACCGAAAGGAGCGAAGCATAAATGAAAAACCGTTGAAACTAAAACATGCGGACAAAGTCGCGGGGGACAGCTAGTTAGAATTAAAGATTTATTGCATAGGTACCTAACTGTCACATTGATGGACTATTACAAGTAATTGCCTTACAATAATAACACTTCCGCAAATGTGATCTACAGTGTTGTAAATTCTAGTTTGCTCTACCTGTATTAAAGAAGCTTTGTAAGGAAGTTTGTGCTGGTTACTAAAGATACAAAATAAGGGTCGGTAATAATCAGTAAGGTTTTCGGGTCGTCACTTACCTACGTGTAACAAGACGAATCTGTATAATATAATTGTTAGAAACCAACGGCATTTTTCAAGGAACGAAGACCTTAACACTTCATTTTATCGCTTATTCGCGCGATCTGAACGCGTCACCGTAATTTATGCGTAATCTGGACAAACCCTAACAGTTATCAATCTATAATATTACGATTTATACGTATTTACGTATTGATAAGGAGGTAAAGTATTATTTTATACGATATTTGTGTTTGTTCAGATCAGCGTGACAGAACTTTGAAATGTGTGTGTTTGAAGATGTAGTTGATCGTTGTACCCTTTCTATACTTATCATAAAAAATAAACTTAATGTGTATACCAGACGGTTATCATCCCACTTTCTGTAGAGCTTGTCCTCTCGTACAAAAGAAAAAACAAGCATTGAACACACTTGTTTCTGCGGGATATTGATTTCAGATTATCTTCTGCGGGATATTGATTTCAGATTATCTTCTGCCTAGCCTTTTTCGCAGCTATGTTGGTGTCGGCTACAGTCTTACCGGATTCAGCTGAACAGTATTCAGCTATTTTACATGGAGCGACTGCCTATCTGACCTCCACAAACCTCTGTGTAATATACTATCCTATATTAAGACTGGTTGTCGGAATTGTAATGACTTATCGACTGTCAAAGTTCAACGTATGACAGTCGGGTCCTACGGCTTACCGTGCTTTCCGAGGCACGCCAGAATCTCGGTATGTTTGCAAATGGCCATACATCCACGGCCCAGTGGAGTCTTATATGTAAAAGCAAAATCAGATATGTACATTTTTTTTTGGCTGTCATTTTTCTCTCTATCTTGACCGCCTATTTATTATTTGTTGCTATCTATAAACGGATACAAATCTTCAAAGATATTGGTATATATGGTAATTTTTACCTATCACATGACAGCTTGTCCTTTATTGGTGGAAAATGACAGATAGACCTCATTCGACACTAGCAATTCTTGTGTATTTTTGTCTCGTTATATTTATCCTGAACTAAAAAAATATATTTTTCTATCAATTAATATAACGATAACAGTCGGGTCAACGCAATAGCTTGTAAGTAAACAGATAACGTTATCTAGTTCATAATAAACAGTTGTTAACTGTTACTGATTCTTCCGGTTAATGACACAGTGACGTATTCTATTGTAATCCGTAATTGCTATTACTAGGATATTATTATTTAATCTGATATTCAGGTAATTTGTCTGCCACTGTTTTTGATTATTCTTAAATAAATGATATTTAATTAAATTAAAGATACGAGACGTGAGAGGCAGTATCTATACTAATATTATAAAGCTGAAGAGTTTGTTTGTTTGTTTGTTTATTTGTTTGTTTGAACGCGCTAATCTCAGGAACTACTGGTTCGAATTGAAAAATTCTTTTTGTATTGGATAGTCCGTTTATTGAGGAAGGCTATAGGCTATATAACATCACGCTACGACCAATAGGAGCGGAGCATAAATGAAAATGCTGCAAAAATTAAAAACCGTTGAAACTAAACCACGCGAACAAAGTCGCGGGGGACAGCTAGTATAATATAATTAGTAATGAGAGTCACTTTACTGACAAGAGATTCTTCTAGGCCTGTTCCTAAGCTATCTTGACATGTCGGCTATGTCAGCTTCCAGTCTCACCAGATTCAACTGGATACTGTAATTTACAAGGATCTGCCTACACCTGACGTCCACAGCCCATTTTGACCGGGTAATACAGTTCAAGAAGAAGACCATCTTTTAAAGTTTGATGATGTTCTTTACATTTTTTCTAATCTTCAAGATTCGCTCTTCTACCCAAATATAAAATATATTAGACAATAGTCTGATATATGAATATTGGAATATCTGTACAAATAAATAAAATTGATCCATAATAATATTAGAAATGTGAAAGCAACTGTCTGTTTGTTTGTTACGCTTTCACGGCTAAACTGCTGAACTGATTTGAATGAAACTTTGTATAGGGTAAGCTTATATCCTAAAAAAAGAACAGAGACTACTTTTGCCGCGATAACCAACATCCACGCGATCCGCGGGCAACAGCTAGTATATAGGTATATAAGTTGATCTGCACAAGAGGGCGTCAGTCGTTGGCCTCGCGTATCGTGGCGTTCACACGGAGCCACGTTTTCCCGAATCTTATTTTCATCGGATCTGGAAAAACCGAATGTGGTATTCACACGGCAAATATTGCGTTGCCGTATCCGACGGCACCGTAATCGAGATGCCGTGTGAACACACTATCCGGTTTGCGTGTATCGTATGAACGCATGTATTGAATGCGCTATACCACTGAACCGGATCTTAAATTTTGCAGTACGACCGGATCGGTTTGTAGTCGCAAAATCGGATGTCAACTTCAGCCAGATTCGATTTTTTTGCCGTATCTTAAAACCGAATGCATGTGTGAACTCATTCATTGAAATACTGTTGTCACTAAGCCGAATCCTGCAAAAAACCGATTCGGTAGAGAAACACTCGACGCCGTGTGAACGTACCGTATTATGTAACTGCAAATGTCATGACAAAGGCAATGCATCTGGTTTAAAATCGTCTTGCAAAAAGTGCAACGAGGTTTTAAATAAACAAAGATAAACTCTTAAATGACTAACTGTACGTTTTATAAAAATTAAACGTATATTAATTTAAATTTAAGTAAATGGTGTTTTCTCAGAACTGTAATTTTGTTTTAAAAATTGTGAGGTTTCTTTGCGAATAACAAGCCATTCACATTTCTTTTACAATGGGTCTAAAGTTTATAATAACTGCAAACTTTCTTTAACTAAAGTTTTGCAGTTTTGCTTGTTCACACATTTGTATGGTCCACTTATTTGTTCTTAGTCAGAATGGAAAAACTTATAATTACTCTTTTTTTTTGTTGTGAAATCTTAACGTTTATTACAATTTAAAATTTGTAGGAAAACGAAACATGTAATAAAAGTAAGATTATGATTTTTGTTCGGTTCTTACATTAAAAAACCGGGCATTAGTGCGATTAGTCCGAACGCACTGTTTCCTAAATTAGGCGAGTGTAATCGCATCCCAACGAAACATCACTGCTTTAGAAATACATTATCATGTTGTCAGGGGGTCTTTTATAGTAGGATTTTTAGGTGACCCCAAAAAAACATTGTAATCCCCGATTTTCTATCTACTGCTATAAAAATATTATTTTTTATTTTCAGTATGTTTAGCACTCTTGGTATATACTTAATTTTGGTAGAAAGACATGCGACTTGATTACAAAAATGAGTCAGCTTTACGAGTTCAATTAAATCTACGCATAAGTTAACGTTACTACGTTTATGCAAAAAAGTTAGGTACGTAGGTAAAAATAAAATATTTATAGTAACCATGAGTTAGCGTAGTTTTAGTTTTCGGGGTATTTTTTTAAAGCCACATTATTGAACTCAATACCCATATGCTACTGGAATACTAAAACGGAAATCATGGGATGGAGGTGACAAAATACGTTTAGAAACATGACTGGATTTAATCGTACAAAGGACGCAGGTTCAAAGTATCCAGAGGATAGGAAAGAGTAATAAAGCTGCGAGTTCGATTAGGTACCATTCTGCTTCATATAATTATGTTTATGTATCCTTAATCCCTTACAATCGACACGACACTAACGGGCCGTCTGGAAGAAATCCCTTATAGCCGTATAAATTACCCTTTTAAATTTCTTCTTGTGTTTTGAGACGGTTTTTTTACTATAACAATGGAGATTATATGTAATGAAGGGCTCGTGGCTTAAGCCGTACTGTTTGACCAATAATACAGGTTAAGTCGCGCTCGCCGCTGTTGGTCCGTGGATGGGTGATCATTTGTAAACATACCCAGTCTTTCTTTGGGATACTGTGTCACCCAGTGAAATGGGTTGTGGAGGTCAGATAGGCAGTCGCTCCATGTAAAATACCGTATTCAGTTGAATCCGGTAAGACTGGAAGCCGACCCCAACATAGCTTGAGAAAAGGTTAAGCAAAAGCAAAATTGAGATTATGTGTCTATGTATTAGTAGATTAAAAAAAAGAAAAACCTTTTTAAACTGTCTGTGTAAAAAAATGAATGATCTATCTAGTAATTTTCTTGTTTACAGGTCAAACGGTATACGCGCAGGGTGCTGCAGCCACCCCAGTACCATTACTGGACGCCATGACAGACGTTGGCAAGGCTGGTTCTCTGAGGGACATCAAGGTTGTGCATATGCACACTGAGAAGGAGGCGGCGTACGTTGCTCCGGAATGCAAGGATATATTCAGGTTTGTCTTCAGATGACTTCTAAAAATAAATAAATGTGGACAACGTCACATATATTGCTCTGAACCCAAAGTAAGTAGCTAAAGCAATTGTGTTATGGAATCAGAGGCAACGAAGGTACCACAAACACCTAGACCCGGGACAATGTAGAAAAGTGGTTTTTGAACATTGACCCGTCCGAGGATCGAACCCGGGTCTAAAAACCAGTGCGCACGCCACTCGACCACGGAGGTCGTCTATTATTATATGTCTGGATATTCATTGTGTAACTGATTGAAATTTTTATAAGTCTCCCCACGATATAAGGATTAAATACGAAATTGGGGGAGTTGATTTTTTTATGTAAAAGTACGATAAATAAAGATGCAACTATTTGGTGATATGAAAGCTGTGCTACGCGCGTATAAGTAGCTGCTGCTTTGATAGTCATTAAAAAAGTTGCGACCTTAGACGACACGCCCGGCTCCTTGAGCGTTGAATTGGTTCATGGCACGGCGTGCTTTGAGGCATCCTATCTCCAGTTGCGAAGCCTCAGGTCGAGGCAGCCGCTCAACCCGAGAATTGGACAGGCAGTTTCTACAAAGAGCGACTGCCTACCTGACTTTGACAAACCATTTACTCAATACATTCAGTTAAATCGCAAGCACTATCAGTCTTGTGATTATTAAATACAGCGAAGAACAATTAACACGGCGTTGCGAAGATTAGTAGTGAATGAACGCAGATAAGATAGCAACTATAACTGTACTGATTAACAATGAGTACTTTCATCTAGGTGTTCTGCAATTACCACTTACCAGTACCTACCTATATTTTGATTGTTTTAGACAATTCAATTAGGTAACATTATAATTCCTATTGTTTCTTTTGTGGAAGACAGCATGCATCTGGATTGGAAGTTAGTATGTTGTTTCAATACAAAAAATCGAAGGGCTATAATAAAAGCGGTAACAAGTGGTGGAATCTGGTTCCTGTATATTGCTGATAAGTAATGGTACTCTACTTTTATAACCTTTTACGTGTCCCACTTTTGGACAAAAGTCTCTTCCAATTTGCTCCAGGCTCTTTCGTCTGTAATATTCTATCACGAATGAGGACAGTTTATTATAAGGTATTTGTTATACAAAAAATAGTCTGATGTGAAACCCATATATTTCAATTCGGTACTGGGCGTGGTTGTTTCCAGTTGATATCTACGAGTAGGGATTAAAGATAATTTCTCACAATTTCTTCATTTTCTTTAAACTTTCGTTGCGTAAGTCATGTGTTTGTCATGTCATCTTATTACACTATAAAGCCATTTCATATCTGGTACAGCATCAAACGGTGACATCAGACATAATCCGACTACATTTTATCTCAATACTCTAAACTTGAGATGTCAGATAAATATTATCTCGAAACTAGTTTAACTGTTGCTAGGTTTTGTGTTCATTTTATGGTTCTTACAAACTTTTCTTTAACTTGCAATGTATGTATGTATATGTAGGTATGTCTGTATGTTTATTTAGGTCAAATCTTGCATCAAAATTAGAAACACTTCTGAACTGGAATGGAATTTTGCATCATGTTTGGTAACAATATAATTTTATGGTACTTTCGAGCTGGTCTGATGGTGAAGACAGAAGGTGGCCATAAGAAGAAGGTGAAACTCTGTAATGAAACTAGGCTAGCTTTTCCCGTTTGGGTTGTTTTTAGTTGTATTGTTTTTGACACAAGACTGCGAAAGTAACTCTGTCTGTTTTGCGTTCACGGCTAAACCGCTGAACCGATTTAGAAGAAAGTTGGTATAGGGGTAAACTTGGATCCCAAGAAAGGACATAGGCTTCTTTTTGCTGTTATAACCAGCACCCACGCGGAGCCGCGGATATAAGCTAGTAGTAAATATGTCGTGAAAGTCACAGACAGTGGGTTCATGAACAGTATTCGGCGATATTGACTTTAACAGTTGAGAATGTGGTAGGCAGAAAGGGAAGGTGTTTTAAAAATAATTGAAGACAGTTAAGTCTAGAGAACACAAACCAAGGATGGAAACACTCAGTATAAAAACCTGAACTGTTCCTAGTTTATATGTTTGGACCCTAGAATCTCTACACCTTAGTCAAAATAAGTGGCTTGGCCATTTTGCTACATTCACATGAGCGTAAGGTGAAAAATTTGTTCACTGTTCATTACTTTTCTGTTATACAATAGTTCTTGTAGTAACGAAACGGCCAAGCCACATATTTAGACTAAGGTGTAGAGTTTGTGAAGTTGGGGCGTGTAGAGCTGCGAGAAGCTTGGCTTTACATGAGATCTGATAACTTTTTGACATTGCGAGTCATATGGTCTCGCCTTGGCAACATTTTACATGTAAATGTTTTTGGTGGGATATAACGTACTATAATATTCTAGTGTAATTCTTCTTTTGTCTCTAGGTCCGTGTCGCTATTCATGGCTGCCAACGTCCGCAAGTCAGTCGCCGAGGGTCGGTCCGATGCCATCCCCATCTTCCTCCAGGATATTCCCAAGCTGTTCCACAAGAAGATCATCCAGCCCGACATTGCTCTTATTCAGGTCAGTTGGTGCTTTAATTTATTTATGTATTTATTTATTGACACACCAACGACTTATTCACAAAATCATTACAATAAGATTATTACGGTAGCTTTGCGGTGAATTTGTCACTTAAAGGTGTGCACAGCACTTGCTTAATCAATAATAAGAATTGACATAGACATATATTATGATAATAACATAATTTAAATTTACAAAGTTTACATTTTATTTAAAATGTCAAATAGTTAAATTAAAATAGAGTGTTATTAAACAAAACAAAAATTTTCAATTAAATTGGTATAGAAAAACAATTATAAATTAAATTTATTATTACATTAATTATAATTAAAATTAAAAGAATAGAATACACTATTTTAAATGTTTGTAAAGAAAAGGAAATACACAGACAAATCGATCAAGAACTGAGGACGTATCGTCTGAATTCATTCAGACTGTTCGAAAATATGTCCAAATTGTTTGTACGCGTACTCAGCTTATTGTAGCTAGACAAAAACCGGTATAAAGGAGCTGAACGACCAAGTTTAGTTCTATTTTTAAGCATTTGGAATGTTTCTGTTTTAAAATTGGATCTGTATGAGGTACGGCGGGGCACATTTAGAGTGATCTCCGACACAGACATTTAATGTCAGTATTTATTTCTTCAAACATTTTGCTAGAACAGTGTCAGGGACCTGTGAAGGATCAGTGAATCTGAATGATGTCTGTATATAATCTCCATAAGTGAATTTTCGAATTTAAAATTATTGTATAAAGATGTCTTGTGTTTCCAGGTCTCTCCCCCTGACAGCCACGGATACTGCAGCTTGGGAACCTCAGTTGACTGCGTCAGGTCAGCGCTGATTAACTCCAAAATCATTATCGGTAAGATTACTATCAAAAGTTACCTATAGATATACAGGGTGTTCGGAAATAAAGTGCATTCCTTGCAGGGGGTTAAAGTAGAGCTTATTTGCAGCCAATTTTGTCATGTGATGCCAAGTCCGAAACCTAGTAATTATTGAGATAATCGAGATTTAAGAGTTTTTAAAAAAAAAACCCGATTTTCAAGTTAAAACGTATCCTTGTGGTGAATTATTCAGCGTTTTGCTTATTATTTTGTTCTTTTCTGTTACAACACAAATAACCAGAAAACCATAAAAAATCAACATTAGCAAGAAAACACGACGTCTTATTGAGATAAAGCATAAAATCAAGCGTCGTTTCACGAAAATAACCATATTCTAGGAAAATCAATCGTGTTTTACTAAAAAAAATGTATGTAGTGTTGCGTACAAATTATTTAATTTACTTCCTTAATTCATTAGCTATCTAAAAAAGTATAAAACTCAACAAAATCCTATGAGATCGATTTACAATCACCTTAAAAAGTAATTAATCCGTTTCCGAGAATCGCTCTCCATTGTACCTATTACCGTGCAAGTGTGTGGTTTTTGTTTGGTTGATGACGCCGACTTGCACTTGGACATTCCCTACTGTCACTGCACTTGTCCCGCCACATGCAATGACAATAGGGATTGGTTACAAGAAGTTGGGTGGGTAATTTACTGGGTTAGTTAGTTTCAACTATCGTCTGAGTACAGACCTATCGTTGCATTCTAACTACGTTTTTATTATTGACCTGTTTTACCATGCCTTCCTTCAGTAATGAAGAATACGCAGACATTCGAAGAATACGAAGGCATGGTAAAACAGGTCAATACTAAAAAACGTAGTTAGAATACAACGATAGGTCTGTACTCAGACGGTAGTTGAAACTAACTAACCCAGTAAATTACCCACCCAACTTCTTGTAACCAATCCCTATTGTCATTGCATGTGGCGGGACAAGTGCAGTGACAGTAGGGAATGTCCAAGTGCAAGTCGGCGTCATCAACCAAACAAAAACCACACACTTGCACGGTAATAGGTACAATGGAGAGCGATTCTCTGAAACGGATTAATTACTTTTTAAGGTGATTGTAAATCGATCTCATAGGATTTTGTTGAGTTTTATACTTTTTTAGATAGCTAATGAATTAAGGAAGTAAATTAAATAATTTGTACGCAACACTACATACATTTTTTTTTAGTAAAACACGATTGATTTTTCTAAAATATGATTATTTTCTTGAAACGACGCTTGATTTTATGGTTTATCTCAATAAGACGTCGTGTTTTCTTGCTAATGTTGATTTCTTATGGTTTTCTGGTTATTTGTCTATCAAAAAAGAACAAAATAATAAACAAAACGCTGAATAATTCACCACAAGGATACGTTTTAACTTGAAAATCGGGTTTTTTTATAAAAACTCTTAAATCTCGATTATCTCAGTAATTACTAGGTTTCGGACATGGCATCACATGATAAAATTGGCTGCAAATAAGCTCTACTTTAACCCCCTGCAAGGAATGCACTTTATTTCCGAACACCCTGTATAATAATGGCTTGTTTATTTGGCGCGGTTTCTTACTGATCTTTATAATTGTTGTTATCGGAAAGACAGCGCTGTGTAGTTTGTTGCGCCGTTTCTTCTCCACAGCCAGAGCACTTAGGAAGCGGTGAAGGGTGGGCGAATCAGACAGCTGTCCTTGTTACATTGATGTTTGAAAAGTCCTACTTTTTGAGCCTTTTTTAAAATAAATGAGAATTTGAATTGAATTTTTTGAATTTGTATTTTACATTGTCCAAATTACATTGTTTCAAAAGATGGGGATTATTGCAAGATTTGTATTAGCAACTTATTAAATTCGACTTTACTATTCTAATGTTCTTTTCCAGCCCAAGTAAACGTGCATATGCCGCGAACGTTCGGCGACGCGATCATCCACGTGTCTCACATCGACTACGCCGTAGAGGACAACACGCCGCTGCCCGAGCACGGCGGCAAGCCCGCCAGCCCCGAGGAGACCAAGATAGGCCAGCTGATCGGAGAGCACCTGGTCGAGGACGGTGCTACGCTGCAGATGGGTGAGGGGCTTTATACAATTAAGCATTTCTCGGTTCACTGCTGGATATAGGTATCGTCGAAATTTCGCCATAGCATCGGGTCCGCCGCATCCAGTCCGACTCACCATTTCTTTCAGGTGGTCGGTCTATCGAGCTTAGAAGATTTATTAATTAACGCAGGCGGAGCTGCGGCCCACCGGAGCCCCGCCGAGCATGCTTTAGCATACCCGGGACTCCGGCAAAGGCAAGAACGGGACCGGGGTGTTTGTTTTTGGTCGGTGCAAGTCCCCACGTCGTGCCCTCGGCGTGGGTTGAAGTGATTTTCATCCCGTAACAAAAAAAAGAGGCGTAGCTGCGGGCAACAGCTAGTTTTAAATAAAGGCAAGGCAGCTTAAAACGGTAGTAAGTGAAACTAGTATAAATAATATTGATTTATTTATTTTTGTTATAACTCAACTTAATTTGTTTCAGGTATCGGCAGCATCCCTGACGCGGTGCTGTCCGCTCTGAAGAACCATAAGGACCTCGGCATCCACTCCGAGATGTTCAGCGTCGGGGTCATCGACCTCGTCAAGCGTGGCTGCGTCACCAACAACAAGTGAGTAGCGAAATTGATCTAGATTGCCATTCGCTGCATATTTTAGGTCTAACTAGCGGCGCCCCGCGGTTTCACCCGTGTAAATAGTCCCTGTTCCCAACTTTTTGTAGTTATTCTGCTGTTCGGAGTGGATACGAGACCAACGAACCAAAGATCAGGGAAATCGGACTACCCGTTTTCGAGTTATAAATGGTGTAACTAGCCCGACTTTATTTTATATTGTACTAGCTGACCCGTGCCCACTTCGTTGGGCATAATATTAATAGTCCTTTTTAGTACATATGACCTAACGATTCAAATTATTTTATTAATATTAAAAATTAAATTATCTATACTAATATTAAAAAAACTCCTTTTTGTAACTTAAATATAAAAGTTAGACATATGCTGTCGTTGACTTTTTTGTAGGCATTTTCAAGCTCCACATCTTTTCTCTAGAACTCAAAAATATATATTTCATAGTTAAGGCAGCGTTCGTAAGAAACGCTTTCATTCGACCGTTTTTTCTCCGATTTACTTTGCAAAACGGACTACCACGTAAAAGCCTTTTTATTTTTCGGTTTTTTATATAACCTATGATACTCAGCAATAATGTGGCTTTCTATTGGTGAAAGAATTTTTAAAATCGGTTCAGTAGATCCCGAGATTACCCCTTACAATTTAACAAATATACAAACACACAAACTTTACTTCTTTATAATATTAGTATAGATAGATAAATAGCAGGACGCAGTTGTTTTGGATAAGATGATTTGGTTTTGAGGATTATTTGAGTAGTATTATACCAAGTTTGCAACAGCTGCGAAATTTAAAGAAGTTTTTTAGGACCCAAAACGCCTTGACTTTTTCGGTTTTAGTCCAGTTTTTGGTTTATAACTTATAAAGGGTTGGTTTTTGATGAAAAATTATTCATCCCTTTTTTCAAGAAAACAAAATTTGTCACAGTTTAAGACCAACCACATTTCTGTGGATTTAGTAGGCTGCAACAAACAATGTAAATGGCCTCAAAGCCCTGTCTTTAGGGGAAATCACAGCGATTTGTCGTGATGAGATCACTAGCTTGTGAGTCGTGACCCCATTGAATCAATCTCAATACGAATAGGAAATTCACAATTGGACACGTGACCTTATCATATTGATATCTATAATGACCTAAGAAATTCATTTATGGCTATTTAAATACCAGTATAATTAATATTTATATAATTTCAATTGCCTGTAACGGTAAAAGAATTGAAATTTTTTTTTTGGACAAATGTTTGTGCTTGATACGGAATTATAAGCATTTTTTTATTATATTTTTGAAGATGGAAGAAGAAGACACTATGCAAGTTTCAAAAACAAAAATAATCACTCACGAAACAAATTAACTGATTATTATTGATTTATCGCGGTAATTTTCTGAATGGTGTGTGTCTTCAAAGACTGGGTTATATTTTATTGACTATATAATTAAATTTTTATTTAATTATATTAACTAATATATTATTATATTTTTTGTTTAGGAAGAAGACCCACAGAGGCCGCATTGTGGGCAGTTTCCTCGTCGGGAACAAGCAGCTGTACGACTTTGTTGACAACAACCCATTCATTGGTTAGTACTGCACTTATTACATAAGTATAAGGAATAAGAATAAGAAATATTTATTTTGTATAACAATGGCGCCGATTCTCTTGTACTCTAACTAAATCAAAATTAAACCGAACAGATTACCGAAAATGCCGTCTACAAGCACTATTTAGCAGTACTAGATTAAGCATAAAAATATAATGTATCTAGATAGGTAACATGATATATCTACAAATGGTTTGTCAACAAGGCCCGGTACAGATTGTTGAAAACCAAAAACGCGGCGCACCGGTGTAGACTGAGCGCGACAGTAGCCACGTTAAGCATTAAGCATATTATGCTTAAGCCGGGCAAGCGAAGTACATGGTCTTGCGTTATCTAGGTCTATCTATATATATATATGGCATGCATAGCCGTGATATTTAGCTACTAAAATTATCATTTCGAGATAGATACTTCTTTAAATATAAACAATTTTAAAGGTAACATCTGCGCGCTCACTATGAACTTGTAAGCAAGAATGTTGCCGTGGTGGAAGCGAGACGCCGCTACGCGAGTGTAGTGCGTCTTTCTTCCACAATAGCAATAGTCCTGCTTTAATAGCTTATAAAACTGGTACAGATGTTTAAAATATACGTTTGTTTGCAATATTTATCTTATTCCGAAATAAACATTAGACAAGCACGTCAGAGCATTTATCAAATGATGAAAAGAGAACTATCACACACCTTTTTTCAGTTAGGAGTCTTGAAAACTTGAAAAATTTGATTTGCTGTAATGTTTTTATTTATTTTTTGTAGGATAACTTACAAGAATGAAACAAAAAATGATCGTGTAATGAATCGAAAAAGGTTCTTTAATTTCTTTTTGTTTAAATTAGATTCGACTTAATTTTTACACTTTTTTTTCAGTTATTGCGATCAGTCCTATGTCAATTAAATATTTTTTTTCTAGCTATTGTAAGTAGTTAGTATTTTTGTCACACCTGAATCCTTGTATAAGACATAATATTACATGCCTATCCATAATTAAGTGTAGTTAGCGTTATATAGAATTATATTTGTAAAGTAAGCATTCAATCTTAAATAAACTTTCATATAAATGTAATCAGATATTTAAAACTGTTTGAAAAAAAAAAGTAAAATTTTCTTCAAATGTATTTAATTGTTACATCATTTACTTAGCTGCATTAGATAATTCATTTTAATGTACTTAAGTTCGTAGTACATTATAAACACACATAAAATTAAATTTTAAACAATCCCTATTTGTAGGTACGCATTTCATCTATCTAGGTATATCAATTAAA
This sequence comes from Diachrysia chrysitis, assembly GCA_932294365.1. Taxonomy (NCBI): domain Eukaryota; kingdom Metazoa; phylum Arthropoda; class Insecta; order Lepidoptera; family Noctuidae; genus Diachrysia; species Diachrysia chrysitis. Next base: position 8,322,088 of record OW028664.1, read on the forward strand.
AAATGAATGTTTGTATGTTTGTCCTCTATGCGTGACTAAACTAATGATCAGATTGTGATGAAACTTTTGGTAAGGTCTTCTAATGACTCACGAGAGGGCTTCTTAACAAAAAAAAACAGAATCTTATGCAACTAAACACTATTTTATTTAACATGGCATTGCATTTGCAACACAGGTGTAGCTATTTATACAATAAACGCTTATCATAATACCATATTTAAGCAAGCCAATTTCTACCATACGTTTCAAAAAACAAATCTTCCATCACTAACCACTTTATATTATTTTTCAGAAATGTTGGAAATTGACTATGTGAACAATACCCACATAGTGTCGTTGCAGCCTTCAATGACAGCCATTAATTCCTGTATTGAAGTCGACTTAACTGGACAAGTGTGTGCTGACTCTATTGGTAAGATTTTATGTCCTTTTGATGGCAACACCTGCCTTTTTATCTTAATTATTTATTTATGGTACGACATTAAAAAAATCTATTCAGTCCGTCAATTAGATAATTACAAAATGTTATTCCCGTATTTATTTGTTTTGTAGAAATAAAAAAAAATACTTATAGCAAATTAAAGTTAGAAATTCTGATAATACCATAGATGTAATTAGGATTGCTACGTAACAGTTTTGTATAAAATCGTGAAGTAATGCGAACTTTAATATCCTCCATTTTCATTTCGTAAGAAAAATACGTGTAAATATATATTTTTTTATTTATTTAGCTACCTGACAGATATTTATGTGATCTATTATTTGCGATTGAGGATTCTTCGTCTTTGTAAACCGGCCATTGTGCGTTAACTATATTTAACCCCGTGTTGTGTATAGGAACGCGCATGTACTCCGGGTTCGGCGGGCAGGTGGACTTTATCCGTGGCGCGGCGGAGGCGGTAGACGGCCGCGGCAAGCCCATCATCGCGCTCGTCTCCAGCACGAAGCGCGGCGAGACCAAGATCGTGCCCACACTTAAAGTTGGTCAGTATATTATTATACCTAACTACTACAGTAAAAGGAAGAAAGTGCTATATAATAATAATATCTTATATAATATCTTGGGACAGCTCACAAAGGCAGAGCCTGTATTATGGCAACCAGACAACTGATAAACATACTTATATATTTCTAAATACATAAATATTATAGATAAATTACACCCAGACACAGAACAAATGATCGTGCTCATCACACAAAGATTTGTCCTGCGTGGGAATCGAACCCACGATCTCTAGTTTAGCTGTCAGGGTCACTAACCAATACACCAACAGGCCCGTCGAAAGCTATACAAAATAAAACCTAAATTTTATTTAAAAAAAGGAGGAATGGTGTAATAATTGAATGTATTCTAATTTCAGGTGCCGGTGTTGTGACGACTCGTGCTCACGTTCACTACGTAGTGACGGAGCAGGGCATCGCGTACTTGTTCGGCAAGACTCTCAGGCAGCGCGCCTACGAACTGATCAAGGTGGCCCACCCCGACCACCGCGAGGCCCTAGAGAAGGCCGCATTCGAGAGGCTACAGTGCATGCCTGCGCCTTAAGAAAAAACAACGAAATACAATCAAGCTGTCAAAACTGTCAAAACGTTTTGAACGAACTTTGATTTTAAATGTTGCCAGAAATGGAATAGTACTACTATTTAGTAGTTTCCACTAATTTAATTAGTATTAAACCGTTTTTTAGGAGATGTCATTAGATGTAATTTTTAAAATGTCAGTAATATTAGGTGTCAAAAAGATTGAAAGTATTAGTTGAATCTTAAATCGATGCATTTGGTTATTTAGGTGTTCCATTAGCGTATTAGATTGCTAGCTGTACCCGTAACGATATCCTAGATATAGAAAGTGAAACAATATGCCTTAATTATGTTAATAAAGAATCAAGAAATGTTAAATAAAATAAACATGCGCAACAATTACATAGAATAAGCATAAATGCATTTTATCATTTTTTATTTTTAAATCATTTTATTTTTATGTTGGTTTTATCTCGAATTTACTAAACTAAAACTGTTTGAATATTTTTCATCATTTTAAGTGTTATATATTTATTGTGCAAAGGTACACTTACGCTATTATCGAATAAAAATCATGTACATTTTAGTGAAAATGTGTTTATGTTCCTCAACCCCTATCCCGAATAGATTAATTTCGAATCGATCAGAGACACAGCACGAAACGACAGACAGGACTTGCAATATGTCGATGAGTACATATTTATTTATCATTTATTTGCAGAAAACATGTTCCATAAAGTATGAGTAAAAAAGAGCTTAACCTAATGTTAGTATGCTTATACGCACAACTACATTGGTAACATATACTTGGGCCAACTTGTCTTGTTCAAGAACTCCAAATTTGGCCAGAAATCGCAAAAGAGAGGATCTCTTATTTTATTATTCAGAGGTTGTGATCATTTTCGCTGCTAGAGATAGGAACTAGAGATAATTTGGGTGGCAATCTGTAATAGAGTGAATCATCACGTATAGATTATTTAAAGTGACCGTTTTATAAGGCACAGTGCACCACCACAGCCTCGGCACTGCACTCCAAACGCGCAAACTCAAGTCGTATCTATTTTAAGGCTGGCACTGACTGACGCCATGCTCAGCAGGGCAAGTCATGTCGCGTCATTGCGTGGCATCCATGCAGAGAGACAGATACGAGCTGCTACTTTGAAGAAAAGCCAGTTCTGGGTACATAATTTGTGGAGATCTATTACTTGGCCCTGCGCACTGACACGACGACGATGTGCTGCAGTTTCTCTCGGCATGAAACATGCTAAATGGGCAAACTGTACTCTTCTACTATGGATTGCATTACTAATTCACTTGCGGCTTACATGTGTGGCATCGTCATATCAGCCAATTGCCGTCCACTGCTGAACGTAAGCCTCCCCTAAAGAACGCCAACCATCCCGGTCCTGAGCAGTCCGCATCCATCCGCTGCCAGCTAACTTCTTCAAATCAACGCACATAAAATGTGTTAATCCGCTGCGACGACGTATCGCAACGCTCTAATGAGGCCTCTCAGGCCTCGCTTTAACTCGTCAAGATGCAGGACATCATAAATTAAAATGTGGCTGTGATCTTTTTCTGACCTTTTTAGAACCTCAAGTTTAACTATGGTCTTATCAAATCTTGTTAGCATATCAAAGAGTATTATTATTTTAAGCTATGTATCTCATTAAAAAATTATATTGCACACCTAAACAAGACCCGAACTGAGTAAATTTTACAGAGTTTATAAATAAAAATGAACGCGATTTATTTAAATTTTATGTTATAGTTCGATTCAAACTTAATGGCGGCTGTGAAGTTAGCTAAACGCTGCGCAGTACCTCGCCCCGCACCCCCGCTGGCGCATAAGTTTGGTACTGCGCAGCGACTCGACTCGTGTTCACAGCCGCCATTAAGTTTGAATCGAACTATACCTTTTGAAATTGAATTGTTAGTGGCATGTAGGTCATTTTCTTTAATTTTATTGTAAAGTTTATAAATTGCCTTTTTGCACACTTGTTGATTTGTATTGCTTTGGCTTTGTGAAATAAACTTTTAATAACACTCAGAGTACGTCAACGCAACTGTCATTATGTCTAAAATTTTGGCAACACCGCCGACACAGCTGTTAGCGTGTCGGTGTGTTTATTTGAACTATTTTGTGTTAAATTTTACAAAATTAACCATTTAAATTACTTATGCGACCATAAACAAGTCATGGATTCATTTCAATATGCAATAGCATTTAGAAAAGAGTTACTAATTGCCAGTAAATATAGAATAATCAGAAAAATAGGTGGCGGTTCTTTTGGAGATATTTATTTAGGCTTAAGCCTTTCAAATGGTGATGTAAGTGGCTAAATATCCTTATAATATCAATTGCTACACTAACTGAATATATCTATGAACTTTCAAGTGCCTACGTTTTATGAAAGTGGTAGTTTAATCGCTAAATATATTGATATGCAAAGGGCATCTGAATGTTAACCTACATAAGTTTGGATCGTTCTATCATCAAATTATATTCTTAGTTACATCACAAATACATCGGTGACTAAAGAACTTCGGCCGTGGCAATGAATATTGTGTCGAAGTTAGCTTGAACAAAGTCTAAATAATCGTTTTGTTTTGAATTTTTGTACATAAAAATAATAATAAGATATAACTGCATGGTCTGTTATCCAGTTAATCAAATAATGTGAAGATCTACCTATCATCTTGGCATTGATAACATGTTGAATTTCAGGAAAAGTAATAAGAAAAACTAATTAAAAAATTATAAAAAGTAGATTGTTTTAATCATAACCTGTTTATTTAAAGTTTATTTTAAATTTGCTTTTTACCTTTGTAGTATACATGTCACCTTCTAATATTAATTATGATAGTGGTGGAATTATAAAAACGAATTTTGTATTATAAAGGCAAAAAAATATATTAAAGTATCCTCCTCCTCCATCCTAATTACAGTATTTTTAGTTTTTAATAAGGATTGAATATCTGCCTTTAAGGCAATTCAAATTATTTATACTGTCACTGTTATGAAAAGTATAAATTGTATGAATGGTATTTTATTTTAAACAAGTTTAAATATTGCTGATTAATGACTGTAGTAATAGGTAAATCACAAGAGATATCAGGTATGTTTAATGTACTGATTTGTAACAGTTTACATTTATCATAAACCTAATGTGACCTTTTTACTCAAACCTACACATAGAAAAAGATAACTTATTTTAATTAAATAACTTTAGTATAAAATATAAATAAGAAAGTCTGAAAATAATAATCTAATTTTATTGTTAATATTTTATCACGACAGTCATGTTATGAATGTTAAATACCAAATTACTGCAAATACATTATTAAATTATCACTTTCGTTAACTTATAGCTCTGTTTCCGAATATTAGTTTTTATTAAAATTCTTGTATTTATTGCAATGATAAAAATGAAAGTAATATACAAATGAGGATTGAATGGTTCAAAGATGGAATACCTTCAAATAAAAAGGTATAAAATACCCAAATACCATATCCTCCTGTTTTCGTAATAAAATTCTACTAAACAATAAAAACCACGATAAAAACTGTCATTTTTAAATCTGGCAACATTAGAGACTTCTTAATGGCTACGTTTAGAAACTAAATAATCTTACCTCTTTGCCGATATTTTATTGATTTTTATTACATTTAAAAATAGAAAACACGTTTTATTAGTATCAAACGCATATTTGCACTTCATATGATTCACACTAATTTTAAAAATATTTGTTGTGTTATTTAAAATACCTTTGAGACACAAATATTTTTTAAAATTCTAATCGGAAGAAAGTACCAAGAAATACGTGTGGCCTACTTTTCGAACGCATTACGTCCTCCATTCAGTCACAGTTTCGTAAAATGTAGCCGTGAATTTATTATTGTTTTTATTCAAAAAGTGCGTAATTTGTGCTTTCGAGTTATATTTTTACAATCCCCGGGACGATTAATTATAATCAGCAACCATGTCGAATTTTATGAATTTACGGAAGGAAACATTGATTACTGGAAAATATAAGGTGTTGAAAAAAATCGGCGGAGGCTCGTTTGGTGATATTTACCTAGCGATCAACATCGCTAGTGGCGAGGTAATGTGATTTATTACGCCTATATTATTTGTCTCTATTCTGCTTTCGTAACATAGTGAAATGAAGGCCCACGCGTCATCACTGGCACGTTATGGCGGGGAGAGGGGTGCATGTTGATTATTTTCTATGACGTATATTGTAGGGAAATGAATATTGGCCTTCGTTATATTTGTAGGGTCTTTAGAGATTGTTTGGCTAATCAATAGGCAGAGTCGTGGGAATCGATCTAGTCTTGTCAAAATGTATTATTTTTGTATGTTATTGACATTAGTTCCGAGTTAGCTCCACAAATAGCTCATAGCTTTCACCACATTGCGCCTGCCTATACAGTTATTCTACAACCACACCATCCTACAGCATTATTATGTATTTTAACATTTTCTGTTGGAAAATTGTAGGCAATGATTATTAAATGTTTAATGATTACTAGGTCAGTGGATCATTACATCTGTGTAAATATTATGTCATGCTACCTTATGGTAATCCACCATTCTGTGAGTGTGCCCTTGAAAACTGAAATGCATGTTATTTTGATAAATTTAAGGTTTCCTACATGTTCTAATAGGTATATAATTGTTTCAACATAATTTACAACCTAAAGTTCAAAATAACATAGAAAAATAATCCTTGAACCTTTGCTATGAAAACAGTATAGGTATGTGTGAATACTGAAATAGTTTTGCCCGTTATAAATAGCCTGAATGAGATACAGGTCACTCTCTATTTCTAGAAAGTTCTTAATATAGAACAATGTATGTAAAATCGAATAATATCTTTAGTGCTTGAGACACATGTTGCATTTAAAAATAATATATTATCAGTCGTCACTAAATGAAAACTGACAGAGATTAGAAATTACTCCAATGGATAGATATATATATATAGTACAAGATAAATTACAAAATAAACAAGATAAATTAAATATAAGGATAAATTTTAATATTTCACTTTAATAATACAGAATCAATAAATAAACAGATCATTAGCACAACTCATTTAAAAATAATCAACTTGGTATGGCCATAGAGGGTCAATGACATGATTTGTGACAAACAACACTGATGCTTGTGCATCATGGTGTAGGTTAGAACCTAATACAGTAGCAATGTGACAATGAAATGAAATTAATGAAATGTTATTGGTAAACAAAAACATTGTAATAAGCTCTGTATTTACTTAGAAATCACAAATTAATTGGTACTTCCTCTATTCAATCTCTAATACATCTAAATGTTTCTAGTCAAGGGTAATTTCTTCTCTCTTTAGTGTTTACCTAGCATTGGGACAACAGGCTGGCTTATACCATTATTAAATAAAAATAAAATACTGGCAGAAAAATTGTGATCTTTATGAATAAAATGTTTTTTTTTTCAATGAATAGATATCATGAACATAATAAATTATGTTAACAGGATACATATTTATTATTATTTAAATAAAACTTAATTTAACTATTTGTGTTTATGGAAATTTTACTTTATACTGAACCTAAAATCCTACTTTATTTTTTATAATAAAAAACAGAGTTCTTATGAGAAATATTTGAAATCTATTTATCAGTACCTATTGTATTTGCTTTTAATCATTATCTTTGTTTATTTGTTATCTGTACTGTGTAAATATAAATTCTGTCAAACAATCCAGTATGTATGTGGTATGTAGGGCATAAAGGGTTAAAGTCTTACATACAGAGAAGATATATTTATTTATTCGCCAAATAACCACCACTCTTGCTCAATGTAGCCATGTTTACTTGTTTGTTTTATTAAATCCTCCTTCACAATGATTTCATGCACTGTGGTAACAGTGATAATTTTTTATTTAATGTTCTTGTACTTATCAAATGTTACATTGATACTAACATAGTTTGGAACCTGCAACACTGTACACACAAATTCAGGAACTAAGTTGAACCACTAGACCACCATCAAAACAATCATTTGGCCATAAATAGGTACAATGATAAAATATGTTGAACAAATTACAACAATTTTATGAAAACCACAATTTATCTATAAACAAATAGCTAATAATTATTTTTATGGGTTATGATATTCAGTACATACCCAGTGAGTTATTTAGTGTTTTTGATGACACCCATTATATTTGTGTATCTGTAATCTGTTTAAAATTGCTTAAGAATGAATTCAAATTTAAATATGGTTATGTTTTTATCAATTTCAATAATAAAGATCTGATTATATCAGGTTTTTAATAAATGATAGATAAAGTGGTACGTAATTGCTTACGTAATTTGAAGCAATTTTTAATTAAAATAGGAAAGAAAGGCAATGAGGTAATATTACCATTTTTCTCACAACAATGTTTATAAATGCTAATAGGTCTAGGCTTGTAGGTTAAATAATAAGAACCTATTAATCTTCTATTAAACCTATGTGTTGAAGCAAGGACCTCTTCTAGAAACTAAAAAAAAACAATTATTAATTGGTTGCACACTGTTGACAGCCAATATTTACTATTCTCATTTTACGGGTCTGCTGGTAGATTTCTTATGAAATAAGCAGCACCTTTGTACATCTGTCTGATTATATATACCTATGTTGTTTATAATCCATGTTGTGTGTGTACACAAATAAATAAATAAATAAATAAATAAATAAGTCATTATTTAGCATAAGTATTGACGATATTTATAATAAACAATTGAGTTTAGCTTAATGTCCTATTAGCAAAATTGGTGTACAACCAAATATAATATTAAATATTAATTATTATAGGTACTGAAACCTAAAAACATTTTTTTGCCCTTGAGAAATAGAATACAAAATAAATTACCTACAACTTTAAATATTGTTTACTATGAAAATTTAGTTAACCCCAAATAATTCTACCATCTCAGTATTTTTTTTATACCGAGCCTAATTTTAACCGAGTTTATAATGGAATTTTTAACCAAGAGTTTATTGTAATACCCTACGGTTAATCGTCTACATCGCAACATATGTTCCATTATTTCCTAAAAATAGTAATTTCTCTAAGCCTTAAATTAATTTCTAAAATTTGATTGTGATTCAAAATACTTTAGGAGCATTACTGGAATCGAACTTTTTTCTGTTTCTATCAAATCTATTAGAAATGAGGCCACCGCCAACATATCACAAAATCCAAAGTTACTAAGCCCAACAGGACCATTGTAAATTAATTATTTATTTATTCAAATTACGTACTAAAACTTATTCTTAAATTTTTTTTACACTTATAAAAATTATGTTGGTCATAAAGTAATGATCGAAAATATGTAAATATTTGGCGGTCGAAACAGGTTTTATCGATTCAAATTATATGGCAACATCAACGCGTCTCACTTTGGTAGTCGATTTGTTCTTAGAGCTGGCAACACTGCCATTGTGACGTCACATGAAATAGGCTGACGACACCTTTTTAGACTTCGTAATAAAATAATTTTCAGTGGTATTTCGTAGTGTTTCTATGGTTTGTAGTGATTTTGAACAAACGTAAACGTTAAATTAACTCAGTGTTGTGTTAAAATTTCACTCGGTGCGATGGGCCACCAATAATTTTAGTGACAACGAGTGATGAAGGAAAAAGAAAATGGCTGCCTTCGAACGCATGTTGTTAGCCCGAAAACATATAATGATAAATGACAGATACAACCTTATTCGCAAAATCGGCGGTGGCAGCTTTGGGGACATATTTTTAGCCATATATGTTAACGATGGAGAGGTAAATAAAGTTTCTAATATTGATTTCAGTTATGGTCAATTTCGAGGAACGATTGCCTGTGTCAAGACGGCCGTGTATTTCGGGGTTTTTGTTCTTGAAAATGGCGGTCTGGGCGTATATATTGATAATATAAAAGACAGCATTCATTATAAATTTACATTAAAGTTGATATTGTTAGATATTTCTCTGGTATAGGACGATTTACGTAATTAGGACTCGGTTGAAAAACCAACTCCTTTAGAGTAGTAAATTGTGGTAGATCTGGATGTTTTAGCTTTATCTTACGTGATATTTTAGTATTCACACAACTGTAGTTCTTCAATATTCCTGTTTAGAAATGGCTTATGTGGCTGTTGCGAAACTCATTGGATGAGTTTCATATCGTGTACAAACTTGTAATTTGCGATATAGGCACCAGCTGTGAGCTCTCCTTAATTGGATAATTGCATATTACTTTGCACTTGATACTTTGATGCATTGTTACATTAGAATTATAATTGTAAAGCTGTTAAAAACATTGAATTTGTTAGTAAATATTTACATATCTACAATAACTTTCTAAATAAATCAATAAATAACGTTGATATATGCTTGACTAAGAACCTATATCTAAAAAAATTATATTCTTGATAAACCCAAGTATAGTTTTGTTTAGGTCACTATGAGTCATACTTCTGGCAACCATAGAACTCTTAAAAAAAAAACAAGTAGATAAGCATTATTTCTCATTTAAATGAATACAACAACTAATGCTTATTGTTAATCTAATTTTGTTATTTACATTATTTGTAGGCCTACCACCAATCTTGTGTTTGATCTTAATCTTAGGATACAGTGGTGTCAGGGTTTTGGATATAGCTTTTGTATATTTCCTTTGTTGTTCAACTAAGCAGCAATACCACACTAGACTAACTTACTATTGTGTATATACCTCTGTTTTCTAAGAGAAAGTACATGCTTGGTAGTATTTAGTTTTCCAAATCTTACATTTAGGACAAAATACAAATCAGCTGGAAAATCTTTACCTTCAATGTTAGCCCATGATACATTTACTTGATGTAAGAAATTAGTAATGAGTAATAAGGCATTTAGATGGTGCAATGTTTGTGTTCTCTTTGACCCCTGCCTCATGAGATACATACATGTCCATTGTTCAACAATTCTGTCTATTATTAGGATAGAGAAATTTAGTTCAAAGACATTGGTCAGTTAGCCTCTAGGAGTTTTTACTATTCTTGTAGTGTAAATAGTGATGTATATATTTTTTCTGTAGAGCCTGGATATTGTAGGCAGGTCATTTAACAATGATTAAACACATCTTCCATCTTATTACAGAACATCCATAGGTTTCTTTGATTACAATGCATTTTACCTTCTACCATAACATATATAAATCAAATCATGTTTTATTTGCCTAAAAGTAATATAGTATTTATTAAGCATGATAATACATGAAACATGATTTAAAAACTTGTTGTTGTCAGTTTTATAATGTTTAGCAATGTTTGTTTTTATAATAACATGGAAACTATGAAGTATGTAACAGAAATATTTATTAATACTTATGTAATAGAGGTGTTACTTAACAAATACTATACTGTAATAAATCAAAAATATTCTTGATTAGATTTTCTTTAACCATGATGAGTATTTAAGTATGTATTTGATGTTATGTAATTGCTAAAATACATGCTTATAAATAAGCCCCAAACATACGAATTTTACCTGCCTTACAACATTCAAATTTTAATTCTTAATGTTTATAATAATTTAGGTCACAGCCAAAGTTTTAACTGTTACTGTGTAACATTTTATTTTGTTTATATTTTCACTAATCTGGGTCAGAGTATTTAGCCACACAGTTTTTTTGCACTGTCTTATCTTGATCTGATTTATAATTGGACCTTACACAACAAGAACAGTTACTGTCTGCGAATTAAACCCATCAATCTTAAGGCTCGGCGCAAACAAGCCACCATGGCAGTAGTTGGTAGCTCGTTTGCGCCGAACCATATACCTAGTAAATTTTGCCTCATACACTCATTAACATCATATACATAGAATATTCTTATTTACCAATTTAGTGTGTAACAGATAATATAAAAACATTGGGCAAAACTAATCTCAGTTTTTCAACAATAAATCACAAATTCAGTGAATTAGTTCATAATTTGCCTGGCCATATTCCATAATCATTAATATGTACCTATTTGAAAATATATGCATAGTGTATATAAATTAATCACACCAAAATTTCTGTATAAAATATCACACAATTACTAACTAGTTATCGAAATGTACTATGGTGTTTATGGTACAAACATTTAAGATGAGGTACCCGTTTTTTTTTACAAACAGGGTAGGCTAATGTTTGCCAAAGGTACATTGTCTATAGACAAGCTAAAAATAACCAATTATTAAATAAAAAGTTGATATAGAAAGTAGATAATTTACAAAAGTGTAGTTACCATGGTCATTGTGAAGAGTAAACTCTAGGGATAGCAAACCTTAAAAAAATAAGTTTTTTTAATGTACAGGACTATATGACATTCATAGGTTGCTTTCTAATATAATATTAACCATAACTTAGAAGCAGATGAGTGGAGTAGTATGTTGAGGAAGTATATATATTGCATGCATTTTCAAAGTAAATAAAAAAGTTATAAAATCATTTGTGATTATAATCACTAGTATACTAATAAACTATCTTTCAAATTATTTTCGCTTTGTCAAAAGGAAACTATATTTATTTTACTATAATAGTTAGGCTTATTTTTTACTAACTCAGCTCGCAATATGTTTCAAAACTCTTCATTATCTTAATACTTGATAACCATGCAGCTCTCCCGTGCCGTCTCGAGAAAGCCCGGAAGTTCATTATGAATTGTGTAATGCCGTGACAGGTGGTAGACGGTGGTGCCATATTGTTGTACGAAAGCGTTATAGAACTTACAGATGTGTCGAGTAACCGCACCGCAATCCGCTCTGCACAGCTTGACAATTACTTCCGAATACTCAAACGAAACTTAAATTTAAAACGTCCCTAAATGACTACCTGTCGCTAGTTTACACCTTAAAGTGACTGTGACAGTATGAGACTTAACAACGACTTAAAACTGAGTTACGTTTGAGTATTCGATCCATTACTCGCTTAGTAACAATGTCCTGAAACATACGTTTTATTAATTAGCCGATGTAAATTGTTTTTAACTTGAATGCACTCAACAATCACTCGTGCTTTGCTAAATCATCTTCACGAAATTTTGTTTTGGTTTCTAAGACGTATGAAGGCACGATTATTTCGACTCTCTTTTAAACCCAACCGTCCGTGAGACAGAATTAATAGACGTTGCTTACTTTGTAAAAGTAACTCGTTAAGAGTGGCGTCTGTAGAAATGTATGAAAATCTTAAGTATTTTTCGTTGCTTTTCATAAATCATGATCTGTAAACTGATAATCACCAATTGAGTCATTCTAAGGTTGCACACTGTCAAGATTAGTTTATTTGTGAGTCGCCTAATATCCATCTGTTTCTGGTTACTTCGAAAATGCTGATAATTCTTTTCTGTTGTAGGAGGTAGCAGTGAAGATAGAATCTATAAAGGCGCGGCACCCCCAACTTCTCTATGAAAGCCGAGTGTATAAGATGCTCCAAGGGGGCATCGGCATACCACACATAAGGTAAGTATTCATTCTTACAAAATTAAGTAGTGTTGTGCTTAAATACAAATAACGGACGCAGAATAAACTGAAAAATATTTGTATAGCGTTCGGGACACAATATACTAGAACCTCTTCATATCTGAAACTTTTCGTACCGTAGTCGAAAGAATACGTAAGTAAAATAATCACGTGCATTGATAAATTAGAGATTGAGGGAGACATGTATGCAAATAGCAAGAAATATAATAAGAGTGGCGTAACCAAAGATAAGATGCCCTGTAGTGGAGTTAATGGATACTACTATAGTTAAACAAATTTCCCTCTTTCGAACTATACTCAGAGGAAATGAAACTATTCCACCTCTAGTTAGTCCACGATAGATAACAGTAACTATAAATAACTTGACAAATACGGCATACAGCTAAGTGTCAGCGGTATCTATCAGTCAAATACCTATAAACGTACGGTAGGACGCGGCGAACCGTAACGTTCGCAACTGTATTTTGTTGTCCAAACTCCTGTTTTAGTGAAAAAAATAAGTCTAAAGTTTTCTCACGTGAATTTGTAACGTTAGTTTCTTTGTACACTTAATTTGAGTACCATAGAAGATGTTTTGGTAAATAATTAACAAAAAGATCGGTGTGAAAATAAGAATACAGAAAATAAAAATTAATGATTGCTAAAGAGTAGAGTAATAAGCTTAAAAAATCGCTTAAGAACCCACCAAACCTTTACATTTGTTTAATAAGGCTTTTTAAATGAAAAATTTTGGTGCGCCATGAAAGTTACATGAACGGTCGCGTGGGTAGCCCCAAACTACCCACTCCTTTAATTTTATTAGAATTTAAACATAATACACCACCCAGAAAAATTTCAATGTATATATTACCTACTATTAATCTAATTAGTAACAATTTTAACCATTAATACCCGCTTCTTTTTCACCATTCCAAAACTGCGTAATTTGCTGAGACTACAAAATTACTTAAAATAGGTATTATCCTATACATTTTTAACGCGTCTGGATGGAGGCCCTTCAAGTTCTCGCCAAAAGTCCGGTAAAGCAGCCTACTGCGTAGATTTAAAAAAAAAAAAAGATTTTCAACGCCTATTTATCGCATAACTACTGGCACAAATTCATAATGTCAATTAGTTTCTTACTTAATTTATTATTCGTCACCATAGGTAACAAGTCCTTGATTCAATCGAGGTCCTACGCAAAATTAAATAGAAGACTGACCTCAATACAATGTTAAATCGTTACAAGGATTATCAGATTTCGATATATAACCACCGTTATATATAAGTTTACAACTGAAGCCATAGAAAGCGGTTAGCTAACTTGCAATTTATTTCGTGTTACGTGTTTGCGAATACGATTTATGTGGCTTCGGCAACCATTTTGATGTTGAAGTTTTAATTTTTTTCTTTGCAAGTTTTAGTTACGAGGCTAAGGAGTATTCAATTTATAAAAAATTTTTTGTATGCTGATTACATACTATTAAAATATTATTTTAAGGGTTTATTTTATGATTTCGTCGAAACACAACCCCAAAGAGGCTGCACAGTGCACAGCTCCCAGCTTTCGTAATAAGATTTTTTGTGGATAAAGATAATGAAACCAGTTTCTGCACCTGGTACTTGCACCGGGTATAACGGTATTCAATTCAAAGACATTAAATACTATCTTTGTAGTCTGTCGCTTAGCAACAGTGGTGAATGATGAATGCAAGACTTGATTATTTATTTCTTGACGAATTGAAGGGCTGACACGTGACTTACTCTTAAGCATTAATTTTTCAAGTGGCCACCCGTTGTAACGGAAAAAGAAGACCACGCCCTAATCAACGACCAACGCTACGTAGTCGTTGACTATTATCATGTTTTATCAAAAATAGATTTTTAATAACATGATTATGCGTCATCAATATTGTTTTAGAAGCTTATTTAGTTTTATCCCTGAACTTTAGTAGTCATTACTTTACTGCATTAACTTAACCCATTAAGGTCATAGTTTTTGTGTTAATACCAGTAAGTTGATAACGTAAAATACGTAATATCTCTATCGATACGCATAGTTCGATGAAGTACAGACGCGTGGGTAACTTGTACTGATCGATCGACCTACAAAACGGTGACGAATACGTTTCGCAATTAAGAAACTTTTTAGAAGTAACTAGAGGTGTTTGCAACATTATTCCACGATTTTAAGGTTAAATTCTAATTAATCTTATTTAGGACAGCTTGGCTTCTGAAAGATAATTTTATGTAAGAACTGACAAAAATTATTTCTCGAATAAAATTATCTGGCCTTGGAAAGTTAGCCCTTACGGATAATCACGTACTTAATATTTAGCAGTAACAGGTCAAGGTACACTAATTTTATCTTCAAAAAATATTTTATATTAAGAAATTGCAAGCGTTTTCTACAAGTGAAAATTTATAGCTCTACCAAAGGTTAAAGTGAAATTTAGGTTACAATGGGTTATAGGTAATAGGTTATAATTTAGGTTACAGTGAAATTTCGCGACGGACATTCAGAATGAATAGATACATTAATAACTTCCTATATTCTTCAGATATACTTGACAATTTTTTTACGGTCATCATTTCAGACAAACTATAAAATCTCATTTTTGAAGGCCAATTTCGCTATATTCTTATCTTGTAATTCAAAGTGATGTGTAACACGGGTTAAATATAATAATATATGCGTTCATTCATTGTCACATTGTTAACTAGCTGGTTTAGACTATTATTTCTCTTGAACATGAGTATAACCTTCGGATGTAATGTTGCTATTTGAGATACGAGTCTAGTCTGCCTACACGCATTTGCCTTTCGTGTTACTATAGATATGTTTACTGATATTCATTTGATTGCGTTATTGACCTCCGAAGACTGATGTATGATATTTAGGGTTTAAGAAATCAAATAAAAAAAAACATTTATTTCGAATAAGGCTACTAAGTAGCACTTTTTGAAAGTCAACATATCAGACAGCACCCCGGTTCGCCCACCCTTTACCGCTTCCTAAGTGCTCTGGCTGTGGAAAAGAAACGGCGCAATAAACTCCCCAGCAGCACGCTACCGCACGCAAAAGATCCTCAATCCTACACACATTAAAAGAGACCAGTGTGCAATAACCCTCCTAAATATGAATAGGGGACATAGATGAGATTGAACAGAAGAGTACCTACGGATCTCAATACTTCAGTTAGGATGACAAGTTCTGTGAATAATGATGGCAACGATGCCTATATTTTATTTGACAAAAACGAAGCTTCTTCGTCTTTAAAAAATTCTCTTACTTATCAGTTTTAATTTTAAACTCACGTTACGCAGATCACGTGTTTGGTTCCAAAAGTGTTCTGTCAGTCCTAAATTGCAAACAGCTTCACCAACTGACAGCTCAAATTCGAGGTTTCGTAAATGTTAACGTGATTACTGATATGTACGTTTAGTGATGGAAGTATTTTCGTCTTTACCTTCACAAGTTCACGTCACCGACGCTCCACCACGATCGAAGCTTATAGACACGTACTTGGTGTTATAGCATACAATTTATTTAGGTTATCCGCTTCCTATACGAAGTGTACTTCCTTAATAAAAAAAATAATTCATGCAGAATGCTTTGGTTTCCGATTAAGGACAAGTTATTAAATTATGCTACTTTAATTGGTACCTTGTGTTATTTATAAGGTATGCATATAAGCAAGATCAACGCATTCATATTTAGGGATATGTCCTAGTTGCCTAGTTTCATAATTGGTACCTTTTATCGAATTGAAACCGCTGCGTTAATTCGTATTGTTTCTACAAATAAATAGTGACCTAAACAGAATAACATATTCAATGTTCAACGATTTTAATTAAACTACTAGCTGTTTACTATGTTTTACTAGGTATCGGTTATCTGCAAAAAGTAGCCTATGTCCTTTTGTTAAGATCCAAGCTCACCCCATACGTACCAAGTTTTATCTCAATCGGTTCAGCGGTTTAACCGTGAAAGCGTAACTGTCAGACAGAGTTACTTTCGGATTTATAATATTTATTTATTTTATTTATTTATTTATTTATTTATGTACACACAACAGACAAACAGTAAAAAGAATGTAAAAAGCAAACAGGTACAAAGGTAATATTAATATGGTTTCGATCCTTATTCATTCGCATGCTTGCTTATCATGCTAGGAGACTTCTGCGAAAACTTAAAGAACTTTTTGTTATTAGATATTACTAAAAAAAACTTATATATTACTAAAAAAAAACTTCTGATATCACGGTCCATCTATCTATTGAGATGTAGCAAAACGTAAACCATTACAGTGTCTGAAGAGAAAAGTTTTTACGTCCGCCTAAACGCGTGTTACGCGCCGCGGCGCCGCGTAACACCTACCGTGAAATTGTATTGTTGCAATCAATGTAGGTATGGAGTATGGAGCTCTTGTTAAACGTTCATGAAATCTGGGATCATTTATAAAGCAATTGAAATCTGTTTGCTAGCAAAACTAGCTTACTAATGCGTATTTGCTTCAAACAGCAATACAAAGATCAACACAGCTTTTCTTTATTATTTCTAAATAATGTTCCCCTGAAAAATATGTATCAAAGGATTAATATTATAAAAAAAAAATGTATTTATTTTTATTGCGATTGTATTTGTTTTTAGACAAAAAAAAGTAGTTCCATAAATGCTTATCAATATTATTGTGTAGAGATTTACTTACACGCAATCTCATAATAACTTCAAAAATAAAACTGCCTCCTATTAGTTAAGCTAGCTGTCAATCTAAACTTATACCGAAGCAAATTACTTGCTTTTAAGATCAAACTATTGTTGGTTGCGCAACTAACATTTGCAGACTTAAATATACTTTCTTATCTGACTTTTACTCGACTAGAAGTGTGCGTGATATTACAGTTCAAATTCACGTGTTTATCGTACTTTGTAGGTGTACGACGTGCTAATAAATTTCTTAAATACATTTTTAGAATTCTTTGCTAACCTTGAATCGCCCTGTTATTCATGAATAACATCGTCTTGAAGAAATGCTATACATACTTGTTATCCACCAAACATTTGATATCAACGAAGATTGTATAATGGACATGTTTATTTCTTACTTAGCTACGGTTAAGGTTGTGAAAATCGCGCGGTTGAAGCGCGTTTTCAATAATCGCGTCGTAGAGATTCATACATAAACATTCAATTGTTCACATGGACGAGCGCCAACGCTCTGTATCGCGCGCCGTGTTTAGAGAAAGCTCAGATGTTAGGTAAAGGCTATTGTTTTAAACTTGTATCTTAGTAATAACTAAAATCGCCTGAAATGCTAGTGCATCTTACACAATAATTATAATATAAAATAAAATATTTTCGTGCGTTTTTTTTATGATCAAGGGTTTTTTATTTTGATAATTATATTGGTCTTGATCAGTTCAGTTATGAAAAGAGAGTCCTATAGCCGAATAGTGAAACGTAAATCAGTTTAAGCGCCGTTAAGTTTTATGCCATCTCCGTCACTAATGTATAAAGTAGGGACTGATAAATATTTAAGAACGTCTTAAAGTTAAGTTTCGTTTTAGTCCAATATGCGACGTTTTTGTAACTAAAGTTTATTCCTGTCGTAACTGGAACATACCACGGTTTTATAAAAATGTCATTCGCCGCAGACACTCTCATTACAAGAGTTCGAAACTTCAAAACTTTAATACCCTCTGCATAGCTGCTAGATTTTTGTAACATAATCTATAAATGTCGTTCTCGATTGTTCCAGATGGTACGGCTACGAGAAGGACCACAACATCCTGGTGATGGACCTGCTGGGTCCATCACTGGAGGACCTCTTCAACTTCTGCTCGCGCCAGTTCACGATCAAGACTGTTCTTATGCTGGCAGGTCTGTACTTATTGCCTTACTTTATCCTAATTCTGTTGTAATAATGTAATAAAAACTGTAAATATGCAATAAGTAGGGAATTCGTGTTGGGCATATTTCATCAAGAGTTGTTGCACATCTTTTGTTGTCAAATCACAGTAAATATAAGCTTTCGGTGGCAGCTGGCAGCATGCCTTTTACGGCATCATTTTAAAAGGAGCAAACGAGCAATTTATTGTTTCCCCTAATTGTGTTGTCTATGATCACTCATTTATAATAATAGAACATGTTCATTATTGACACTATAATAATTATAATAGTTTGTTTTGCTGCCAATAATTAATTCCTATTAGTTCCTATTGTCAAGACATAGTTTCGTATTATTTACACTATCTTCAATTGTTAACTTAAGTATTTACCACTTACTCATTTCCTATGTAATTTATTTTTACGCACACATCGGAATAACAAGGTTACATCATTTTGCCTTCATTGTTAACATAGTAAATAGTAATAATATTTGGGACTGTTTTATTTATTGCGGTCGTTTTAGTAATGACTAGTATGTTCTGTAGAACTAGCCTAAATTTAAATGTCTTTAAAATTACGTTGTCTACGGTAAGATATGAATGGTTCCAAATATTTGCCCTTAATTTATGCTTTTGATGTTGCTTTTTTGTGTGTCAATGATTATTTAAATCTAAAATAATCATTGACACACAAGTACATGCGACTTTAAAAATATAACCTAGTCCTTTTTTAGTGGCTACATCGTCTATTTCATTTGGTGACGTAAAATAGTTTTTTCATCTGGTTACTTCTTGTATAAAAGCATAGATTTTTTTACTACATAGTTAACTGCAACAAAAAACCTTTTGTAACATGTCAGTCGAAATATTGTGAACTGCGTAAATAAGGTTGCAATGAAAATTCTCAAAATGTGTATATAAATTTTTGTTAAAATATTTAACAAGACCGCATACTATTCATTACCCCATGTATAGTACTAAATGTATAGAAAGATAACCGAAAATATATTGTACACAGATCAAATGCTGGGGCGCGTGGAGTTCATCCACTGCAAGTGCTTCATCCACCGCGACATAAAGCCGGACAACTTCCTGATGGGCATCGGGCGCCATTGCAACAAGCTCTACATGATCGACTTCGGGCTCGCCAAGAAATACAGGGACCTGCGCACGCGCGCCCACATCACCTACCGCGAGGATAAGAATCTTACCGGTGAGTTTCCACAAAGATGCTTATAGTGTCTGTAGAGTCTTAGTAAGTTATGCCCGAAATTAATTAATTACTTATCCATTTCTATTCTCTTAACCAGAGATGGGAATTTTAAGTAATTTGAGAAATCTCCGATGGACAGGTTATACGTATATGATTTGAACGGAAATGATGAAATTAAAAGGAAGTTATTAAGGGTGTTCGCGATTTAAAAATCCGCTAGCTTCACTAGTCTCGTATGTGATCTATCTGTCAATTTCCACCAATCACGAGCCAGTAGCTTGACTCTAATTGGTGGATATTGACAGATGGACCATAATATGCGAGATTAGCAAACCTAGCGGATTTTTAAATAGCAAACATTACTGTACCACCTATAATTTACAAGTTTACAACGTTTCTCAAGGTTACCATTATTTACGTCAAGTATTTAGGTCGAGTTTTATTTCGCTACTAACGTTTCGCTAGAGTGATGTTAGTACAATAATTAATGTGTTATGGCAACTTACTACATATTTACTTCAACGTATTAAAACCTGTATGAGTAGTAATGCCTTTGTTTGTAATTTATTCTAACAATTATTATTTAATTTATTTATTTCCTTTGTTACATTTTTAACAAACAACGATTATAATGATAAATGATAGAGTGAAGGAAAATATTCAACAAAAATAACACACGAGTTACGTGTTTGTTTCGATGGAGCAGATATAACGAACTTTTACATACGATGTTTTCTGCCTAGTCATATAAATACCTACTGTTACACGCGAATTCGTTCCTAAGCGAGTCCCTTGTGCGACTGCCCAGTGCCCACTGTTTACAGAACTCCGACTGAGTCATAAGGAGTGCTCGGTATTTCAGACATCCGCGTTTGTAACTGTTGCCCAACGATGGCTTATATAGATTAATGTGGCCAAGTTTTATTGGGCTCGAAATATAGCTATTTAGTTCAAGGAATTAAACCTCTAATATCCACAAGAGATATTTAGTGTATATCAGCGTCAGACTGTTACTTAGAGCTTTATATTTTAATAGAGACCCGCCTCCGCTTCGCAATGGGTAGACAAAACGTTAATGAATTATACACAAAAACCCTCCAGAATCACTCTATCTATCGTTGAAAACTATTTGAAAATGCGTATGGTAGTTTTTGAGTTTATCGCGATCTGACTGACACAAACACACGCTGCAATGGACTTTGTTTTATCATATCTATCGACATAAAATTGACGTAAGGTACCCGAGGGTATTAAGGCCTAGCTAAGGGAAATTTGTAATAAAATGAAAAATATCCAACATAATCATCAAGTTTTATTATTAATCAGTCATGTATTTAAATTACTACAGAGTTAAAACAAAAAATAGCTTCTCTAGCTTAAAAACAAAACAATATATAACTTTAAAAAAAACGCAGTCTGTAGGCCTTATTATAATTGGGTAGGGTAAAAAGGCCTATACTTTCAACTATTCGAAAATCAACTTATACTACGTAAATTGGTATTCTTGAGATCAATAATCATTCCCATAAAGCAATAGGAAGCATAATGGCAATAAATAAAGGCAATAAATTGCCTTTATTCGCATCCATCAGGACATTGAAAGTCATCAGTATCTTCTGCGGTCAAACCGACACACTCTTCGTGCTATTTACCACTTGGAGCATCGCAAGCATTGCCTCATTGCATCGTCCATTCTATCTTCTTTGCAGGCATGACAGTACCAACTCACTTGTTTTCGTGATTTACCTTTGACGGTAGTAAACTTTTTTACAGATACGAATTTCTTAGGATTTAAATTCTTCTTAAACTTCGTTTTTTCTTTTCTACCTGTTTTAAAATCAGTATAGTTTTCGTGTTGTTTATTTTTCTTTATTTTGTTACCTTTCACTTCTTTACTACGTATTTTCTCTTGATTATATTTATTAAATATATCTTTTGTGTCTGGAGTACCTTGATAGTTAATGGCTTTTCGTCTAACAGTCGGTATGATAATCAGATCGTCTTCTGACCACAATGCCCGTTTGGGAGGCATCGTGACCGTGAGCACTGAAAACAATGATAAATAAAATGAAAATTTATAACTACGTACATACTACCCACCGACAAACATTTTAAAAACACGCTTCTACTTATATAGCAGTTTAAAAAAATAGGAGTATAATAAGGCCTATAGTAAAATTTTATAGGCCTTAATACCCACCAACCACATGGTTACAGAAAATAAAGAATAATAAAAAATTTACAACTTCAAGTCCTTTAATACGGGAACCTAGGGACAAGGATACATTAATTAATAAACGGACAGTAAATACAGGTTTGTAAATATGTCATTTTCAAAATAACTTACGTTTTACTGGAGCCAATTTTTATAATTCGTGCCGCGTGACCGCACCGCTGAATGATTTTGACGACACTGGCGGGGGGAGAAGTGCAAGCGTTCGTCCGCCACTTTGCAGCGACTTGTATATGCTCTGAGCTTGTGTGAGTGTAACCTTGATCGTCAATTACTGTATTTCGTACGTTTTTTGTTACTTAGGCCTTATTGCCCGACAGGCCTTAATACCCGCGGGTACCTTAGTTCTTGTTCAGTTTCCACACAATTATTATAACTAACTTAGCGGGATATTAAGTATATTGAATACTTCGATAATGATATTCCTATTGAACACCATTATTGTTTTGTCATAAAATTATACTACCGTTTTATAAGTAACTGTGAGTAATTATTTATTTGGAATCTCAATATAGGATTATTAATAAACATATCTTACAAAAACCTCAAGTTAATTTAAACGGTATTGCAAATAATGTTAAATATCTCTATCACATTGAGATCATTATCGTTGAGTAATAAACGTATCCATTTTAATTATGTAGGTGTATTTATAAACTCTTATCATTTTCAAGATTTTAGATTATACATAAAAAAAACTTTTTATTCGCTAAAAATGAAGCTTACATCGCTTGTCTTTTTAGATATTGAATTATTTAATCTATGACTAACAAATACCGAAATCCAAGTGATTTGTGGTTTTGCAAGTTCTCTGAAATATTATTCTTAAGTTGACGTAGACAGATTATCAAAATTTTGTGAGTTGTACAATTAACACGAAAAAGAGATGTATTTGACTGCTTGGATAGTCGAGTGGTATAAATTACCACTGGGCGCGATGTGCCGCGGGTTTAATCCCCGCATGGGACAACGCCATGTTCGATATAGTCGTTTTAATTTCTCTCTTGTATAATATCTAATATCAAACTTTGAATGCGTCTTAGTTTATTTCTATATATTTAGTTTCTATATTAAAGTTCTATGTCAATGGCGACCACTTTGATACCGAGGTTGTCGACGCTCATGCGCCTGCTTCTGTTTACGAATACAATTTATTCATTACCTAATTATATGTACTTAGTCCGTCTTTCAATGGTAGCAGACAGAAAACGTTTACTACTACTCATAACGTTTACTACATTCACAATTTCGTTGTAAAAATCCAAAGTTTAATAGTAATTTGGTTGTTTTCTAAATAAGAATTTGTTTGTGTCAGGCACGGCTCGGTACGCCTCGATAAACGCCCACCTCGGCATCGAGCAGTCGCGGCGGGACGACATGGAGTCTCTCGGTTACGTCCTTATGTATTTCAACAGGTAAGTGACCTTATTTCCTTATCTACATGTACAATTAGTATTCACGAAACTAACGCCGAATATGAAGACTCCTTGCCAAGCTATAAAATATTATCTATGTAGATTCATTGAGAGACTTACAATTTTGGTATCAGTTTACCTACAGTACCCAAACTATGACTAGTATACTACAATTAATATGTTAATAACAAGGCCATTTAATTAAAAAAAAAACTTAATTATTTAGGCAAAAGAAACATCAATGGTTTTGCATTCTTCAAATTATGTAGGATGTACTACTTACTAGATAGCAGTAAATAATGTTACGGATGAGATTTGTCAAACAATATGACGACACACAAACACGTTCGTGATACGATTGTTAATAATGTGACGTCACGCACAGCTCCTGTTCAGTTTATCTACATCAACTTTTATCGATTCTGTGTATTTGGATGCGTCGTAGTTTTGAGTCATGAACTATTATTTAACATGGAAAATTTTAGGGTATAAGTAGGACAATCGATTTACTGTTTGTAGGTAAACTTGACCATGGGCCCTTTTGTGATATATCGATCAACGTTATGTTTTGGTTTTCTAGAAAGTGTGAGGTTTTGTTTGGCTTTTAATCCTTTTTGTTAGATCAGATACGTGAGAATTATCATTTATTATAAACCTTGTCGAGTCCTTTATACAGATTTTAGTCCGAGTGGGATACGTGACTTGTATCACATCGGTGTATGAAGATGAAAAATATACGATCGACGACCTAGTTTACTACATAACGTCAGTCTAATCAACCTCATGCCATTTTTTAAGATTTAAAATCGTATTTTTTGTGTACAGAGGCTCGCTGCCGTGGCAAGGGCTGAAGGCGATCACTAAGAAACAAAAGTACGAGCGAATCAGTGAGAAAAAGATGTCCACGCCCGTTGAAGTGCTCTGTAAGGTAAGACAATTACACTGCCCTGTGCCAAGAGCTCATAGTTTGCGTATGTTGCAGGCAATGTTTGCATATAAACCATTGCATACCAGAACATGCACTTAAATTTATTTATGTAGGAATAATACACAGAATATGACTAACAGGATCTTCATATGTAAGGTTTTCCCCAATTTTTGAAAACGACAAAGCGTTAATTTATTGATACGAACTATTCATAACAAACCATTGTTTACGCAGTCGTAGTTAGTAACTCTTGCATGCTGTCGTCATTAAAGGTCAATTAGTAGTTATAGATATCAGTAGTCGATATGAAATTACATCAGTTCAGTTCAACCAGATATTTCGGTCGATAGCCAATCGCAAAAAAAAAGTAAAAAAGACAGTGAATTAATGGGATGAGTTTTATCTGAATTAATGGGATGAGTACTTTTTTCATGTCCGTAATGATAGATGAATAAAAATATTGTTCACTTATTTTTTCTGTTTTTACGTAACCAATAACTTACGATACATTGCTTTAAAAATATCGCATGATGTCTCGCTTTTGTACATTTTGTGCGAAAACGTAATAAGCCCCCACTCCTGAACTTTATAATTTAATTCATTTTTTTCACATTCAATTGAATTCGCTTAGTTTTATCTTATTTAAAAAAATAATAATTGACCAATATTTATTTATCTAAGCGACGGACTAAATAGATTTTGTCTTTTCAATATCCAGTCATCTACCTTAATGTTAAGTAATTTCAACAATATTTGTTATACATCATGTTGTTTATAATACAGTCGACTCTCGTTTATTCGAAACTCGAGGGCACCTTAAAATGTTACGAATTATCGAGTGTTTGAAATATCAAATGGTTCGAAATTTGTAAGAGAAAAAAAAAACTTCGAATTATTAAGTGTTGATCAATTATTATTTATTAACTGTTACTCTATGACAATTAATTAATCTTTTGAAAGAACTCTGTTATACTGGTCTGCTTCAAAGCACATAAACATTACCTACTAAAAACATAACTAAACAAACCAATTCGTGAGAAGTGTGTGTCAAATAGTCAAACTAATCATAACAAAAACAAAGGCTCGTGTACGTTGATACAAGTTTGAACTTGTCGCAAAATGTAATTACAATCTTTACGCCTCTTTCTCTCTGCAACTTTGAATTGTCGAGTGTTGGAAGCCGATGAGTTCGAATTAACGCGTCGTTTTGTTATATAGCAATGATTTTTTCGTTCGAATTACCAAGTGCATAAAAATGTATTGATTTAGTTCGAAATATAAAGAGATTTTGTAGGGAACTCGTGCTAACTTTGAATTATAGAGAGGTTCGAATTATCGCAGGTTTGGATTAACGAGAGTCGACTGTAAATACAATACATCGCTCATAATACAGTATAACAAATACGACGATTGTAAAGAGTCTGCCTAACTACACACCTAAGGACTACATAGGCGTGCGTGGTAATGGATTTGAACCGTCGACCTCGCGAATAAGGCCGCCAATTTAAATCTTACCTCTTTTGTTACATCACTAATAAATTTCAATTGGTTTACCAAGGATTTCAATGCAACAATACCTACTAATATAGGACTTTTCAAATATCATAAGACGTTAATATTAATCTATCAAAGAACATACAGCGTTACATGATTCGAAGTCATGATTGTTATTTTTTAAAACAGTCTATTAGTTGACCCGTGCTGAGCATGGTCTGCTCTAGTTGGCGTCCCAGCTTACATTTCTTTTATGAACAAACATTAATAAATATGCAGGCTAAGAAAAGCTTCTAACACACCCATTAAATTTTTAGCATTTAGCTTTAGCTTGTCAAAGCCTGCGCTTTGACAGCTTCACCGGACTAAACAAATCCTTATAAGTATCATAGTAGTTTTAACTTTTAACCGCGACTTCGTCCGCGTTTACTTTTATTTGGATCCAGAGATAAATTATTTAGACTTTTTTGTAATACTTCCAAAATACGAAAATTTTTACGTAAAAAAAGGAAATTAAAATAAACACTTCTAGGATTCGAACTTGAAGCCAAAAAGCGCATTATTTTATTATTCATAATATCATTAGGCTGGTTAATAAGACAGCCTCGTTCCAAAAATAGCTGTCAATTCTAAAATCAGAGCTGTCACCATAGTTGCACCTTTTTACGTTTCGTTAATGTTAATTTTAAGTATTTAGCTCCTATTTTGTTTCGCGATAATCCCACGAGAATAGCCTATTTGCTATTCCAGGTAATAAAGTATATTTGTGGAAAATTTCATCCAGATTCGCTCAACCATTCTGGCGTAATTGAGTAACAAACATCTATCCTAACTTTCGCATTTATAATATTATTATAGATTGAAATGTATTTATTATTCATGCAGGGATTCCCGGCTGAGTTTGCGATGTATTTAAATTACACCCGCGGATTGACCTTCGACGAGGCTCCTGATTACATGTATCTGAGACAGGTGAGTCATTTACTGTTTTCTATTTAATTTATTTAGTATATTCCATGTGTCACGGTTGATATCAATATTCATGGGAGAATTCAGTACCCACTGTCCAATGCGTAATATTAATCATACTAGCCTGTAACAATTTCACTGTAGGTCTTTTTTTCAATACATACGAGTAATTTTGCTCACTTACAGCAGATTCTGATTTCAGCTTGTTATTATCGTCGTCTAGATTTGTTAGTTGTTCTATTTAAATATCTTGAAGTAGTATAGAAAGACAATTAAACGTCACGTCACGTGCGCCTCCAGCCCGCTCGCTTTTTGTTTTGTCGACGATTCGAAGCAGTCGAACTGTTTAGAAAAAGGCCTTATGCCAAGCCTACTGCGGTCTATTGCAGCCTCCAGCGTAGAGTCTCACTTATGTACTTACTAAGTGACGTGTTTACACCTGTTGCCAACCTTCCTAGATTCCGTAAAGAATGTTATGAAGTGTATGTTGTATGTGTGCAGCTGTTCCGCATCCTGTTCCGCACGATGAACTACCAGTACGACTACACGTTCGACTGGACGATCCTGCGGCAACGCAAGCAGCACATGGAGGCCGGCGCCGCGCCCGCCGACCGCCGCTCGCCCTCCGTGCAGCGCCGCGCCCAGCAACAGCCTTCGCAGCCGCCGCCTAACAACGAGGTAACATTCACAATACATAATATTATACTCTCTGCATGCGTAGGCAAATAATATACAGCAAAATGGGGTTATTTGGAAACCACAGGGTTATTTTGAACGAACATTAGTTTCGACTTTTTTGAGTTCCGTACTACCTCAAAAGGAAAAAAAGGAACCCGGATTACTTGTTTGTCGTGTCTGTGTCTCCCTGTCTATCGAGATTTTTTTCTCAGGCACTCGTGGTGGTATCATTTTAAAATAATGTCAAAATAAATACTCAGGACTCTTGATGCAATAAAAAATTTAAGCTTCTATGTCGTTTTTCCTATACAATTCCGAAAACCTCAAAACCTAATGCGCATAATGCTAGGTCGATACAACTACAAGAAAAAATACGAAAATTACGTTTTGGCGCTTACAAACTTATATTTATATGTGAAACGTTACGTTTATACGTTTAGTTTTACGTTTTTACGTTACGTTTTACGTTTTTATTTAGGGGCCATACAATTTTTTTTTGATCATCTCAGTTAATTCTCCAAAAAAAAACATAACGTAACGTTTTTTTTTTCAGAATTAACTGAAACTAAACGTATAAACGTAAAACGTAACGTGCGCGAGTCAAACACGTAACTGTCGGGCTTTTTCAAAAATTTTGTAGACTTGTAAATACACAGTATCATACTATACTAATATATAAAGCTGAAGAGTTTGTTTGTTTGTTTATTTGTTTGTTTGAACGCGCTAATCTCAGGAACTACTGGTTCGATTTGAAAAATTCTTTTAGTGTTGGATAGCCCATTTATTGAGGAAGGCTATAAGCTATATAACATTACGCTGCGACCAAGGAGCTGAGCTAAATAAAAAAATATTGTAAAAATTAAAAACCGTTGAAACTAAAACACGCGGACAAAGTCGCGGGGGACAGCTAGTTATTTAAATATAACCTTAAGAACACATTTCTTCTGTAATAAAAATTGCCTTGCTAAGAAATTGACTGTATTTTAAATAACTGCGTGGTTTCCAAATAACCCCACTTTACTAACACACACCGCACATCCATACTCACAGACGCCTTACATACATACACAGATCTGAATGTTTGTGAAAACCTGCACGGTTGTTTTTAAATATACATGAGTTAAATTACTCGAACAATGTTATTGTACAACAAAAACAGTTTCCCACGGTTTCCAAATTTCAATGTGTCTCATTACGTGTCCGGTTACAAACTTTTATTTTATAAATACTGTGGGTATCCTACTTAAAATCCTTTAGTTTAGATTTCTTCATTAGTATTCTTACTTTAGTTTTAGCTTTTATACACTTTCATACTACAGCTACCTCCCTCTCCCTTTGTCTGAAAGTAGGTTGAGTATCCCAGATTTAAATCGGCTAAACCACCGGGGTGCCTCGGACTTCTACAGGTCCAGGCACACTAATTGTGCTCCGCGGTCCCCGACTTATCCTTCACATCCTAAAAGACCATCCTTCCCTAGGTGAAATCCGTGCACGCTACAAACGATTCAGCAGCCAACAAACAGCCGGTGAAAGGCCACCAGTCCGTCAGTCAACTCAAGAAGAAGCTCACGGCGATATCATAAACGTCCCCCTTTATCCTTACACCTCACGCTGTTGCCTGAATGTGCACCATATATTTCAGATAGGAACTACAACTATCAAATTTTTGTTCACACATTCAAATGTTTTCCTATTGATAATCTATCTGTCGTCAATAGTGTTTTTTAAGCTTAATTTCCTACTTTAGAAAGGCACGACTGTAGCGTATCGTCTTGTCTGTACTTTAAGCTCTGTCTCTAAATATTAGTCAATTGAGGTTCATTGACACTAGACAGCTGCAATTCCATCCATATTATGGGTAACACTGTGTAAAAAATGTCACTAAAAGTTAGAAATCAGTGTCTTGTGTTTATAAATATCTTATCGGGCAGTATTAGTGGAACTGTTTATTGATAAGTTGAACCATAGTAACAAATTGCGCAGTACACGTGACTTTTGTATGACTCACGTAAAATGTCGCGTAACGCAATTAATTGTCCACTGAAATATACTCACGAAGAATGAAAAATATTTTTATAACATAACGTCGTTAAAAATATGACATGTAAAATAAAATAATGTAAAATGAAATTCGAAAATTCGAGTTTTTCTTCAAGGAGTGGAATTAGATGGATCGTCAGGATATCGAGGTGCATATTCATGTGACATGATGTAGTAAATTTTAGTAGACGCGCTAATTAGTTGTATACAAAATAAATGTTTGACAATCAAACCTTTATTTATTGCATCGAGGAACACTATGTTTCCCACTTTACGTGAGTGGAAATAGAGATGATGTACTTATTTTCATGCAATTTTAGATATTTTCTTATTATTAGCAGTGAAACTAATGGACGTCTTGCCCACTCGCGCCGTTGTCGCCACGACGGATGATTTCGGAAACTCCTCTTTGTACAATCAAATTGTCGCGGTCCTTAGAACAGCTTACTTTATGGTATATTTGTGTACAACTGTGATTGAATGTAACGTTGTGTGTATGTGTGTGTTTTGTTCACTGTAAATTTTTACTTTATAAGGTTTAAAAACATTATTGATAGTATATTAAATACATTCGTCAATTGTGTATAGTCAGCAAATATTTTTTACGAAACCGTAATATTTTAGTACCATCGTAGTGATGCTGACTGTACACAATTGATTGCTACGATCTAAAATAAAAACTTTTTCGACATAACACTTCTCAAATTTTATATTTTTAATTGTCTAAAAAATTGTATAAATTATAAAATGAGTGTTGCCAACACTAAAAATACTGTAATGTGTGAAATAAGGTTCAACATAACGACAGGCTACATTGTGAATTTTGTATAATTTGAATAAAAAACCTTCAAGTAGTACAAGCGTATAATTTGTAATGGCGCAGATGGAAGACGCAAGATTTTGCGGTAATTTTACACTTTACTGTAGTTTAGTAAATATCAGTAGGTACGGTTACAGTACAATGAGCTAACGTCTGGTCTTGAACTCATGAGTAGTTGTTATTTAAATTCATTTTGTATGTATTAGGTAAATATTGATTTCAATCATTTCTTTTTACTATAGCTACTAAATTGGTTTAGTTTTTAGTGTTGGAACATTTTAATGTGTATCGGAACTAGATTTAGTATGCCTATAATTAACACTATAAATACTAATCGACGTTTTTTGTTCAACAGTGAAAGAGATTACGACGTTCGGCAGCCCCGGGTGGACCGGCAAAGAAGAGAGCGCGATAGCATTAGTGTGTGTGCGTGCGTGTGTGTGTGTGCGCGTGCTCGGGTGCGAGCCGCGCGCCGCGTGAGCAGCTCTCGGCGGCCGAACGCCTCAATGACAACGGACTTGCTTTGTTTCGATATAGAGACCTTTCGTTAGCCACAGCCTATCTATAACTCCATACAGACGGTCAACGCTGACAGCCTGATATTTAGTTACAAGACTCAGACCAGCGTTCAACTTTATTTAAATGCATTCGACATTTGACATTTTAACGGCGTTTTTTTTATTGCGTCTGTCATGATTACGGTAACAATCGCTGTATGGAATAGGTAGTTACACTGTGGACATATTATCGAGAACCACCAACGCAGTGAGTGGTACATATTATGATCTTTCTGTGTAAGCACAGATCTATTCGTCTTTTTTTAATGTATAATATTTAACTGTAAATTGCATTACAGATGTTGATACAATTACACTAGGCAAATATTCATTAATAATTCAGTTTGTAGTTATGTATCTCAATGATTGTTTAGTTTTTGATGTTAGTTTTCTAATTAGCCTAGTGTTCACATATTCCTACTGTCGGTTGTATTTCAATCTGTTCTCTGTACATTTGTGAATTGTATTTGAAATACAGCCGTCGATACGGGGCGGTAAATGAATATTGGCTAGAATTATTCATTAAATTTGCTGATTTCTAATGAATAATGTAGTGTAACAAAATGTGAAAAAATGATAAACGAAAAAAAAAAGATACGAAACATGTGGTAGAAATTAAGTGAATTGATTCCCTGCCGTTTGAAACGCACCGTGTCAACCTAAACGGATATAGATGTAAGGTTACTTTACTACATGGCTTTCATTTTGGCATATTTCACTTATAAATTGTAAATAGAGATAGATAGGGCGCGTTTCAAGGGTACTCTGGTACGGCGTTATATCTTATTCGAAGATTATAAAATTGTAAATATATAAGCTAGTAAACTTGTTTTAATCACTACATATTTTTTTAAGAAAGCACTAATTGAATTTGATTTGTGGCGTATTGTGATACTGCGTGTAATGCAATGAGCGGCGGCCTTTAGCGGGGATGGTCGCGAGAAGTATCAGCCCGTCGATAATACTGGTACCACATAAAGTGCCGTATGTCATAGAATGTAGACGGTTCAGACGCCTTGGCTCAGGGCTCGTGATGTTTCTCGCAGATTCCTGTTAATAAAGCCCAGCCGAGGCTGCGTTTTCAGATGATTTTCATATTTTTTACACAAGACTACACTTGACTCGTGACTTGAATGGGTTTCATTTGAGGTTATATCCTCAGTTTTTCTAATGAAAATCATTCCAGTTACCATTCAAGCTAATATTGACAAGACTTACACGGAACCTCTTCAATAATGTTCTAATTTTTATACAAGCTTCCTTTGCATATAATGTATTTATGAATGCTGAAGAAATGAATCCCGTTAAAATAGAAAACTCAGTTGCATGTAGTCTCGGCCTGACACGCCGACGCCGTATTAATATTTTTATAAACGATAACTGAACAATGCTTCCATAGTTTGAATGCTAGAAGTATCATAATACACCATGTTTTAATTATAAGACATAACTATAAGTTTCCTGGAATGATTAGTGCGAGCGATGTGTGAACGAACAAATGGAGACAAAATCATAATGACGTTATGTTCACCATGTATAGTTACAATGTTGGTATACTTGACCACAGTCACAGTGAGTGAAAATATGGATCTCATTCCTTGCAAAATCTGTTTATTTCAAGACTCAGTAACACTGGTTCAGGACTAACAAGACACGGTATTTTGTCTCCAGTTGTGTGTATACTCAGTGTGTCAACACTCTATAAATTAATAAACAGTAATAAACTATTCGTTGTATTTTTTACCCTCGTATACTTTACTACTATCATCTATCTATCGCAATCAATACGTTGTTTGCACTTCACAGAATGCTTATAAGTCATGACTCGACCTATGGAAAAACAGTAGACGAAATATACCACCCATCCCAATAGCCGAAAAACTTCCCCCTGGCTACAGCTTACCATTGATAGCCGACGTGAAAGACGAAAATTTGTGTGTGTTATGGTTCTTAAGTTATTTAAGATTTTGCTGCGGTAACGTTTTGGGATTTCCTATATCTCAAAAACGGCTCAATGCAGAAGTTTGAAAATAATACCAGTAAAAGACCTT
Organism: Diachrysia chrysitis; assembly: GCA_932294365.1. Taxonomy (NCBI): domain Eukaryota; kingdom Metazoa; phylum Arthropoda; class Insecta; order Lepidoptera; family Noctuidae; genus Diachrysia; species Diachrysia chrysitis. The sequence continues at coordinate 8,355,392 of OW028664.1, forward strand.
AATTTGTTTAAATTTGTTTAAACATTAGTTTTTGATTTGGTCGACGTAAACCAATGTAAATTAATCAGTTTCAAAAATCATAAAATACCGATTTGCAGGTAAACTAATACACTAATAACCAAATAAACAGCTTTACAAAATGCCCGTGGTAGACGCTTATAATGTCAGGAATTTTTGATTATGTAACTACACGATATGAAGATAAAAACTAATTTCATAATTTCAGACTGGTCATACTTTAGCGGTCGAAAACGCAGTTCTCATAACAATAATAAACATGGCGTACTTTAAACAAATTAAAATTATATATGAACATTCGTTCCTGTTAATTTCAGCTTTCAATTACGGCTATTAATAAAGTTATATGAAAAATAAGAATATGCCACCAATTCGCCAATAAGCCGACCAAATTGAAAATGTCACGTAAAAGCGACGGCCACATACATAAGCGCAACCATTTTTATTAAACTGGATAATATGGATGTTTTTTTAGTACAGTTGCATACAAAAGTTTTCTGGTCGGGTTAGTTAAAATAATATGGTTGTGATTGTTTTTAGATTCTCCAAGATAAATAAAACTTTTTTTATCTTTACTTATATTTACAGAGCTGCTTTGGTGAGTTTGTGATTAAACGAAAGCCGCAATTCATCATACACTTTATTTGAGATTGGCGGATGCAAACGTTAAATTCGTGTAACACAACTCTTAGGTCCTGAAGGGGCACTTTCCTTTTCGGCCTGCCATTTTATTGTAGGTACCGGCTGGTACATCACTGGTATGAAATGAAATGAATATAAAATGAACTACCTAACATAAACAACGGTGTGAACACATGCTGCTCCCAAAGCCATGAAGTGCATCTATCTGCAAAAAAAGCAAAGCACAAATCAAACAAAGACGACGTCGCACATAAACCACAAGCAAGCACTTCTCTGCAAAATACCTAAGGTTCACGACTGATTTCGGTCGGATGACCCAGCGGCAGCAGCATAGAGCAGGCGACACAATATTTTGTCTTAATTATACGCTTAAATGTAATATTTATAACAATATTAATTAAAATGTAGTATTCGATAGTACCTAAAGTCAGAATTTTTGACGGCACATCTATAGCCTCACGCTATACCTCATTATTAACTGAGATTATTACTTACCTTTTTAAACTCACTTTGACTTCAAATAGTTATGATCCATTAAATTGTTTAAAACTAAATAAAATGAATTTAATTTTTAAAATAGAAAAGAGAGAAAACTAGTAGTAATTGTGTAATGAGGTACCTGCACTTAAAAATATAAAAAAATCGGGTTTACGTATAACGTTTTTCTGTATAACTGTACAAAACATCGGTTACTAAGATGCTAATTTGCAATGATTAGCCGTATGTATGTGGCGGTCGCTTTTAAGTGACCTTTTCAATTTGGTCGGCTTATTGGCGAATTGGTGGCATATTCTTATTTTTCATATAACTTTATTAATAGCCGTAATTGAAAGCTGAAATTAACAGGAACGAATGTTCATATATAATTTTAATTTGTTTAAAGTACGCCATGTTTATTATTGTTATGAGAACTGCGTTTTCGACCGCTAAAGTATGACCAGTCTGAAATTATGAAATTAGTTTTTATCTTCACATCGTGTAAAGTTACATAATCAAAAATTCCTGACATTATAAGCGTCTACCACGGGCATTTTGTGAAGCTGTTTATTTGGTTATAAGTGTATTAGTTTACCTGCAAATCGGTATTTTATGATTTTTGAAACTGATTAATTTACATTGGTTTACGTCGACCAAATCAAAAACTAATATTTAAACAAATTTAAAAAAAATTAAGGTCTTTAACTGGTATTATTTTCAAACTTCTGCATTGAGCCGTTTTTGAGATATAGGAAATCCCAAAACGTTACCGCAGCAAAATCTTAAATAACTTAAGAACCATAACACACACAAATTTTGCTATTTACAAACATTTACTATGCAACAAAACCTATCTATTCATGTATTTGGTTCCCGGCTAAATTGAATAAAAAAAAACGATTTTGCCTGGGGAACGTTTTAAACGTTCCTCCAGCAAAATCTGTTTTTCACTAATAACTTTGAAACTACAATCCACACAAATTTTGCTATGATTAAACAAATTGCTCCTTAGGATACACTAATTATTGGTTATAGTCTCATCTCTCTAAAGCACAACATTTTGCTGGGGTAACACACACGTAATGAAAATATTTGCCGGTGGGGTTACAGTCACCTGAATGTGCGTCAGAATGGCTGGTTGTCTGTGGCGTTGGTATATGAGAGTTTATTTGAAAATTGCTACATAATTGCTTATATTTGCTACATATAATAAATAATTGCTACATAGGATATATATTTAGAAATAAAATATTTATTTTGACCAGCCATCTTGACCTTTGGTTGGCTGGTCACCTCCTAGTTTAAAGTTATGCATGTAGAGTTTCCCGTAATGCATTGCGTCAATAATTGCTACATATTTACTTCATTTATCTAATTTAGTTGTTGCTTCAAACATATGTTAAATCAAGGATATAGCAATTATTTAAATTATCCCAATAAAAAGTGCCTGATAAGTAAATTGGATTTCATTAAATGTACACAGGTGCACTGCAGGTAGTACCAACTTCTCAACTCAATTCTGTTATGTGCACCCGCGGTCCTAACGCACAAATATTTGTTTCCTACAAAATTAAAACTCACCCGTGAAAACCACGTCGTCGGCTGATGATTAGGAACTCATATGGTTCGAAAGTAGACTTAAACTACCTACACACCAGGTTGCCTAAAGGTTGCGTCCGACTGGGAGCTGGCAGTCGTGTGCATTATCCCAGCAAAAGAATGTCGAAAAAAGTCTTTTAAATGATAAAGATACAGTGGTGCGGAAAGACAACTATCGTGGCTAAAAATGAAACTAACATTATGATACAAGTATAATAACTAAACAATTTGGTCTTAGACTGCATCTGTAAACATTATGTTCTATCATAATATTATAAATATCCAGATGTTACAGTCACAAACACTTGTGTAGTGATTTTAACAAAAGAAATATATGGTAGGTATTTAAACATATCTTCTAGTACTAAGGCAAAACCCTATTATTTACCTATTTTTAAACGTAGCCTACCTAATAATTCCTATTCGGGTACTCGGTACTACGGGTAGGGTAATCAGAGAAAAAGGGAACTATCCCATATTATTTTATCTGTAATAGTCGACGTCGTAGTCGTCGTAGTCGTAGTAGTCGTCGTCGTAGTCGTAGTAGTCGTCGTCGTAGTCGTAGTAGTCGTCATCGTAGTCGTAGTCGTAGTAGTCGTCGTCGTAGTCGTAGTAGTCGTCGTCGTAGTCGTAGTAGTCGTCATCGTAGTCGTCCTCGTAGTCGTAGTAGTCGTCGTCGTAGTCGTAGTCGTCGTAGACGTACTCGTAGTCGTCGTCGTCGTCGTAGTCATCGTAGTCGTAGTCGTAGTAGTCGTCGTCGTCGTAGTCGTCGTAGTCGTCGTCGTAGTCATCGTAGTCGTCGTCGTAGTCATCGTAGTCGTCGTCGTAGTCATCGTAGTCGTCGTAGTCATCTTAGTCGTCGTCGTAGTCGTAGTCGTCGTCGTCGTAGTCATCTTAGTCGTCGTCGTAGTCGTAGTCGTCGTCGTCGTAGTCATCGTAGTCGTCGTCGTAGTCATCGTAGTCGTCGTCGTAGTCATCGTAGTCGTCATCGTCGTCGTAGTCATCGTAGTCGTTATCGTAGTCATCGTAGTAGTCGTCGTAGTCATCGTAGTCGTCGTAGTCATCTTAGTCGTCGTCGTAGTCGTAGTCGTCGTCGTAGTCGTAGTCGTCGTAGACGTACTCGTAGTCGTCGTCGTCGTCGTAGTCATCGTAGTCGTAGTCGTAGTAGTCGTCGTCGTCGTAGTCGTCGTAGTCGTCGTCGTAGTCATCGTAGTCGTCGTCGTAGTCATCGTAGTCGTCGTCGTAGTCATCGTAGTCGTCGTAGTCATCTTAGTCGTCGTCGTAGTCGTAGTCGTCGTCGTCGTAGTCATCTTAGTCGTCGTCGTAGTCGTAGTCGTCGTCGTCGTAGTCATCGTAGTCGTCGTCGTAGTCATCGTAGTCGTCGTCGTAGTCATCGTAGTCGTCATCGTCGTCGTAGTCATCGTAGTCGTTATCGTAGTCATCGTAGTAGTCGTCGTAGTCATCGTAGTCGTCGTAGTCATCTTAGTCGTCGTCGTAGTCGTAGTCGTCGTCGTAGTCGTAGTCGTCGTCGTCGTAGTCATCTTAGTCGTCGTCGTAGTCGTCGTCGTCGTAGTCATCGTAGTCGTCGTCGTAGTCATCGTAGTCGTCGTCGTAGTCATCGTAGTCGTCATCGTCGTCGTAGTCATCGTAGTCGTTATCGTAGTCATCGTAGTAGTCGTCGTAGTCATCGTAGTCGTCGTAGTCATCTTAGTCGTCGTCGTAGTCGTAGTCGTCGTCGTCGTAGTCATCGTAGTCGTCGTCGTAGTCATCGTAGTCGTCATCGTCGTCGTAGTCATCGTAGTCGTCGTCGTAGTCATCGTAGTAGTCGTCGTATCATCGTAGTCGTAGTAGTCGTCGTCGTAGTCATCGTAGTAGTCGTCGTAGTCATCGTAGTCGTCGTAGTCATCTTAGTCGTCGTCGTAGTCGTAGTCGTCGTCGTCGTAGTCATCGTAGTCGTCGTCGTAGTCATCGTAGTCGTCATCGTCGTCGTAGTCATCGTAGTCGTCGTCGTAGTCATCGTAGTAGTCGTCGTAGTCATCGTAGTCGTAGTAGTCGTCGTCGTAGTCATCGTAGTCGTCGTAGTAGTCGTAGTAGTCTTCGTCGTAGTCATCGTAGTCGTCGTCGTAGTCGTCGTAATCGTATTCGTCGTAATCGTATTCGTCGTAGTCGTAGTCGTAGTAGTCGTAGTCGCAGTTGATCTCGATTTCGATTTCGATCTCGATTTCGATTTCGATCTCGATTTTGATCTCGATTTCGATCTCGATCTCGATTTCGATTTCGATCTTGAAATACAAATAGAAACTAATTACAAAGTGTAAGCTAAAACCCGAAAAGCAACAGAAAACACAAATCATATTTTTGTTACATTGTAAAGAAAGAGGTAGTCATGCCTAATTTGTTCGGATATATTGCGAATGTCAAATGTGATTGCGCTGCGAATGAACTGTAACAGATTCCTATCCCTATCGTGATTTTAAGGAATTACGTAGTAATTAATAGTAGGAGGTTATTTAGATCTTCGGAGATAGGCACGGCTTAATATCGCGAGCCAAAAGTCCGCTAGGGTACCAGACGTTAAGTGATACAGATTACAGACTAGTATGGTGAATGAAAAACAGGCAGATAGACTTGATGCGACACGAGTAGGGTTGCAAGATCTTAAAACCAAAAAGCCGGACAGACCAGCCAGTTTTACAAGGCATTTGATTGATAAGGCCGGATATACTGTTTTTTTTTTCACCGTACCTAATACACGACCATTTTTTTAAAGTAAAGCAATCGTTATTGTTTTTAAAATTTAATTAAACAACAATAAATGGTCAGATTTAAAAAGCCGGACATTCCCCGCTGGTCGCTGTCTAATTTGGCCGTACACGCAACCAAAATGCCTGTGTCCGGCTTTAATTGGACGTCTGGCAACCCTAGACACGAGCCGGAATATCACTCTCGATCTCGATTCCATTGCCTTTATGGTACCCACATCACGCCACTGCAAAGACGAGAAAAAAAGAACACTTCACATACATTTTACACTTTATTCAACATTGTCATATAACTTACAGTAAGTAACAATAAATTTTCACATAATCGTTATTAGCCCACACGGACTATTTACGGAACACCTAATCTAAGTCGTAACATTCGAGAAAAAACACCGATTTGAACAGCATAACAAGGATAGGTTATACGTAATACTGTGATTAAATATAAATAACATTAAAGGAATTTAAATAATTTGCATCTTCTTAGTACCTTTAAAGAACTTTAAGACGATTTTAAACGTCTCTGTCGCTACTTTACAGTTTAAACTGATAGAGACAGCACGAGACTTAACGGTGACTTAAAACTGATTGAAGTTTCAGTATTCAGCTATAAGAGTATTATTAAGTGCTTCTACGCAGCCAATGCGGTTTGAATTATTTTTGTTATACATTATTTTAATATAAACTGCCTTACCTATCTCTTATTTGCTATGACGGTACCAATATACTCGTTGGAACCCTTACAGTAAATAAGAAATGTAAGTGTAAACGGTTCATATTTGTTATTTGGGCGACTGAAATGCAATCGACAGAATGATCAAACGCGAATATGTGGGTAGTTTGATTTTATCGTTTCATAAGAACATTTGAGATGCAAACTATTATTCTTAAAAGATAATTGGACAAATAATACTTACACATAATTAGTATAAGTACCAAGTGATCGTAAGTGTTCCCTAAACGTAGGCTACTAGATTGGTATTTTAAATACTAATCGCCCTGAATACTGAAAGGCAACTTAACTTTAAGACCTTCTTAAATGTCTATCTGTCGCTATTTTACACCTTAAAGTGACAGAGACAGCACGAGACTTAACGGCGACTTAAAACTGATTGATGTTTCAGTATTCGGCCATAAAGATGTTAAATTGCTTTAATAATAGGAATTAAAAAGCCTTTGCCTCTCATCTCTAAAATTTTATTACTTATTGTTAAGTAACTACTTGTTTTGGTTATCTAATCAGCTTGAATTGGTTCAGTTAGAAATACCAATGAATAAAACTGGAATAAGAAAACTCGTGAATGTTTGTAAACCTCTGGGAACACTTACATAAACTAATATTATCACAAGGATACACATGCACGAATTATATACTTTGAAAGATTAACAGGTGAAAAGGCTATGATTAACTATCTAGAATACAAATTCCTAGCAAGGTGATCTAAACACTATTTAGGTATACCAAGCTGTTTGCTTTTACAGGTAAAAAGTACGGGTTTTGTGAAAATTTTATTGATATAAACCTTAGCAGTGAATTTAATAAACTTAGATTAAGTTCACTCTATAAATGTAACCTCATAAAACTTTAATTAAAATAACACACAATTAATTCTCGATGTCTCAACCAATCGCAACCAGGACAAGGAGATAACGTGTCCTAGTTAATTTACCCAAAATGGCATTCACCAATAATAAAACAGACCATTATACTCAGTTTAATAAAATTATAAAACGTATTGTATTATAACTTAATGATATGATGAACAATATTTTACACTGAAAAAAGTTAAGCGCAGTGACTTATTGAGAGCGCCATACATATTTAGGTTCATATATAGGTTATAAAATTCCCCAAAGAAACAATAAACTTATGATTTAAAACAATTTAATCGTTGAAGACTTTTTAAAGAGTGAACTTTAACCTAAATAGCGTGTTCTTAATTTTAATTCTAGGGCCTATGGCTCAGTTAAGTCTTGCTGTGTTATCTAGCATATTACATAGATCTACTGTTCGTCGTTAGGTTACCTAACATTATCTCGATGCTAGTGTTTACTTCGTGTCCTATTTTTTTTGTAAGCAAATGTTTACTTTATGTAAAAAAGTGAATTGGGATATTTATGACGTAAAAGTTAATGTCCAATATTTTGGTCATCGACCATTTGTATTAAATTTTATTTATTGTTACAAAGATTTTATTGTAAGTAGGTCTTAAATAATTATGGACTGCTATTTTTTAGTTACTTCGTTAGGTCAGTAGCTGTTTCGTTTTAAAAGCCTAATGCAAAGCCAGTGTTTTAGTTTTGCTATATGCTTTAAATTAACACAAAGCTTTTTTTCTAAAGCCGGTAAACTAAATGTAAAAACAATTGTTCTATAAAACATCTTTTACGTGCGCATAATTTATTACCTTGAAGATAGTACGTACATTACTGATATGAGTAAAGCTTTCGCAACTACCATATTTTATACAATACGTTTAGCTAACAAGAAAAAAACATGGCTGCGTATGCGTACATTATTATCCTAAATTTTAAAATACATGTTTTAATGGTCCACTACTATATACATGAGATTTTAAAATCACGTTGTTTCGTGTTTCATGGCAACATTCATTGCCATTTTTATAAATTGTGTCTTGGGCGTAACCCAAAAAATTACACATAATTATAATGTAAGTATATTCTTAATATCTAGTTAATTGAATTCAACATCAAATTGACATTATTAATTGATGCGTACATTATTTTAGAACTTTATTTTTATGTGAAAGAAAACGTTGTATTTACCGCCAAACCTCCATCCATTTTCGGTTGTGGCATAGACAAGATGTAGGTGTGTAAGCAGCGGCTTTTCGCCAAGATATTTCTAGTGCTTAAGCTAATAAGATTTCAAGGGAACGCGGCCCTTTTTTAGCAACAAACATGTACAACAATTAATATTATCTAATAAGCAAAGTACAGCTAAAAAGAATATAATATAATCAAAATTATTACATGATATGCAAAGCCATACACATTAGTTATAACTTATAGTTTTTGTTGCACGTTAAGCCGTGTCTGTAGCGCCAGTTTTTACAAAACATTGTTAGAAAACATAAATAAGAGGCCTAGCATGTTCGACTGTTTTTATTCGGCAAAATATTTAGGCCACACCTCTAATTTATGTTTTTTAACAATGTTCTAAAATCTGACAAAGCAGACTTTATATAAAAGCGTTAATAAACCCTTCTTGTTGTTACATTGGCAACGTATGAAAATTTTGAAGCCACATAGAGTGATTATTGTCGAAAGGTTAAACCAACACTTTACACAAATATACATTAATTGACGTTTACCGTTCACTACGTTACATAAATACAGGGAACTTTGTTCATTTAATTTCTTTTCTAATAATGTTTAGTCGATGTTACAGAAGTTTTTTTATATAAGTATTACTTTTTCAGAAAACTTTACTGACACAGTGAGTTTTTTTTTTAATAATTCACACGCTAGACCAGCCAAATACTTATACATTTTTTTATATAGGTATAATAATATGATATACCCTCTAATCTTAGCGCATTTTTCTACAATGATTTAAGTTGCCGTTGACAAAGATAATAATTTTAATTGACGAATAAATCTGTCATACCTAAGTTTTATCGTTATTTATTCTCGTGTAGGTATTAATCAACTTTCCCAAATATTTTTAATTTTCCCAGACATTAAAATTTAACGACTTTTAACTGTCAACGATGACATAGGCATTTAGTAGGTAGGTACTTTTTCTTTTGCCTACTAATATGTTGTTTCTTTCGTAGACCCTAGTGTCTAATCTCATAATTATGTATAGTGTTATTCTTAAATGACGTATAATATTATGCGCAAGTTCAAAGACCTTTCATTTGAGCGATGTTTAGGCTCTCGTGAATTCTCAATAGTCTAAAATAAGCTTTACATAAACATTAAAACTTTATTCATTTATCAGAGGCATAGTATTTTTTGCTCTTCCTAAGTTAATATTGGCTACATAGTACATAGTATATAGTAACTACTGGGTTTTAGTACCTACTAGGAATGTAGGACTCAGCAAGGGAATATCTTTATTTATTTGAACTTAACGTAAAAAATAATATCGTTGGTTATCACGTAAACTTAAATAAAGTTAATTATCAAATTATAGACATATTAAATACATATACATGTTTTTGTATTAGAAATTTTCAGTACTTAGATTTTCCTAAAATACACACAGTACCTACACGTTAAATTTACAGTATTATAGCTAAAGAGATCACAGAATTGGAATGGGGGGTAGGTAACGCATATAATTATTTATAATGATAAAGAGGTAATCAGGATCATATTGGAAAACATCTTTGGAAGATAAGGTTACTATGGCAATGCTTGAACACAGATATAGATAGACTTAGATAACGCAAATATCAAGATCTGTTTATAAGCCAAGTGTGCCATTTTTTTTTTATTTCCGCCGAGCATGCTTTAGCGAACCCGGGACTCCGGCAAAGGCAAGGACGGGATCGGGGTGTTTTTAGTCGGTGCAAGTCCGACATATCCCCATGTCGTGCCCTCGGCGTGGGTTGAATTCATTAGATTTTCATCCCGCAGCAAAAAAAAAAAAAAGAGGTGTGCCATTTTTTGACCACCTACTCTGACATATCAAGCTCTATTTAGAGATGATTTCAAACTATGATTGTGTGTAATAGGTACGATTCGCTTGTCAATAATGCCCGGTACACATTGGTAAAACCCACCTAGCGCGGCGCACGCATGCAGACTGAGCGCGACAGTTGCCACGTTAAGCACATTATGCTTAAGCGGGGCACGAACCGTGGAACACGATGTAGACCTCGATAAAGCAAGAGTCTATCTATATTCTGTGGCTTTTTACTATTATTTTGTAGGACTATAACGCAAGGAAAGCTTTTAGATATATTCAGGGTATTTACAATATTAACTTCCTATGTCAAAATACCTATAAACATGAATATGTGGTTAATAAAAACCTAAAGAAATCTAGATAATTGTACTATCTGCTTACCACAAAACTACGTATCTGTACCTATTTTGAATCTGTAGTAAAAAGTACAAAATGCATATACTTAAATTAAACTCTGAATTAACTATTGTAGTAATTCGTCAAACATCGATGTATTGTGATAGAAAATATAATTTATAAAATTATTTTCTTAATAAAGCTAATTGAGATATTCAGACTAAACATACATTATACTGGAATGTGACAACGTACTTTTATAAGTTTACAAAATAATATCACAAACACAAAATCTCCTACAGAACACTCAATACAAATTTACCGACTAGAGTATGTAACCAAAACGTGTTTTTTACTATAGCTATGGAAATATTCATAAGATATTTATAGGTACATTAAAGCGAATTATTCTTTTTTGTTACAAGTAACACCGAAATCCGCCACACGGCAAAGAATCAACAAGAACTATGTTGTAAATAAACTCGCGACATCTACCATTCGTAGGTATGTAGGATTAGAACACTGCATTTTGTGCAAAAGCATTTCCAGTGCTTTACAAAGCTACCGCTGCATTATTTACAGCGCATTCTATCTTTACGTATTAATCCCACTTACTCTTTAATGAACAAATGTTTTAAGAGAATTTTTCAGTTGCGTTTAATCGACCACATTTTTTATAATTAGCTTTTTTTAATTAAAAAGACAACACAATGCAGCACAAATGTGGGATACTGTTGACTTATCTATGCTTCTTTGGTTGAAAAGAGTCTGTGTTTCGCAATTAATGTCCGACACTCGGAAACTCGTGTTCGTGTTCACTCGAGAGGTGTTAAGTGTCGTAAACTCGTAGTTAAAAACGTCTTCGACGCGAATCGTACACCGTGTCGTTATGAAAAGTGGTAAATGCTCCAGTTGACTTTTATTCATATGTATATGTGACTTTTCAATAAGACAAAAGCAATCCAAGCAAGTAAACTGTTTAAATAAACTCCTCAATTGCTTAAAATTACCTATTAGTACAATACTAGCATTACTATTGTGAGGAAGTGATTACATATGACTATTTTACTAGTCCTACGCAGTAATATTAAATACGTTATGATATACACTGAAGCTAACATCGATGGTTTATTATTCATAAGACAATAGCGTTATTAACTTATTAGTATTGCATCGTAAATAATAGTGCTTAATCATAGGCCGGCCGTTGATTTTCGAAAAATTGAACATAACCGTTATATATGAATTGGGTTTTCGCGATAAAAAAATCCGCTAGGTTCGCGAGTCTGGCGTGTGGTCTATTTATTAATTACTACCAATCACGAGCCAGTAAGTTGTCTCTTATTGGTGAAAATAGACAAATATACTACTGGCCAGATTAATAACCCTAGTGGATTAGTTTAATCGCAAAAATCCTCATTGTTGTAGAACTATTTTAAACTATAACTAATAAGTCGTTAAAAACTAAAACCTATATATCACTCCAGTTTTAGCTACAGCTTACAATGTACATTGATTTGTAAATAAATAAAATAATAATCTGATATTCAATTAATATCTCACACGCCACGAGTCATTGTCAAGTTATTACAATCATTCTCTACTAAATTAAACTTAATTCATTTTACTTTAACCAAAAATGAAACGAATGGTACTGTACATATTAAATAAATACACAATTATTTTAAATTATACAGAAACCTTCCACTTCGAATGTCAATGATTTGACATTTGTCACAGGGCGGTAACATAACAAAAATTAAACGTCAAGTCAGTGTTGCCAGTATAAAACTTAATAAGTAGAGGTGCAGTCGGGGTGCGTGTAGTAACCAAACACGTTGAGCTCGTAGAGACTGGCTAGAGTTATGAAGAGGATGTACCATACCATCAGTACGGCGCCGAACTTGCGGTCCAACTTCCAGCCGTTGGCGTGAGTGGCAACCACCAGGAACACCACAGTGGAGAATAGCGAGAGGGTTGAGTAGATCAGACCTATGAAATAGTAATTTGATTTGTTATTTTTTTATAATAATAATTTAATTATTAGACTAATGGCCGAATACTGAAAAGTCGATCATTTTAAGTAGCCGTTAAGTATCATGCTGTCTCTGTCACTTTAAGGTGTAAAGTAGTGTCAGATAGACATTTAAGAACGTCTTAATGTTGCGTTTTGTATATTCGAAGTTAAACTCACAATTCCCTTAAAAATATGTATTGGAATCGACTTCAAAGTTATTGATAGGTCGAATTACATCCCTTTATATATTTACCTGCTCTTAAAGTAAAAGTTTTTTTTATTGGAACTTTTTAGATAAAGGAACCTTACCTAGGTACTTACAGACAACATTGTTTTGTTAATGTATCAAGTCCACACACGGTGTGATAATTTGCACATTCTGATAATAAAATATTGCAGAACAATTTAAAATCAATCAATTTCTACTGCTATTTATAAATAGGTTACTTACATGGTCAACTCTATTAGGTAGAATAACTAATTACCTTTATGATAAACGTTGACGTGGCTGCCGGGGTGTATGATAGCTGTCTGGATGAACCACGGCAGGCCGAGGCACACCAGAATGTCGAACACGTTGGAGCCGACAGCGTTCGAGACCGCCATGTCGCCATAACTGAAAACAAAATGGTAGTTATGTTGAATTTGTTTCCAATTTCCACAAATGCATGTCTTTTGTTTTTACTTATTTTTTATTAAAGGAATGTGGAAAACTAGCAAAGTGGGTGGAATTCACATTACTAGCAATCTTGTTAACTAAGCTAATTATGCTTGTGTCTGGAGTGGGTCCACGTCAATAGTGCAATGGGTCGGGTTCGAACCTGCGACCTCTCGATCACAAGGCCCTCACATGGTTAGGCCATTAGGCTATTGCCGCTATTTTATTAAATGGTGACAACTTTCTGCTGAGTGTAATCACAATGAAAAATAACAAAGGTTTTATGATACTGGAAAAGTAATTGATACGTAATTGTCGTATATACAGTCAATCCAGCTCCATGTAAAAATCTGGTATTCAGTTTTAAGCAGCATTCCATTTATACTAAATGCCAAGGAATCAGTCAGCTTGTTTCGGTGGTCGTTTGGCTGTTTAACTTCGCTTGTCTTCGGAAATTTATAGTAGATACATAATAATCAACAATAATTTTAATATATAAAGCTGAAGGATTTGTTTGTTTGTTTGAACGCGCTAATCTTAGGAACTAATTTGAAAAATTTCAATGTTGGATAGCCCATTTATTGAGAAAGGCTATAAGCTATATAACATAACGCTGCCACCTAAAGGAGTGGAGCATAAATGAATGTTGCAAAAATTAAAAACCGTTTAAACTAAAATACGTGGACAAAGTCGCGGGGGACAGCTAGTTAACAATAAGGGTCGAGACTCACCCTTCCTTGATGACGGCCAGCGAGGACAATGCGTCAGGCACGGAGACTCCTGCCGCGACGAAGGTTAAGCCCATCACTGTATCCGGAATGCCGAGCGTGTAGCCTGTGTAGCAGAGTAATACATGTTCAGACAATCTAATTTCGTATCAACACCGCCGGAAGAAATATAGATGTATTGGGAGTTTCGTCATTTGTTGGTGTATATTAAAGTAAATAATGGTTTAATTACTATGCAAGGTGAATTTTTTGTCGTTGTACAAACGAAAACTATGACTTCTATATCGATTACACACACGATTGGTATAAAAAAAATCAAAAATAAATGAAAAAAACTCTAATTTCAATACTGTAGCCATAAGAGTTTTACGGTAATAATACTGACATACAAGATTTTTTCGTTTGTTTTTTTAATTTTTTAATAACTAGTGTAGATGACTGTGAAATTTTCACAGAAACATAAATATCGCACTTTAGTTTAAGTTGGGTTCAGCTACCGTATTTTACAGTCAGAGTAGAAGTATCTAAAGGTTTTAGGAAGTTCAAAAATGCATCCACAGGTCAATGTTGCACGTATCTCTTCTTTTTTGCCAACCATTTAAAATTCTCTTCTCTTCTCCAACGTTACTCACCAATGATGGTGATCATCCAGACCATGAAGTAGGAGTAGAAGGAGATCCAGAGCATGCTGATCATGAAGGTGACGGGGTACCAGCGGCCGCGGCAGTCGGGCATGGTGTGGCGACACGACCAGTGGATTGGGAACACCAGGTACCACCACGCTAGCTGGAAGTGGTCTGCAAACGGAGTGCTCCGATAAATCAGTTTGTTGAAAGTTGAGAAAACATAGCATTAAATAGGCATATTTTCTAAAAAAAAATATTATGCCCGTCATGTAGATTATTGAATTGTATTGGACGCGTATTATTCGTTTTTTCCTGCAAACAAAAAATTATCCAAATACAGAGAACGGAAATTTCGCGCGACGTCACTCCTTGCTACAATTTTTACCACGGCGAGTTGTCATAAGCCCCCACTCCGCAACTTTATAGCGCTGTATCTTTGTAAATTTTTATTGTTTTGATAAAGGACAAAAAAAGTGTCTAATATTTTTTTGTTATGTAACTAACGGACTAATTAGATTTTTACTTTTTATACCCAGTCAACATGCCTATTGGTGCCACTGTACAATGTCAACTGCTGGCAGTTGTATATATTGTATAAGTAAGTATGCCCAAGCATAAGCCTTTGATTGGTGTACTGGCTGATTCAATAAATCATACATATGGTGCAAACTGCAAGTTTTTAAAAAAGCCGTTTTTATTTGCTGGTCTTTTGGAGCTTTAGAAGGAAGTAAATGTCAACTCAATTTAGACAGCACCTTTGAACAATGATATTATACACAAGATATGTTACTTTCATAGTTAGCGATGTTTAAAATCTGAGCGCGCTGGTATACGTTTTAAATGTTGTCAAATTGCACTAATGAATAGTAAGAAAAAGATAGGATAAGCTCGTAAGTTAAAGAGTTTCTACTATTTGTATTTAATTATAAAAGAGAGCTATAATTGAAAACTTCTTAAATAGGTTTCCGAGTCCTCAAAATGCGAGCGCTAATAACATATCTGCGTCATTTTAATATAATAATAATTATCATTGCTTTTGTAACAGACTAAGTCATTTAAGTGGTTATGTAGATTAAAAATGCACTAAAAATATTTTTCACTGGAACAAGTCATGATTTTAAACCACAATACAGCCTCATATTAACAGCCTTTATTGACAGTCAATGGCTATCACTTACTTGCTCCGATGGGCTTCACGAGAGGGTCCACAGCCGTCTCAGGATTGTATTCCTTAGCTTTGTAATATGCAGGAGCCGCGGGCTGGAAAAAATTAAATTGTTAAAGATACGGAAAAAGGTTGAATATGTAAATTTTAACTAAGGCTATGATTAAAGATTCACCTATAAATGATAAGTGCACATCGCTGCTACCTTAAAAGGAGTTTATATCTCCGGATCTGCCATGAACCCACTAAAAATCGGCGTTGGAACTGCTACTGTATATATCACAAATAAGTCAGAATATATTAGCTCCCCTGGCGTGGACATTACGCTGCGATCTGATGTGGCACCACAAGTACAAGTTAGAACTAAGTATTTTTAAGTAAGCCTTATGTACAATGTAAGGCAAGAACGAATCTAAAGACTGACCTATACTAATATTATAAAGAGGAAAGATTAGGTTGTTTGTTTGGTTGTATTGAATACGCTCCTAAACGAATGAACCGATTTGAACAATTCTTTCACCGTTGGGAAGCTACACTGTTCCCGGGTGACATGGGCTGGGCTATATTATATTTATTTCTATGCGAAGCCGGGGCGCGCTGCTAGTATATTCTAAAATTCTTTAGTTACCTGAGGTGGTTGCTGTTGATCAGTTGGTTGCTGTTGCTGCTGCTGCTGCTGTTGTTGCTGCTGTCCAGTCGACACCTGTTGTTGGTGTTGAGTCTGTTGCGGGACTACTGGAGCGCCGTAACTCTGTGTCTGTGGATCAAAGTACACTTACATTAACACAAGTATTGTATCTATGGGCTATTAATTCACTTGCTGCAGTTTACCATTACCATTCCCGTAGTCCTATAAGAATGACAAGTATCCTTTATTATGTTCACTTCCATTCAAACCTTCGCCTTTTAAATTATTTGTGGGATTATCAAGCTCAAAAAGTCCCACTGCCAAGACACACCTCTCCACTCCTTTTCATTTAAGTATATGGAATTTTGAAAGTGGCACCAGACAGCACTTTACATGTACAAGACTTGTAAGATGCTGATCACCCAGTTACTAAAATAATTGAAGTCAGAGAATATTTCTGGAAGGGTTCTTTGGGCACATTGGACATTGGTAGCTCCTTTTTTTTAAAGTGGTAATATTAATGTTTGACCGTAGTTACTAATGTTGCTCACCGTATCATCCCAAGCCCTGTTGGGGTCCCACTCCTGGTTGGGGTCCCACACCGGAGTCGGCTCGGCGTTGTAGGCCGCGTTCACGTAAGCTCCATCAGGGTTGTAAGTTGCTGAAGAATATGGATTAACTAGGTTAGGAGTCACTTTTACTTTTCGTGATAAGTCCTGGCTCATCTCTTTACCAATTTTCATCAATACTCGTTTACTTGTTTAGCAGAGATATAGAAACAAAATGACGGTTTAAGTAACTTCCGACTTGATAAGGATGACTAGAGCCAGAATTAATGTTCATAGCATAAAGATTAAAATTGTATACTTTGGTAAAATATGATGTTTTATATTATGTAGGGTTATCTTACGGGAGTCCTGAAGCGGCGTCTCCTTGGTCTGTCCCTCCATCTGCGCGTACGTGCTGTCTCCCGCAGCTACGGCCGGAGGCTGACCGCCAGCACTTCTGGAAATGGTTATTATACCATCATCAGACTTTATGTTACCTACTGCTGGGCATAAGCCTCCATCCCAAACGCCAGTCTGTTTTTTGTTGTTTGTTGAAATTATATGGAAATATAGGCCACTCTTAAAGTTATTACTCTTACATCTAAATAATAATTATTTATAATTGGCGCCCAACGTTGGCAGGTAAATTCAAAATGATTGTGATCCATAGACCAATCTTTGCGCTGTTCAGTGTTTGAAATTCGTTTTTATGGCTTTAAATAAACGACTCTGTTACCTTTTTTATTTTTATAAAATTATATATGTGCACACACAAAATAGAATACTCCAAATGGACACAGAAACAGTGCTGGGACCTGGGATAAGAAGTTCACTGACAAAATAATATAGAAACAACATACAAAAAGGCTTACCTGTACGTGACCAACGCCGCTTGCTCCTCCCTGGTGGGCAGTTTGAAGGGCAGCGGCAGGCTCATGGCCCACCGCTCTAGGGCCGTGTTGAACCGCAGCGCCACGCAATACACCGCGTACATTATCAACATGAACAGTGCTTCGGGCCTGCAAATGATTGTGAATGTTAGTTACTTTAAAGTTAGTATAAAAATTGTTTGAAGTTATAATTTTAAATTTATAAATATCTGATTTGTTAAGGCTTATTCAGACGGTGCGAGAAATATCGTACGAGTTGCAGTACATTGCCGTCTATGATTGATCACTTATGACACCATAACCGCGCGGCCACGCAATGTACTGCAACTCGCACGAAATTTCTCGCATCGTCTAAATCTGCCGAGAACTTTCTCGTTAGCGAAAGTGTAAATGATAATTTTCGTTTAAAAGAAAATTTCAACTGTTTTATTAAACATCAAGTTGTGTTTTAACCCTCGGTGTCTGAAGGACTTAAATTTATTTTATTCCTGAAATAAGTAATAAACTTATGAGACTGGTTGACCGAAAGCCAGTCTGACTTACCATTTGACAAACGATTTTAACAAAACTGTCACAAACCGGGTATTAGAGAAAATAATGTACCTTCTTTTTTTTCAGGGTGTAGAGCTAATGCCTTTTACCCACGCTAAAGGCCCAGCTTAGGAATATATCCGACTTTCACCGATTAAAACCACTCCGGTCTACTTCATCTGCCCAGGCCGGTGCTGCCCGAAACCAGCAGGGATTACATACCTACCTACTTCTAGAAGCTTCACAAAACTTACCAAGACACGATGGAGTTAGCGATGGTGCACAGCATCACGAGTATGGAGATGGCGTAGAAGAAGCAGTCGCGGCAGAGCGGCCACCAGTTGAGATGCGAGACGGTGCCCGCGCAGAGCGCACAGACAGATATCACGAACATTATGTTGAATACCGCAGAGCCTATTACGCCGGACACACCTGGGGGAAAAAAGATATAATAAATGATAATCTTGAAGGAAAACAAATACAATAAACTAAGTAAGCCTTTGAACGCCGTTCGCATGTCTTACAAACAAGAGATTATCCAGGGTTCAGAGTTTTAATGAAAAGACTGTACACAAGGTCTAGATTTGGACGGAGGCATGATTATCTGGTCATTTTCATCACCTGGTTGGGCATCGATAAGTTCACCCTATATAGATCCACTGCTGGACAAAAACTGCTTTTCAATCTGTAGCTAAGAGTATAAATAAGTAAATTATAGAGTGAATCTAACAGAATATGAACTGTGAGCACCAGTATGAAAAAGCGTCATCGTAAAATTAGTGTCAAAGCAGAGCGCGCCGTTTTATTAAAACTATCTCAAATATTACCCTAATAATATCAGAACCATCGACATTTTCGCATAAACGTCTGTCGTCGCAAATCACTTAAATCAGTAAACGAGCGTAATACTCAGCAAAAAATTTGGTTAGAATCGTCGCTAAGGGATACTAGCGATGCGCGCACTCTATACTTGCTTATGTATACTCAGATCTGTACCTACTCATACTTTTTCTGTAAATTTTTGACTTACTAAATAACAATAAAAAAAGTGATAGGATCTTATAATCTGAAACATTCTTACCAATATCATCGCGAGCGCAGAAGACACCAATAACGACAGTCGCCAGTTCCGGAGCAGAACTACCAGCGGCCATGAATGTCGCACCGGCCACGTCCGGAGCCAGTTTAAGTTCTAAAATACATGAATGGGCTTAGGTAAAATAGATGAACCATCAGGTTTTACAATAACTTCAATCCAATCATTCCTATCCGCTCTAACTCTACATTTACACGGGGGCAGAATATAATTAAAACTTGGTTGTTTGTAAAGTCGGTTCACGGACGACAATTTTATGTGATATACAAGTCGAACGCTTAGGCCGATCGTGACTCTCTATCGCTTGTTCCGCGCTCTCGCTTGCACGCTCGGCTCAGGCGGAACGTGACACTTTTTCGGGCATGCAGCCGGCGTTCATCGATTTATAAAACGTTTTCACGTCAAAATTATATTTAAGAAAATAAATTACGACTAACGAAAGCTAAATTTCATCATTAAACTATGACTGCTTGGGATGTTTTGTTTAAACCTTTATAAACGTGACGTCTATCAGACCATAACGACGTAATCCTTTAAATGTAATTAAGTAATAAGATTGAAAAAGATTCCACTGTTAAGCTAAGTAGATCTTAACTAAAACTTACCTTCACAGATCCTATCGAGACTGGACACGAAGTATTCATCACACACAATAGCGAGCCCAATTAAGGTGAACACTGCCACGAGAACGTGGATGATCAGACCGCCGTGCTTGCGCGCATTTTGGCCCATCAGGGGCTTAGGGAACTGGAAGCAGATTGGAATATTTTAAACCTTAATTAAATGCGATAGAAACCTGAAATTTATTTAAAAAATAAGGTGTGTTACCGGAGGCAGAAAACAAATATAAAATGGTACTTCAAAGAGGCGTACCAAAGCGTAACCGAAGTATTAAAAAGGACGATCTATGTTTTTTTTTTAAACACGGATTTCATACCTTGTTTTCAGATAAAAATAATTATAGTCGATGATATCGCTAAGATACGAAAAATAGCATCGCTGTGTTTCACCACCAGCATTACAATATTTTATCGGTGGTGCGACCACGGCACAAGACATTATGTGACCTTCAGTTACCGACGTTTAAAATTAGATCGCGCTTTTTGTACCAAAGAATAGTACAAAAGATAGGATAAGCACGGAAGTAAAAGCGATAGCTATAATTGAAAACTTCCTAATTATGAAAATCTTAAAATGCTAGCGCTAGTAACATATCTGCCTCCTTTATTATTCATAATAATATCATTGTATGTATTCTAAGCCCGAGTATAATTTGTTTAAGTCTTCTATGTTAATTTTTATTTGTGAAACTCCCCGCAAAAAAACAAATAAGTATTGTGGGGGTAAACTGATGAAAATACCTTTTAAAATTAAAGGTTTTTGCAACAATTCTTGCTAGTTTCATACTGTACCTGTTCTATGGCTGGTGGAGAACAGTTCACACGCAAGGGCTTCACGGTAGGATTGGTCTTCCACTCCTTTCTCTCTTCTTCACGAATCTTTTCGGTTTCACTGTCCTGAAACGTCCAAAACAGGTATTAATTTCATTTTTCTTTTAACTTTTTATTCTGATATTTGACATAGTAAATGGGCCTGTTTCCTATTTTTTTTTTAATGTCCGTCTTGTAGATTAATGAATTTTATTGGACACGTATTTTTTCTTTTTTCCTGCAAACAAAAAATGATCAAAATACAGAGAACTGAAGTTACGCGTGACGTCACTCCTCGCTACGATTTTTAGCGAGGCGTAGCGTCATAAGCCCCCACTCTGAAACTTTAAAGCGGTGTATCTTTGTATTTTTTTATTGTTTTCATAAAAGAAAAAATACGTGTCTAATATTTTTTTATTATCTAACTGACGGACTAAATAGATTTTAACTTTTCATACCCAGGAAACATCCCTATTGCAGTAGATTCTGTGCGGAAAGAGAATCATCTTAGGATTGAGGGCGCTGCTGTGTTTAAATACTATGTTTTTTTAAACACCAGTACGTCATTATCAATATATATATATAGAATGATTATATACGAGTCATAATTTTCATAATTTTAGATCCATTTTTCGACACGACAGTTGTCTTTCCGCACAGACTCTAACAGAATGTGCTTGGGTTTTAGACGGTACGTATGTGTAACACTAAGGCGCCCAAGGTTGAGGGTAATAATTAAAACTTGCTTTAAAAAGTATTACTGTCAGTGAAATCACACAGACTCAAGGCAATTGAGATAACTTTGACGGTGAACTGATGGCGCGCTCAAGAGGAAACCCTGAAACAACTTGTTATAATTTTAACCGTAAACGGATAAAAGTTAAATAAGACGCTTCCCTTAGGAACTTCGATCTTCAGAACGCTTGTCGTAATATTGGTTTGTTTCGAAAGTTTAAATTATATTTGACTTTCAAAGAGCTTCTAAAGTAGATATCTATATATTGAAATATATTTGGAAGGGTATGTTATGTAGTTAAGAAGATATTAATGATATGTTTTTGAAATTCAGGTAAGATTAGTTACTAATGAAATATGGTGGACATAATTTGCGAATCTCCCTATTTTCTGCATTAGGTATAATATACATACTGCGAAAAAGCATTTCTAAAAGGCACTTGGGATTTTCTTAAATATCTTTTGATATTGTGAAAGCTTCTAAAATATTCTAACCAAGCATATTTTTTTGAATTGTACACTCGATTTAAAAGATATCTGAAGGACCATTTTAATTTCTTTAACGAATGATCTAAAAGGTTGGTCTATGCTTTTATCATTTAAAATAACCTATCCATCTCTGTTTCTGCCAAAACACGTTTAGGGTGTTCGCGATAGTTTTACTAATCTGGCATGTGGTCCATCTGTCAATTTCTACCAATGAAAGACAAGCTACGGGCTCGTAATTGGGTGAAATTGACAGATGCAGCTTCAATATTTTTATAGCATTACATTTACTTCTAGTAGGTATCACAACTGATGGATAAGTAATTTCAGCTTTATATACCTCAACATATCCTGCATCCTTCTGTCCCTTTTTATCCGGCTCATCTTCATCTTCAAGTCCTTTCATCTCTTTCTTGGAGCCGGACGGTGAACTCTCTTCCTCTTCCACCGTCGGCTGAGTTATCGGGAGTTCTGATAAAAGAAAATAATAAATAAATAAATGAAAGTGGACAGCATCACGTTCATTGCTCTGAACCCAAAGTAAGTAACCTATGCACTTGTGTTGTGGAATCAGAGTCAACAACAATGTAGAAAAGTGAGTTTTCATCGACCTGTTGGGGATTCGAAACGGGGGCCTCGGAGCCGGCGACACCTTGAAAACTGGTGTGTACGCCACTCAACAACGGAGGTCGTCCAAAGAAAAAAGACCGTACAATTGAAAATTGTACCTGTTGCGGTGGGTAATATTGGAGTTGTATAGGAAATAAAAAAAGAAGTAATATCGAATTACTTTTGAACACTTATGTACGGGGCCCATATCATATAAATATATATGATATGGGCCCCGCGATTTTACCCGCATTCTTCCCGTTCCGTATAGCCTATGACACTCAGGAATAACGTAGATTTTTACTGGTGAAAGAATTTAAGAATTTTAAAAAGGGTTCTTCACTTCCCGAAATTACTTCCTACATACAAACTCACTACGTTACGTTTTAACACGATCGATATCGTGTTTAAAGGTAACTGAAAAGAGCTACAAGACACTTATAGTCATTGTTACCTTACCCACTGTTTATGTGTTCTCGCTTTTCAATGATCCGAAAAGTCTATAATCTATATATGTGAAGGTGAACACTTACCTCGGGCGAGGATTTCTTTAGCGGTTTCCGTTATGAATGTGGGCTTCTCGATGGAGAGCATTTCTTCGATAGGATTCTCATTGGGTTCGGAAGCGTCCGACGGTTTGTAGACAGCTTGGAAGACGGAGTAGGCGATGAAGAATACGGAAACCGTCAGCCATCTGTGCCGGCGAGGTCGGCGCATCCTCTGCAAAAGGAAATGAGAGTGATTTGAGAAATATACCTACTATATATTACAATACTAGCTGTTTCCCGCGTTGTTGTCCGATATCGCGGGAAAAGTAGCCTATGTCCTTTCTCAGGCTCTTAGCTAACTCTGTACCAAATTTCATTTAAATCGGTTCAGTAGTTGTGACGTGAAAACGCGACAGATAGACAGACGGAGTTACTTTCGCATTTATAATATTTTAAGAGCAAGTTTATGAAAAACACAATTTGTTGTAGAGTTTTAAATTTAAGCAACAATTCTGTACAAATAATAAGAAAGTTATTTTTGTTCCTTAAAAAAATGTTGGAGTTTCAATCACTGTAGTAATAAAACGTTTTTATTGAGAGGAGAAAAGAGGATTAACCTTAAATAAATAACTTATCGTTTTACAAAAATGTGATTTAAATTTATTCTAAAGAAAAACTACATTATAAAAATAAGCTAACATTTTTGATATTTTGAATAATTAGTACAATTTTGTGTAATTACAATTATTCAAAATTAATTATTCAATAGTAGTTGTAACTAATTACGACAGTTAGGCAATGTAACTTAAACTTCCCAGTTATATTTTATCTTATTTTTTATTCTGGTTACGTGGTAAGTTTAGTTTGGCATATGTTATCTGTCCACTTTACAAACTAGCCTTAGCCAATTAGCTGGCAACAGTTCTGACAAAGTTGGAAGTTAGTTAGGAACTTTAGTGGGTCAATCAGTGTTGCTTATTTCAGCCTATAACAGTTTGCGTTCACTGCTCAACTGGCTTCATAAGTTTTACCATAACACGAGCCACATTTATTAATCCATTTGAATTTGGTTAGGTTAGGTATACTTCTAGGTACTTATTGCGGTAGTTTGCTCCCTCAGTATAAGGGAAGTGAGAAGCACTCCAGTGGTTTTAGCCGGTAAGAGTAATACCCTTAGAGTAATCATAGACAAGTATAGAGCGTGTGCATCGCTAGTAGCCTCTTATGTCAATCACATTTTAAGCTAAATTTACTACGTTCGTTTACTGATTTATGTTATTTTCCGAGCGACAACAGACATTTATGCGAAAACAATGACGGTTCCGATATTATTAGGGTAATATTAGGTTTTGAGACAGTTTTAATAAAACGCTGCGCTATGTTTAGATACTAATTTTACGATTATACATGTTCATACTAGTGCCACCAGTTCATACTCGATATGCGCGCTTTATAGTTTTAGACAGTGATCAACCTACACGGACTGCTTGACGTCCGTCATAAAAGACTATAAATAAATATTAGGCTGGTTTTATAGCTACGCGTTTCGACAGCGAGTCTGAAGCGCGTGCGTTCGGATTTGTTCGGGGTTCTAGTTGCGTTTTATAGCCACGCGCTTGAGCAGCGCTGTTGAGTAAACGCGCGCTGTTCGCCGGCGCTGCCGAAGCGCGCGCCGCGAGTTACGATACGATCAGTATGCGTTTTAGAGTGACGCTGTTGAGACGCGCCGTTAAGTACAGTACAACATGAAAAAATGTTTATATATATTTTAAATTAAATATATTTTTCCTTTTTCAGTCAGTGCTTTAAGAAAAATCTATAAACCAATATTTGGCTACCCATCCAAGTATTAGTTATTAGCCTATTAGTTATAGTAATAAGAGGTATAATGTAATTTTATTTCATTTATCTTAGAGTGATCGAATCCAATTTTTCCTCTGGAGTTATGGGGATGCGAAATAAGCTGGATCGTCGTAAAGAAGACTGTAACTTGCAGAGTAATTCGTCAAAACTAGTTATTGATAGGCGAAAATATTTATAAAATTTATGACTATTTTCTCGTAAATCGCAAAAAGATCTTACATGTTCGCCTCTTAGTAACCTTGTACCATTATAAGGATCAACAGCTAGTCTTCTTTGCCATCTTTTCCATAAGAAGTAAATAGCCACTACTCTAACCGCATTAATGTTCATTTTGTAGACGACTGTACACAGCAGCGAAACGCGCGGTAGTAATCTCGTTTTACAGCGGCCCGTAGTTCAAACGCGCGCTGCTAACAGCGGCGCTGCTCAACGGCGCGTCTAACAGCGTAGCTATAAAACCAGCCTTACATTTTTATTCCTCTAAATACCCCTCCGTTTTCCGCAGGCCGAAGAAAGTCCATGCAGATTTTGTCGGGAAATAAAAGGTATACTTTTTCTTCCTGAGTTGATGGTACCCTTATCTTAATTAGATGCACCCAGTAGTTAGCCACATTACCGCAACATCATTTTCAAGGTTAAAATCCTTCAAAGTGCGAGTATCCTTATACCTACATTTGTTGTGTTTCTTTAAGTTTAAATTCTATTAAATTCACTGATCAAATTAATGGTATTCGTCTAATTAGGGATCCATATGTAATTCTATACGACAAACTTGGTCTGACATTCTGCAGGATAATGATAATCTTACCTCAATAGGTTACAGAGTACTTCACATACAATTAAGATAACGAAATCATTATATTTGAGATTCTTTTTGTAATTTTATTTCAGTAAATCTTTGGAATACACGTGTTATAGATATGACATTATTACTTTTAATGCCTCAATGAACATGAATGAAATTCGTCTTTCAGCCGAAATAAAACCTTTTATTATACAATCGCTTCTTTATAGGTTGTAATACCAAAAAGGTTTTTATTTATATTCGTATCTGCAAAGTGTGTTGGTGTGATGTTTATGTGTAACAGAAAAGTTTGCTTTCTGCTTTATATACAATAGATTTAAGGGTTTCTTTATTTGATTATACCTTCTTGTAGTAAATAAAATGTAAATATGTACATTACCCGCAACATGACGTAAAAAGAAAACAAGAAAATGGTTTGCCGGGAGTGTTGATGTAAATATTTTCCGTATATATAAAAGTCCTCTGTGGTAAACATCTTTTAATATATTAAAAATATCGTGTCACAGTCTTTGTTATAGAACTTCTCTGAAACGGCTTGACCGATTTTTTATGTTTTTTTGGTGTGTATTTGAATCTTGTAGGTCTGAGAAAAGATCGTATAGGTTTGGTAGGCTAATTTTTATACCCCTAGGTAATCAGGACTGGCTAAACGTTTGCTGGGTCAGATAGTGTTTACATTAACAACTATACATCAAAAAGGTATAAGTAGCTAGTTATAATTAACATTAAATTCGTTTAGTTTATCGTAGAGTTTGAAGCTATAAATAACAATGGGTGGAAAGCTTTACCGAAATGAAGATCGTCATGGCCATAAAATCAATAATTTAACGGTATCAGTCCATAAACTGGAACCGTAATAAACTCGAGTTTATCGCGCAGCAAATTATCGCTGAATTTACGTTGTGTATTGATTTAATGAATACAGAATCTGATATAACATGACGTAACGTTATATCTGTATTCAATAAACTACATTGAATTAAATCTGAAGCTCAGTAGTACTATTATATAATATTAGCTGTCCCCCGCGACTTTGTCCGAGTGTTTTAGTTTCAACGGTTTTTCATTTTTGTATCATTTTTCATTTATGCTTCGCTTCTTTTGGTTGCAGCGTAATGTTATATAGCTTATAGCCTTTCTCAACAAATGGGCTATGCAACAATGAAAGAATTGTTCAAATCGGACCAGTAGTTCCTGAAATTAGCGCCTTCAAACAAACTCTTTAGCTTTATATATTAGTAATTATAGATTTTATCCCTATCTTTTTCAAATATTGTTTTCTCTACAGGAGAGATAGAGATTTGATGTAAGCGCCTTATAAATTATGTCAAATTCTTATCTCTAATGCCTACTATTTATATTAAAATGGCGGTAGATAACAAGAGATTGCCAAAACACAAAAAAAACCCTCACCCCCAGTTAATTAGATACAACACTAAAATTAGATACTCATCTGTCAAAGCCCATGTTAAGCGCTGTGATTGGTTGTTAGTCCTTTGGGCAACCAAGCACAGTCGAGATCAGTTGATTTGACAACAAATTAAGTTGATCAGCCTTTCAGAAACCGGTGGGTAGTCACATTAAAATAATGCAGTCCGGCGCTGGCGGAAATATTTTCTCACTAACACATAACCAAGTTAGCAAAAAAATTTTCAAAGCTTAATACAGGTTATTTTTGGCTAACTTCTTTATTTTAATTTCACAACTGCTTTAGGTTACAAACAGCAATTCATAAGTAACATACTTAATTAAAAACTGCCACAATACAGTCCGTTCTATATTACGAGAAGGAATAACTTTTACGAAGTGTAAAAGGAACCGTAGGGATGACACAGCATTTCCTTTGCCTCGCGATCAATCACTAAGCCAGTGACGTCAGCAGGATGGCGACTGATAAAAGATTAAGGGTAAGGACAGACCAACTTTCGATAATATTATTTTTATGTTACATACTCATAGATTATTCTAAAAAACCGATTTTGGAAAGCATAATAAAGTTACAGTATTTTTTTTTGTCATTTTTATTTAAGAACCAAACTACTGAACTGATTATACCTGAGGCATAATCTATTTATGAAAAAGGTAAAAATATTTTAAATCGATCCATAATCACCAGAGACATCGCGTAACAAATAAAAGAAAAACAATCGAATTCACACCTTCTTTTTATGAAGTCGAATAAAAAGAAACGTTCTTTTACAACGTTTAATAAAATGAAAAGCATTACCTACTATAAAGTTCTAAATTAAAGACTTCGTTACTCTAACGTGAAACTGCTAAACTTTAATAAAATGCGAAACAGGTATTTTAGAATCAGTATAGGGATTATTTCAGAATCACTTTGTTTTGCACACAGAACTATTTCTGTTTGAACGTTTAATTAAATTCAGATAAAAAGTATTCTTTAATGGAATTACTTAATAGCTTGCTATAGCTAATGTTTAATAAGTGAGTTCACAAATCTTATATATCAAAATGAATTGCTGTTCGTTAGTCTCGCTAAAATTCGAGAACGGCTGGGCCGATTTTAATAATTCTTTTTTTGTTTTGTTCGCTAGAATGCAGGGCAGCTTTAAAAACAAAAAAAAATAGGTATGGTATGGTAGGGTAGATAGGGTAGGGTAGGATAGGTAGGGTAGGGTAGGTTAGGTAGGGTAGGGTAGGGTAGGGTAGGTAGGGTAGGGTAGGGTAGGGTAGGGTGGGTAGGGTAAGGTAGGTAGGGAAGGGTAGTGTAGGTAGGGTAGGGTAGATATGGTAAGGTAGGTAGTCAGTTGACGGGAGCGAAGCCACGGGCACAGCTAGTTAGCAATAAATTTTCCAAGTAGACCGTATGAATACCTACCTAAAATAAAGATAGAATCCTTTACGATTCTGATCCCATATCAGTACCAGTTTGATTATTTTTAGGGTTGGGTTCTTTCAAGGCTGTTGAACACCATCGAATCTTATTAACCGATCTCGATAACATTCTATATGTAAAAGAACAAGGCATTATTATCTTTATATCTATATACTTACTATATAAAGCTGAAGAGTTTTTGTTTGTTTGTATAAACGCGCTAATCTCAGGAACTACGGGTCCGATTTGAAAATTTCTTTTAGTGTCGGATAGCCCATTTATTTAGGAAGGATACAAGCTATATAACATACATACGCTGCGACCAAAAGGAGGGAAGCATAAATGAAAAATGTTGCAAAAATGAAAAACCGTTGAAACTAAAACACGCGGACAAAGTTGCGGGAAATAGCTAGTCTTTTTTATTCGTTGATATTAATATTCGTCCGGGTGTGAAAGCGCTAAAGGATCTCACAAAGATAATCTTCTTTTGTGTTAAAATTAGGTTTGTTCAACAATACAATTCAATTAGAGGTAAGGCTGCGGCGTTATAGTATTATACTTTATAAGTGTTAATTACATTTCAAAGGCAAAGCGAGACTTAAATTAAAAGAACGTGGTTCCAATTGGATTGCTCCCAAAAACTCTAGCATCTTCCTTTCGAGCACTCCATGTCGGTCGGCACGTGCGTTCCCGTTGACCTCATGTCGTACATTGAACAAACTGTAGTGTAATTATTTAAAACAAAACGGTTTACTCACGTATATTCTCGGGATCGCCCGACTAGTTTCAGACTCGATAGGAGTCCGTAATCATGAGCTGACGCGGCGGCCGCGGTGGTGTGCGACACCACCGCCTATGCGTGAATATGCGTGAGTAAACCGTTTTGTTTTAAATAATTATGAATACTCCTTACGAAAGTTATTATACAAATTGTAGTGTGGCTACTCACGTAAAAGTTATCTCGGTAATCGTCTTTGATATGCGAAAAAAGACAGCTAACGGGGCTATTGCCTACCGTCTTATGCCATATTGATTAGAACTGTAAAATTATGGCTACAAATCGTGCCTTCATCTAGTTATTGTTTCAAATATGGTCGTAATTATTGCCATATCACGGTTGTAAGCCCGCAGCATTACTATTTCTTTATTATACCTGTACGCAGTGCAAATTAAATCCTTACTAATATTATAAATGCGAAAGTAACTCTGACTGTCTGTCGCGCTTTCACGCCAAACTAAACCGATTGAAATGAAATTTGGTACACAGATAGTCTAGAGCCTGAGAAAGGAAGTAGGCAATTTTTTGTCACGATAACCCACATCCACGCGGGCAGAGCCGCGGAAAACAGCTAGTATTAAATACAAAGCACATGTGACCACTGTCTTTCAAAGCAAATAAGGAATAAGACGTCAGTCCTAAATCTTGTTCGTTAAGGAGTTTACCATTTTTTTTCCTCACGTAACGCATCACCCTCGAGGATTTCTTCAGAAAGGGACGATAGCATTATGGAAACGTAGAATGTAGATATATGACAGTTTTTATGTTATTGGATATAAATATCGATATCTTGAACGGTCTTTGATATGGTTTTTATTGCTTGAGGTACAAAAAGTGTTTGACTTATCCTACACTGTTGTTGATGATGTATGTACGTATAGAAGAGTGTTAAAAACACGGTATGCAGTGATGCTGACTAGCGTGTTAAAGTGTTTATTTAAAAGTTAAATGATTATAGTTTTAAATATTTATTGTATTTTTTCTTTTGCTTAAACAACATTTTGTTTGGTTTCAATATTTTGTTTTTAACCTTTAGAAACTATTGTTTTCTAAACCCTCTCCTTTAATTATGACTTTTAATAAGAATACAGTTTTTGTAGATAATCCTTACATATACATTGTTCTACCTTACCACTTAAAATTGTCTTGTTCAAAACTAAGCACCAGGTCATTATGTTAAAAAATTCAAGTCGATATTTTAAGCTGCCTTTTCTTCGTAAAGGAAAGAAAGAGAAGAACATTGGTTGTTAAATTTTTGGTCAACCAATCACTGTCGAGATCAGTTGATTTAACAACTGTATAATTTATTCAGTCTTTCAGAAACCAGATGTTAAGGATCTAACCATTACATGTACTTGGATTAGGGTTGGTAGACAACCCACGCAAGAAATTTAAAGGATATTTTTAAAGGGATATTTGAACTACCAACATAGTTTGCAATGAGTTCCTACCTGGTCTCAGGAAACCAGGGAACAAAAAAGCAGCATGGTAGTTTCAGTCGGTAGGAGTCCGTTACACCCCTCCGCCTTTCCCAGGGTGGAGGAACTTCATAAAGATTTTCCCGGGTAAAAAGGGAAAGTCGATATACCACACAAGAAATGTTAAGGCCTTTTGTGAAGAGTTCTTTAAAGATCCGAGGAAATTCTTAGAAGGGTTATAACTCTTTGAAAGTATTGTTGGATGGTGTATCAAATATGTGGACGTTTGGCTGAAAAGGATGGCGCAAGATTCACTGTATGTAAGAGCTTGGGAAGACATACTTTGTGAAATAAAAAAAGAGGTCAAGGATGGTTTATTGATTATATTTCCCGGGTTTTAAGATTATACCTTCTTATTAATTTGTACCTAATATTCTTTCGTCATGCCATATATCGATAGCATAGTCCTATAAATTTATTTTATTAAAAAAAATCCACGATAAAACCAAAGAAATCATAGGCCAGACTGGAACAACTGTATATTTTTGGACGGGCCTGTTGGTCTAGAGGTTAGTGACCCTGACTGCTAAACCGGAAGTCATGGGTTCGATTTCAACCCAGCCCCCCTAGACAAGTGGCATTTCGACAAGCGTAAGCGATGATAGAAATCGCTTTTCGTTTCGATAAGTCACGTGACTTGGAGTTGTCATTTCCATACATTTGAACGATTCCATCAGCGATATCGCTTGTCGAAATGTCACTTGTCTAGGGGCTCAGGAATATTTTTTGTGTGATGAGCATGATCATTTGTTCTGTGTCTGGGTGTAATTAATCTATAATATATATATATTTAGAAATATACAAGTATGTTTATCAGTTGTCTGGTTACCATAATACAGCCTCTGCCCTGTTTGGGATCAGATGGCCCTGTGTGAGTTGTCCCAAGATATTATTCGGGCCAGAATAACTCAAAATTAAAATTTCTCAAATTTCCTTAGTTTTTTAATTCTCGTCATCCCTAACATGTGTCGAGTCGTAACATTTTTACTGCGAGTCGTCACGCGCTCAAGATTGAGCATGTTATCGCTCGGTACATACATCGCGACACGACTCCAGGGAGAGATTAAGCTTATTGCGGGGTTGTTACACTTCAAGACAGAGTATGGGACACAAACGTAATCCTAAACGGTTTAAGTATAACTTCAAATGACGAGAATCAAAAGATTCCGTGCGTGGCTGTTCAACTTTGTCAAAGATTAAAAAAATATGAAGAGCTGACTTGACGATACTTTTATAAGTGGAAAGGCAATTTATTATGAAGATAAAACTCCTCCATGTTTCAGAACGTATTGTTCTATAGAAATTCGCCGATTCAATCAAGCCGATCGATCCCTAAACAGTTAAAAACAGTAGCCAAAAGATTCCTCTCGATAAAACATGTTTCAACCAAAGTTATATTTTTAAATGTTATGTAATTACCTAAATACAAATAGTAAAAAGGAAAAATTTTAAACCTCAGGCAGGACTCGAACTTGCAACCACTGTTTCAGCGCACCAATCATTTAACCAACTAAGCTACTGAGGTCATTGACTGAAGGTTAAATTTCTCCTTCTACTTGTTACATTTTTGAACCAATGTTTCGTTTGGTTTGACCGACTTTTGATTAACAATAGGTTAATTCAAAAGTTAAGTAAGTTCAGTTTTTAATTTAATGTTTCAAGTTGTACGTAACTTGACATACTTCCTTGGCGTTAGGTTGGCCTTACGTGTAATTTGAAACACTAACAAATTCACGCTCCAGTTCAGTGTACAAGTGTAGGTACTGGAATGTCGGAAATACACAGTGTATATCTAATATAAGCAACGTGCAAACTGACTGCGCCACTTTCACGGTACAGTTGCGACTACGACTTACGGGTAAATCCAATGTGTTTGTGTATTTTGTGCTGTGATTTTTCTGCTACATTTTTTCGGCTCGAGTTGTACGAGTTCCTTTTTATGGATTACGAGGTTATTTTTCGCAAACATTTAGTGATGTAGTTTATAGCTGAATTTATATCATTGTGATTTAAGACGTTCGTACTGGTTTTAGGCATTTCTCTTATCTATCTATGTAAAGCTGAAGAGTTTGTTTGTTTATTTGTTTGTTTGTTTGTTTGAACGCGCTAATCTCAGGAACTACTGGTCCGATTTGAAAAATTCTTTCAGTGTTGGATAGCCCATTTATTGAGGAAGGCTATAAGCTATATAACATTACGCTGCAACCAAAAGGAGCGGAGCATAAATGAAAAATGATGCAAAAATGAAAAACCGTTGAAACTAAAACACGCGGACAAAGTCTCGGGGGACAGCTAGTATTGTATATTGAGGAGATAATAGATCATAAAAAGCGTTATTTTTCAGTATAAGGCTCGTTGAAACAGCCGCCGGTAACACCACCAGCCACAGCGACTTAACTCACTGTTTCATATATTATGTATAGACTGTATAGACGCGCAGCACACGTGTAGTCGGTGGCGGCCACTCGCTACAGCAGACAAATATAATATGTAAAAGTTTATTACGGTGGAAGCGTCTGTCGCAGTAGCCCGCGAATTTTAATTTTTCTTTACGTTTTTTGCAATTTGCCGGTCAGTTTCTAATTATCAATCCAACCCGTGCGCATCGTATTTTGTTTAAAACACAACCTAAAGCCGTCCGGCAAATTGCAAAAAAACGTAAGAAAATTTGTGTTTTGCGGACCTTGCGGGTATAAGGGTGCGCATACGGGTCACCGAGTCAAGCAGAATACTAGAATTTTACATAAACCGTAACCATATCTGTCACACAAAACAAGAATTATCATTACACTTTGTGTTTGTATTGCATACTAGAGGTAGGACCAAAGAAAAATTATACTTTTCAAAGCCAGCTAAAAGAGCAAACTGTGTTTCTTTAACCTTTTTACCGAGCGAGCAATTATCTCGCTTCGTTGCAACTGTACCTTCAATTTGGAGTGAGTTTGTTGCCAAGATTCTACCGATTGCGGTAAATATCGACGAAATGTTGAGTTTAATAACACGACCTTCCATACACTGTAGGTTATAAAAGCAAATTACGTTAAAATGACCTTAATATAAACCTCATTAATTTATAACGTCAAACTTAATTATAACTACAGTATATTTAATACAGCACAGTTTAACTTGACATTAAACTAGCACGCAACGGCCATCTTTCACAGCACACATACAGAACAAATTATTACACAAACATTCTACATTAATCTGAAATAAACCATTTTGTTTGGGTCTGCCTCCCGT
Source organism: Diachrysia chrysitis (assembly GCA_932294365.1). Lineage (NCBI taxonomy): Eukaryota > Metazoa > Arthropoda > Insecta > Lepidoptera > Noctuidae > Diachrysia > Diachrysia chrysitis. The sequence goes on from OW028664.1 coordinate 8,389,527, forward strand.
CTCGCGTCGTATTAAAATATATGAACAGGGACGGAGGGGCGGATACACTGAGAGCTGAAGTAATATTGGTTATAGTATTGGTGTTCACGCACACATAGGAAGCGGGTACCGATCAATACCAGTGATGTACCGCTTTACATTGCACTTGAAATGTGTTGTTCGCTTGAACGGTCATAACTGGGTGCAAAGGGGGATGAAAAGATTCGAGTGCGGAGAATGAAAAATGTTAGGAATTCTTAGAGATTTAAGTTACATTTGTTCACTTATATTAAAAAGATTTTTCTGTTATATCTCGTCGTAAGTTTTAAATTGCTTGGTAGGGACCTTTGTCCTTTATGATATAAAGTTATATATAAATACTTATTTTATTTGAGTCTATAGCAATTTACTTAAGTTTTATTATTATTTATTAGAAAAATAAACACTTTTCACTGTTCTTTTATGATTTTTCACAGTAGACTATTAAATAAATGAATCCAAAGAAAGAATGTAAAATGTGTGTTAAAAGAACAGTGTTTATAGTTTCAGTTTGCCAAGCGACATTGGTCCCTATTTAAACCTTTATTTGTCCACTCGATAGCTAAAAGGATATTTAGTTACCCGCGTTAAGTCTCAGGGGTGTTGGGATAAGGAAAGCTGTGTACCAGCAAATAGCCGGTTGCCTTTTAATATTGTATTGACCTTTCTTTTATTGACTCTTTAGGAGCTATAATACGTAGCGTATATTATTGTGCTTTGGAAAATTCTGTAGCTTGCAAACACACAATTCGTTTGAAGTTTACCGATACCTGCGGGAAACCTCAAGAAAAATGTTTTGGTCTCATGATAATGTTTATCGAACGTTCGTATAACGTTGTCAATTAATAATGTACCTAATAAGTCTAGCGTCAAGGTCTAAAATGAATTATAAGATATATTGATTTATTTTATGTGGAAATTTCAACTTTGTCAGTTTCGTTTAAATGGTGTTATATTATTCGTATTTACAATTAATAATTGATTAGGTGGATTCACGTATTTGATAACTTTAGTTATACAGTAAATAATACCAGCCTATAAATGTCCCACTGCTGGACACAGGCCTTTTCTCATATAGAGAAGGTACGAGTATTGATCACCACGCTTGCTGAGTTGTCAGGATATATTTAGATAATATTCCTCGTCTATTTGCACATTGTTATTGGAACTGTAATCGGGTCATGGAGGTAAGGTGGGGTTCCCAAGCGAAATTGAACGATCTTAGGAATAGCTTCGAACCGAGTAATATTGCTATACAGACGACTCAGTAGGTGTAAATGGTATATGTAGGTATAAGGTATATATTTAGAGTAGATATAACCCGTAGTTATTGGCGACAGTATATTGATCTAAATAATATACTAGTAGAACAAATAGTTGAGACATAAGCTGACCTACCCGGCCTCATTTTACCTATTATGTAAGCAAGCAAAAGATAGATATTCATAAATTATTAATTCCCCAAAAATCAATGTCACTCTGTAAAAATGTCTTGTCACTTGTATTGAGGTCAAGAACTCTTCACAAAAATGTAGGAAAATAGAAAAGCATTAATAAGAAATGTCAACCTTAAAAACCTTCATAAAACCCAGAAAATACTGTTTACAACACTTTGTTGTTGTTGTGTTTCAGCCAAACCAGAGGTTATGAAAAAAGTTTTTCATAAAAGTATACAATATAATCGCCTTGCTTCGCTTACGAAACAAACACGAGTTTTGGAAACTCTACTCAAGTATTACCACTGGAAGTCAGTAGGATATTTTTAAGATTACAAAACAGAGGAGGTTCGCAATTGACTGTAAAAAAACCCATTTGATTATTTATAAACCACTCTGACAATCAGTCTTATTGATCATGGGATATGGTATTACCCAGTAAAATGGGTTGTGGAGATCAGATAAAAATACAGCATTCAGTTGCATCCGGTAAAACTGCTATGCTGGAGATTTATAAACTGATGAATATGATATATGAAAGTCAGCAACAAATGTTGATGAACATAATCAGGTTTACAGAACACCTGAAGACAGTGTAGGCATAAATGTTATTATAGCACGTAGGCAGAATACTCCTACTTAATCTTAGTCCGTAATGTAAACATTAGCTCAAGTTTTATTTTACCCTTTACTAAAGTCGAATAAAACACCAACCAGTGAACACGCCTTTCATTTACCGAACCTTATGACCTACATACGTCACTACAGTTAACACATACGTACGGTAAAACAATACCAAAACATCAAGTCAAAAAAAAAACAAATCAATACCAAAAAAGTAATAATACCAAAATTTATTGCGACTAGGAAACCAAATAGAATAATCACAAACGGTTAATGCTATGATAGCCGTGATAGTCAACTTAGGGTATTTTATTGTGTTCATGTGTTCTCTAAATATGATTCTGTTCATTAACTTTTGTTGCTGACTGTCCTTGATTCGTTTTGTAGTTGTTATGGAAGAAAAGAAAGTACTGTACTACACATAGTATTTATTTATCTATGGATCTCCAACGCACACAGCGTTGGAGATCCAAAAACTTACATTTTAAACAAAACTAGAGTGTACATTTGAGTTGTGCTCCTTCAATTAAAGGAGATCACAGCATTCACATTTGCATCGCCATAAAGCGTCTCAGTCTCTGTCTTTCGATTAAGTTTGTGGAAGATGTAAAATTCCAAACCTATTCCAAGATCTCTGAATTTCATGGGCAGCAGTGGTCACTTACCATCAGCTGTTTTCCCATTTATCTCTTAGCATGTAAAAATCTGATGACCCTGATATCTCCTTTGCTCATTCCATCTTCTGCAATTCGCATGAAGACTTATATTTAATAATTATGTAACTCTTAGCCTTACATAGCGAACTTGGCCTTGAAGGCTCTTATCACGAATTACAAACATTGCTATTTCGACGATTAACCACAAGTTTGCGTGTTCTTACTACAACTACTAATTTCAAACGATAAGCAATATGTAATGAAAATAATAATACCGTGAAGATAGGTCGACTGGCGGACGTTCAAAAGAATATCTAAGTAATACTAGAAAATTCTATATGAAATTTTATGCCTCTAACTATGAAAATGACGGATTTCCATACAAAATTAAAAGCCCGTTTCAACCCCCTTAAGGGTTGAATTTCAAAAAATCCTTTCTTTTTCCTAGTCTACGTATTAAAAACAACACCTGTGGTAAAATTTCCCTTTCCAAGTCCAAGGGTTTAAGTGCTGAGACAGTCAGTCAGGCCTTCTCCTTTTAGAATACAGTCTGGGGTGCTATTCTCTAAAATTTCAGGGTCGAGCGTGACAGGTTCAAAACCATGTCAAATGTCATATAATTTTTGACATTTCGAAATTTTAAACAGCACTGTGTTTGATGTTTAATGTTAAGAGAATAGCATGACTGTTATTGTCCCACTGAAGGGTAAATAAAGGCCACTTCTCAGGGTGGAAAGAAATGAGTTTTGACAACTACTATTGGCCACAGTTTCAGGAGCTATTCGGTTTAATACCCCCAGGTTTCATCACAATTTCTCATTATCTAAGTTAGATAATGAGATCATTGATGATCATTATCTAAGTTAGATAATGAGAAATTCAGACAGAAAGACAGACAGTTACTTTCGCATTTATTGATTTGAATTAAAAAATTAAGAAATAATATTTTAACGACCAAAAAGCAGTTGGTTCTAGATGCATGAATGCATTTGTTCTTATTTACATTATTAAAACGAATTATACAGATTACTAGAAACACACTATCTACGCCTTTCCGAACATAAGCTAGATACGTAAATGTGTTTATTTCAACTGTTTTAGTAGTTTAAAGACAAATTAAAAATTACTGAGTTAGTAAAACTCATTAAAGAAACTTAGTCAAAATAAGCCAAAATTAAAAGAAGAGCAGACATTTTTAGGGTTCCGTACCTCAAAAGGTAAAAACGGAACCCTTATAGGATCACTTTGTTGTCCGTCTGTCTGTCTGTCTGTCTGTCTGTCAAGACCTTTTTTCTCAGGAACGCGTGGAGGTATCAAGCTGAAATTCATATCAAATACTCAAGTCTATGGTCTCTTGGAGCTGTGAAAAAATCAAACTTCTAAGTCAACGCGATCAAAAGATACTCCCGTTTATGCCGCAAATTTTCGACACTCGCAAGGGAATCAAAACCTACAGGGTACTTCCCGTGAACTCAGAATCTTGAAATTTGGTACGAAGTAACGTCTTATAGTACAGATAAATGAAAAATTGCGAAAACCGTCAATTTTTTCTTACATCATATAATAAAAATATTTTTAATATATATATATTTTTTTTTTTCATTTTACCAATAAAAATACCATAACTACGACTATGACTCGATCATCGTGATGCGTGAACTTTTACTTTTATACCTACAGGTTTGTACGGAACCCTCGGTGCGCGAGTCCGACTCGCACTTGGCCGGTTTTTTTATTCGTTTGTCGTCGACGCTAAAAATACTTCAGTGTAGGCCGACTGGCTGTGTGGGCGACCAGCGTGGGTGTAACAGGAGGACTTTATACAACAGGGCGCAGAATCAAATAACATCTTCCTACTCAGAGATAAGAGCTTTCAATCAAACTACGAGACAGATCTTTAGAAACTAGATAAGTATATGTTTAAGAACGGTTTGAGCTGTATTTATGTCATTTTTCTGTGTAAAAAAGGTATGGTTTAAAGTTTTGGGAGACATTGGCACCGATTCTCTTGTACGCTAACTAAACTAAAATTAAACCATTGCTATCTTTTACTAACATACAGCGTAAGAAAAGGATGGCAACAGATAACAGCTATCTTAGAAACTTCAAACTAGTTTTCGCCTTAAACATCACTTTTATTTCGTGCAATGTTTCTGCGTGTCGGTAGATTTCTATGAGAATTTTAGTCATTTGACAGCTCTAATTTTCGTCGGTCTGTCTGATATTGTGAAAAGTGTTTTTGTATTGTCTACATGGACGATGTTTTTACAAATAATTATCTTTTATTCGTTTTTGATCTAGACAAAACTATCGAACGAGAAAATAGGGATATATAGGGATTTCTTTTTCCTAATTAAGTGAGGTCGGTTTCCAGATAGAGAAAAATAAATTCGAAAATCTAAAGCACAGATTTAGTTTCCATAAAAATTAAATCTTACACAACTAAACTAAATACTGAATATCCAGATATATGTCTAAACTAGCTGTTTCCTGCGGCTCCGTCCGCGTGGATGTCGGTTATCGCGGCAAAAAGCCTAGCCTACGTCCTTTCTCAGTATCTAGACTATCTGTGTACCAAATTTCATCCAAATCGGTTCAGTAGTTTAACGTGACAGACAGACAGACAGAGATACTTTCGCATTTATAATATTAAGTAAGGACTGTAAAAAACGCAAGTATTAACAATACTGACAATATAGGGAATACAAAATAATTTGTAACATATATTCTCTAAAACTGGAAAAGTCAAACCTGAGCTGTTCGGTTGTACTTTCTTATATCGTGGTAAGGGGTGGTTTACGAGTGTTTTCTAAAGGCCCCGAGGGTAAGGTAAACAGATTACACACAACTCACACAGATTGTAAGGCTGCGATTTTTTGCCGTTTTATTCCGATTTCGCACAATCATTCTGATTTGTTGTAAGGTAATGAGGTAAATCTTTTTGTCGACATTATTTTTTGTTTCTTGTTCTATTAAAGTATTTATACATGTTTTATATAAGGTTAGGAGAAATTTAAAGCAACTAAGCAAAGGTTTAAAGAAACTGATGTTTTCACTAAAATGTAAAACAAAGTCGAAAAAATACATGTTATTGTAGTCATCCATGACGTATATCTGTCGCACTCAGGGCGGACAACCTTGCTACTACCCTTGTAAGTGTAAATCGTCTTTATTTCAAGGCCGTAAAGTAAATTTTCGTAAATAGTGAATAAAATTACCCATAACAGGATTTTAATCGCAAGACCAAACCCTATGTAGTTTTTCGTAGTGGGAATATTCTGTAGCAAGCGTAGCTGCTACGAGGCGTAGCAGGATTGACTACGAATTTTGTTAAGTACTCTTCAATGTATGCTATGTGATTATATTATGTCTCTTGACGAAATGAAATGATGACGTACATTGAGTTAGGTAATGCCAATGCATAAATTATCAAAACCAATGGAATATTCTCGTATTTGACGCGTAGCAACGCGGTGCTGCCAGTGGGAATAATAAAATTAATAACAATGCGCCAGGGTTGCCAACCTCTAGTTTTTATGCAACTCACATAAGAATTTTATTACAAAACCTAATTGGGGACGGGGCAGAAAACAACTTTTGTTTAATATGCTAATCTCATTATTATAATTGATATAGACTGTAATACGGACGATGGAGTAGTAAATAATTACATATCTACAAAATATGACTTACCAAAGGAACAGTTTAAGTATTCGTTTAATGATATAGTATTGGCTAATAAATAATAGACAGAAATAATTATCCTCATTATTTTGATTCCATAAAGGAAGCTACACTTAAATATTTAGTAAAACAATTATAGCTCGATGTAGGGTACATTACCTCATAAATCTGGACGATATAAACTATGGCGTAATGTAGAGACAAAGTGTTCTATAGTAGCAATATAAAATGTTAAAGGAAGCTAGTTCGCCTCCACACGTCCTAATGGCGCTGAAACCTGACCCCACCCTCGAACAGCCGTATCGACAAACACGCAGCGTCCGATATATCCGACAGATCCGACAAAAGACGGCTGCAGTACACAACGAATAGAAGCGGATAGTGGTTGAATGATTGAGGAATTTAAGGCTAATAATATGAGTACTGAGCAAGATGAGTCGATGACATAACTAAAGTTTCGGGTCGAATCTGGACGAGACTAGCACAGGACCGGATAGAATGGCACATGAAAGGAGAAGCCTATGCCCAGCAGTGGGATGACAAAGGCTGTGGATGATGAATACGGCTACTAATAGACTTACACAATTGTTATGTAAAGTAATGACGATCTGAAGATAGCTGGGTGAGATAGGATGTAAAAGGCCGTAGTTTCGTGGCTTAACTCGGGAAAGGCTATCCGGCAATGGACAGATATAATCTGAGTTCTATCTACAGAAAAGACGAATTATGTATGGCAACATCAATGAACTAAATTCAGCCAGGCTAAAATAGAAATTGAATCACACAGTGATTGAAATACGTTAAACCTAAATGTATTTCGCCCAGTCCTAGCTAGACTTAAGGGCTGCCCCAAATACTGATATGACAGCGAACAGGCAGAATCTATCCTACATTTATACACCGAAATGTTGACAAGGCAAACAGTAAATCCGATTATTTCCGAACGATCGGGAACGAGGGTTCGCCGCACTGACTGATCGATCATAAAGGTTAAAACAAACTCACAAGTTGATCCATGGTTAGGTGACTATCCAATTACGTATCCCTGTCGTACTTCGGCAAGCACGTTAGGTTATTAGTCGCGTCTGCCATTCGGTAGATTTTTTTGTACGTCAACGCCCGGCCACCGCTGAAAACCAGCGCTAAGGCTCTACTTCTAGCATGAACCTTAGCACATGCTGAGCGCTGGCCGTTTTGCACGGATGTGATGCGTATATACCCATACCTTATTATTAGTATTTGCTGTCTTTTGGTGTAAACTTTATTGCGTTGGAGTTGAAAAAGCGACTCACGATGTAATGAATTTAATCCTTGTGACGCGGGGTTATACAAACATTATTTTCACATGCACAAACAAAAGTCAGACTTGGCACAAGCATTTGTGGATCACACTAATGCGTGTCCCACTCGTTTATCCATGTAATCAAGTCAGTTAGAACTTTGAAATTCGTTAAATTCCTATTATTCTGACAGCCAGTTTTGAAACATCTCTGTGTCAGGTATCTTCTCTTATAGAGTAGGAACAAACATTGATCACCACGCTTGCTCACTTGCGGGTTGACATTGCAGACTGGAAAAATTGTAGTTAACATAAAATAAAAAAATATTTGCGGTAGAAGAAAATCGAGCACGCTTGTGGCAACCCTGAAACGCCCACACGTCCATTACGGACCGCGTAAATATTTAGTATATTCGTTTGTACGGGTCTTTTAGCAGAATCAGCTACAAATAAACTGGGCTGGAGTTTGTATTTGGTAACAGGGGTAGTTTATTTGCTGGGGGACCGTCTGTATGTCATTTTAGATGGGGAATTAGGTGAATATGTTATGGGTCTGTGTTCGCAGATAAGTATAGCGTTAGAAAATGACGTCCAGTGGACAGTAGTGTAGCATTATATCTGCAATCTGCACTGTTAGGTTTCTTGCATAATTTTCGATCATATCCAGATTATTGAGGGTAAATGTATATAATGTAAATAATATAATACATACAGAAATGTATTTGCTTATTGGAAATTTTAGAAAAACATTGTAGATTCACAATGTGTTTTAACGGTTAAAGTTTGTTAAGTAAAGGTTTTTTTATCGGCCATTATAAAAAGTACCTACATAAAAAAAAATACTGAGTATAACTGCTGTACCTACTGCGCCATAATATTCTGTTTGTTTTAACTAGCTTAGCCTTGCGGTTCCATCAGTATTTTATCCAAAGTACCGTAACGTGATGGTCTTACACTCTCAAAAAACACCTCTCTTTTATGATATTACGGATAGATGCCAAGGCATTCAAGTCTTAACCTAGATTAAGTTCATAACACCTAATAAAAATCTCCAAGTGAACTGTAACTAGCTCCCATAAAACTTTATTGCATGTTGCATGTCTTATAAAAATCCAATCCATTCAACCAGCTTTGACATGTGACGTCATGAGTGGCGTAACGTCTGTCTGGCGCCAAGCAAGATGCCACAAAGAGTCCAGTAGGTCGCTTGGCTTGCCAAAAACATTTGAAGTACTGTCACCATCATAAATAAGTAGCATTTGAAATTAGGTAATTATATTGTCTTTCACGCTTACGGGCTCGAAATTCCGTTCCAGTTATTTGGAGTCGGCACCTTAAAAAATCATCTTTCATTCAAGCCTACTGATCGTTATGTCAGCATTCACTCCTTTTTTTTCGTAAATCTGATCGCGACGGTATATGTCAAAATTTTGTCATGTTGCACTAATGAATATTATAAAAGATAGGATTAGCACGTAAGTAAAAGAGATAGATCGTTGAAAATTTATAATTAGGAGATTTTCGAGTCTTCAAAAAGCGAGCACTAATAACATATCTGCCTCATTTTTGTATATATCATTGCTTCGTAACCCTATTCTCTTATTTATGTCTTAAATAAAATGCAATTCGACTTAACCTCTTTATCGTGCTTGTAAAGTTAATATGGTTGTCGTAAATCTTTGGGTCACCACTATATCTTAGTTTCCGAGTTATTCATGAGCTCATTATGTTAGGGTCACGACCTCAATGCTACAGCTTGGCTTGTAAATCGGAGCTACGACACATGTAGTAGTCTGACATAGTTGCTTGAAGTATACGTTAAGATGGTTTTTTTTAATGTCTTCAATTTGAAAAACAATAAAATACACGAAAAATACGTGTAATATTTTTCTTTTTTACGTAACGAAAAACGACATTATATTACGACGACACATTGATTTGAAATGTCGCATGACATCACGATGTAGTACGTTTTATGTAACATCGTGAAGTAATTAGCCCCCACTCCTGAACTAATTAAAGTTGATGAGCTTTATCTTCTTAGTTTATAGTTATTTTAAAAAAAGTTAAAAATATGTGTCTGATGTTATTTATTTTTTTCTATATTACGAACTAAATCGATTTTTCATACCCATTCAACACTAGTATTAAGTATTACCTATTAGTACCTCACTTTGGTTTACCATCCAGTTAATAAAGACACCTACACAATCAAGTTATGTCACACGTGGGATCAAATAAGCTGTATATTTGCGGTATACTGATTACCAAAACAGTTTTAAAAAATATCTATTAATGTAATTCAGAACCAAAATATCTGCGCAACTCGTCACGCTACGCAGACTCTGTAGCAAATGATTGCTACGAGATTTACCAAAAATGTAAGACTTAACTCTTACCAAAGATCTCTCTTCTATCATGAGGTTCATGACATTTTTAAGTAATGTTCGTCAGAAAGATTATTAAAAAATATTAGACACGTATTTTTTCTTATAATTATTACTTTTCCAAAAAGTCACGATCCTTTTTGAAATGTCACGTGACGTCACAATTTCGTGCATTTTGTGCACAAGCATGACGATATTAGCTACTCAACTTTAATTCGGTTTAACTAATAAGTGTTACTTATATTTAAAAAGCACAAAATACGTGTCTCGTTTCTTCGTTTTTATTATCTTAATGACGGACTAAATAGATTTTACTTTTCTTACATTTATGCAATGTTATTAGTGCATGAATGTCTATTGAACGAAGACATTGAATCCGTTGCTACGCGATCGGCCTTTGACTACTATTCGTATTAATTCCTTTCACAAAAATAATTAGAGCTTGACTTAGTATAGGATCGTGGAATTTAATACCTAGAATTCATAGCTTAGTGATTAGTTAGGCTAAAAAAATTTGTACCGGATTCTAGAAAATCTTTTAGGAAATTTTTAACTAAGCATTTAATTTATGGTATTTTCTTTAAAACTAGCGATGTCCCGCGGTTTCAACCGCGTTAATAGTCCCCGTTCCCGTAATACATCTTTTTTTCGTGCTTTTTATAGTTATTCAGCTATGAGGTGATGATGGAGACGAACCCAACAAATTAAAACCTCTGAAAGTTAACCTTCCAATCGGTTCTTGAGTTATAAATTGTAAAACTAAGTCGCCTTTATTTTAGATATAGACAGAAATATAAAAAACAATATCCGCCTATAAATATCCCACAGTTGGGCACAGGCCTCTTCTCATATAGAGAAGGAACGAGCATTGATCACCACGCTTGCTCATTGCGGGTTGGTGATGTCAGAGTCAAATTTTTGGAATCCTCACGATGTTTTCCTTCACCGTCTTAGAATAATTAAGAAAGTACATATAACTTTGAAAAAGTCACATCGGTGCTTGCCTGCAATGCGTTCGAACCTGTAACCTTGTGCACAAAAATTCGTTCATTAATCCACTAGGCCACCACGACATGTACAAATAGAAGATAATGTTCAAATTTGTAACTTATCAATCTGATGTTACTTTACAAGCAATGTAAGTACAAAATATACATTTTACTCCTGTTTAAAGATATCGGTAGAAACGGAAAACAATTTCTTCAACTTTTTGCCATCTTGGATACCTCATTAAAAATGAGGATAAGATCTTGAGTTTTGAGTTTCTATCAAATGTAGGTAGTACATATTTGTTTTTTTTTTACATAAACAGAGATTGGTTTTGTTTGTTCTAAAGTATAAAGTTCCTAATATTGTATCACTAGCTGTGCCCCGCGGTTTCCCCCGTAAGTAATTCCTGTTCTTGTAAGACATCTTGTTTTTTCGAACCTTTGATATTTGAATATTTGATATTAGAGAGACGAACCCAACAAATTAAAGATCATGGAAGTCGGTCCATGCGTTCTTGTGTAATAAATGATGTAACTAACCAGACTTTATTTAAATGTAAAAACTAGTTGTCCCGAAAAACTTTGTTTACAGGGCCACCCTTATCACCTATGGATATAAGACCTAATTTCAGACCTAACAAATAAAAAAAAACATAAAAATCGGTCAAGCCGTTTCAGAGGAGTTCGATAACACAGTGGCACGAAATTTTTATAAATTAGAGGAAGAAGACTGATATTCTAAATAATGGTATTTACTGCTCTTAAATTAAAAATAATCGTGTTCGCAAATTAGTTTTATAATTGCTAGAATTTCCTTGACAAAGAAGAGCAACAAAATAAATACAAAACCGTTTTTAAATATCCTTACAAATACAGTCACAAAATTTAGTAGCACTCGTTTACAGGATTTTTACGCATGACTTAACAATTTATTTCTACAAGAAAAAACAGCTTTTAAGATTGATGGACCATTTAGCGAAACGTGAAAAATAAATACGTATTACGGTATTAATGAGCCTTTACGTGACGTCATTATCGAGCCTACGTGTCGTAAAATATGGGCTACTGTCCCTTTGGGCCAGTTACTACTGAATTTCAAATTATATAGAATGTTGAAAAACAAAATATTTTTTTCTTATTCGAAATATTTTGGCTTCGGTGGCATATAAATATAATAGGTATGTTGTTTTTATATATCAACTAGCTGTTCCCGTGGCTTCGCTCCCGTCAACTGAACACTTACCCTGGTGGCCTACCTACCCTACCCTACCTTCCTACCCTACCTACCTATAATACTACCTTCCTACCTTCCTACCCTACCTACCTTTATTCCTACCTTCCTACCTTCCTACCTTCCTACCCTACCTACCTACCTACCCTACCCTACCTATGTCCTTCTCCTGGTTCTAAGTTAACTCCCCACCAATTTTCAGCGAAATCAGTTTATCCATTCTTAAGTTTTAAATAGTGTAACTAACACGACTTTCTTTTATATATATAGATAACATAATGCGCCAAGATTGTAAGCGAGAAAACGACGTGTCATAAACCTCATTTATTAACTAGAATGCTTTCGGGTTACCTACTGTTTGCCATTTTTAACCAAATTCAAAATCAGGAGGTTCTAAATTCGACTGTATGTTTTATTTTTTAATTTTTTTGCTCTATCTACGGCAAATGTGAATCGATTTCAAACAACCTTTTTTCTATTTCCTCAGTTTTCTGCTTTACCTCACAGGAGGTCACAAATAAATTTAACTAAAATTAATTCAGTAGTTTTGTTTTTTATATTGAAGTTTTTTTTTACATTAAGGTATAATCAATTATTCTAAATGTAATAAAACATTGCACGATTTCTTTATTATGTGCCCATCCCAACATCGTAAATAAATTATTTATTCTTTACCTACACTGTTTTAACACGAAATGTTAATTATCGTATTTTATTGCTTTTTACATCCAACTTTTTATATGTAGTCGCACCTACAATACATTTAAACTACTATAAGTACGTATAAAATGTCAACACCTTTCCATGTCCTCTCTCCTAGTGCACTAAAGCTCTCTTCAAACTCGATAAGCTCCTCGCCGTGATTCTAAAGGAGACAACTCACTTAGTGGTAATACTTAGTGTAGTAGTAGTAACACTTGGTGGTAATACTGTACAAATTTATGTCAGTCCACAAACAGGTAAGTAAGAAAATAAGGACGTGAAGCTTTCAATGTTAATATACAAAAAAAACGAACAACTGCGAGTCTGACTCGTTTTTGCGCTTCAAGGGATCGTAGAGCTGAATATTTCATATCCATTTCAACATGATACAATCACGCGCTTCTGAGAAATAAACTAGATCTTCGATCGATCGAAATCTTGACAGACAGACAGACGGGCAACCAGCAACCAAGTGAGGATATATTCCTATATGGGTTCCATTTTTCCTTTTGAGGCACGGATGTTCCTTGATGTGTTGTAAAGGAAATGGCGATTATATATCGCCATATCATATTCGTATATGCTTAGATACAAGACTAATAAACTATCAAATCACTAGACTATGAGCTTTGAATTTTGACTAACTTGATTTTTGATTGATCGATCTTAGTATTTTTTTTAATTGATCAAGGAACTGATTTAATTGATTTTAATGTAGCATTCAAAATTATATTACTCAAAAATATGATTTTATATTTTCCAAGCAAACATAGTTAGTCCAATGATAGATAAAGTAAAATATAATTAAAATAAAGAAAGCCCACAAGGTAGAGCCAGCAGAGGCCAACGTATCCGATTATATCGCCTGATACTTGACTCTTGACCCCCAATCGGAAGGTGACACTTATCTGACCTAACCCTTGGTAATTGGTGAACCAATGATGTGGAAGAATAACCTTTATTCTGCTGGATAAGCAGGAAATTTTGTTAAGAATGTAACGATTTTAGATGGCGTCAATTCTGGTGTCGAAATTTTTATCAGAATGTTTTCTGGTATATCATTTTATTTTATATTTCAAGAGAGGTGGAAAAAGTAACTCATCGGGAAGACTAAAAATCACAGAAAAGTAGAGAATAGATTTTCTCTACTCTTATTAGACTTTTTGTAACTTTTCATAACAAAGAGTAGGTACTCTGTCTTTTGGCATCCTTTTCCATGTCTAGACAGAAACGATCATATAAATGGCGCATATAGAATAGAGAAATTCGTAGTTTTAGTTTAGCAGAGGAAAGAAGTATGCTCAATGAATGGTTAGCCAATAGATCAACTCAGACTATCCACTGCTGGACATGAGATTTTCCAAATGCGCCGTAATATACAGTTCTTCTCGTCGGCACCAATGGACATCGATCTATTTAGGCTTGTCGCAAACGGGTCACCGACCACAGCCACCGGTGGCCAGCAACAGCGACAGACTTGAATCAGATCAGACTGTTGGCAAATTGTCCGTGTTACATCAGTTCTATTTAATCAGCAAATACTGTACACTGTTTGAATTTAATATACAGAATGAAAAGTGACCAAAAGTTTATCGAAATTTTAATGCGGTGAGTACGGAAACAAATAATGTAAACGAATTTAATAGAGATAAATAATAATTAAAAATCATGTTTGCGGACGTTATCGTATTGGTAATAGACTCTTGGTATATGTTGGCTGATAAACGCACGGCGATATGTTTTGGTAATGTAAAATGACTTCGGTGTAGACACGTTTTATTGTGTAGATTCCTAGTTAACTTGATGGTTTATAGATATTTGGAAACCCTCTCAAAGACCTAGAGGATACATTTTTAAATTCACACACTTTTTCATATATTTTTCTGCTGTCGCTAGTGGCCGCCACCGGCTACACGTGTGCGGTGCGTCTATACAAAATACATTGAAAAGTGTGTTAGGGGTGGCCGAGGACGGAGGTCCGTTCAGTATAGGCCATAATTACTATTTTCGAAATTATCTTTTCAAAAGGTTTATTTGTAGATATCGATAATCTATTTTATTGCTAATCTTTGAAACAAATGTTGTCACCACTAATAAAAGACAAAAACATTTTCAAACAATGTGTTACGGTAGTATCAATAAGGAAAGCAAGCCTTATACAACCTTTGATCCCTCGTAGGGCTACCTGAGCCCTAAAGGCAGTTTCCACGTGTTCGTAGACCTGAATAAATAATGTTACAGGCCGTATTTACGTAACGTTTCACGTTAAGACAAATTAAACAATAATATGCTTCCGGATAATTATTTTCAACCTTCATAAGGGCTTAAATAAGGGTCCGTCATTAACTATTTTCGTATAATATAAGGGACATTATTAATAACCTGCCTTTCCTTTTGCCTAGCCTCTACCCAAGCTATGTTGGGATCAGCTTTCAGTCCTACAGGATTTTGCTGAATTTTGACATTTTGGATTTTACCAGGAGCGACTAATTCATACTAATATAATAAAACGCGAGAGAATTTGTTTGGTTAAACTGGGTTAAACTAATCTTCGCAAAGGCTCGACCGATTTTAATGGTTTTCAAGGTGACGCAAGTTCGATCCCCAGACGGGTCAATATAAAAACCCTGTTTTCTACATTGTCTCGGGTCTGGGTGCTTGTGGTACTTTCGATGTCTGTGATTCCATAACACAAGTGCTTTAGCTACTTACTTTGGTTTTGGAGAAATGTGTGTGATATTGTCCACATTTATTTATTAATGGGATAGCTTGGGTTATGGGGCAGAATATAGGCTACTTTTATTAAAGAAAAAGTATAATGGTGCTCCGCAAATTATGAAAAACTCAACTATTGAATGGAAAAGTATGGCGCTTAAGTCAATACAATTTTCATTAGTAATGAAAGCGATTTAATGTTTAATTATTAATAATGTCCGATAGAGAAAGTAGGTTAACTACAATGTCCAACACTTATTTACAAATCTCGTCTTAATAAGCTATAATACATTTTATTTCTGACCTAAAACAAAAAAAATTCATAATCTAGTGGTTCATTTAAATAAAAAAATAATTCATTGTATAATCGTGTAATCGGTGTCATTGCTGCCTATTACACAACGAATATCCTTTTAATAATTATTCGAATATGTACCTCATTTACGTCTGCAAACCTTATTTATTTAAGATACTACTTAATGATAACTAACTTAGACTGTGCTGTCTTTAAGTTTAAATAAATATATCAGTCGTATAGTCGTATTCCTTGGCCTTTGGGGCGTGTATATTCATTCGTGATTAGTTCCTCTCATCGGTATTAAAACATTATGTTATGTCAATTATACTTACGAAAATATTATACATACATATGAATTAATAAAAAAAATAAGTAAAAGACAGATTAACTTATTCGGGCAGTCTTATTGATAACACGACACTCGAAAGGTTATCCAAATCGATAACGTCCGACAGTCCAGTTAAGTTTACGACAGAACTGTACAAAGTAAATTCGACACATTCCTAAACGTGTTAAAAGTCTTGAATATTTTATTAAATCGTTTAGAGTAATAGTGTTTTATGATAAAGCAATATTGATATTTTATATAATAAGTAACATTATCGTAAGAGTCATAGATTAAATACAATAGTAGGGCAATTCAAAATGGACCTATTTTATTATGTAGATTTCGATGTATGTATATTTTTCTTTTTTCATATGGTTAGTCAAAAAGTATAATTTCTTCCTAAAAAAATCCTATAAAATAATATTATATAAAAATAAAAATGAAAAAAATCTTATTCAATTTCATTTTTCTTCTCCACCAAGCAGTAATTCAATCGCGCGTCCTTTTTTTGTAAATGTCAATGTTTATTAATTTACACAGATTATTCAAATGTATAATAAATCCTCACCGTAGGCTGCATGGTACTGGCGGGCGGCCAGCTGTTCTCAACACTCCGCTATTTATACGCCCAGGGTATCGATTTTCCCCGGAACCGTTACGTAATACACGTCACGACCAAAACGTTTGCCGCCGCTGCCTTTTACACTCATAAAACGCACATCTTACTATAACCTCAATAAAAAATCTCGACAGATTTATTTTATACTGAAATTTAAAAAAAACCGTCTACTAGGCTGAATATTAACACCTTTGCCAAAAAAAAAATAGAGAATTTCAAAATGGAAAATGGAAGGCGGGAGTTGACAGTTGATTTTATTTTTCACAAATTAGGGTATGACTCCGTTGTGGTACAAACTCCGTGGAGGTTTGATACAACCGAGCTCAGTGGCGCCCCCGAGCCGACTGCCGGTGAGCCGAGGCGACTGCGCGACTCACGCATACAAACAAAATTGCAACATTGTTTTAGTGTTTCACCCTAATGCCTAAGTACATAAGGTCGAAATTCAATTGACGGCAGCACAAAATCGGTGGCGTCCTTTTCCTTCAGATTTTATAAACCTTACGTAATTTGACATAAGGGTGATTTTTGTTTGATGAGGTGTTACAAGCATTTGTATTCCGGCGAGCATTGTTTCAGCATTGATGGAAGAATAGACATGATGGCGCCTATTTTTCATTCATTTGTCAAAACATTTGATTAAATGGATTTAAGCTGGTTTTGTTGAGGTTTATTAACTTCTAAATGGTTTTAATTTCTGGATTCAATTTTACGAGTTTATCTTTTGTTGTCAGGATTAAACATTGATTGTGGGGAAACACAAAGATTGTTAATTGATAAATAACAACTTTGTATTAAATAGAGTAGGATCAATAAAACATTTGTACTAACAAACATAGTTAATTTTTAAAATAGGTCAATTAACTTTACGGCCGGTTTATTTAGTACATACATAAAAATCCTATTTTGCTCACATTTTACGTTTAAATTAACCTTGA
Organism: Diachrysia chrysitis; assembly: GCA_932294365.1. NCBI lineage: Eukaryota > Metazoa > Arthropoda > Insecta > Lepidoptera > Noctuidae > Diachrysia > Diachrysia chrysitis. Next base: position 8,407,431 of record OW028664.1, read on the forward strand.
GAATAACAATTACCGTACAAACCACTTTAACCGCGATAATGTTCGATAGAATTACAACGTGTACTCGCGTAGCGCATTGATTATCGGCTACGAGAGCGTAGCTGACGTAGCAATGTCGTAGCGGCCGTGTAGAACTTAATTACATTTGAAGCGTTTAGATACTTGATTATTATTTAATTGCAATATTGAAATAAGTGTATTACGATGCATTTCAAAAAAATTATTTAGTGTAAAGTGTAATTAGAATTGAGTACTTTTTAATGAAAATTTATCCGTTCTAGTGTATCCGTGTATCAGATTTTTACATTATTTATTATTATTATTTGCTAAATTAGAGCTGATATCGTGTATGTTTTTTGACGTGATAACGTCTTTAAAATCGTTTTAGTCGGGTGACATGTTCAGAAACTTGTGTCACACCAAAACCTCACGAGCGCGATCGCAGGTATAACGAGAGAGAGACGGACCGATCTCCCGTCTCATCTCGAGCGCTGCCAGTCATTCCGTGAAACTTGTCACGCGGAATCCTCACGAGCGGAGGCTGGCATAGCGTTCGAGTGAGTGGACCGATCTTCCGTCTCTCTCACTCTAGCGGCATACAAACGAATGGAGATTTTCTCGTGCGGTTAAGTTTTCGTTGAATGTTTAACAGTGAAACAAAACTATGAAAATTTGAAAAAATTGTTATCTTCATTAATTCCTTACTTCCCAAAAACTTATATCACCAATAAGACGTTATCACGTAAACATCTCGATCGTAAACCTACTTTACAAACAACCAATTTTTTTATTGTTATTCTAATGTGTATTTTATTTTTGTTATTTTAATTTGTGTCTTAGTGCTTTTTAGTACTTAAACATGTATTATGATAGTGTAACTGGCTTGTGTGAGCCGTTCTAATTAAAATAAATAAATAAAAAATACAATTCTTTTTTTGTGATATTTTTTTTGTAAAATGTTTGGTACTAATTAATAAAAACCTTATTTATTTTAATCTTCGAATTCTGGAAGGCTGATTAACACAAACATTTGTTAATCACCTGTCAAACTTGTTAAAATTAGTTGATGGTCTTTTGTTCAACCAATCATAATCGACAGACAAAAGCCTTTCAGAAACCGGGGATTAGATTAGTATCAGATGTCCTGTCTGTAGTTAATAATAAAGTCCTGCTCTATAAACAAAGTTAGGTTTTACCTTGGCTAATGAGGTATTTGACTAATATCAAATTATTTATTTATTAAAAATATTTATATTAATAGTATTAAATTGAAGCAGAACTTCGAAATAACATCAAAACAATATACTTGAATACAAAAGTTATAAGGTTTTAAAGTTAGTAGGTGACGCATGTTCTATCTCTTTTTAGCAAAACTACGACTTCTACGTGGCAGTCCCAGATTAGGAGAAAACAATAATGCAGTCATATTTTGTTATTGCTCTCTCTGCCTAATTAGCAATATTAAAATGCTTGTAAATGTAACTAGTTCAATTTGAAAGTAATTAATCTGTTTGTGTCTGTCTGTAATCCGTTTTTAACACGCTTTTATTAGGTCGACTTGTATGTAACTAACTATGTAATGGAATCTAAGGTAACTAATTTAACCATCTTCCAAGGATCGTAGCGTCATGAAAATTGGCAGCTGTATGTAGTTCTGATGACAATACAATAATATGGTACTCGAACTGGTCTGATGATGGAGCCGGAAGATATGAACTGTAACTTTATGATTTTTTTGTTTTTACATGCGTGTTTTCTACTGTTTTTTTTAACTATTCATTTTTTACTACTCCACATTACTTGTAATATATTTTAAATAGAAATAAATAAAATCTTGTCAAATACCCAATTATCAAATTAAGCACTATTGGACTTCTCGTTTTTCTTTCATGTCAAAATTTAAAAAAAGTTCCACCCCTCTATTATTGAACTTACCTAACTTTAAACTTTACAAAATGGCTGCAACTTTTTAATCACTCACACTTAACTGAGACATCGCCTTACATTTGATGACGTCACGAGAAGCCATAACCTTCCCCATCAAGGACCCGCACTTAATTACAAAAGGACTCTAGGGAATATTAAGTAAGCTATTGAATTTTAGAAAGAAATCACCAACAGTCCAATTTCAACTCTAACACGTAAGAATAAGCTTTGTAATAGTGTGGCAGCGACTTATGTGGAGATTAATTTTCATGCAGTGTGACTTTTTTATCATATTGAGAGAGATCTCCCTGTACGTTGAGCAGGTTTCCTGTTTCAATAAGATTAAAAAGTCAGTTTCGGTTTATTAAAAACGGAGTCTAGCTGTGAGCTCCAGTGTCACACGCGTAGCTTCCGTACCCGTGGACTTCTGGGGATAATCCTATGTGATATCCAGGCTATAAATTTGACTGCAAGGTTGGCCGAGTGGCATAGGTCACCACGCCATTTACCTCTATGCTCGACGTGCTGCGGGTTCGATCACCGTACGGGACAAGCATTTGTGTGATCTACAATTTCTTATTCCAGGTCTGGGTGTTCTTTGTGTATATTATTTGAACGTTTGTAGAAGCGAAAGCCCCTTTTTCTTCTTAGCGAGTCGATCAATGGCAGTCAAATTTTCCCAGACCAGTACTCAGCCATGCAAACAGCGTTGTCCTTGGCCTTGTACAGGTCCTCGCGAGAGCAGGTGGTAGGGCATGCTGGGCAGCTTATTAAGTGGGCCATTGTTTGAGGGAAGATGCCACACTCACATGGCTCAGGAGTACTGTAACCCCACCGGCACATATTTTCATTAATCTGGCCGACTTGGGTCCGAAGTCTTTTCAAAGTCTTCTGAAAGCCCCAGCAATACATTGATTAGGTTCACTAGTGCGGATATCGTTTTTTTTTAATTATATAAAATATTAAATATGTGTTTCGTCTAAATAAATTCCATATCTATCCATCCAGACCCTTATAAATATTTATGGGATTCGCATGGCCCGTGCTTACTTACGACTGAATGATCCAGCACACCTGCGTAGTTCCATACGTGAATTGGGTTTTTCGTAGATGCGGAAGATCAAACCAATTTTAAAGGCCAGCAACGCCTCTCCAAGACATCTGGTGTAAAAGGGTTCTATGTTGCACACTACCAGATGCACCGCTTGCCTGTTTGTCGGTTATCCTCTAAAAACGAACAAAAACATGCTATTTTCTTTTAAGAAGTTTTTATTTAATGAATTATGGATCACGGTAATAATCAAGACAAATTAAACAGGAAGTAATTGCGTCGTTTCGTTACGAAATTCCCATTGTCTCCTGCCCTCGCCTGGCTTCATCATCAAACCAGTTCAAAAGTACTATTACATTGGAATTTTACTGAACATGCAAAATTTCAACATACGCAAATGTCAATTAGTATTTCTAACGCATCTAGCAACATTTGATCCCAAAAACCACAAACACACACACAAGGTACCTTGCAAATTGAATGAAAGCGCGTAATAATTATCCATATGCAAACAGCGACATCTATTAGCGGTGGTAAATAAAATAACTTACTCAAACCTGCAGCCATTTTATCTTCATGTAGTACAAGTTATGACCGCCAGAGGGACAAGTTCCAATTGTGTTTTCCAGACCCCAGTCTAATGATTCTGGTGAATCCTTTCCTGTGTTTCCTTTTTCGTTATTTTTCTCACTCTTTCTCATATTTTCATAACTTTTGTATGAAAGGTCTATACTAAAACAGAAAAAAATCTGTCTTGTAAGCATGACACAAACTGTAATTGAAATATTTGTCTCACAACTTATTAGATTAGACGATAAGGGAGTCTGTACTTAGATTACTCTTATAAGAAATTGTGTACAGTATTATTGCAATGGGAATATTAACCTATGGTTGTCTTCAATGTCCTTACTAATATTATACATGCGAAAGTAACTCTATCTGTCTATCTGTCGCGCTTTCACGCCGAAACTACTAAACCGATTTAAATGAAATTTGGTACACAGATAGTCTAGAGCCTGAGAAAGGACATAGGCTACTTTTTGCTGCGATAACCAACATCCACGCGGGCGGAGCCGCGGAAAACAGCCAGTTGTATATATATATTTGCCTCACTAAAAACAGCTGAGCAATTTTATTGTTTTAATAAATTTTAAAATACAAAAATTACGAATCTTATCAAAAAAATGCAAACGCATTTACAATATTTGTCCTCATTGTTATAAAAACCACAATAAAATGTCCTAATCACTGTCTGAATGTCTGCGACACTTTTCACAACTTTATTCGACACCACGCTGAGCTGTCAATTAAAATGTCTCGCAATTCGACACACGGCACAGCCCCGTCACACAATTTACCAAAGTCAAAATTTCAATTACACTCTCACACAAAAATATATTTACCCTCAGAAAATATATCTTTGTTCAAATCCCAACCTTACGCCGTCGTAATAGAGGTGTGCAAATAATTTCAGAAGTGTAAAATAATGTTTGGTTTTTGAAGTACTTAGTATAGATGACAATGTTGAAAGGATCATGAGTGCATTAGCTATTGTGACGACACAAAAGGATATCTCCAATGATATACGTCAACGGTACTAAGGGACGACAAATTTATCACGCAGCCAAATCAAACAAAAACAATCCTTAAGTCTTTACACATAGAGTTCTTGTTGAATGTGTTTCGTAAGTTGGTATTTGTAAAGAATGGTTTTGTATAGATTTTTTTTTGGGGTTTTCGTTCAGTAAATTGGGTTACAACTTATATTTGACACTTGAATTCATGAGTTTCGAGTGTTTAGACCTTATTGTTTGTAATCCGATTACCAATGTTTGTTGTTTTGTTTTGTATGGAGTGCTGGATTCGCTTTGGACAGGTGTGGATATTGTGTAGGATTGAAGATTATTAAGTTGTAATAGCGTTTAATGCTACAATATTTTGTGAATGAAGTCTAAATTAAGTATGTTAAAATGATTTCATACAGTGCGCTTACACGGGCAATTAGTTGCGCAATTATTGACAATTTTAGTTAGGTATAAATGATGTTCCGGCAACATCTACGCAGTGTAAAGTATGGCAATATAAAAATTGTCCGTGTATGGCGCACCTTTAGATTTAAATGCGAATTTTGATAAACTCTGAAGTAAAAGTCGCAATAGATGAGTTCCACTATTTATTTTTAGTATAAAAAATAGTTTTCACATAAAAAAGTCGCGTATGTCCAGTAGTTTACTGATCGCGTTTCTATGTGCAATTTCACAGTTTCAAACTCAGGTTAAAACAAATTTTACTGTCGAAGTTAATAAGTTAGCTTTTTGCTTATTAGTTTGAATACCATATACCTAATTGTCTAGGTTTGTTCTAAAATGTATTCAGCCAGAGCATGATTTATTCTGTTTGTGACGTCAGTACCTACCGTGAGCTAAAAGGTTGTTTTTGACTTTATTTAATTTTAATCTTACTTATATTTTTACAACTTTTTGTATTTTCCTTTAAACACTGATCATACTGTCAATAAATCTGTTATTTTTCTATTCTATCTGTTATGTGGAGGTAGCGATGCAGTTGGTATAATTTGGCCCGTGTCAAAGTTTTATATGATATTTTTTTGCTTGGGATGGCAGCTGCGCGTTGAAATATCAATATCTCATGTATTGTGTCTGTGGCCACATGTGACACGCCGACGATGGTCGTTAAGCATGTGTGCTTAAGTGGGGATAGATATCTATATATTTAGATTAGTTATATATAGACTAACGCTAATAAAATCAAATCGCTAAAAATGTAGGTCCTGCCAAGTACTGTAACAAGCAAATCTTTATAATTCAAGACCTACTTTCTTATGATAATATGAACTAGCTGTTGCCCGCGGATTTACCTTCTTTTGTGTCGGTGATCGGCAAAAAGTAGCCTAATATCCTTTCTTAGGATCAAAGCTTACCCCATACCAAGTTTCATGAAAATTGGTTAAGTAGTTTAGCCGTGAAAGCGTAACAGACAGACAGAGTAACTTTCGCGACTATATTTAATATTAGTATAGAGATAAAGAAAGAGCTCCATAACGCATTAGATGTACTCTTACTATTCCAACCCGAAATTCTATAAGTTGTTTTGATTTTCTTTCTTTTAAATTTTTGCATTGGATATTCGTAATTCTTACCCTGGTCACTCACATGCGCGCAAACATTCGAACAAGGCTCGCGCGCTTTGATGTCTGTTGAAAAACCGACACAGCTTGGAAATGAAAACATTTACAAATGTCGTCCTACACTTGTGGGTATTCGTGCGAATGTGAGTTTTTTTTTGAGCGGTCATCAATTGAAGGTTTAGGAGCCGGTTAAATGAGTGATAATATTGAACATTTGGTTGCATTCGAACTAATCATCGTAGTCTGTCCTGACTGTGATAACTAAATAGCAGTAATTAATAATATTAGTGGCGTTATTTATAAAAATCTCAACGATGTTTAGCAACTGCTAAGCAGGTTCTAACTTCTAATTCTATAAAGAAAATTTAAAATAAAAAGGTATTTATGCATGTTCGTGATAATTCACGTTACATAATATATTATTATAAACATGCAGCGCATAGTATTTGCAACACCGTCAAGATTTTTATAAAAATAGTACTAGGAGTAGCAGACGTGGCAGACAGTTAGCTGCCAAAGTCAAACAAAAAAAAATCAAATCAACTCTTCTAAAACGATTCAAATAAAAAAAAATCATCCATCTGCGCAACCAAACAAGCAAGCAAAGGCGCCGCACATTCAGCCACAACATAACAGACATACATAAGCAATAGACAAGATACAAATGATTCGTATCCGCCATTGAAGCGGTGTAGTCGCGTGGAAATTCGCTATGGGTTTGTGAGGGCTGACCGAGGGGACCCTGATTGAACCGAGGGGAAAAGTTTAGAGTGTCACATTAAATTTGAAATAAAAAAAAAGTAATAGTCACTTTTGTCTTTATTTTCGTTAGAAGTAAGGTGGTTTATTTGAGCGTTTATTAACTACTTCTTGTTTAAATTATAAGTAACTACCAATATAGCATGCGTTGCAATGCCACGTTAAGTAAAAAATATTTATTAATGACATAAACACATTTGTGCTATGAACCTTCTCGAGCTTGTGCAGAAAAGCCAAAGTTTAATCACAATTTGATCATTGGTTGTTGAATATTTGTCCTCTATGCGTGCCTAAACGCATAGAGGACAAACATAATGGAAGATAATAATAATATCGCATTAACGATACGCGCAGTTTGAAGTAGTTGACTTAATACATATTTTCGTATTGAAATTCGTTTGTAATAGCATTTCAAATCAGACGTTGGATTCTCGTTTGAGTTCTGCGGCCTACTATACGGACCCTGATCTTTTATAAATGCGAAACACTTTTGTTAATATGGTAAAGAAATGAAAAGCAATATTTGAAGAAGAATAAGTAGCTTTTTTGACCCGGTGTACATCCCCATGGACTTTCTTCGCTAAGGGCAAGACGGAGAAAAGTACCAGACTCCTACAGCTAAAACCACGAGAGACCTCCGTTCTCTTTTGTTCGGGATCAGGTGAGACCAGTTTTCCAGACTACTGTTATCCCTGACACAAAAGATACAACCTAACCTATACCTGTACTATTATGAACTCTTAAAGCCAAATACTGTTGAAAGCGAGAGGGCTCACTATACTGCACGTAGCAGCGTCTCGCTTACTCGTGCAACAGTCCTGCTTTAAGAGTTCGTGGTAACTGGTAAGCGCTAATCTAGTCAAGTAAAACTATTATATTCGGAAATTTAAAAAAAAATAGTTATCTACTTAAGTTTTAATAACTACCTAGATAAGGTGTAAATCGACATAAAACTGGGATACTAAATAAATCTGCCCTTACATTCATCAACATACTTTTAACAATCTTATTAAGATACCAAAGAATACTCAACACACAACAAAAACTTGGCGACATTAATTTCGTTCAAAATATTTCGCCCGAACCATTTCATGTTGCCGAAGTCGGTATGTTGAAAGCATTTAAACTTGCAATGAATAAAGAGTTTCACACTTAAACATATACGTCAATAAAGGTTACTAACGATTATGCCGGGTACTTTTGATGCCGCCGTGGCAAAGTCACCGCGCTCCGCCCCCAAACTGTCACTCCATACAAGCTTATTGAAGCACAATGACGTTTATTGTCAACGATGTTGCCATGATTGTAAATTAGATTAAAAGCTGTCGGCCAGTTTGATGTGGCGAATTTTTGTTTGGTTTTTACGTTCGTTCAGGTGCAGTGGTTCAATGTGGTGGAACGGTATTGCATCACTTTATGTTGAGTTAGATTTTTCGGGGCTTTTTAGGGGTGTACTCTAATGTATCACAATTGAAATAGATTCGTAATAACTTGATAGAGTTACCTAAATTTCTTTTTATAAGAATTCACGTATGCCTGCAGAAATTCTTCGAAATTGGTTGAGTCTATTTGGTAATTAGCCCGGACAGACACACAACTAAATACGAATGGATATCTACTTAGCTCCAAAATGCAGTTGCACGTTTATTTATATCTAGTTATTATAAAAAATCTTATATATTCCAAATAGGAAACTTTCGGTTTCAAAAATATTTTGATGACCGCATGGGTAGAGTAATTAGTAAATAAAGTTTTTCTGACCAACCAAAGTATTATGCTTGGCGTTGATCGTCATTGTAGGTATCTGTTTTTTCTTTTTACCAAATGCATAGTGCCGAATACTTAATTAAGGTAGGTAGTTTACATGACGACCTCCGTTAACGAGATGCGTATACACCGGTTTTCGAATGTTTCGCCTTCAGGTCCCGAGTTCGATTCCCGGACGGGTCAATGAAAAAAACTACTTTTCTACATTGCCTCAGGTCTAGATGTTTGTGGTATCTACGTTGTCTCTGATTCCATAACAAGTGCTAATGTATGTAATATTGTCCATATTCATTAATTACATACATGTATATGTAGTATCCATCTCAAGTAATCTGAAGTAGAAAGCAACCAATAATTAAATCGATGTAAACTTCAACATAATTCGACATGCGAGTAAGTCGTACTTATCAAAGTATACGCCCTAACTGTATGTATATTGTACTTCAAAATAACTTTACCATGTCGAGTTGCCGACACTTTGAAGAGCCGCGGAGGGCGGGGCGCGGTCTCCTCACTATTGTGTGTTTGTTTGTTTGTCGGCTTGTTTGCTTGTTCGCTTCGCACCTTGTATAATGTACAGATGTTAGATTGTCGAGGTGTTTTGTTAAGTGGTAAGTGACAGTTTGTATTGAGATGTATGAGAGATGAGTACCAAAGTAGGCTTTGCAAGTGTCGATGTAATGTTTTCAATTTCATGTTTGAAAAATAGCCGTCGGATGAGGGAAAATTGTTATTGGCATATCTAAATATGTCTAAATCTTTGTAAAGAAATGGGCAATTATTGCAAATTATGTAAGTATCTAATTCTAGTGCTAAATCTTAACAATTTTAATTATTAAGATGTATAGATTAATTATGAAGCATAAAAATAAAATGCGTTATTGTTAAGTTGTATTTTATTAATTGTTATTGTTTTAGCTAGAATAAGTTTAGAGTAAGACGTAGTATAACTAACAGAGGGAGTTAATTTCTGTTTCACAGCTAAACGCCGCTGAAGCGCATACGTGGACTATTTATGGTGCCGACACGGTACACCCCCACGGGACACCATAGTTGCGGTGTCTGGTGGCGCCAATTGAACACAGTCGCTGGTTCCCTGTTACCGACACAGCACACCACTCAAAACGTACCGAAATGTGCCGTCGGACGCTGACTACAACATCGGTACTATTGTAAGAAAATTTGTTAATGTTGCTTATGTCTTCCACATACGAATTTTTGTTTCCAGTTACCTACTCCCAAAACTTATTGTTTGGCAATCGATATATAACAAGTGGAAGCAACTAGACACAAAAAGTGTACCGCCTGCGCGGGTAGCATCTGATTGCGTATTAATTATATGAAAATAAATAATTCACTGTTGGCTTGTGTCCGACACAAGACACGTTCACGCGGTGCTAAAAGAGCAAAACTTTTAGGCAACATTTTCAGAGATTAGATAGGACTTGGGAGACCTTTTTGTCACGATATCCAACATCTATAACTGTTTGTAATTCTATACGGTTTAAAGAAAGCGACTGAGTACAATTATATCCTCGCACAAATAGTCAGCGATCAATCATACTCATAACAAGCTGATCAACCCTTTATTTACCATTTTTAAATTTGTTTTGATGCCAAATTGAGATGTATCACTTTAAAGTTACAAAAGGAAACAATGTGGTTAACTCTCAAAAGTTTGACAAGACTATAAGAGCTAGAACGCACTTAGCGGCTGGCCATGATGCGGCGTGGCGCTTAATAAAACTCTGCCAATCAAATATTAAAATATCGTGTCGTGTTAACACTTAAAATGTCGTGGTGGCCTAGTGGTTCAATGACCGGATTTGTGTGCTAAGGCTGCAGGTTCGAACCCATTACAGGCAAGTACCAATGAGACTTTTACAAAGTTATGTGTACTTTCCTAATTATTCAAAGGCATCATTGACAATCGTTGAAGGGAAACATCGTGAGTAAAACTGCGTTCCAAAAATTTGAATCTGAAATTGCCAACCGCAATGAGCAAGCGTGGTGATCAATACTCGTGCCTTCTCTATATAAAACAAGGCCTGTATCTAGCAGTGGGACATTTAAAGCCTATTTTTTTTTATAGCATCAGAAATTACTTGTGTTATAAGTATGTATAGCATTTAATGTTGTGAAGCACTGCTGACTTAAAGAGTTTAACGTATCATCGTATAAATATATTAAAACCAGACATAAACTAGAACTACTTACAAATACCGCTACTAAAAACCTAACCAACAAATTGTAACGTTAAAGTAATAATAGCACAAACTAACCCTATGTTTAACTGCTCCATCGGTAGGGTCGAGGCTCCTCCTCTCTGACCCCTTCGACCGCAACTGCATTACCCCCGTGTAATGCAGTCTGTTGCGGTCGATGAGAAATTAAAAATGGAATCGTTTGAAAGATTTGTGTAATAACTTTCGTGAGGAGTATTCATAATTATTTAAAACAAAACGGTTTACTCACGCGTATTCTCGGGATCGACACACTAGTTTCAGACTCAATAGGAGTCCCTAATCATGAGCTAGTTCGAATCGCGACACCACCGCCGCCGCGTCACTTCTTAAAATGAGCCTACGAAAAAAAATATGGGTAAAAGTAAAAAAAAATTTGTTTGTTATTTGGCATGTACCTAATATTTCAATACACTACAATTCCAAACGACATGCAATATATTTATCAAAATTATACCCAAACGTTATTCAAAATAATTTCAAGTAAATTAAATCAGTATGTTAGCGAATACAGATCGCAGAAGCATATATAGCCGTGATATATCTATAATTAAATATAATTTACCGTTTTATAGTAATTAAATATTCGTGAAGAGCAATCGGAAATCTATTAAATACGAGATATAATCCAAATTATGCCTTCTAATATCTAATAGCGTCATAAACATGCAGACTAGATAGTCTGACTAGCTCTCGAATGGTCGAGAATAAGCAGGCGTCATGTCGTCTGCGGTCGGAACGGACGGAGATCTACGTCACAGTAACAATGGCGACGACCCAGAGATTTGGGATACTGAATGCGAGTATTCGCACAATAGTTAGAAGTTAAAATGAAATATTCGCGTTTTGGTTCGTTTTAATGGTTACTGTTTTATTATGTTTAAGAGTGTATAGCATGAAAAAAAAAAATTTTTTAAATTAGGATTAAAAACATATACTTACTTATCACATTTACACGTCGTCGTATAGTTTTTTTTTGAGCTCTCTTGGTTCGGATATTTCCTAAGTGGTTGACCTGACATTAGTAGACATTTGTAGTTTGAGATACAGAAAAATATAACAATGAATCTAGATGTTGATAAAATACTCGTAGATACCTTTTTTTTTTATCGGGGTGAAACTCTAATGATTTCAACCCACACCGAGGGCACGGCGTGGGGATATGTCGGACTTACACCGACTAAAAACACCCCGGTCCCGTCCTTGCCTTTGCCGGAGCCGTGGGATCGCTTACGCAAGCTCTGCGCGGCCTCGACAGACTCGTAGATACCTGACCGTTTGTTTCCTTTAGACCTTTAGTACCTATAGTCTAGTTTTTAACCGACTTCTCAGTGGTTTTCAATTCGACTGTATGTTTGTTATGCGATATGTCCTATAATGTGGATAGTTCTAAGCCAGTTTTAAAAGTTTTCCAGGTTAGGCACCAATATTAATATAACCACTTATAAATTATTGATCACACATAAAATAAAGGAACTAACCTAAATGAAGTTTACATGGGTCTTAGGTACCTATACCGTATCGACAAAAAAAGGATTTTTTAATACAAAAAAATTACCGTCGAATTGAGAACGTCCTCATTTGAAGTTGATCAAAAATTTACTGTCCTACCTAATAAATGTTTGTCAAGATATTTATTAGTCTTTCATGCAAAACCACTGAATGAATTTTGATGAAACTTCACAGCTCAAATGTAGTTAGTCACATGTGACTAGTTTGACTACAAGTAGGTAAGTTCATAAAACTCACTCTCCTGACAAATACGACATTATAATGTTAACTTTTCATACCAATTCTACTTAATTCACAACTACTATTATGTAATAAAAAACCACACTGTAAACATGACTGGCGTCGCCTTGTCTAAAGTATTTTGTCAATGGCCAGTCGCAACAATGGCGGCCGCAATTTATGACAGCTTTGTTTAAGTTTAGTTCGTTCATATTGCGCTGTAGGTGAGGACCACACGGTAAGCGCGATTTGTTGTATACAGGGTGCTTGCTTGTGCCTTTTTATTTTGCTTCTTGAAATAAACTAAGTTTACAAGTAGTTTTAGAATTATTTAGATAATTATGTTTTTTTGAAGTGATAATCTTATGGGAGGTAATCCGCTTCGTTACGTCACGCGTTACGGCTCCAGTCTGTCTGGCTTCCCTTTCTCTCACGCATACGGTAGCGGTAGGCAGTTAGTTTAAGTTATCACTTCTGTCAGGCCGAGTTTTTTTCTATATCTATCACATGTTTTTTTCTATTTGTAAAAATTGTTCCAAATTGATCATAGAAAATCCTAATTTCGTTCCTATTTGTCTTTAAATATTGCAAATTTAATTAGGTTTCAGCAAATTGCTGAGAAAAAGCAATATATCCGTTATCACTAGCTACTAACTTTGAAATTAAAAGGTACGAGTGATAATTAGGTTTTTCATCGACATTTATTACGACAATATAAGGAACAGTAGGATAACTAAAACTGATGTTAATAGTAAAGATTGGTTAAAAATTATGAAAAATAATAAAAATAGTATCTAGTAGCTTCTACATAAAAAAGAGTCCATTTTAATATAAACGTTATTTCAAAATAACAACACCCCATTTACACCTACGCCCGATTCATTCTCCATTCAGAAGTCTTGCACCATTTTAAGACACCCGTAGTAATTGACCACAATACGACACCAAAAAACTTGGGCCAAATTTGAAAAAAATCGATATGAAGTTGTCACGCTTCTCGAGAAATTCGAATAAACGATACTTAGATATTATGGAACACATTCAGTGAGAGATTTATATGAATTTTATAAAGACATATAGGCAAGCCAGACTGTATTAGAATTATTGTCAAAGATTTATGATTCGGCTAAATATGTAGAATGAATGGAATAATTCGATTTTCATTCATCGATTATACTCATTCATTGATATGGTTTTAGAGTATATCGATTATATTTTGTGGTTGCATTCTTTAAATGTTTTAAAAAGATATTACCTGATGTTATCCTTGCAGTATCTTTCTAGTGTCTATTATCAAATTTGTTGTCTTAAATTCCTTTATTAGACTGTAGCCTATAATAACATTCACAGTTTGGAACTATTTGTAATTTTTATACAAGAAACATAGTCAAGAAATAAAACTAATACAGTAGTAGTCAATAGGTAGATAGATAAATTACTATACAACGTGGCAACGCCGCCAGCCTTTTGGGCACACTTCCAGTCGACAGCGACGTGGACGATTTTTTTCATGCCATATTTTAGGTATTAGGTTTTAGGAATTAGTTAATAGTATGTTTTTATGTGCACTTATAGCTAGTTAAGTTCGTTATAAGACATTTCTTTAATTTTAAACTGTAGGTTTATACCTACTACTATTAGTTTAAAACCTGTGATTGTTTACAGATTTCTGTTTTAATCTGGGTATCTTTATTGACAGAAGACAGTCGAGAAAAAAGGGTTAGTCTTCTTCAAGTTTAACAACATTACGAGTAATTTAGAATACAATATACCTATAATAGGGATGTTGACTGGGTATAAAAAATTAAAATCAATTTAGTCCGTCAGTTAGATAATAAAAAAATATAAGACACGTATTTTTTATTTTATCAAAACAATACAAAATTATAAAGATACAGCGATTTAAAGTTCAGTAGTGGGGGCTTATGACGCTACGCCGTCGTAAAAATTGTTGCCCGTAGTGACGTCACGCGAAATTTTCATTCACTGTAGTTATTCGTTTTTTGTCTATAGGAAAAATAAAAATACGTAAGTATCCAATAAAATTAATTAATCCACAAAGCGGACATTAATTTTTTTTTAAGACACATGCCTATTGAATATTTTTGCGTAATATTGTATCATGTAGTATTCTACATGCGCTGACTGGTATAACTCGGATAAACGACAGTCCACTCTATTCTTAATCGCATATTTTTGGACATTTTTCGTCCTGAGAGTTCACCACCCATTCGACCCATTTATCTCAACTAAAACTTAGTCAAAAATAACTTCTCAGGTTTTTTCTGGTGTACATTAAAAAATACTCGAGAGTTATCGAACGCCTTTAAAGTTTATATATAGATATTGTTAAGACACATCGATCACGCAAGCCTAGTCTTAAAGGCGCGAACTTAAAAACATCAAAATAAATACAAGTAACGGTAGTCTTGTCAAAATTTTGATGAATTGAGATCTCTTTGTGATCACAAAGAACCTCATAATTTTGTAGGGTTTTGATAACTCAATCTTCATCGCGTCTCGTCTTCTAAACATTACCCACCTACAAAATAGGTACTAAAAATAAGTATGACTTATTGTTCTGTGACTTGGACATGTAGGATCATCGTCCAGTCTGTCTTTCTTCGGTATTGTCAGATTACTGTGTCGTCGCAGAACGAAAATAATTAAGGACATGCATTAAATGTTTTTATTTTGGGACTACCGATGGAGTTTCTATTTTCTAGTAGGCCGACCGGGCCGAGTGTCTGAAAGCTTGTCTGGAGTTCAGAAACCAATTGATATATTTTTACCGCTGACATTATAAACGGTTAATATAAATAGGTGAAAGGAAATGGAGCACTATTATAACGTCGATGTAGCACATAGGAACTAGGTAAAAAACGTTCTTATAGATCAGACTATGAATAACACCTGCCTTGAAACATAAATGCAAAAGATTAAAAATCTAAAAATTCCCATAATTAAATTGCATTCATATAAAATTCACAAAAATACGTAACACAAAAACATTAAAAGAAATGCTTTTTACGTAAACATAATTTTGTACAATCTAATAAAATACGAACGCGGCCAATCGATCAATTCGCGGCAATTTTGACAGATCGCGCCATTTCCAAAACTCATTCGGATATTCGTCAAAAATATCAAAAGCGTCCCAATCAAGCTCTTTGTATTTCCAATGGATGTAACTTGATTTGTTTAGATTGATCCCATCCATCCATTTTGTGGCCGCGGACAGTTATCTTTTTATATTAAATCCAGGAAACGACAGATTCGTGGTTATTGATTGAAAAGATTCACGGTAAGGTTATTTTGGTTCATAATGAATGTATATGATATTAATATCGTTGTATCTGTCTGCTAGACGATTATAATTAAAGTTCTGGTGAGTCTTTCATCTTTAATCTATAGACATAAAGAGCGGAAGTCATTTCAACAGCAAACTTTCGCTTGCAGAAAATTTTATACCTATAATGTTTTATAAGGGTTATTAATTTCACATTATGTCGTAAATTAAATGCTTTCATCATAGGTTTTTACCTATATTGATAAAAACGCCAAATTGATATTGCTATTGAAAACTTGTGTAGTATTCGAGTGTACAATGCATAACATTAGTTATCCTATAATTATATCTAATCAATAATTCAATTTATATACTATAATATATATATAATTAATAATATCTAACCAATAATAAATTTCCTACCTACACTATAACTAACAATTAGCCGTGAATAGTTTTCCTACTGGAGATAGGAATATGACATAATTTGTTTGTAGGAATTTGCTTAGTAATGTATGTAATTGTAATTATATTGTACGTGAAAAATAAAATTTTAAACATAATGTTAAATATTTTCTTATTATGTAATAAATGATATAAATGATATACAAAAGACCAGGTTAACCTAATTTCGGGTAACATATATTTGTTCAGCAAATAAAATTATGATTATTTCTAGTCAAACAAAATTAAAGTTCATCTATGGATAGGTTATGCCTGTATGCAAAATGGCCGTAATTCTACCTTTGTCAGGAAAAAGGATTAATCTGCGGCATAGGTTAAGCTTCCCTGTGGCAGTGAATTACTTACACGCGTTCGCGTGGGTAGTGCCTGTATCACTGGATGTAAAAAGTAAATTACTAGATGTTTTGCGATCGGATTAGATAGATTCTTTGAAATAAACGTGCACTTCAGTGCGTCTAATACAGGTTTCTGAGGTTTACGCTAATGATAAACGAATGCTTAATGATATAGGTAGGAACAACATTAAAATAAACTTATTTTATCTCGGTTTTTTATTTAGATTGAGTTTCAGACGTTTCGGGATTCAAACTAAACAATAATCCACGATAAAATCCCGCTTGATTTTTAATTACACGCAAACTATTTATTGTGTTTAATTAAAAAGGTATTAGTGTAAACTCCGAATGTACTTTCTACAATGCCGTTAATTTAATTTCACATTTCCCAACGGAATAAAATTGCCAATTCTCCCATAAACATGCAACAATATCCCTACATACATAACACATGCGTGCGTATATAACATTAATAGAAATCGGGACCGCAACTATTGCAGAAACCATTAAAACAAGCGGCTTGCAGCTGCGGCGGCGACCACTCGAGCGGAACGCTCGGCCCCTGAGCCCGCCCCCCGAGCACGCACAAAAATCAACATAAATAACAATACACACCCCTATCTCAAACACTATGACAAGCTGAGGAAGAAAATCGACCCAAAAACCAACCATAACAACAAACAAAAACCTTCCTTGTAACTAAGACGACAAATCACAAAATTGGATACAAATAAACCCATCTCTCCAGAAAAAAAAAGTTAACATTAAGTGTGCAACAATTGAAAAATATTTCGTCTCTTTCGTCCATTCAATAGATAGATCCCTCTACTTTCGGACGCTTTTATTAAATTTATTGTTAAAGGAATGTATATAAAAGTTGTTGAAATGAAAAAGGGGCCCAGTTTCGATTCGAACGTCAGTGATACCGTAATGCTCTAAAATGTTTTCTGAACAACGTTACTCCAGGCTGTTCAGGCCTTGGGATGTGAGTGATAGTAAAAATAATGGACAGACGAACTGTGATAATACAGATCCAGAAATTAAGACTAAGAAAAGGAAAATTGATGAAAACAAAAGGGAAAATCGATTGAGGAAAATTCGCGGTACTTTTAAGAAATCGGACACAAGTCATCAAGACGCTACTGTGTCCACGACCACGCGTGATGCTGATGAAGATGTAAAACCAGTTATTGATGCTAACTCTCCGGTGGAAAAACTAACACTATGCTGCGACAGGCTTCTCCAGGAGCCGACGAAACATGAAGAAATAGATAAACCAGCAGCTGTTGACCCAAAGTCTCAATCATACCCTCAACTACCTCAAATGCCAGCGTACAGCCCAACATTCATGCCTGACTACCTTCCAACTGCGGACATCGCCCACGCTCTCGGAGTACCCCCAACCGACCCCTTACTCCTCGAGTCCCTAGCACAAGGATACGCCATGGAACTCGAATACGCTCGAATCTTACACCAAGAAAACGAAGCGAAACTCAACGCAAAGAAACAAAGACCTAAAAAATACAAGTGTCCACACTGCAACGTCGGGTTTTCGAACAACGGACAGCTGAAAGGTCATATTAGGATACATACGGGAGAAAGACCTTACAAGTGTGACGAGAAGAATTGTGGGAAGACGTTTACAAGGAATGAGGAGTTGACCAGGCATAAGAGGATCCATTCAGGGGTCCGTCCTTTTCCTTGCTCGACTTGTGGGAAGAAGTTTGGGAGGCGCGACCATCTGAAGAAGCACACGCGGACGCATTACATCCAGGCTGAGAGAATGATGCCGGTCTTTGTGCCATTGTCCGCCATGCCACACGTACCCGGCTTTCCTTACTTGTACGGGTATTGATGTAAAAAAAAGATATGAAAATTTAGGATCAATTTAAAAGATAGTGTAAAGCTATCAATGAGTATACTTGTTTGGCTTTAATTTACACGCTACTGTATTATCAGAAACAATTAAAACTTAGCCAAACGTTATGTATATTAAGCTAGGTAAATAACAATACTATTGCTGACCAGAGACAGACGGCAAATATTAGATGACATGTATCTAAAGCATGTATTTCAAACTTAGCTATTAATGTCAATTTTAAATGGTGTGTTTAATACCAAACTATGCAGGAAAAAGTATACTTGTAAATAAAAGTTTATGAATCTACATATTTTTGTAACGAATATAGTTTATAAGAAATTATAGTTTGTAAATATAGACCAACATAGAGATGTACATTTTGAAATACGAAACAAGGTTGTGACCATAGATATATGTAAATTATATGACTGCGTTAAGATGAATAAATATATTTTAAAATCTTATGTTATTGGTTTGTCTTATAACACTGTTCAGTAGGCTTATTTGCTATCTCCAGTTGATAATCCAAGCGATGTGAACTGGATAAATATAATTAATATCGGCTAATGTTGGTGACCAACTACATTTTAGTAGATCTAATTGATCGTCGACGTTAGACGATACAAAAAAAAGAGTTTTATTTATAAAGCTATTATCGCTTTAGTTGACAACTGCTATAGCAAATAAGCCTACTTCTATTTCTCTGTCAAACTTTTTCTATGATAATTTATACACCACAGAAACAGCAGTTTTATGCAGAGGAGGAACAATAGAACACAGATAAACCAAATTAGAAAGGTAATACAAGCGAGGTTTACCGTCCAGACTAATTTATGGTATCGTCACTCAAATAGGCATTTATTGACTCTCGATCTAAATAAAAACAGTAAATATCTAAAAAAACACGCAAGATAAATGATATGCAGGTTATGTGAGTATGGCGCATGCAACAATACGGTTAAAAACAAAAGCCATCTAAAAACTTCTAACATTTGTTAATAAAACGGTCAGAGGAAATAATAACTCAATTTAATAATTCGAAAATTCCGATAGTATCTAAGAACTAGAAATTAATAAAATATATCATCTTTAATTAGGCCAAGATAAAGGTAATTTGATTTTATAATATTACTAGCTGTCCCCCGCGACTTTGTTCGCGTGTTTTATTTTCAACGGTTTTTCATTTTTGCATGATTTTTCATTTATGCTCCGCTCCTATTGGTCGTAGCGTGATGTTATATAGCCTATAGCATTCCTCAATAAACGGACTATCCAATACAAAAAGAATTTTTCAATTCGAACCAGAAGTTCCAGAGATTAGCGCGTTCAACAAACAAACAAACAAACTCTTCAGCTTTATAATATTAGTATAGATAATTTTATTTGTAACTAGCGACCCGTCCCTGCTTTGCACGGGTCGACAAAACATTAACGAATTATAACAAAAACCTTCCTCTTGAATCACTCTATCTATTGCTGAAAACTGCATTAAAATCCGTGGCGTAGTTTAAAAGATCTAAGTGTATAAACAGCGGGAGCGACTTTGTTCTATAGGTACGGTATAGGTATGTAAAGATTTCAGATGAACGACTTTATCAATCTATACTAATATTATAAAGCTGAAGAGTTTGTTTGTTTCTTTGAACGCGCTAATCTCAGGCACTACTTGTTCGAATTGAAAAATTCTTTTTGTATTGGATAGACCGTTTATTGAGGAAGGCTATAGGCTATATAACATCACGCTACGACCAATAGGAGCGGAGCATAAATGAAAAATATTGTAAAAATTAAAAACCGTTGAAACTAAAACACGCGAGCAAAGTCGCGGGGGACAACTAGTAAAATATAATTTTTCTTTAATATTACAAAAAAATAATGGAAAGCGGATAACTCGTTTGATAATAGCCAAACTTGTCAACTACAAGAACCTGACTTGTATGTTATTAGGGAACAGTTTGTTACAAAGTTTCTCAATAACAACTTCAATACATATCTACTAAGAAGCGACAACTGAACCTTAGAAGCCACGTACGCGATCTATACTGGAAAGCAGTGACGTAATGATTTGAAAGTTTTTTCTTCGTTCTTTCGTTAACATTTTTGAACCCCGATGCAAAATGAGGGGTGTTATAAGTTTGACGAGTCGGTCTGTCTGTCTGTGTGGCAGTGCTCCTAAACAAATGGACCGATTCCGGTGCGGTTTGTTTTGTTTGAAACTTGATGTGATCAAGATGGTTGTTAGTTATAATTTAAATATGAAGATCTGTTTAGAATTTTAAGAGGTATCAGCAATTTTCTAAAATTTTTCAAACTTTCTTTCTTTAATTTATAATTATGTACACTTATTAAAAAAGTTAGTAGGTATCTTATTT
Source organism: Diachrysia chrysitis (assembly GCA_932294365.1). NCBI lineage: Eukaryota > Metazoa > Arthropoda > Insecta > Lepidoptera > Noctuidae > Diachrysia > Diachrysia chrysitis. Next base: position 8,428,378 of record OW028664.1, read on the forward strand.
TGTCCACTCGGTTAGTAAAGCGGTCACTAAGCTAAATAACACGAACGAATCAAAAATACTTTTGATTTTTATTTGTACAGGTTGTTAAAAAGTTTTTTTAAACCCCACGACTCGTGGATTATTGCATACTAGCTGTTGCCCACGGCTCTGCCCGCGTGACGTATTAAATGCATGTTATTATACATACAAACCTGCCTCTTGAATCATTCTGTCTATTGCTGGAAACTGCATTTAAAACCGTTGCATATGATGTTTAAACTGGATGTAACCGTACAGACAACGGAAGCGACTTGATTTTACACTATGTAAAAATAGCATTACACCTTTTTTAAAAGATAAGAGTAAAGTTACGGGTATTTATGTGTTTTATAAACAGTTAACAATAAACTACAACTCGCGTTTGAACTTTACTATATTTTTATCTTAAGACTAGCTGTCCCCCGCGACTTTGTCCGCGTGTTTTAGTTTCAACGGTTTTTCATTTTTGCAACATTCTTCATTTATGCTCTGCTCCTTTTGGTCGCAGCGTAATGTTATATAGCCTATAGCCTTCCTCAGTAAATGAGCTATCCAACATTGAAATAATTTTTCAAATCGGACCAGTAGTTCCTGAGATTAGCGCGTTCAAACAAACAAACAAACAAACTCTTCAGCTTTATATATTAGTATAGATTTGCCCATTCTAGCAAAAAAACGCAAGGAATCGCAAAAACGGTTACCTTATTACAATCGTGCCCTCTTAACAAAAATCAAAAGACCAACGAATCGCCTTCAAAAGTGCTATAAAATCGATTAATCACTCATACAATATGAAATCGATATAAAAAATGTTGCACAAAATATTCCAACACGTGAAGTACGGATTTCCGGTAGAAAGAATGAAAGAATACATCAATGGCCATACATACAATTTGTTATTGCAAATATTTTGACTGTCTCAAATGTTGAAAAGTTTGTAAAAAGACGCACACTTGGGTCAATAAAGGAATTTTAAGAAATAGGTTTTGGAACGTAGGTGGCGTAGCTCTAACTTCAGCTATGGTATATTAAATTTAAAAGCTAAAGCTATGAAGGTGATTGTGGCGGATCCAGGGGAATATTAGGGCTAAGGGATTTAAGTCAAGAGCGTCTAAGTTTTACTGTAAAAAATCTTAAAGTGAACATTACACAAACGTACAATTATTTATTGTCATCTATATCTTTAGCATAAGAAGTATAATTTTTTGTACCGTAAGATTTTTTGTTGTGTTAAATTTGGGGTCAAGTCAAAGTCAAATTCCTTTATTTGCCAGAATGTAGGTATACAGAGTATGATCTTAAATATAACATGGCCCATTTACATTCAACCATTGCATATGGTATGCAAATATTAGTTTTAATAGACAAACACAATTGATATTATTTTAATGATAATTTTAAAACCTTAAATAAAACAACAAATTAATATGAACTCCGTAAATGATAATTGTGATACTAATTAATTAAACAATGCCAAAGGAATAATATGTTTGTCAGTTCAAGAGATAAAAAAAATATATAAATTTATTTTATAATATATAAATAAATAATTATATTAGTCCACAATTATATTTTAAATGTCAAAGCTTTTAATAACACATTCGAGACTACATTAATTATAATCATAAGGTAACCAGTGTTATTGATTAATTTTCTTCTCCGCGATATGACATACATTCATTTAAATCGTAAAAACATTTTTCCTTTAACCACTGCGTCAACTTTTCAAGCCTGAAAAGAAAATCCTAGATATGCCCCAGGTCTTGGATATTCGTAGATGCAAGACTACTAAATTAATATTGGTAAGTAGGGACCGCGACAACGGACGCGGACGCGGACCGCGTGAAAAAAAACTCTTTAGATATTTCAAGTGATACATCTCTATTTGTTAATAAGGCCTACACAAAATTGTAAAGGGTTATTCACCTCGTCAAATTGATTGTATGTTGAAAGATCGATTACTTGTAGGTACATAAAAGTATATAATTTCTGTAAAATTAATTGCAGTTAGCACTTAACAGAATCGGTTCTAAGAAGTTTGTGATGCTTTCAGTTTAGCTTTAATCCAGATTATGCTGGGGGCGTTTTCCTATCTTACCAAATGCAGGCAGAAAACCAGTATTTTACATGAAGCGACTAATAATCTAATCTCCACATTTACTGGGTAATTCCTTGGTAACAGTTTGTTTATATTGTTTGTAAATAACAAACTAATAATAATCTTAATAAAATAATCCACACTTATATCATAAATGCGAAAGTAACTCTGTCCGTTATTCTATCTGTCTGTATGTTATGTTTTTACGCCTAAACCGCTAAACCGATTTTGATCTTGGTATGGGATAAGCTTGGATCTCAAGAAAGGACATTGGCTAACACGCGGGCAAAAGCTAGTCTGATATAAAAGATCAAAATGCAATAAATTACCGGAGCATCATTTCATATCATTGCAACAAACAAATTAGTTAGTTTCCCACGTTCACTTACGTTTGCCCCAAATATTAAGACATTGTGTAATTCGGACGTCCGTTTGCCCAGCGGGACTCTTTTACCAAGAAAGTGAGATATTTTTACACTGGGCACAACACTGTAATTGGATGAATAAGGTGTTGTCATTGCGCGCCGCGTGAGTCCTATTGTTGTATTTTGACTTCCGTTATTTAAATTAGGGCAATTTATTTACCTACTATTTTGGTTTTTATGTATAAGCAAAAGCAATTAATACTCTGCACTGATGATTATTGTTGGATGAACACCTTACTGAACCAGGCTTATGTTTTCAAGTATTCCATGTACTATTTGTTAGAGTTATGAAAAATACCTATTACTGATTGCATTTTTTGGTATTTCTTAGAATATATAGATACAATATTATTTTGGAAAAGGTTCTATTTCCTTTTAGCTATTTGTAGAGTAGTACAAAGAACCCACCCTTTAGTTAGTTACTATTTCGGTCTTCAAATTAATGTTTGTATACCTAATAAGTTTAGTGAGACGTATTCAGAATTATTTAGGACGCATTCGCGGCCGCTCGACTCGCCATCATGATAACACCACCGCCGCATCATGATAAAGAACTCATATTGAGTCTGAAACTAGTCGAGCGATCACGAGAAAGCGCGTGAGTAAATCGTCTATATTCCTAAATAATTCAAATTAATGTTTCATGCTATAAGCGTCAACAAAAACTTTACATGTCGATATTTATCGGACCAGCCCAAAACACAGCCAAATCGATTACTTATTTGTATACCTAACTTTACCATTTTGATTGTTTGACACAAAAGCGATAATTATATGAGGATTATACAACTACCTAACTATAATGCTTCTGTAAATTCATAAAAAACGCTTTCAGTTGGTCAAAAATACGCATAATCCTTGTCAATATCATTCCGCGACCTTTTTTAAATCCAGGACAGTTCCCACGTCCAAAAAACTGGCTAACACTAGCGACGTAGGTGTGACCCGACTTTTTAACCAAGGAACATAATCTTTTTTAATTCTTTGGACAAACAGAAGGAATATCTAACATTATTTATAAGAAACCCGCCTACAATCCGAACAAATTCACTGAATAGATAATTTATTGGCCATATCTATCGAGAGTTGCAAACGTAAAAAAACGAATTTTACTTTTTTTAGGCACAGGTGGGATTGGATACGGCCTGAATGAATCCTTCTGACAATGCTCAAGAAATTAATGATAGAATTTGTGTAAACATTTTTTGTTTGTGAATGAATCGCTTTTGGCTTCAGAATTTTATTCGACAAATGAGTGTCGATTGTAGTCCGCGAAATTTCTGTGGGTTTCGATCTCTGCGAGGAAGCCTTTTTATTTTTGTAACTTTGAATCGCTTTGGCTACATGCCTTTTAAAACTCAGCACTCGTCAATCTATAAAGTTCGCTTTACAAATACCATTAAGAAATTATGAAAATTGTTAGAATAATATTAGAGGATTAAACGTTTTTATAATCTCCTTTATTTTACTTATTGCCAAGTAGCAGACCGTTTACAAGTTACTTTTGTCACTGTAATAAACGAATTTGACGGCATAATTGACACTTAGCTCAGTGCAATAAATTAAGGGAAGTACAATGAGTTTGGACCATGGGAATATCGGTCAGGTGGGCGTCACGCCTACAGAAAGCACTTTTTAGATGACCAGTCGGCTACCTGAGTTGTAACTACTGATGGTAACCATGGGGCGTAAGAAATGTGGATAGTCCTGTTAAAGAATGTAACAAACTGATTTTTTGTTAGAAAGTTATAATTAAAATTATCCATATATAGATTTGTCGTTTCACTGATAAATGCGTGCTCTGCATTGCTTTCGTCAGTTTAATGACCATTTTAGAAACGGACTTTTTCTATGTACCTACCTATTAATCTTGTGGTTTCAGTCTGGATGTTCTTTGTATATGTGAATTGAATGTTTGTGCAAGCATTCGTGATACAGGGTATAAATTGAATAGTGCAGTTGTCGTAAATAAATAAAAAAACTATATAACAAACAATTATTGCAATGAGTTTAATTTTAACATTGTATTGATTTTAAAAGACAGGGCTTATCCTTGCCCACACACTCACATGCGCGCAAACATTTCGTCAAAGGTTCGCGCCCTTTGATGTTTGTTAAAAAACCGACACAGCTAGGAAATGAAATCATTTGCAAATGTCGTCCTACACTTGTGCTTTTGCGTATTCGTGCGAATGTGAGTGCCCGGCATTTCCCTTCTCCTCACAAGTTATCCATACTACAGGCAAAAGTCAAACTAGTGTTTCTTTACCAATAACTAACTAACACACATCATGTTTATGTTTTAGAATGTCAAATAAAATGGTAGTACTTAGTTACATACGAAAAGCAATATTTTGATCATGCTCAAACTGATGGTCACCCTACACTACTACAATTCGCTAAAGATCGCATCAACAATAAAAATAGGATTATTTACCACGTCCATTACGCTACAATGTTCATTCATGAAAGTTTAACGCAAAAAATATGAGTTTGTTATTCCCACGAGCCAGAGTACTTGACTTTTGCGCAAATTCGCTCCGCTGTGTGTCAGGCAATGTCAGGTTAAAATACTTGACGCGCAGTGAATGGGTAACCTTTTTTTTAAATGATCGATTTGATTCGATTTTTGTGTTTGTTTAGTCGAGCTACGATTGCGATTTTTGACACTTACACCTTGGTGGAACTCCCACGCAATATTCTATAAAAAGGGCGTTATGACAGAACAAGTTTTTAAGTGATTTGGATGGTTCTTTTCAAAGTTTTCTTGAACGTATCCTTGTAATCGATAGTGTAGTGAATGAATCCTAGTTAATTGATTTGTAGAAAAATAAATCAACACATACTCAGAACAATATTTTTGGATGCCACCAGATATTTCTACCGAAAATAACTATGTAGGAATATCGACATCATTAGCAGCAACTTTAAAATTCGATGAATATAAATCAAATTCAAATCAAACGTATCGATAACCACAAAATAAAAAAAATACTAATGACAACTTCCCGCTTAAACGGAAGCGCGGGAAAGCGCAACAAACTGTCATGGCGGCCACCCATGGCGAATGAATTTGTCATTGTGGCTGATTGTGGTAATGACGACTCAACTTGCATAAAGCTTTGCTATTTCGACAATTCCCAATAGGATAAGATGCATCGAATTTGGTCTTGAGTGAGGTGATTAACTATGATTTATAATTGCTTAAATGTTAATAGCTAATCGATTGACGGTCTATTCAGGCTATCTGTGGGAGAATAACGAGAGTATATTGATCCAAAAATATAAATTGGTTCGACGAATTTGGTATTTTTTTCTTATCGCAGGTAGAACATTTAAGTACTTAATAGTTTAGATCAGAAGATGACCAAGTAGATGCTGTCTTAACTACCCGAAATACTCATAACATATAGTAAACAATATTCAAGCAATTCACTAACTACCAATTTCTATAACCTATCCGTAGATCATTTTCGCTACAATAGATAGAAAAATAGACCCAAACGCCATACAAATTATGTCATATTCCTATCTCTAGTAGGGAGAACTATCTTCGTATATTAACATATCAGTTATCGAAATTGGCCCTTAGTGATCATCGTATCGTATTTAAGTATTACCGTACTTTACTTCGGATAAACCAAACTGTTTCTGTAATTTATAGGAATTTTTTAAAACTTTGCAATAAAAACAGGTAAAGAATTATTATTAATATAAAATGCTAATTGGTCCCGTTCTCAATATACAGCCCTTCAACTTCAAATCACAAAACCCTATTAAATAAATTAAATCAAACTAAGCTATCAACATTGATCACTATAAATTACGGGTGACAATCACAGGACCCTACAGTACGCAATTGTTGATGTTTTGAACCCCAGTGTGTGAGGGAAGGGGCACAATGGCACTAAAAGTGCCATCCTAGTTGCGGTAGACCACACGTGGGGTTCCGATATATTGTGCGCTTTTATAAGTTTTGGGGTGAGCAGGACCCTTGGCTAAGCGTTTGGAGTTATTCAAAATAAATATGTATCTACCATAATTTAATTTTACGCGCATAGTGTACTCAATTTGATTTTTTTTACACTTGCTGTGTTAGTCTTCCAAACAATTTTTGTACTAAAATAATAACTTTAATGTGCAGCATTTCGGTACAATCGACATAATTTAAATACCATTCAATGTTTTCAAATCACTTTAGCTAAATTACATTTCGTCTTTAACAGAATACCTCAGTTTATCGACATAATCTTCAATCACCAACGAAATGTCAGTAACATTTAGGCCGTTAGACTCAAAATAATCAATATTCTCTGGTTCTTTTACATATTCTTGTAAAGCTATAAACAATTTCTTTGCCTTCACCTTCCCACGAAAAATTTTCAAACAAAACTGTTTAATATTCTTAATCATGTCAAAAACTGTTATTATTATGTTGTTATCGGCTGTGTTATAAGCCCAGGTCTTTGAAAATATGTTTAGTAAGCCATTACAAACCATTGGTGTCGCCATATGCTCAAGTAAGCCTATTCTCATATAAAACTTCATTTTGTCACCATCGACTGCAGTCCTTTGGACATCATTTCTTGCCTTCATATGCTCTTTTAGAATTATATTAAACAGATCTAAAAGAGTTTTTATGACAGACGTGTCTAGTTTGGCAATTTGGTCGTAGAATGGTGCAAGCCCCTTGATTTTCATCACTCTAGCTTGCACGCGAGGGTTGTCTGGTAGCCACACGTATAACACATCTAAAGCGTGTGCCTTTAGACCGAGATTGTCTTTCTCAAATACGTCTAAAAGCCTATCAACTATAGTTATTGGTATGATAGCGTTTGTTGTAGTTGGAGCGACGTCAAACAAGACTTTCATGAGAATGAGTATGCGAGCTTTAACCGCACTGTTTTCTGACTTCAGATTCTGAGCGACAATTCTGTCTAGACCTTTAGCCTTCAGGAATTTGTAAGCGTTGTTAGAATTCTTAACGGCTTCTATCATTTTGTCCAGTATGCCGACCATTTCTTCGTACATTTTATCCGCTTCCTCAATGGGGGCATCCTCGAAGCGGATTATTTTATCGGCCGACGCGGCAAGGTTTTCTAATGACACTAACGCCTTTTCTACATCTGGGTTGATTTGATTCAACTCTTCGGCAGACAGATCGAAAGGCTGACCTGAAATTTATAATAAATATACTATTTTGCAGTAAGTATTACATTTCATTTTACTTACATTACATTTCACTATTTGATAACACAAATTCTCCCATTGGATCATACCTTCTTACCACATACGGCCAACTATATACAACTAGTACCCGCTAACATTTGACGGGAACTAGAAAACAGAGGTCTTATTTATCATGCCTATGCCCATTATTAGGATGACAAAATGCGGACCTTCTTGGCCATGGAACTTACTCACCAATGTGATGCCATATATAAATAACGATGGTATGTAATTCCAATAATACATAATGCTAATTACCTGTTCCTGATATTATGTCTTCAACAGGCTCACCGCCCACATTGTCCAAAAGAAGCACAGTCACACATATCAAGCTCACTAGTCGCGACATTCTTGTTATTTTCACCATCATTTTTTGACAGAGGAAAAGAGTTACGTCAAATCAAAATAGAATATTGAATAAAGTCTTGGAGTTTTGACAACAAAAAAGCCGTCAATTAAGGGTTTTTCGATTAGCTGCTAAAACCTCCACGTTGTCTTCTCTTTAGCCGAAGCAGGCTCTAGGTACTAACTTTTAATTTTATAGCAGCGTATAATACAGTAGGTATCTTTCGACGTCATATTTTAACGATTTTACAATTCTTTGACTTTCTTGACCCCAATAAATAGTTACTTACACTCGTTCGAAAAAAAAAGAGGAGATCATTTAAAACAATGAAAAAGATGTGATTGTTATTGTACAACTTCATCATAAAGTACTCCGTGTTCATCATGAAACTTGAAAGCGTTATTTCTACTATTCTTGTTGTTTCCTGTCAATGTCAGTCAATAAACTTGTCATCATAAAACTCGTGTGGTCATCTTTTACTCTATACTATTTCCTATAATCATCTGCTATGAGAAAGCTACTGGTCTGAGTGATGCAGGCGTATTGGAACTGCCACATGGAACAGCTGTCAGTGTTGACGAGATGCGGCGATGGAAGCTGCTGTTGTATCCCTCATAGGAGCATGATTGCTCTCATCTCTATCATTGGTTTGGTTTGTATTTTAAACTTTAGCTCGCGGATTCACCTGCTTGGTCTGTATTACTGTAGTTTCATTAAAAACTTTCATTCATCCATCCTTTGCAGAAATTTTGGTGTTAACATTAATAAAACTTATAAGCAAACGTTCTTATCTTAATATAGAGTATATTATATACCTCATCATCTCCCTACAAGTAAGGGCAAATATTTGTCCTATCTTCCATCCCGCAACCGGGCTGGGCCTACACTATATGAGGACATTGTTGCGAGACGGTTATCTTTAAAAATTACATAATTTTGGTATAGGTAAAGTTACAAAGGCATCTCGTGAGTTATAATTAAGTACCTACCCACAAATACTTACACTGTACAAACTACTAACTGTGTAAATATCAAAGTATTAGTTATGTATGTTAATTAAGCTTTTGTCATATAAGTCGTATTAACTCCTGTTAGCCACCAGAAATTAAACGACAAAAACTCGTGAAACGTTTTGAATAAATACTACAACTTCGTTAAGACATTAATTAAGTAATCATGGATAGCTCACGTCGTACCAGTAGACAGATTTATTAATAGGTATCTAACAATATATATAATATTTAATATCTAACAATTATACAAAGTAACAAGAATTACTTAAAAGATTTAACATAATCTATACAACTCACAGTAATCAAGACAACTTACCAAGGTCAGGTAGCACGTTCGTTCCGCTCGACATCTCGCCTTGTATTTATAGACAGGTCGGACTACCTTCATTTTCGATATTTGTATAATAACTTTCGTGAGGAGTATTCATAATTATTTAAAACAAAACGGTTTACTCACGCATATTCTCGGGATCTCCCGACTAGTTACAGACTTAATAGGAGTCCCTAATCATGAGCGGCGGCGGTGGTGTCGCGAGTCGAACTGTCTGTTCGTCAGGCGAACCCGAGAATATGCGTGAGTTAACCGTTTTGTTTTAAATAATACATTTTCGATTGCTATTATCATAACTTCCACTCCATGTTGCCAACACTACATAGCTAGAATTCGGAAAATAAATTAATTAATACGACTGTTCCTTTTACATATTACGTTGTTGTCGCATATTTTAAAACAATTGTATTTTTTTAACATTGTATGTAAATGCATATTACCTTTTTATGCCTATGTAGTTTCTTGCCGGTTCTTCTCCATAGGAGTAACATTTTGGAACCGCGCAACTAGTCATTTAACGTTTTGAAAGGCCTACTTTAAATAAAATATTTTGATTTTTGATGATAAATTTCAAATATTATTCGAAATCTTTATATAAAACTTTACTTATTGGATGTTGTAAATCTTATACAGGTAGCATGTCTCCTAGACATGATAACTTGCGACTCGTGCACTCAGTACCCGGAGTGCGGAATGGTTGCTCAGGTGGACTGCGCGCGGCAACTGCTCGTCAATCTGTTCCAAATGGCTAATTTGCTGCTACTACTGGCTTCTATAGTTGTAAGTATAAGATTTTTAGTTAATTTAGCCTCATATTAGGTATCTACTCACCATCTTTTGCCTACTCTTTTATCAAGCATTGTTGGAGTCGACTTACAGCGTTATCGGATTCCGGATATTTGATACTTATTTTCCATTTTAATGTTAATAAAACTGAGCCCAAGAATCTCAGAAACTTTTTATTAAATTTTCAATACTATGGCGACGTTGTGCGCAGCTTTAGCGGTAACTTCGGCTAGTGACTACAATTTAAAAACTTTAATGTTGTACCTACTTGTGCTGCCATCTATAATTTACGCATGCTACTATATTGTTTAAGCTTTCTTCTACAACCTACTGGGTAGGTACTTCTCATGTCAATAATCCGATTAAGCTCCATTCAAGCAAAATGTAGGCTTTCTCTACCAGATTATCAAGTGCCTTATTGACTGCGTCGCTGTCGCACTTATCAGTTTTATTTACGGTACCTTATTAAAACTTGCACAATAGTATACCACAGGAAATGTAGAGATAGGCTTTCTTTATTAAAAAGCAATGGCAAATCATAGATATTTATGGTAACCCCGAGTATAACTAAGTAAACTATAGAGTGCGCCTACTAGAGTATGAACTGTGAGCACCAGTATGAACAAGCGTCATCGTAAAAACAGCCAAAACGGAGCGCGCCGTTAGTAATATTATCTGAAAACCTAACATTACCTTAAAAATATCGACATCGATATTTTCGCAAAAACGTCTGTGTCGAGTGTAGTACCTACTTATAGCTAAAAATTGCTTACGCTCGGCACAACGGGCTACTAGGGATGCGGGCACTCTATGCTTACTTACGTATACCCTGGGGAACCCTCACTTATAATCTATAATATAAAAATGAATCGCAAAATGTGTTGGTAAGCGCATAACTCAACAACGCCTGGACCAATTTGGCCAAATCTTTTTTTATAATGTTCGTTGAAGTTCAAGGATGGTTTTACGGCGAGAAAAATTAGAATTATTGCTGGAAAAACCCTAAAAATAGCCCTTTTCTTTTTCCCATACAAATGATTTGTAACTAAAACGTAGTCAATTTGAGCTTTATTGCTATGGTATAAAGTTCATATTAAATTACAAGCACTCACTGTTGTCTAAGCAATGTAGGTGTGTTCCTAACGTCAAAGATCATATCTATCAAAACAATGTGCGTGTGTGCGTTGGAGCACAGAATACCTACATAGTTGGAGGAGTTTAATGTCGCGTTCCGAAACTCGCGTTTCTTTTGTATTAGTTTCGGCACGCGAGATAAAATGCATCAGTTTCCACGTCATTACATCAGTCAAACAAAAATCGCGTTACCAACAGTGTTTTATTATTTTTAATATCCAAATTTTAAATAAATAAAACAATTCGTACGGTAGTCATATCAAATTTAAAAAAAAGAAAAAAAGTTGTCTGTTACCTAATCTACTGAGTTTGCTTTTGTCAACTGATACACGAAACAAATTCGTATATCGAGTTTTGTGCAGAGTGTTTAGTTAGTTAGTGTTTGTTTAGTTCGTGATTAGTGAAAAAATAATTTATATTTGATATGCCTCCTATAAGACGAAGCAATTTAGGTAGAAGAACCAGAAATGCTACAAACCAAGCTAATTACCGATCTAATCGTTCTGCACAAGAACGTGACGACGGAAATGAACGTGAAAGAATTCGGATATCACAAACGCGTGAAGCGCGAGCGCGACATTCAACTAATAATCGCGCAAGTTTGAATCGAGCTGCTTTCAGTTACGATGTGTCAATTGACTACAGTAACTACCAATGTGTTGTTATTGGTTCTATGAACTCGGTTTGCTCACACTGTAAGGCATTAAAATACAAAAACGAAGCCAATGGATTTTGCAAATATGTAACCAAAGGGAGTGAGTGATATGGCTGTGATTGGAATTGGTGCAGAGAATTCCAATGATGAAGTTACCCAATACCAAATGGGCCGCTATGTCAGTAGTAATGAAGCAGTTTGGCGAATATTTTCGTTTCCTATTCATGAGAGACACCCTTCTGTTGTTCACTTAGCTGTGCATTTAGAAAATGGACAAAGAGTGTATTTTACAGCACAGAACGCAGTACAAAGAGCTGCTCAGCCACCATCTACTACATTAACCAGTTTTTTTGAGACATGCCAAAACGATGATTTCGCACAAACATTGCTATATTCTGAAATGCCAAAATATTATACCTGGAATCAATCCTCAAGGAGATTTATACGACGGAAACAAGGAAAACCAGTTCCAGGATATACAGATGTATATTCCACCGATGCGATTGGCCGGATTTATTCAGTACATCCAAGCAATGATGAATGTTTTTATTTACGACTGCTATTAGTCAATGTACGTGGCCCAACATCATTCCAACAGTTACAAACTGTTGATGGTGAATTGTGTGGATCCTACAGAGAAGCCTGTCAACGTTTGCAATTGCTTGAAAATGACGCTCATTGGGATCAAACTCTCAATGATGCTGTAATATCATCATACGCTCATCAAATACGAACATTGTTTTCTATAATCATATCTACATGCTTCCCATCAAACCCAATTGATTTGTGGATCAAGTACAAAGATTATATGTGTGATGATATTTTGTATCAAATACGGAATAGAATGGGAAATCCAAATATACAAATCAGTGAAGAAATTTACAATGAAGCATTGATTTCAATTGAGGACATGTGCTTGATAATGTCAAACAAACTATTAATTCAATTAGGCCTGACCGCGCCCAATCGTCCAATGCATGACGCTTTTAACCAAGAGTTGCATCGAGAAAAACTGTATGATCTCAACGCTTTGAAAGAATTAATTCAAACAAATCTTCCACTGTTAAATGAACAACAGAAGTATGTATTTGAAACTCTTATGAAAGTAACAAATTATGAAACTGGAGGGATTTACTTCTTAGATGCACCTGGTGGTACAGGAAAAACTTTTTTGATTTCATTAATATTAGCAACAATTCGCTCACAAAATAAAATTGCACTTGCACTCGCTTCGTCGGGAATCGCAGCAACTTTGCTTGAAGGTGGTCGAACAGCCCATTCAGCACTAAAATTGCCATTAAATATGCAAAGCAATGAAACTCCAACCTGCAACGTTTCGAAGAACTCTGCAATGGCAAAGGTTTTGCAGCAATGTAAATTGATTGTTTGGGATGAATGCACGATGGCACATAAAAAATCTTTGGAGGCTTTAGACAGAACCTTAAAAGATCTACGGAGCAATAATAACCGATTTGGTGGTGCAATGATTTTATTAGCAGGAGATTTTCGTCAAACATTGCCAGTGATTCCACGATCAACGCCAGCTGATGAACTCAATGCATGTCTAAAGTCCTCCAATTTGTGGAAACATGTCAAAGTACTTACTTCATTTAAGCAAGAATATGCGTGTCGAGTTGCAAAATGACCAATCTGGAAACATATTCTCTAAACAACTCATTGACATTGGTAATGGCAAATTTCCTATAGACATGTTGACTGGCTGCATTAACTTTCCTCAAAGTTCTTGTCAGTTAACTCGATCAAAAGATGAACTTATTCAGAAGGTGTTTCCAGATGTTTCTCAAAATTACAGAAACCATGATTGGTTGAGCGAACGAGCTATACTGGCTGCAAAAAACATAGATGTAAATGAATTAAATTTCAAAATTCAAGAACAAATTACAGGCGAATTGAGGATATATAAATCAGTTGATTCGGCTACTAATCAAGATGATGTAGTCAACTATCCACCGGAATTTTTAAACTCGCTGGATTTGCCAGGATTGCCACCTCACAATCTTCAATTAAAGGTTTGATCGGTGGTTATAATGTTGCGAAATATCAACCAACCGCGTCTTTGCAACGGTACACGGTTAGCGATAAAAAAATTACTAAACAATGTGATAGAAGCAACTATACTCAAAGGAAAGTATAAAGGAGAAGATGTTCTCATACCGCGCATCCCAATGATTCCGACTGATGTGCCATTTGAGTTTAAACGACTACAGTTTCCAGTGCGGCTTGCTTTTGCTATGACTATAAACAAGTCCCAGGGGCAATCATTAAGTGTTTGTGGTATTAATCTAGAAAACCCATGTTTCTCACATGGTCAATTGTATGTTGCCTGTTCCCGTGTTGGAAAACCATCAGATTTGTTTATCTATGCGCCAGGTAATCAAACAAAAAACATCGTATACCACAAAGCACTACAATGATAATAATAATAATTATGATTCACATGATTAACAATAAAGCGATTACTTACTTTTAAATCCTTATATATGTTTTATTTAATTATTTTTTATTCACAACGCCCTATCACCAGGGTGACGGTTCTGTTCAGAAGAATTTTTTAAAATACGTAGGCACCAAAACTGCCACATTACAAATCTTTTTGACAGGACGAAGTCTGTCGGGTCAGCTAGTATATATAATATAATATAATATCTTGGGACATCTCACACACGGTCATCTGATCCCAAACTAGGCAGAGCCTGTGCTATGGCAACCAGACTACTGATAAACATACTTAAATATATTTAATTATTATTAGATAAATTACACCCAGACACAGAACAAATGATCGTGCTCATCACACAAAGATTCGTCCTGGGTGGGAATCGAACCCACGACCTCCGGTTTAGCAGTCAGGGTCACTAACCACTAGACCAACAGGCCCGTCAATTATCTTTATCAGTTATCTTTATCTTCCTAGGAGAGCGCTATCCTGGTGCAGTTGTACGTGTGGTACACATTAGGTTTCGTGGTGATGGGCCTGATAGTGACCATCATCGACTTCCTCTATAAATACAAGAACATGGGCTCGGCCAGCTTGCTGGGCTTCGTCACTGAAGTCTGCTTTCTATTTGGTAAGTTATCTATCATATTCATTCTTTACGTTAAGTTGGTACCTACTTGGCTGATACTGTATTTATAAGCTCTTGGTGTGCCTGTTTTTAAAGGTTTTTTTATTTATTATCATTTATTAAAAATCACGCATGCAGAGCGAATAATTGTAATTAAATACAAATACTACTTAAAAAGGAAAAAGAAAATCAGGCAGGACTCGAACCAGCAGCTACTGGTTAGTTATAATAATATTCTTCTTTGTAAAATTATTTATATTTTAAGAATGAAATATAAATAATAATGGTAATTTTATTACTATCTACTATTTGTATTTAATTACAATGATTTAATACATTGACTATCCTTTGATGCATTTATAGACGTAATAAGTATATGGAACAATAAGAAAGACGGGAAAAGAGAGACGCGGTAGTGATTTTTTCGTGTTATTTGACTTTTGCGCGATGTGCTATTTTAAGTTCCTAGCAATGATAGAATAACTAAAAAACTAAGGATGTTAATATTTTTTATTGTATTCTCTACTAATAATACAATAAAAGGTCGAGCTTATTTTTTAAATAGAGATGGGCTGAAATCGAGTTATACAGATTATTTGGTTTTACTTTTATCAAACCGAATACTCTGCCAAATAACGTGATTCAGTAACGACAAGTTTCGTTCTATCTACGAGGGCGTGGCCAAAATTTGTACATTCACCCTTTTTTTTTTGTACATTCACCCTTTTTTTTTTGTACATTCACCCGGTTTTGTTTACCTACTCGTACTACTTTTTCTTTTTTTGTTATCAACAACAACATTAAAAATGGGTTCTTTCTAAATTAATAAATGTGGCTACTTTTAAAGGGGTTTTTAACGCCTTTAATTTAACTCTAGTAAATACTACTCGGCATTTGAACTGCGTAATAACCCACTTCTCGCATCTCTATATTTTATACAGATTGTTTATTATTATTTAATTTACAAAATAACTAACTGTTATTCTACCCTCATATCTACGTTTACATATTTCTTTTATATAGTTGTTTCCTCTTTATTCCAGTGGTATTCCGATGCTTACCTCTCGTGGACACCTATAGAAAACACCTCATCGGCGAATCTTCTATATTGTAAATAGTCTTTATAAGAAAAGAATAAAAATCACAAAATAATTTTTAACTTTTTCATTTTATATTTTTGTACTATCTACTATATACAATGTGGATATTAAATATCTATAGAAAAAAACATAGTACAACAAAACTTAGAATTAACGCGAATACTAAAATAACACGGTTCTTGTCGAACTCACTCATCTGCTTACCAATAAAAAAAACTTAAATTGCTTAATCCTTAGTCCAAAATATATTGAGAGTTATTTATTTATTTATAACATTAACTATAAATAAACCGCCTTAATGATAAAGGCTGAGTTATGTAGAGTAATTAAGGAGTTTAAATAAACAAATACGAGGTTTATCTTAATTTCTGTATAATAATACATGGGGTATGAAAATCCAAAATCTAAGTATCCGCCAGTTACTTAGATAATAAAAAATATTAGACACGTATTTTTGGCTCTTTCGAAATAAGAAATCACTAGAAAAAACGAATGAAAGTTTTGGAGTGGGGGATAATGACGTCTTGTGAACAAAATGCACGAAATTATGACGTCATGCGACATTTCAAATCAATGTATCGTCGTGAGCTTTTGGCTACGTATAATAAGAAAAAATACGTGTCTTATACATTTTTAAATCAATCCCACGGACTTTAAAAAAGGCATCTACCCCGTTCTTATTAGCGGTTTAGTTTCTTAGAATAATCTGCACTATATGATTGTTTGTGTATCATACTTTTAAGGCAGTCGTTGTTAAAAAATATAAAGGCATTTTAATAAAGGCATGCCACACTAATCCTCTCAATATCAAAAACTTACATGACCTGATTAAATAGCTCTCAAAATAACATGGAACAAAAAATTATGTGAAATTGGATTAAAGTTTAATTCAATGCGATTTAATTATAGTTTATCGTTCATTTAGAAGCATTTTTAAATATATAACGTAAATGCATACTAAGGCCTTTTAACTTTATAATACTTTCAATAAACGAACTAATCGTTTATTTATATAACATTACATTTCACTGAAACTTATATTAATTTGCATCTTGAAAACAGTCGTAACTGTATCTATCTATAAGGCATATCATACAAAGGCACCGTGTTCGCATGAAAAACTCTAATCCAATTTCACTGGATAATTAACAATTATTTTGGTACATACAAAAACGTACAAACGTCGCTATCATTCTAAAGTACTTTTGACATTGTTTAGAAATTAATTTACTTCTATTATTTATTGTTGGTTCCACGAAATATAAATTGTAGGTAAATGTTTATTATATAAGTTATGTCGTTTCTTAGTTTAAGGCATATTAGAATATACCTCATACCGAGGAGAACAAGGCTTGATTTTACATTTTCTTGAAATACTTATTCGCAAAAGAGCGTTCGAGTCGAGATAAATAGAAGTTATTAAAAAATTGCTTTCGTTGTTTCATGACCAGCAGGGTTATTCGCTATGGCGGTTGTCAACTAAAGCGATAATTGCTTTATAAAAAAACACTGTGAAAACAAAAATTTAGTATCGTCTTACCTCGATGACCAACTAGACTAGTACTACAACATAGTTGGTTACCGACTTTAACCGATACTAAATTTGCGTCTTTACCCTTATTTTCATGTAAACAAGGCTTGGGTTGTCAACTAGAGATAGCGAATAGGCCTACAGGTTAAATAGATAAGCCATTAGTGACGGAATGCCTAGATAATAGAACTCTTTTAATCAATCCGGCTTTATTCCGAGAGTTAGAATAGTTTTTGATTTCGAGTCAATAATTATAATTATCATTGTCGCACAACTGTCAAACTACAACAGCATTAGAGATGAGAATAACTATGTTAAAGGACTAATGGCCGAATACTAAAACGTCAGTCAGTTTTAAGACGCTGTTAAGTCTCATGCTGTCTCAGATAGACAATTAAGAACGTCTTAAAATTAAGTTACGTTTCAGTGTTCGGGGGTAAGTAACGTGTATTTATCTCGGCCTCAAGACCTAAGCATACACGATACAGCATCTAGTGATGACCAGAATACTGAAATTCAGGAATCTGTTACTTATGCAACAAACCTAAGACGAAAAGTTAACAAAAAAAATAACCTAGCCACATAATCCTATTTTCGATTTTCGTATTTAATAATCAATTTTGCTATGCTTCTGCGTAATAACATTTCTCGTGGTTTATTTTATTGCCCGTGGGTCGAATCAATTCTGTCAAATGTCAAAAGATTTTGGTAAAGGTAGATTTTGTTAAAATTTTGTCTTATGTTTATCTTCATATTATTTAGCCATTAAAACTAGATCTTGATTAAGTATCGTGTACACTTGACATTACAAACGTTGCGTAAATTGACGTTTCGTTTAAAATTATTTCACTATGTAACGCGATTATCAACATTCACTAAAAATCTTACATCGCACAAATTGGTCATTTATTATAGGATTAACATCTAAAGCATGTTCCACACTGATGTATCTCACTCTCTTCGCACTAAAGGTTAGACTACATTGGGCTACACTGCACTATTCGGCCGCGGCCTTAGAGAATATATCGCATTTGAAATACACTAAAACTTAAGACTGATTTACATTAGTGACTTTAAATTCGACACCTTCGTATAAAATGTGTGGCGTACACACCGGTTTTCAAGGTGTCGCCAGCTTTGAGGCCCCGGGTTCGATCCCCTTCCGGGTCAATGTAGAAAACCCCTTTTCTACATTGTCTCGGGTCTGGGTGTTTGTGATACCTACGTTGTCTCTGAATTCCATAACACAAGTGCTTTAGCTACTTACTTTACTTACTTATGTTGTCCAAATTTATTATTTATTATTATTAGACTTGAATCCCTTGCTGATTTTTATATCAGTCAACGAGGGCTACAGTTAACAATTTCGCCGCAAGAGGCGCTTGTTGGTGGGTTCAGCTGACGCGCCAGTGGCGCCAACTGGTGAGCGCAATAATGGTAGCCCTTATTTTCACATGCAGATTTCGTGTTATTCATATAGATATAATCAATATAATCAAATCAAGCACTGCGATAATAATTAGTAAGTTGGTCAATGGTGTACATCACCATCACATACAAACAAAAACATATTTGGACTGTCTTGGCAGTTTAGTTCCGCTTTACCAGTGCAGTGTAGCCTAGACCAGACTAACCTTACTAAAGCTTGCACGTTTTTATGTAGACAGATGAAAAACCATCTTACTTTAAAACAGTGATTACCTTCATGCATATTAAAATTTATTAATTATTTAAAACAAAACGGATATTCTCGGGATCGCCCGACTAGTTTCAGACTCAATAGGAGTCCCTAATCATGAGCTGACGCGGCGGCGGTGGTGTGTTTTTCGTTCATACTATGAGATTTTCAGCAGATTAAAATACTTTACCGTTTCCCATCATCGTAATTTAGCTAGCCAGAGAACGATGCGAGAAACCTTACATAAAAACATGCAAGTAGACATTTGATAACTATCGTTAGTAACGTAGAAAGGCTCTGTGGGCATATATTAATATTATTACACAATTCTATGGAAAAAAAAGCTAATCTAATATACTTAGAACATTTTACACAAATAAACTCACAAAATTTAATGTTAAGACATGTTTTTGAAACTTATTTGGCACTAGAAATTATTCTGAAAATAATGTCCAATTTCTGTCACATACCTGTGAGATCAAAACTTAAAAATCAAGGTTCCCTCAACAATGTTGCCAGATAGACTAAAGCGCGTTATATCACTTACAATATTTTTCTTACATGTGGCAACATTACAATATTTACGCGCCTAAAATTATATGCGAAGAACACTTATTATAATTATAAATTTACGCAAATCTTTCATTTAGAGGAGGAACACGATATTCTTAGTGATCGACTATTTTTTTATTCGAAGTCAGTCGATTTGTTAAATATATATTAAACATCATTTTTATGGTACAAGGCAGTTATAACGCTGGCAAAAAACTTGAATACAAGTTTAGGATCATTTGTAGGTTACTTTGGTTTGCAAGATCGCTATTGAATTAAATCGCATATCAATCAGTCGACTCAAACAAGCTTAAGGCGCTACACGAATAATTATTTCGTTTGCGAGTAGGCGGTGTCAAGCGGACTGGAAAGCCAATCCGGAAATGTAAGACAGAGATAATACTAGCTGCTTGCGTACGGGACGAAAAGAGCTAAACATAACAACGTAAGCGACAAAATGAAAAATCTCATATTAATCGAAATCTATCGAATGGATAAAAAAATCAATCAACATTAATCTAGATCTTATTATTATGCATCAAATAGTGTGAAAAAAAAATTATTAAGTTGAATAGTTTGGTGGATAAAGTAAAAAAAGGTTTTAATACAGGTGATTTCAATAAATAAAACTATCGGGGAAAGTTGTTTTTATCGTGTAACTGATCGACATTTATTTTCATCATATCGTCTTCTATCTAGAAACCAAATTTCAAGTCAATAACTTTTATAGTTGCTAAATAAAAACGATATAAAAATAGCAAAAAAATTTGTGTATCGCCTTAATAGTCAGTTTTCCCTACACGCAAGCTTTCTCCCACTACACCGACTTTTGTTCAATTTTTTTGCCACCAATTATAACAATTATACTGCTGTGTATAAGTGTTGAATTTGTGAGCGCGCCAGTACACGGGGCATCAGTCTTAAATCAGAATAAACTGTTTGAGGAGACGTGGATTATCTCAAAATAATTAATCCAAGGCACCCTCTCGCCCGCCTTGAACGCGCGTCTTTTAACTTTAAAATGACGTTTACAATTTTGGACCTTACCTCCACGATATAAGTATGTGTATAAAAAGCTAAAACTGTACTGTATGCGTCTCTGTGAAAGACATATGCATATTTTATTGAATTAAAACCATGATAAAAGGAAATAAAGTCCAAAATATATTACTTTCTTCACACTAATACAAACACACAGGATGCTAAATATATTCGTTTTTTTTTGTGTATTTATATTAATGTTACAATATATTATGACTATGAACTAGTTTATATAATATATTACAAAAAATATTTCTTCAACAACTTTCTTATGGGGTTCTATTTTCGTTATAGGAGACATGCCTTATCCTGTACTTATAAATAAAATATAACCCAATAGGAAACTCGTCAGGCCAGTTTGGGATGAACAGTGAATCAATACATAATAAACTTTTGCAATCACAGCCTGAGTATAATTTGTATAGGTAAATGTATTTTTATTTAAAAAGAAATCTTGGTTTACAGAAAAAACAAGAGTTATTCTACTACTACGAACTACTATGGGACAAAAATCTACTAAATTAATAAGCTACTAACATAATACTACAAAAAAAACATTATTATTATTATCAGCTACTTTAGTGAAATTGCTACAACCACAATAAAATATAATACAAAAAACAAGTAGTCTGTGAAATATTCAAGTAAATAAAATCATTATACTTTTCAACTCACAACTAAAAATAAAATATGCATCTAACAATGAATTAATGAGAAAAATCTCGAACCTAATTTATTTGTGATAGTCTTCATCAATAAGACAACTAATGCGCTGAGCAGACACTGTACACCAGACACAAAAGATCACGCTTGACTTTTGGTTGCCATAGACAAGTTGATCGCGACAACATGAGGCCAACTATGGAGCTTTGACAACACAGACAACGCAATCGCGGCAACCAATAGACAAGAGCAGATTTTTTTTGTCCATTATCTACTCAGTGACTGAAATATAAAGCTTAGAAAAGACTTACAAAATGAGATGAGACGATAATATACTCCAACTTTTCATAATCCACACGGAATTGATTCACTGTTTGTCACCAACTGCACTAAATGTCACTAAACTTAACTGACACTCTGATTGGCTATCGACACTATAGGTTGCTGGTTATTGGTTGATATAACTGTGGAACCTGGCGGTATCTTCTGGGGCACCATACCGTCTATATGCCTGTACTTTTTGAGTCGCGTCCATTGACCATTGTTGTAGTTCATTTGGAAGTGCATTTCTGATAACATTGTGAGGTATGTGTCGTCTGATTGTAGGACGTTCTCGATGTTTTCTGATAGTTTAATTGTGACTATGTTGCCGAGGTTTGGACAAGGGTTATCTGAAACAAGATATTTTGTTAATTTCATGATTACTTTGTATCATTTCCATATGACTGATAGGTTATTTTTATTGCCCAATTCGAGAATAATGTCCAATACACTATAAAGATGTTTGGAAAAGTATTCGTATCATTGTAATATTTATTGCAAGTCCAAAATTTTATTAGGTATTCTATTTTGTGGATAAATTGTAGCCAATATGATCCTATTCCTAAATATCTGGGGTGAATTGGGAACAATTGAACAAGAAGTACATTTAGTTTTTAGGACATAAAATAATCTAGATGCGTACCTCTGGAGCCAGCCATGAAGCCAAGTATAAGCGCCTTCTCCGGCCTCGTGACGCGGTTGGCATTGCGGAACATGTCTTGTGCCTCCAACATTTGTTCTCGCTGAAAACATTAAACAATTATTCACATAATCTATTTTATTTATAAAACAATGTCACTATTTTTAACTCAAGAAAGGATAGACCGTTTTTTAGGGTTCCGTACCTCAAAAGGTAAAAACGGAACCCTTATAGGATCACTTTGTTGTCCGTCTGTCTGTCTGTCTGTCTGTCTGTCTGTCTGTCTGTCTGTCTGTCTGTCAAGACCTTTTTTCTCAGGAACGCGTGGAGGTATCAAGCTGAAATTCATATCAAATACTCAAGTCTATGGTCTCTTGGAGCTGTGAAAAAATCAAACTTCTAAGTCAACGCGATCAAAAGATACTCCCGTTTATGCCGCAAAATTCCGCAAATTTTCGAAACTCGCACGGGAATCAAAACCTACAGGGTACTTCCCGTGAACTCAGAATCTTGAAATTTGGTACGAAGTAACGTCTTATAGTACAGATAAAGGAAAAATTGCGAAAACCGTAAATTTTTAGTTACATCATATAAAAAAAAATATTTCTGATTTTTTTTTTTTCATTTTGCAATTATCATACCATAACTATGACTCGATCGTAGTGATGGGTGAACTTTTACTTATATACCTACAGGTGTGTACGGAACCCTCGGTGCGCGAGTCCGACTCGCACTTGGCCGGTTTTTTTTATTTGTTCCTCAATAGCACAATAATTAAAACATTGAAAAATATACTAAAAATTTGTGGGAATAAGTAGATATGCGGGTGAAACTGCAGGACACAGCTAGTTTGTTATAAAGATGTCAATTGACAAAATAAAACTATTTCATTACACAAGCATTACTAACATTATTTTCAACAATTTTACAAACAGCAATCAGTATTTTAAAGAAATTTGAGACAGTACATGTCATGAAGGTTTAATATTTATCTGTTATTTAAGTTTGTGTATTTGTAAATATTGACGCCGCACAACTTCAAATTGACTTTATGAAGCTGTTATATTAAGTTCCTAATGTGCTTCTTATAGCACGGAAAGAAATAGACCACTGCACAGGACTAATGGTTTAGAATGTAACGTTGTAACATCTAAGTGGAATAAAAACAACAAAATAAAAATACAAGAGCTCCAGTAGGTGTAGTAGTGAATACTGACCGTGAGCGAGAGCCCTCGCCGCGGCAGCAGGGGCTGGGCCGCCGGCGCCGGGCTCGCCGCCGCCGGGGCCGCCGCCGCCGCCGGGGCCGGGGCCACCTGCACCTGCACATCGCAAAATACATTATTACATCTATTTACGCCTAAATAAAAATCACACTTTGTGATAATATGTATGGAAGGCAATAGGAAAGGCCTTTACTTGGCAATGGGACATACCAAGCTAGAAAAAAACAAAGCGAGAAAACACAACCAATAATAAAATATCATCTTTGACTACACTTTATGATGCTGTGAAACATCAGCATCAGTTTTTTTGATACCGATTGAAAGTTGACAGTCAACAATGATCTTGACGACGTCCTTGATCGAGAGGCGTAAGCATCGGTATTCAAGGTATCACCAGCTCTGAGGTCTCGGGTTCGATCCCCGGGCGGGTCAATGTAAAAAACTACTATAATTTTTATATTTAATGAATTAGATTCTACTTACAATACATCTTTTAAAAATCGCCAAAACACTCTTAGGACGTGTTTTTCCAACGTTTTATCCGAAGAATAGTTTTGATTTTTTTATACAAATATCTGTCAGACGTCAATTGTATTCCATGTACATAAATTATCTGACGTCGGTAAAATCAACTCTAAGTAAACTAACATCGACATCTGAAATGAAATTAAAAGATTTTAAAAACATACCGGCTGTGCGATCTGTTGCAGAGGCGGTTGTGAATGTACTGTGGGCAACACCGACCGCGGCGTCTGCTGCACTTGTACCGTCTGTGCCATCTGCATGAGACAAAACGAAACAGTTCACAAAAAATATTCAGCTTGTTTCATTGCGTTTTTAAGCAATAGTCTTCTTTTATATGATTGTATCTTATTAATCGGGTCTGGAATTATCTATCTGCTGTGTGTTTATAGGCTCCCAGTAAACCAAATAATTACGTCAAGTCAACATTACTGGATTCTTTCGGCCTGTCGTTGGCCACCATATAGTTACAGTTCCGACTCCATCGGCTATCATCTCATCAAGCAAGCTCGTTTGAGTAATATCGCCCTATCACTGACATCGTACCCTTTCTTCTAGCCCGTTTGTGTGCACTAGGTTGCAGGTTCGAACCCCTTACATTCAAATGTGACTTTTTCAAAGTTGTATGTACTTTCTTTTTAGAATAATTAATTATTCTAAGACATCATTGGCAATCGGTGAAAGAAAACATCGTAAGGAAACCCGGATTCCAATAATTGGAATCTGAAATTGCCAGCTTGCAATGAGTAAACGTGGGGATCAATATGCGTTTCTACTCTACTTGAGAACAGGCTTGTGTCCAGCAGTGGGACATTTATATAAATAAATATAGTAAGTATATCTCACCGGCTTGATGTTCTGTAGCAGCACGGCCTTGCCGCCCGGCTGAAGGATGACGGTGGATGTGTTGAGCAGGTTCTGAGTAGAGAGCAACAGTGGTTTGGCCCCCGGTTGGCCTGTTATCAGCAGCTTCGGCTGTTGGCCCAACACTATCGGCTTAGCTCCGGTACCCTGCTGTAGAAACATATTAAAATTAGAATATAAAACATTTGGTTACTAGAAGGGTATTTTTAGTTAATGTAGGTTAGATGAGTAGGCTTTAATTCATGGATTTACCTTTATTCCGAACAAATCAATAAATACTTATATTAAAAAAAAAAACAATGTATAAGTTATGCTAAGTCCTAATTAATGTAATTTATGATAAGTTTAGTACTAGCCCTCATATTTGCTACGCCTGAAAAAGGCCGTTAAGCTGTGCCTGTTATTCCATTAAGACCTGTAAGACCTTAACATGCAAATAAAGATTTTGAGTTTGAGTTAGTTTGATTTTATTGTGACAGTGTTTAATTCTTGGCTTAGGTAGGTAGGGTAGGTAGGTAGGGTGGGTAGGTAGGTAGGTAGGGTAGGTAGTGTAGGTAGGTAGTACTAGTGGTATGTTACCTGCACGAGCAGCGGGCTGGCTCGCGGGGCTTCGCGCTCGGGCGCGGCGGGCGCGGGCGGCGCGGGCGCGGGCTCGGTGGCGCTGGCGGGCGCCGGCGACGTCGGTGCCGCCGCGCTCTCCGACGTGCTGGCTGCCGCTGTGGGGGAGGTACATGCTCAACATAATGAAGGGAAAACTTCTGTACAATGCATCTCATGTTGTATACATGCATTAAAGCAGGATTTTTGAACATCCGCGCTGACTAAGCGTAAGCCGTACGGTTTGACCGATAATAAAGTTTAAGCCGCGCTCGCCGCGGTTGGTCCGTGAATGGGTGATCATTTCAAAACCAACCGAGATCCTGCGTGCCTCGGAAAGCACGTTAAGCCTTTGGTCCCAGTAGACACGTACTTTTGCGAGTTTTTTTAATCAGACGGTGAAATAGTTTGACGCGTAAATTTTAAAAGTGCATTAATTTCTAAGATATTCATTTAAATTACATATAAGCCACATGACATCGTGGACTTTTTTTGAAGTCCTATAAAAGAGTAACAATTCTACTATACACTATTTATTATATCGCAAAGGGATGGGGCAGCGTTTTCGATGAAAGATCTAAGACGTCTTAATTTTTTCCGACGTGACAGGTGCCAAATAGTGGCGAAAACAAACAAAAATTAAAAATAAATATTTTTTACAAAAAAAAACATTGCTACAATGCCAACAAAATATGTGTATCCACAATTTTTACTACTTCATTATTTTTCACTATAGTTAAGATTAAGTTTTATCTCAACATAGAATACTCGTCATCCCTATATGTTTTCACAGTGTTTTGTACAAAGCAATGATAGCTTTAGGGGACAACCGGCATAGCAAATAACCCTGCTGATAAGTTAGGGCTTATATTATCTACTACAATGTAGTTGGTCACTGTCGTTAGACGATACAAAATTTGCGTTTTTACCGTTATTTTTCTATTTTTAACATAGCTTGGGTTGTCAACTGGAGGTAGCAAATAACCCTAAAGCACGGGAACTACACGATTTAGGCCGCGGTAACCTGTATTGCTATATATTTGTCCTTACCGTTAGCGCTCTCGTCAGGCTTAGGCAGGCCGTAGTTGTCGAGGTTCTTGGCGTACTCTGGCGACGATGGTGCCGGAGCTGCTGCTTTCTTGGCACCTTCCTCCATTTCTGTACAACATAAACATATTAAAATACTTCTATGTATTGGAGGAAAAATATTTAAAAGAAAAGTATAATAGTGATGTTGTATCTAAGTCAGTGTTATTTTTAATTTGACTGTTGCATGTTTTAGGTAAATATAAAGATTAATTAATGAATGAAAGATAAGATACATAACTTACTCTTAGTAAGTTATTATAACATGTTAAATGAGATTTATTATTATTGAAATATTTTTTTTGTAAAAGTATTAACGCAACATCGTGTGCCTTAAAACTACTATTGGAAAATTAACGATTTTGGTATTCAGTGATCAACTTTCAGTATCGATAATGGTTGAGCGAGTGTAATGTGTTTAGTGTGTAGTTACTGCAACATTATATTTAACAGAATCCCGTCATCCAAAGAGATCTTTTTTTTTTCCGGGGAATTCCTTATGGACTTCCTCCGCCCTGGGGAAGGCGGAGGGGTATGCCGGACTCTTCCTGCCGGAGTACTTCTCCCTTCCCTTATACTGGAGACTACGGGAAAGCGGGGCAAACCACCGCGAATCCAGAGAAATCCCAGGCTAACTTCAAGATAGTTTACAAAGTTAGAGACTTAGGGGTCGGTAGGGTAGGTTTGGGGGGTGGACGTACCCAGCTTGCGGCGCTTCTTGATCTGCGCGTGCGTGGCGGGCTGCTCGGCGATGTCCAGCAGCTTGATGCCGGCGCGCGGGGCCGGCCGGCACGCGCCGCGCCAGCCGCCGCCCGCGCCGCGCGCCCAGCGCGACGGCAGGCCCTTCAGCGGCGCTACGGGCATACCACAATAACGTCTTGCGACACACACACGCCCATCTGATCCCAAACTAGGCAGAGCCGGTACGATGCCAACCAGACATCTGATAAACACTTATATATTGCTAAATACATACATATTGTAGATAAAATACACCCAGACACAGAACAAACGATAGTGCTCATCACACAAAGATTTGTTCTAGGTGGAAATCGAACCCACGACCTCCGGTTTAGCAGTCAAGGTCACTAACCACTAGACTAACAGGTCCGTCTCTAAAATACGCCACACTTGAGCTACTACTACTTCATGTGTGGCCCATTGTGAGACATGAGGCAAAGCTCACATTTTATCCAGACATGAGAAAGAGTCATGCAAACAGTTTCTATACGAAGTGCTTCGGAAATGCATAGTAATATTTGAAATACTGCTTTTAAAACACACACATATATAATATAAGCACATATGTAATACTGCTTCTGCCCATAGAAATGAACAACTTTCTTCAGGAAAACTATACAAAATTATCGTCTCTGATCAAAATTAATACGAGAGTTTAAAATTTGATTTTTGGAATAGACTATTACTTTCTCAGAGAAAGTTGTTCATTTCTGTATGGGCAAAATCAGTATTACAAATGTACTTAATTTACGCCTTTCCGTAGCACCCTGTATAATAAAATTCATAAGACATATAAACCAATAAAATAACAAACAATCTTGTTAAACTTACAGCAGCACTTTGTTAAGGGATACCAACAATAGTATTAAGTATTTTAAAACAATAATTATACTTTTTAAGATAAACTGCTAAATGTCAGGAATAATTTTCCAAGAGTGGATCAAAAATGTCCAATAATAACTACAATAAAT
The DNA here is from genome assembly GCA_932294365.1 of Diachrysia chrysitis. Lineage (NCBI taxonomy): Eukaryota > Metazoa > Arthropoda > Insecta > Lepidoptera > Noctuidae > Diachrysia > Diachrysia chrysitis. The sequence goes on from OW028664.1 coordinate 8,457,029, forward strand.
AAATACTACAATAACAAAAATATATAACTTACTGGTATCAGTCATCTTCCTCGGCATACCACGGCTGCGGACGGGCACGGTCGGTGCTTGAGCTTTCTTCTGGTTAGCCTGGACTTCTGTAGCCTTAGCCAGCAGTTCACTGCGCAACGCTACGGATTTAGGCTTGCGTTTTAACGTGAAATGCTTCACCGGGTTTGGCTGTTGGCCCACCTGAAAATTGGTAAAATATTTTTTTATTGTGGGCAATACTTATTGCGCTCACCAGTGCCAACTGCCACTGGCACGACAGCTGTCAAAGCCTACTAACAAATTATTTTATTTGGACATCACGACCATCACGTACGTGTAGCATCTCTGGCAACAAAATTGATAATGGTAGCGCTTATTATGTAAAAAAATATAGGTATATAAACCTTGTTCACAAAAATAGATACAATGATGGACTCCTAAGGTTATTATTCTACATAAAGAATATAAAAATACAAAATACAATGAGTTAAATATGTTAAAAATTAAGTTGCATTAAATATGCTGATTAGAACAAAAGTAGAACTTATTTTCCTGCTCAATTTTTTTCCTATTAACCAAATGAAGAAAAGACTTATTTATTGCTTATCAGATACTTTGTAATATGCTTATGTAGTGGGCTAGTCCCTAAAATGAAAGTATGTAGGTGAATACTAGAAACAAATGCTAAATATACCACTGAGATGATGACACCCACAAAGGCCTCAAGTTCAAGATAAATGGAACATAATAAAAGAACTTCAGTTTGACATTCCCGGTAGTAAGTTGTTTTCTAATACATTGTGATGTTAAGTGGTACATTGTCATATGCTATCAGATCTAATGCTAATTCATATTGTTATGTTCTGTACTGTTGTAGTTTCAGGGTCTTTATGGCTTTTATTTAGGAGACTTAAAATTTAACAGCCACCAAAGATATGCTATGGATTTTTTATTTTGAGCATACACTGTGTTCTCAGTCCTCTTAGCACACTTTTATAATGAGGTAGATAACTTGGTATGGAAATCAAAATCTAATTAATCTGTCAGATAGATAATAAAAAAATATAAAACACGTATTTATTGCTTTTTCAAAATAAGAAATCACTAATGGCCGGGACCAATAAACAAAAAACGAATCGTTTCCTTAACGAACTGTTAAAATATCAACGAGGCGTTAAAAAAAGCTATTCCTATAAAAAAAAATTGTAACTGTTCGTTACCCAAATACTGACGTCTGGGTTACGAACGGATGAGAGTTACCCAAATACTGACGTCTGGTTACGAACGGATGAGAGACAGCCTAGTGACGTCACGTTACCGAATAACGAATCAAAAGATTTAGGATCTAGGCGTAAGTAGATTAAGCAAATCACAGATCAGGATATCGGGCTAAAGACGTCATGCTTGCCACAAAATGCACGAAATTGTGACGTCACACGATATTTTAAATCAATGTTTTCTCGTGAGTTTTTGTTTACGTAAAATAAGAAAAAATACGTGACGAACATCTTTTAATAATCTATGTGACAGACATTAGGAGTAATTTAGATATCTACCTCATTATGAGCGAATGACAGTACTTGTTATTAGCATGTAGTTCTGTAGGTTATCTTACGAAAATGCCAGTAGTCAAAATATAGAGATATAGAACTTACCACAGAGACTAAAGCATTCTTATTCAAGTACAAGCACTCCAGTGGCAATAATCCGAGGTCCGAATGTTTAGCCAAAGCCCTTCTCAATTCACTGATCATGTCACTGAATATAGGCCTGGTTTCATCAAACTCTGCTATCTCGGTGTTAAGAGTGCCCGCTGAAGGGAATGTCTTGAGCGTTTCCGCCAGCATAGCCACCCATAAGTCGGAGTCCACGGCCGCCACTTCGATAATCTCCTCGAGCTCATTTCGCCACTGAAAGAAGAAAGAGATAATTTAGTATATATTCAAATTACAGTGGTTATTTTTATTATTTACCAGTGACCCGTTTCAGTTTCGCACATATGGTATGATGATGTGAGATATTTGAAAACTTTTCCATATGTTCCTTTAATTTTATTTATTAAAAACCTTGTCCTTACAATAAGAAACATAACAAAAAAGAATTAACCAATTTCATGCAATCGTTCGAAAGATAAGGTGTGACCTAGGAAATCAGGATTCATTTTATATCCAGAGTGTAAGGTATTATGCACATGAATGAGTTATCATGCGCACAAACATACATTTTGTATAATATTTATGTATGATGAATCAAAGAAAAGCTCTGTTACAAACAAGTACAAGATCCCTCCTCTTAAAAACTGGATACAATTTGAAATTGAAATTGTAACTTGACATTATACTACCTATTAGCAGTCAGTAAAGTGGAGCAGAGTTGATGATATTGTGAACTTTATGACTGGATTAATGGTTACATTGTTTTCCTTTATATTTTTATTTAAGTTGCATAGTATTGGAGATATTACACTAATTGATGCTGCACTCACATTTTTAGAATAATATTTCTAAAGGTTTTTTTTTATATTTTTATAGATTTAGACCTGTATGGCAAATGCCTTAAACACATTCATCTTTATAATGTCATCAGATTTTTTAATTTTGGTATTTAAATATCCAAAACTAGTAGGTAGTATTAAATTGTTCATTATTTTATATTATACATTGTAATAATTATTTTTGTAGTCTATCTTTACTAATTGGCCTCCTGTGACTTTTTATTTTTGTTTAGTTCTTCAAATTAATATATTCATAGACAATATATGCCATTATAAGTTTTTATTTTATATAGGTATCACTTATCGTTTTAATGATAATTAAAACATCATTTGTATATTCCTTATTAAAGAAGTACACTTGTTTGATGACTGCAAACAAATAAAAGCAACAAACGCAATAAGTGTTTAAATGATCATAGCATTTTTTTTATTTTGGCTTATAATGTTGGCAAAAGATTTGATTTACTGAATATTTCATGGTAAAAATATTGATTTTATTAAGTACCTAATTTTTCATGGGGTTTTGACTTTATAAACATAAGTTGTTAAATCTATTACTGAATTGACATAGGTAGTATATCTCATGGTATATACAATTATATTTGCTATTACAAGGCTGCCCTTGAAGACCCTATTTAAATCATTAGAATAAAATTTCTTAAAAGGTTATGTGTGTAATGGTTTGAGATACGTAAATATAGCAACAGCAATACAATGTACGCGTCTATTGCGCTCTTATCATAGTACTTAGCTAATAAAACTATGATTTGTTTCGTAATTCACAGAACGTAAATAACTAGTCCACATAGAAAAGGGTCATAACTATTGTAGCATTCGATGTCAGAATGTGTATAAATATCCAGCATTGATGACCTAAGCTATTTAAGTTATACCGGATTGCAGTTAAATCGCTATTAAAATTATTTTAACAAATTTTTAACATGTAAATTCATTATATGACAACAAATAAAACTACTACATACATGCGTATTACTGCATCTCGTTTCTACTCACAACTCTAAACATGCAAGGAAAGAGACAAATAACACAAACAGTTACGCAAAACCATAGAACATCAAAGAGAAAAGTTACCTCCTCAACATTTCTGCGCGGGATATGAAAGAAACTTAGCAATAATTTCAATTTCACTTGTGTTTGCAAGTCTGGAAAACAATCCTTGATATTTTTCAACACTTCAGCATTTAATTGCGTACAAATTGAGCCACTTGTCCACGAATCATTCGATGTACCGAGTTTATTGTGGAGCCACAAAGATGTGTCACTATCCCGAACGTTCGCCATCTTGCAACTGAGATAGTGACGTATTCGCCATGTGTCTTTTGAACATTTCGTAAAGTTTGACGGAAGATCGATAGATACTTTTTACCTATTACAAAGCTTCGTTCTTTATATTTTTCGAAATACTGCATGACATAGAGAGTTTTAATACAATTCGGTATATGGCTGGTTTTATAGCTACGCGTTTCGACAGCGCGGTTGAAGCGCGCGCGTTCGGATTTGTTCTGGGTTCTAGTTTCGTTTTATAGCCACGCGCTTGAGCAGCGCTGTTGAGTAAACGCGCGCTGTTCGCCGGCGCTGCCGAAGCGCGCGCCGCGAGTTACGATACGATCAGTATGCGTTTTAGAGTGACGCTGTTGAGACGCGCCGTTAAGTACAGTACAACATGAATTATAATATCGATTTTATTTCATTTACCTTAGAGTGATCGTCAATTTTTCCTCTGGAGATATGGGGATGCGAAATAAGCTGGATCGTCGTAAAGAAAAGAATTACTCTGCAAGTAACAGTCCGTAACTTGCAGAGTAATTCTTCAAAACTAGTTATTGATAGGCGAAAATATTTATAAAATTTATGACTATTTTCTCGTAAATCGCAAAAAGATCTTACGTGTTCATCTCTCACTAACCTTGTACCATTATAAGGATCAACAGCTAGTCTTCTTTGCCTTCTTTTCCATAAGAGGTAAATAGCCACTACTCTAACCGCATTAATGTTCATTTTGTAGACGACTGTACACAGCAGCGAAACGCGCGGTACTAATCTCGTTTTACAGCGGACCGTTGTTCAAACGCGCGCTGCTAACAGCGGCGCTGCTCAACGGCGCGTCTAACAGCGTAGCTATAAAACCAGCCTAAGGATAAAAATCCTACGAGATATTGTTTTTTTTTATTTCAAAAATGACATTCTGCCCGTCTTTATTTAACATATTATTGTCGGAAACTTCGATATCTCACGTCGTTATAATTACAACACTAGCAGTTCAGTGAGTTGTCTATGAAATTCGTACTTTCGTTCTAAAATTATAATTGGCTAAAAAAGACTCTTTTAAAAAGTATATCTGTTTTGTAGCACTAACACAACATTAATAAAATATTACTCTGAATGTGAAAATATCATTTATTATCAGAAGAATCTATTCGCAATGTTTTTAAGAATGGTTTGACTTAATAGTTACTCTACTGTTAAAACAAATGAAGTACCAACTATATTATATACTATACTATATTATACAGTGAAACCTGGTTAAGTGATTCATCAAGGGACCTGCAAATTTGTCTCACTTATATAGGTATTCCACTTACCCAGTGTCTCAGATATCCAGGTATAAATAAATATCTGTCTCATTTACAGAGGGTTCTATTAATAGAGGTCAGAATACACGTTATTTCAGTTACAGAGGTGCGATTGTTAAATAAAATAACGTATTATGTAAACATTATACGTGATTTTTAATCTTTATTGGGAATCAAAAACGATAATAAAGGTAATAAATGTAATAAACAAAAATATTCAAGCACGTTTTTTTATAAATAGTACAAAAATGTAATTAAATTAACTTCAGTTTTTCACGTATTGATAACGATTTGAACCTTCGTTTCGGCATTTTTCAAATAAACATCCGTACGATAGAAAAGCAAAACTAAAACTGAAGGTCATTGAGGCTCAAAATTAGTTAAGTGCGGAATTTGCGGGTAGAATAAGAATTAAGTAAGTAAAGTAAGAATTAGTAAGTTAACAAACAAAACGATGTTATCTCAGTTACAGAGGTTAATGCATATAGATTTCACTCGCTGTCTCAGGTATAGAGGTAACTATGACAAAAAAATTGAAAGAACGAATCTCAGATATAGAGGTCTGCTTCGTTCCACTAACAGAGGTAATTCAGTGCCAAAGTGTTGGGACCTCAGTATGAGTTTCAGTTATGGAGGTTTCTCACTTATCCAGGTCCCACTTAATCAAGTTTCACTGTATTACATATTATTGTTTGTATCATAACTTCTAGCCTATTTATTTATTTATCAAATGAATAATATTAATTTATCCTATTAGCAAGAGTCTGTGCGAAAAGAGCATTCCGTCCCAGGACGAGTGTCTTGGGATTAGGGACGCTGCTGTGTTAAATTACCGTGTTTCGTGTGTGAAAAACACTGACTGTTGCGTCATAGTGGTGATATAACATCTGGATAATTATAATAAAAATATGTTAGAACAATATTTACAGATGCCGTTTTTATAATAGTATTATAGAATGATTAATGGTTTTCAAATTTTTATTTTTTAGCAACTACGACGGTTTTCTTCTGTGGTTTTCTTTACGTCTTTACATAATTTGTACAAACTCCACCTTCTTTATTTTTTAAATCCCAAAGGGCAAAAGGCAAATGATTAATTTTTCTGCGCCATTTTTGAATTTGTAATGAAGTGAATGGGCTGTATTGATCAAACATTTTTTATGAGGTAAAACCGTTTTGAATTTATGTAAATAATGTCTGAAGCATCAAATATATTACCTTTAAATATTTATGAAGAAGAGTTAAATGAAGATACAACATGGGACTTATCTGCTCAAGGATTAAAATGTGTGCCGGAATTAAAAAACAATCTTCTCTCAGTAAGTTAAAGACCAACCATTTTCTTTAAGCACTACTCGTTCGGTTAACCAGGCTTGGAAAATATTTTCTTAGTTACAGAAATGTATTAGATTTGTAGTTATAATTAAATACTTTACTCCATTAGGTTCTTATCTCGATCTCAAGTTATATATTAATTTGCACGGGCTTACCGTCAAAACTAGAGGCTAGGCGGCTGTATGAGTTTGCTGTACTTATGTAGAACCACTGAACTAGGGTCACCTTCGACACTGGCGACCTTATTTTAATGAATGTTGATTTCCATAGTTTATTGCTTCCTCTGACCAAATAATATTGTAGGTACTCTCTACCGAGAGATTCTATCTAGAGCTAGATAGTCATCCATCTAAAGTACCTACATGTAATTAGATCATAAAAAATCCTATAAGTCTATAACAATTAACAAGAACTTAAAACAAAATGTACACAGTAAATCATTATATACAACTTTCTATTGTTTCCAGATACTTTATCTCCAAAACAACAATATTACAACTTTACCTGAAGATTTATTCCCATCTTTACCGCACATCATGTACTTTGATATCAGAGACAACCAGCTAACCGATATACCAAAATCTATAAAACACCACCCAAGCCTTTCGCACCTCTTGTTACAAAACAATAAACTAACATCACTACCGGACGAATTAGGAACTGTCATAAACTTAAAAGTATTGCAATTAGGCGGGAATCCACTCATGTACCCGCCAAGAGAAGTAATAAACGCGGGAGTTTCAAGCGTTTTAAAATTTTTGAATAATAAATACATCGACTATATGTTTCTTGGTTCCCAATCAGATATGTCTGAAGAAACGGTAAGCACAAACGAGATCTCTCCCGAAAATTATAGTCAGGAAGGTCTGAGTTACAATTCTGTTATCGATGGCGACAAATTGAAAAAGGCTATGTCAATTCAACTTACTGAACGAGAGTCTGATGATTCAGACGAGGAATATTACTCGAAAGCTAAAGGGAAATGTCCAAAATTAGCTAAGAGTCGGTTTACTATACCATCGTATTATCAGAGTTCGAAATATGTTAAAGCACTTTTGCCTGATGGGAAAAAAGTGCAGGAGGCAAAGATAAAACAGAATTATTTGAGAGATTTGGCTTTGAAGAGGCATAGAGACTTACTCGCAACGAGGGACAAGATTCTTCAAGGGAGAAAGTGTGTTTTATTCATACCCCATCATCGTGCTTATCTTTATTTTACACTGCCTTTATCTTGCATAAAAATAAGTAAAACTTTCTGTTACAATGAAAAAAACTTATTGAAAACGCTGACTTAGCTGCTATCTTCAACTCATTAACGACATTTCTTTGTTTTATCTTTTCTTTCTTCTGATTTTTGTCGGATACACAATCTGTTCCATTCTTATACTCAATTTATCAGATTATTTCATGCTGCTTTGCTAAGTACCTACAATATGAGCTGGTTTATTACTTCTTTATTGAAGTTAAATACTTTTCCGATTAAAATTTATGACTTAGTTAATAAATCTTTCAGAAACCTAGACCACCTAAGAAACTGGCGCACAGACTATAGATCAAGAAAATACACCCATGTCGATGGTTCTTACAAAATGGATCCAAAAAGCTTTCCTTACGACACCAACCCTAATTTCATGACCGTACTCACTAGAGAAGACATAGAAAAAGATTTACCGGACAAATACAGGAAGAAATTAGTCAGACGAGCGAAGCCAACGGTTCCTAGGAAGAGTAACAATGATGTACACTTGGCGTTGAAGATAAAGCAACTGTTTGAGAATTTGGAAGCAATAGATATCAATAGGAAGGATATGACGCCGAGGACTGAGCAAAAGATGCTTCTAAACGAGATTCAAAAGGTGGGGTTTCTTTATATGTCTGTATTATAAAATGTTAAACCTGGCAAAAGACTCCGTACTAACTGCCACATATGATTATATATTATGTCCACCTGTCTCTTTCTCAAACAATTATCGTCTAACATTTTTTTTACAGATCTCTGAAATAAAACAAAAACTCATGGAGCTTTCCACCACTAATACTAGGTCAGTGGTTGAAGAAGAATAAAAAACCTTATAATAGCATTTTCATTTTTAATTATTTATTTATTTTAAATACTTGAGAAATAAAAAACGAATAATGATTTTGCAATTTTTATTACCGATTTATCGTCAAGACTGCTGCACCATACAATTTTATTATAATAACACAAAATATATCCTGATAATTATAAGTAATAGTTAAAAAACGCCATAAGTTATCCATTACAGTTATTAACATGACATATTTTTGGCGTTGGTTAGCTTTACATATGAATGTAAGCTTTGACCGGGCAATGTTAACCATATCCATTACAATAATATAACTTAAAATAATAAAGGAACGATTATTATTCATAATATTCATTAAATATTTTTCTTGATACATAATGGTTAACAAGTCTTAAATAGTGACTTCTGTTTTAAAACTATAATTAATATTTGACAAATAAAGTCTTATGTGCCCATAACTTGCACGATTTTTATAAATCGGTTTTTTTATACTTTTTAATACTGAAGCATTAAAAGCATAGACAAATATAGACTAAATATTCGTCCACGATTTAAATAATTTTTGATACAAAATATTTTATAAGTAATAATAAATCATTCAGCTTATTCCTATCGAAAGCAAATTAAATGCGACATTGTGCAATTAAATACAATAGTATAACGGCATATTACTGACAAAACAATGAATATCGCACAGGACTGAGTGCAGTCAAGCAATTATATAGGTACTAATAATAACTAGACCTTTACATATTTAGGGTAATTTTTGACTGTCTATAGCTATATAGAATATAGACATTTATAGTCGATGACCTGGTAAGAATAAAAAAATATTTCTACATTGTAAAAAAATGGTTTCGCGATTACTTGCGCAAGTCCTGAGCGAAATTGTTTGATTTTTCGTCTCGAAATCAAACCTATTTAAATAAAATAGTCATTGTGATTATACAAATTAAAATAAAACTAAGTTTAACTGAGATTGACAAAAAACATATTTGCTAAAATTTTTCAATCCAAATCTTCAAAATTTATTTAAAAACATTCCTATATTTTTCTAAATATTATCTATTTATTCAGAACTTTAAATGTGCTGGAATCATTTTGAAAGACAAACGAAATATCTATAACTGTGTGAAATCTAAATAATAAGACTGACTTAATCAATTTCAAAATATCGTAATATAATAAACAGTATTCTTTCAAAAAGATCCCATCACAGTTAATTTTCGATTTACATTCAATATCATTCATTCTATACAAAGTTTTAAATTTATTGGAACTAGATATTTATACATAATATATAATTGTTCAGATGCTTAAACCTACAGTTTATTATAAAACATTACTTACGTATATAACTGCAATTGAAAATAGTCGTACTTACTATAAGCCTGAATAAACGGGTCAATCCTACGGCCTTAAGTTCGTCTCATAAAATATTGGACTAAGTTACTATTCATAATCGAAATTATTCAGTTTATTTTGTCGTTTTAGAACCATGATTGTTCAAGTTAATCACAAGTCCAGAATTTTATTAAAACCTCATCTAGTAGAGAAATTGCTAGATATAGTATTTTGACACACGAATTAAAATTAAATTGTAAGTGCAAATTATACAGATAGTTTAATTTTTTTGGGCGTAATGGGGTTGGAGCTATTCAAATAGAGAGTAGTATCTCTATCACTTTATAGCTTGATTACTTTATAATCCGGCCATATCTCAGATTGACCAGTCATTCTCCGAAATATTCAGCTGGCTTAACAAAAGACAATCAAGATTTTGATATAGTAGATATCAATAATGAAGTTAAATTTACAATAATAGTGATTATAAACTTAAGTAAGCGATAATCATGAGATTAAAATAATTTACATAAAAACCTATTTAAAATTATTTTGTTTACTAATCAAGTAAATAGCATTTAATATTTAAATTTATTAAGAAGTACCAACCAAAGGAACTTAAATATCATTTATATTTTACTTAATGCTCCCAAATTCATTTAAGAGCAGCATTCTGTCAAAAAAATATTTTTTTTTACAAAAATATGCATTATTTAATGGAAATTATATAGGAAACTCATGTTTAGCTGCTTTTACCGTTACTTAAAAATAATAATAAAGACAACATAACCACACAGCACAATATCTTTAAATGAATCCACGACACAGAAGTTTCTAGAGAGGAGTAATCTAACTTGTTTTACGACCAGCTGTGGGCTAACTATAAAGAAATATTTGAAAAAGATTTGATTTGATTTGATAATGTAATTAATGAAGAACACAAAAATACATTTTTATTGCCTAAAATACAAGTCACACACAAATACCATCTTACTCAGTCTTTACCGACATCTGACTAGGCTCACACACGCCAATAGGCCTGTTTCCTATTTTTTTTTTAATGTCCGTCTTGTAGATTAATGAATTTTATTAGACACGTATTTTTTCTTTTTTCCTGCAAACAAAAAATGATCAAAATACAGAGAACGGAAATTACGCGTGACGTCACTCCTCGCTACGATTTTTAGCGAGGCGTGGCGTCATAAGCCCCCACTCCGAAACTTTAAAGCGGTGTATCTTTGTATTTTTTTATTGTTTTGATAAAAGAAAAAATACGTGTCTAATATTTTTTTATTATCTAACTGACGGACTAAATAGATTTTAACTTTTCATACCCAGGAAACATCCCTATTTAAGAAGAGATTTACAAAAAAGCAATAAATCGAATATTTTTATCGATTCAGGTATTCAATTACAAAACACTTTATCGACAAATGAGTGAGAGTCTCTTATTTCAACAAAGAACAAATTAAGATTTTTTCTATTAATCTAAAATAGTACAGAATGTAATTTTTTTTATTATTACATATATACATTATATATGTGATATTTTTAGTAAACTACGCGTCAATCCAATGATTTTAAGCAGAGTTTTATACCAAACAAAAACATGTGATGTATTCAGTTTTTTTACATTTTATACGGAATATTAATACATTATTTAATTATGTATTGTCTATTAAAAAAAATACGAAATAACATGCTGTTTCATGTCACTATTACTATCAAATTGTAATGCACTGACACGTGTGTTTCCATTATACCGCCAACACTAATTACTTGACTAAATTGGCATCATTCTTCTATACCTAGTTCAGTCCTTCACTCACAGACAAACAGTACCTGTACCATGAACTCTTAAAGCAGTACAGTTGCTGTGGAAGCGAGACGGCGGAATACAGTGCGCATAGCGTCGTCTCACTTACACGATGGCAACAGTCCTCTAGTTCATAGTATACGCGCTGTACCTTTCATACATATTAACTACATAACTTTATTGCTCATACGTTTCAATAAGAATAAAAACTTTATTAACGGCTTTACAGTCGTAACTTTAAGGTTTAGTTTCCCATGTCTAAAAAAATAATTAAAATATAGAAGCCGAATGAAAATGTTTTTTTTTAAAACAATAATATTTAAAAGGGATAGGATGTCGTTACTTTAATAATCAAAGTAACTCTGCTTAGACACTGTCAATACAAATTGACATATTAAAAATGATTATGTTTACATCAACATACAAAATCTCCAATTCTCCACCTAACAAACTTTTTTAGGTTTACCACTAAAAGCATGACCTAAGTTATGATCTATAAACCTTTCTTTTCAGATGACAATTAGAAGCAGGCGCTTTTAGTAGTTTAAAATAATTTAAAGGAATATATAATACTAGCGTCCCGCCCCGGATCCGTACAGGTAGACGAAACCTTAATGAATCATACACAAGATCCTTTTTCTTGAATCACTTTCCATTGTAAAAACCATTCAGACCATTCAGACCAGCTTTCAGACAGATAGACGCGGCGGGGGATTTTATTTTATAATATGTAGATGTATAGATATACAGAAGGTGAAGTAACTTTTGTAAAACTAAATGAGAAAAAAATTATTACTTTAAATTAAAATTTAATATGTGATGAACAAATTAATTTTAAATTAGGTACTATTAAGTAAGCTAAATTTACAGTTATAATACAATATTTATATTTTAATATACATTACTTATCTGGTACTTTACCGGAATAAAAAATCAGGAAATAAAAAAGTAATCATGGTAGATTCGTGTCAGATTATTGCCAGTAAATGAGTAAACATAATGTCAGAATTGCCATATGCGAAATGGCAAAAGTGGTATTTTTAATTAGCGGTACTTATTTACTTGTAAAAAATCGAGTAAAAACATGATTAATTACAGCTATTTAATTTTATGTGATATATAATCTAATTATTGCTGAATTTGTATGTTTTAAGTTTTTTTACCATATTTGAGCCAGTTAAAGCTAAGTTGTTTGATATTATAATGTATTTAATGGAAATATATATGATAAATCTAGCTGCTAAAAGTCTACTGGACAAGATTGTTATCTTGTATCTATGTAATAAAAGGCAAAGTTAACAATAAATAAATTTTAAGTTGAAATGTTTGTGTTATTGAGACTTACACTGTTTTGAATGTTACAGGCGTATTCAAAGGGTGATTATCAAATACTTTTATTAACCAGTATCTTTTTAATTATTCTCTGGATTTTTAGGTATTTTTCCAAGTCATGCAAGAAGTTTGTTTGCTTAATAAATGAATACATACATATAATTAAATATGGAAGTGATGTACCATGGCAGTGGTAGTTAGTACTCAGTACAGTTAATGAAATGATGAAGTCATGGAATTTAACAACCTGGAGATTTTTATTATTGCAAATTGTACTTACGTACGAAAGGCATTTAAAATATTAAATATTGGTAATTTATTCTAGCGCTTGTCAAATTATATTTTATATCAACTAGTGGAGTATAAAAACTTTCAGACTGTGTATGCTTATTTTCGTTTTTAATGCGCATTTTGGCTGAAATATAAAATAGCTTAAATGGTTTGTGATTTTCTAGCAACGTGCTTATGATAAGGCTGATTTACATTGGGTAAATAATACTTAGGTGTCCACTAGTTGGCTCGTAACATTTTTAATCGGGAATATTGACAACACCACTGAATTGCCTAGACACTGTATACCAGCCTGTATCCCCAGTTTCTGAAAGGCTGTTAACTTCTAACTGTTGTCATGACAGCATATATGATTGGTTGACCATTTACAACCAATTGACTTGAGATTAAACAGATGACTATAACGTTTATGTTGATCGGCGTCTCAGAAGCCGGGGCCAAGTGTAGTGAACCTGATGCGTGTACATCTATTTGTTCCTGCGCCGGCGCCTGGACCTGCGGGCGGGCGCGAGCCGGCGCGGGCGCGCGGGCGGGCGCTAGAAGGCGCGCGCCAGGTACACGCGCCCGCCCGCGCCGCGCTGCAGCTCCGCGAAGCCCAGCTTGCTGTAGAACTGGTGCAGGTAGTGGTCCGTCGCGTTGATGCACGCGTGCACGCCGCTCGCGCCTGCAACAACACTGTCGTGAGAACACGCGCCTAGCAGGCAGGTGAGCAGCCGGGCGGGCGCGAGCGGGTCGCGGCAGCTGGCCAGCACGCAGCACGTCAGCAGGGCGGGGTGCGAGCGTCACGCTGTAGGACTCACCGTGTGCTCTGAGCGCGGCTAGCAGGCAGGTGAGCAGCCGGGCGGGCGCGAGCGGGTCGCGGCAGCTGGCCAGCACGCAGCACGTCAGCAGGGCGGGGTGCGAGCGTCACGCTGTAGGACTCACCGTGTGCTCTGAGCGCGGCTAGCAGGCAGGTGAGCAGCCGGGCGGGCGCGAGCGGGTCGCGGCAGCTGGCCAGCACGCAGCACGTCAGCAGGGCGGGGTGCGAGCGTCACGCTGTAGGACTCACCGTGTGCTCTGAGCGCGGCTAGCAGGCAGGTGAGCAGCCGGGCGGGCGCGAGCGGGTCGCGGCAGCTGGCCAGCACGCAGCACGTCAGCAGGGCGGGGTGCGAGCGTCACGCTGTAGGACTCACCGTGTGCTCTGAGCGCGGCTAGCAGGCAGGTGAGCAGCCGGGCGGGCGCGAGCGGGTCGCGGCAGCTGGCCAGCACGCAGCACGTCAGCAGGGCGGGGTGCGAGCGTCACGCTGTAGGACTCACCGTGTGCTCTGAGCGCGGCTAGCAGGCAGGTGAGCAGCCGGGCGGGCGCGAGCGGGTCGCGGCAGCTGGCCAGCACGCAGCACGTCAGCAGGGCGGGGTGCGAGCGTCACGCTGTAGGACTCACCGTGTGCTCTGAGCGCGGCTAGCAGGCAGGTGAGCAGCCGGGCGGGCGCGAGCGGGTCGCGGCAGCTGGCCAGCACGCAGCACGTCAGCAGGGCGGGGTGCGAGCGTCACGCTGTAGGACTCACCGTGTGCTCTGAGCGCGGCTAGCAGGCAGGTGAGCAGCCGGGCGGGCGCGAGCGGGTCGCGGCAGCTGGCCAGCACGCAGCACGTCAGCAGGGCGGGGTGCGAGCGTCACGCTGTAGGACTCACCGTGTGCTCTGAGCGCGGCTAGCAGGCAGGTGAGCAGCCGGGCGGGCGCGAGCGGGTCGCGGCAGCTGGCCAGCACGCAGCACGTCAGCAGGGCGGGGTGCGAGCGTCACGCTGTAGGACTCACCGTGTGCTCTGAGCGCGGCTAGCAGGCAGGTGAGCAGCCGGGCGGGCGCGAGCGGGTCGCGGCAGCTGGCCAGCACGCAGCACGTCAGCAGGGCGGGGTGCGAGCGTCACGCTGTAGGACTCACCGTGTGCTCTGAGCGCGGCTAGCAGGCAGGTGAGCAGCCGGGCGGGCGCGAGCGGGTCGCGGCAGCTGGCCAGCACGCAGCACGTCAGCAGGGCGGGGTGCGAGCGTCACGCTGTAGGACTCACCGTGTGCTCTGAGCGCGGCTAGCAGGCAGGTGAGCAGCCGGGCGGGCGCGAGCGGGTCGCGGCAGCTGGCCAGCACGCAGCACGTCAGCAGGGCGGGGTGCGAGCGCGTCACGCTGTCTGGGGCGCGCTCGCACACGCTGAACTGGTGGAAGTGACGGACGCATTCCTACAAATACACCAAGTTGTTATATGGGGTTTTTGTTACAACCGAAACACTAGTGATACCCTAGATTAAATCCTGAAATTCCGACTGTAAAGAGCTACGTCGCCCGAGTAGCTTAACAGAGAAGATTGATAAAACGTAGGTATCGATGCATCGAAAGTTTAGGATTTGAGGTACACCACTCATCGGTCATCGGTCAGTCGGATGCCCTTTATCTGTGTGCAAACTTTCATATCAATTGGGCGAACTGTTCTTAAGTTTTAGGTGCACATTCTTTTAATATATTTAGGCGTTGTGAAAAGCATCATGAGCTTTGTCATTAAAAGCACGCGGCGCTTCTATGACTATTTACCGAGCCAACGACTGATTGAAGGCGCGACCTATTAAATATAAGGAATATAATTTATTATTATATTACTGTTTTATATGTTACGTGTACAATAAAGAATTGAAAAAATCTAAGACGAGAATATACGGATTTTGACCGAATTATAAAAAAAAAAACAAATCAAGGTAAATTTTAAGAGCTGTCTATAAGAACCCGCCTTAGATGGATCCCTAAGAATATTTCCAAAGTTTTCCGATTATACGTACCTTAGCTGCTTGGCTAAGGTCTTGTCTCTCAGTCAGCTGCTCCGGGTACTTGGTGCACATCTCCGGTATCCACGCAACTTCCTGTTTCTTGTAGAACTCTTTGCTATTCAGTACTGCACACGCGTAGCCCACTATTTCCGGTTTCATACCTAACAAATTATTTTAGATAAATTATTTTCCAAACATTATTATGTATTGCTGCATACAGGGTTAGTTTTCAATTACCAGCCAAAATGTTAAATTAAGGTCTAGAGATTAAACCGGATTCGCATTTTAAATATTATTGTCGACTACAAAAAAAAAAAAAAAATTGTATTAATTTGAAAATGTCTCAAAAATTTGAGTAGGCGACCACCTAGTGGGAATCAATGCACTTTTCAACTATTAGACCTAACCTATCTAGATTGATGAACTGATTTGTACTGTTTTAATATCCACACGTTCGCTTTTTACACTCAGGACAGGAATAAAATCTTATTAAACAAAAAATGTATTTTTTATATAATATCAAATTTTTAAGACCAGTTCTTTTTTTTTTTTTTTTTGTGATCAGCATATTTATTTTGAAGACATCTAAAATGTTATCGATTCTGGATTCTCTGAAATTTGGCTGGTTATTGAAAACTAAACCTGTATAATACCAGCTCGTATTGTCTCACTGTTGTGTTTTTCTTATGGAGAACAACTTCAAGCTTACTATTGCAGTGATGATTTCAAATTCCAGTGTTTCTATCCAGAGATCTTCACGTCGTTGGTCAGTCTTAAAAAAACTAAGCACGTGCTTACAACATTTAAAAACATGACACATTCGTGCTAGATCAATATCCAGCTCGAAACCTTGTTCCAGGCATCACCACACAAGCAGTATATAATTGATTACAGATAAATGTAAAAAAAATAAAGAATAGGGGTGTAGACAATTTTTTTTCTATTTACACTACCTCACATAGATTATTAAAAAATATTAGTCACGCAAATTATTAGTGAGGTATGCGGGTTATCAATTCCATTACTCTTCCGTCTTAACTTTGCAAGTCAGAATACCCATAAAAGTTATCTTACCATTAATTCTAGGTTCGTTCGTGCTTTTCTCCACGTCCTCGTCACCATCGGGGCTGATCTCCCGAGGGATGCACTCCTCGTCGTCCTCTATCACCATACATAGCTCAGGAACAAGAGTTAAGAACGGTGCTACCAGCCTGGGATAAATAAATACCAGGTTCATAAGACACTTCTTGAAAGTCAATCTATGTATAGGGTTCCTAAGATCGACATGTCATGGATGTCAATATATATAAAGGGGTTTGCTCACTCACTTTTCGCTTTCTAGTGCTACTACTAAAAATGCATTCAATTTCCGAGTAGCGCGCTGATCTTAAGAAAATAGTAAATATACCGGTACAACAAAGTTTTTATTGGAGTTCTCACAAAACATATTTTCAGGTACAAGGATATATTTGCCGAATAACCTTTCAATGATTTAGGGCTGATTTTTCCAACGCCAGATAATTTTTATTCGTCGAATAAAATTGACGTCTGACCGATTTTGTATGGAAGAATTGTCAATAATTCAAAATTATTTGTCGGATAACATTATCGTTAGCGTTAGAAAAATCACCCCTTAATCAAGTTGCAGTAAAGAATAAACAAAAAGACGGACAGACACGTGTTTAATTTATAGAATTAAATTAATTATAAATAAATGTGGACAACATCACATACATTGCTCTGAATCCAAATTAAGTAGCTAAAGCACTAGTGCTATGGAATCAGAGACAACGAAGGTACCACAAACACCAAAACTTGAGACAATGTAGAAAAGTGGTTTTCTACATTGACCCATCTGGGGTTCGAGCCCCGGACCATTAAGCTCACCTTAAAAAACCCGGTGTGTACACCACTCGACCAAGGAGGTCGAAATGCAATTCAATATATATAAGTGACGTCACAATATGTGTACATAAATAATTGAGAACTTACCTATCAGCGGGCAACGTTTGTAAGTCACTAGGGAACAAGTCACTGCAGTCAGAGCCATCCCGACACGTCTTGTGACAAATAAGGCATACCTGTTCAAGGAGAAGAGAAAAAATATTATTAAGTTATTATACAAAATACTATATAACATTTTAAGACATTAAACGGAACTATATAGGTGTTACGAGGCCCAATCAGTCTTACCAAGATGCGTATTTAGGATGCTAGACAAATAGCTTATGAACACTTCCATAGACTACCGAATATAGACGAAGTCGCACGAACATTGCCGAAAGGTGCCGAACTTATCGCTTCCTTGTCAGCCGTGGTGTAAGGATTTACCGTGAGCGGGAACACTGAAGGGGCGGCAGTGTGCTCACAATTCGGATCATACATTCTAATAGACGAAGATATACGAACATTGCCGGAAAAAGCGGAACTTACCGCTTCCTCATCAGCCGTGGGGCGTGGTGAAGGCCCTACTGTGAGCGGAAACACCGTAGGGGCCGATAGTGTTCGCAAAACGTCGCTCATACATTCTAATAGATGAAGATATACGAACATTGCCGGAACCAGCCGAACTTACCGCTTCCTCAACAGCCGTGGTGTATGGCCCTACTGTGAGCGGTAACACCTTAGGGGGCGGTAGTGTTCGCAATGCGTCGCTCGTACATTCTAATAGACGAAGATATACGAACATTGCCGGAAACAGCCGAACTTACCGCTTCCTCATCAGCCGTGGTGTAAGGCCTCACTGTGAGCGGCAACACTGTAGGGGGCGGTAGTGTTCGCAATGCGTCGCTCGTACATTCTACTGGTAGTAAGCGTCTTAGGTCCGCTGTTAAACCTCCACGGAACACCCAGGGCTCTTGGCAGCCACTCTCAAAGGCTTCGCGCCAGCCTTTCGAGAACCCTACGAAGATTGAATGTTTTTATTATCTTGATACATCTATTATACAGGCTACGAAATATAATTACATTAGGTATAGATAATAATATTATACGGTTGATAAGTTTGGTATAATAATGATGCTTACATGTATAACTTCCTTGTGTATTTGCTGCAATATTTTGAGGATATTTTCCGAGTTCTGAAAATATAGAAAGTAATGACGATGTTTGAGAACTATTATCTCTAAGAGCCACATAATAAATTATAATAGTTTTGAAAATTTTTGACATTAAAGTTGTATACTTCACACGTTGATTCGCGCTATCACGCTGATCGCCGCGTAGTAAAAATAGCTGTAAATTCACAATGACATTGGATTATACTCATCTGCGTATCATCATCGATCAGCGCGACACGATACTGCTCACTAGGTGTACCGCGTCGACGCACTCAGCGACACCGAGTGCTCAAATGATCAGTGGGGCCGAGTTCTCAGCGACACCCATTGCTCAGTGGCAAGTGTAAATACTCAGATGCTTTTTTTTTTTTTTTAATATCTTCTCCTAAGGAATTTCATGCTTGTGTCGCGAGGTTTTCACAAACATTCAAATCACAGGCACAACGAACCCAGACTTGGAACAAGAATTTGTGGATCACACAAATGCTTGTCCCATGCGGGGATCGAACCCGCGGCACATCGCGTTCAGAGGTCCTATACCACTCGGCTATCCGTGCAGTCAATAGCCTAATATACTAAGTGGCGGCCCTTGGTCAGATGGTCAGCGACGACGTATAGTACTGACCGAGCCAGCGCAGGAAGCCGTCGAGCAGCGCGAGCACGGCGCAGAGCTCCCACACGTAGGGCTGCAGCTCGGCGTGCAGCTCGCGGTTGGCGGCGGCCGCCAGGCGCCGCGCCAGGCGCCGCGTGCGGCACATCCACCACGCGAAGCGGCTGCGGCGCCGGCGCCACTCGCTCGTCTGCACCCACCAAACGTCGTTAGCCACGTACTTACTGAGGGGGCAACCTCGCCAGGCAAATGCTCTGTCGGTCAGGACGCGTTAGTTACGCGCGAGGCTGCCGAAACCAGAACCGAGATACCTCAAAAGGCGGCGAGCATTAACCGCTCTACGATTACTTCGCGAATCAGGCACACTTTTGCATACATCAGGGCAAAAACATTGCTCGTTTTCCATAGTATCGAGCGAGATACAAGATAGCCATTCGGAATGACCCGGTAAACCAACTGTTTCTTGGATGCTTGAATTCGCCTTTGATCATCTACAAAAGTCGACAAAGCTCGGCTCTGTCTGCGGGAGGACGGCGCGAGGCTGACCGAGTGAGCTTATTTTGCCGCGCGAGGCTGACTGAGAGAGCATTTGCCCTATTTTTTATACATAATAAAAAATATTAGACACATATTAATTCTTTTTTACGGAACCACAAAAATTACGACGACACATTGGCTTGAAATGTCGCGTGTCGTCACGATGCGTACGTTTTGTGTAACATCGTTACGTAATTAGCCTTCACTTCTAAATTTTAATTCGCTTTATCTCCCTTGTTGTTAGTTATTTAATATATCTTCTTCGGACATCTCACACACGGTCATCTGATCCCAAACTAGGCAGAGCCTGTGCTATGACAACCAGACAACTGATAAACATATATTTCTAAATACATACATATTATAGATAAATTACACCCAGACACAGAACAAATGATCTTGCTCATCACACAAAGATTCGTCCTGGGTGGGAATCGAACCCACGACCTCCGGTTTAGCAGTCAGGGTCACTAACCACTAGACCAACAGGCCTGTCATTTAGAAAAGGTATTTGTTTTATTATCTATAATATACAGACTACATTCCTATTAATCCATACATAGCATTACAATTTACTATTTTCGAGTGATGAAAGTAAGTAGCAAGTCTTCAATTGTTATATTCGTCTCGAATAACAAAAATTTCATGCAGATGTGAACGACAAATATATTCTTAACTAAATAAAAAAAAAATTACAACACCACATACATTGTGTTATGGAATCAGAGACAACGAAGGTACCAGAAACACCTAGACCCGAGATAATATAGAAAAGAGGTTGACTGTCCCGTCCGGGGTTCGAACCTCACGGGACCTCAATGCTGACGACACCTTGAAAACCGGTGTGTACGCCACTCGACCTCGGAGGTTT
This sequence comes from Diachrysia chrysitis, assembly GCA_932294365.1. Classification (NCBI taxonomy): domain Eukaryota; kingdom Metazoa; phylum Arthropoda; class Insecta; order Lepidoptera; family Noctuidae; genus Diachrysia; species Diachrysia chrysitis. Next base: position 8,478,154 of record OW028664.1, read on the forward strand.
TTGGAGTTTGAACTGCGTTTTGGTCACAATATTTGCCATCACACAAGAAACACTTACCTCCGGCTTATTCCCTCTGGGCAGCAAACTGGCCGCATGCAAGGTGAGCCAGTTAAAGTCGTGCATCAACCGCAGTCCTCGCGACCCGTGCTCGAACGGCAAATAGAAGAGATCACACAGCAATAGTAAGTCATCGGCTACTAGCGCGTTAGAGTCTATGGATTCTTCTTCATTGTCTACTGGCCTGGGAGCAAAGATAGTTTTTTTATTTTTTTATTTAAATTCAAACTAAGAAAGAAGGAAGGAAGGAAGGCGTCATAGTGCACCAAAAGTAGAGATTTATGCTAGTTAGTTTACGGGGCACGAGGTAGCACACTAATCTATACTAATATAATAAAGCTGAAGAGTTTGTTTGTTTGTTTAAACGCGCTAATCTCAGGAACTACTGGTCCGATTTGAAACATTCAGTGTTGGATAGCCCATTTATTGAGGAAGGCTATAAGCTATATAACATTACGCTGCGACCAGAAGGGGCGGGGCATAAATGAAAAATCGTTTAAACTAAAACACGCGGACAAAGTCGCGGGGGCAGCTAGTAAAATATACACACAAAACAAAAATGTACCCTGTTACGCAAACTAATCCCGACAACAAAAATTACGCACACTATAATAGATTTTTTGACACAAAAAAAATTACGCACGATATTATAGATTTTCTTGTAAATACACGCGTCAGTTTTCACAAAAGGCTACAATAGATTTCTCCGTACGGCCGGTATGTACTTTGGCCGAGGGTAACGTCAGCGTATGGCATCTCCCGTTGTCAATTCTCTAAGCTTAATCCAAACTTTAATAGACGGAAAAGCCTACACAATGTAGTAATAAATGAGTTAAAGGAAAAAAGTCAAGACATAGCAGAGACTTGTTTTTTTTTTGGAAGAATTTTACGCAGTTAGCCTGAGCACAGGCTTTAACTGCTTCACCGGACTTTAACAGAGCAGAGCCATGGTCAGGGATTATTTCCTGTCAAGTCTGATCTCCATAATAATGGAGTCATTTGGCACTTTAAAGAAACAGATAAACAATTAGTTTGATGTAATAAATTTAATATTTAAGTAGTGTGTTTTACTCACTCGTCGACCACGTCCGCGGCTTCAACTGATTCAACCATCATGTCAGTACTCAGTGGACTGTGGCTTGGTTCTACTTGCATGGACCCATTCTGAAACAAGTGCTACTATTGAGTTTGGATCATCGACCTGCAGGGTTATTCGCTATGGCGATTGTCAACAAAAGCGATTGTTGCTTTATAAAAAAGACAGTGAAAACACAAGTTTCTTATCGTGTAACTTCGATGACAAACTAGATCTACTACTACTTAGTTGGTTATCGATACTGAATAAGCATTTTTATACTTATTTTTATCCGGTAAACATCGGTTTGGTTGGCAACTGGAGATAGCGAATAGGCCTACTGGCCATCCAGGTGGCAACCTTTTGGTCGGAAAGTGTTTAGGGGTCATTTGACACGAGAAGAAAAAGCTACTATTATACATGATCCCGGTTTATAAAAGACTTATAAACCGGATCACTTGCCCAGCCTTTTCCCAAGCTATGTTGGTATCGGCTTCCAGTCTTACCGGATTCAGCTGAATACTGTATTTTACATGGAGCGACTGCCTATCTGACATCCACAACCCATTTTACTGGGTAACACTGGTTGTCAGAATTGTAATGACTTAACGACTGTCAAAGATCAACGTATGTCAGTTGGTACTAACGGCTTAACGTGCTTTTTGAGGCACGGAGGGGTTTAGGTATGTTTACAAATGGTCACCCATCCAGGAACCTACCGCGAAGAGTGTGGCTTAATTTTTATCACGAGTCCGTTGCCTATATAACTTATCTAGAGAGACTCGAAAAACAACCCCAATCCCGTAGATTAAATAATTATAACACTATGTAGCTTACATACCTCGCTCATGCCATCGTTCATGATGACGTCGAGGTCCGTAGCGGACGCGGACGGCGGATCCACGTCCAGAGGCTCCACACCAATCTCCGGTATAGACGGACGGCTCGGACTTAACGTCTGAGGCGTATCTGTTACACAAAAACATATGACATTTAATAATTTACGTAATTATTTATAACAAAACGGTTTACTCACGAATATTCTCTGGATCGCCCGACTAGTTTCAGACTCAATAGGAGTCCCTAATCATGAGCTGACGTGGCGGCGGTGCCTGAACTGTCAGTTCGACTCGCGACACCACCGGCGATCCCGAGAATATGCGTGAGTAAACCGTTTTGTTTTAAATAATTATGAATACTCCTCACGAAAGTTATTATACAAATTTACGTAATGTCCTTCCCACAGCGTTTTAACACTACGTCACGACTACGAAATAAACTAATAATACGCCACAGCCGATGACGTAGTCTTAGATCCATCACGTGGATTAGCTGTCACGAGAAAAGAATCTATTTAAATAAAAAAATATCCAGATTTCGCTTGGTCACGCCATAAGTCCTGAACGACTACACCAAATCGGATTTTTTTTTTCTTATGTTCTTATTGTACGGACAAGACCAAAGAAAATTTCAGACCGTCCGTGCGACACCGGGGCGGGCAGCTAGTTCTTTATATTAGTGGATATCCCTAACAATGGCAAGGTTCAGGCTGGAGACCTACTGTTATTTTTTTAACCATGATTGTTTGGGGTTGGAGGGTGAAATAGATTTACCTACAGGAGTATGTATAGTTATTTTTCTCGAACGATATCGCTAACGCTTGAAATTGTTTCGTAGTTGTTTCTTAGGAGGTCAATTTCTAATTAAATAAATTATTTACAAATTGTATTTAATAACAAATATTCGCACTGCATGCGTTAATGCGTAACAAATAATTAAAATATTAATAAATTAATAAAAGTGTCAGATTAGCAAACTTTATCATGTTGGTACTTGGCAAAAAGAAATAAAATTACATTTCTCTAAAAAAAAGTGGACTTTTTCCAACTATTATTATTATAATTCTTTTAAATCTAAGAACTCACCCGCAATACTCATTTCACCATTCTTCTGCTGCTCCTCGACCTGAGACTCCAAATCATCCACTATAATCTGATCAGCATCTTCATCTTTATCCTTCTTCATCTCAAACCCATCCAAAACGTTACTAAGCAATGAATCATCCTTTTCCATTGCCTTCCCATTTCCTTCCAAAGCCTTTAACCCTAAAATGGGGACTGGGAGGGTTGAAACAGGGATTTCGGAAGGTAAAGACATGTTGGAACTTGCTATTGGTATTATAGGGTTAGGTATAGACTCGTTTAGAATGACCTTTGTGGGGGAAACTAAGGAGTTCATTACCGGGTTCGGAACAGGATTGAATGTTTCTATTGGGGATACCTGTTAGGAAGAATTATTTTGTTATGTTTTGGGACTAATTTTTTTGGTCTAAAAATGTTCGAAATATAGTGTTTACTTTTAGTTTTGCTGAAAACCATTATCATTGCAAGGTCCTTTAATTTAAAAGTGTAAGGTTGATTTTTTATACTAAAGACGTACGGTAGGCTAGATAGTATTTGACCCTGTATCACTACTATTGTATTATTATATCTAGCGTGTACTGTCCCAGTTCTGGGTAATTGCCTCCCTAGTCTTTCCAGAGATCCCAGTGCTGGACAAAAGTCCCTCTCCCTCCTTCCCCGTCCCTCGCTTTTTCTTGCCAATTCTCAAGGAAGGTATCCAGTTCCTCCCGTCATCTCTTTTGTGGTCTAGCTGTTGTAGGAGGTCAATTCTGAGCTCTAAGAGCCTATCGCTCATTTGGCGTGCGGCAGTCATGCCCAGCCCAGCCCCATTTAAGCTGACCAGCCTTTTCTAACGAATTTTATTTGGGAAACCTCAATAAATATCTTAAGTTTTGTCAAAAAATTGGACTTATGTAGGAAGCGAACCCACAATTTCAAATGCAGTTGTTAGAGACTGAACAATATTTAGGACTAGTTTCGGTTTCTCCCGTGTGTTGATGAAAGGTTGTGATAATCATGATGATGAGAAGTAGCCTATGTGTTAATTCGGGTATAAACTATCTATGTACCAAATTTCATTCAAATATGTTCAGCCGTTTTATCGTTATTGATCATTGAACAAACATCCACCCATCCAAACTTTCGCCTTTATAATATTAGTAAGAAGTATGATAAGATTATGAGTGTAAATCAAAACTATATAATGAACATTTTTAAACTACGATAAAGGTTAAAATATACCAATAATAATAGTAACAAAATAATAAATAAAATTGTCTATTAAAAATAGATGGACTCAACAGCGACCAATCAAACCTATTTTGTTTTGATTGGTCGACGTTAGTCGAATACGATCCCGTTGTTTGACCGAATCTCGTAGCTATGGTAAACGTCAACGCTCAAACTAAATGAGTTAAGGCGCTACACGAACATATATTTCGTCTGCGAGTAGGAGGATTCTAGCGAAGTAGAGAGGCATTCCGGAAATGCAAGACAGAGATAATACTAACTGCTTGCTAACGGGAAGAAAAGAGCTAAACACATGTCAAGGTCGCGAAAGATTGTCTTAGAAATAATAAAGACCAAATGGAAAATCACATATTAATCGAAATCTGTCGGATGGAATTAAAAACAATCGAGGGAGGGATCTAGAACCAAATTTCAAGTCAATAACTTTTATAGTTGCTAAGGAAAAACGTTGCGAAATGAAAATAGCTAAAAAAATTTTGTATCACACTATTTTTAATACTTACAAAAATGTATAACAACTGCTATTGACTTTGGTCAATCGGCAAGACGTTATTTTATGTACAGTCCATAAAAAGCTAATACGGGGAATAAATTTATTAATAGCCAAGAATCCTTTTTAACCAACTTCAAAAAAGGAAGAGGTTCTCAATTCGTGGGTAAGTCTTTTATTTTATTTATGTCCCCTGATTATTTGAAGACAGATTCCTTTTTTTTTGTTTGGTGTGTCTTTTCAGATGGGATCCTGGAGAAATCGTGGGAAGCCTTTAAATACTATTTGAAGTAGATTTTTGTTTAAAAAGCTTGTTGTTTATCTGTTTTCAGATTACATTATATATTTATGTTTATGTAAATTATATATTTAGTATGCTTAAACTGTCTGGAAAATGCTTATATTGTTTTCTAGTTGAATTATCTACTCTATGCTGTAAAACAATAATTCACTATTATATTTCAATGGCAATTATACTAATCTAATCATAACTAATCTTAAGTTATAAATTATTCCTAATTGATCAAGTAAGGCATTAACGTTAACCACAGCTAACCGTTCAAACGACGGGCACTTGCGAACCAAATGGCGGCCGGCAGTCTTATGGGCAAATACTCAAACGAAACTCAATTTAAGTCATCGTTGACTAAAAGCAACTGTAACTAATAGGGATGTTAACTATTTTCATTTTAATTCCGTCAGTTAGATTAAAAAAAAATATAAGTCTACTAAAAATATACTACGATACATTGATTTGAAATGTCGCATGACGACACGATGTACGTTTTGGGCGAGATCGTGACGTCATTAACCCCCTCCTTTAGGCTTATTTGCTATCTCCAATTGTCAACGCAAGCGATGTTTGTTGGATAAAAATAACAAGAAAAACGCTATTCAGTATTGGCTAATTTCGGAAACCAACTACGTCGTCATAGATCTAGTTGATCATCGAAGTTAGACAATACAAAATTTATGTTTTCAGTGTTTTTTATAAAGCAATTATCGCTTTTTTTGACAACCGCCATAGTGAATAACCCTGCTATAGTTCATAAGATATAGCTTGATACCTGCGACGTTTGTCAGAATGACATTACTAGGGATGGGAGCGTCTTTCGTATTTTATCGATTATTTTATCTATGTCGAAATGAGTTTTATAAAAAATGACATTGTAACGACATTGAAAGAAAGAATTAAAGATGTACCTAAGTTTAAATCATAATAAGGTGAAAATAAATGTTTTCTTTAGAAAACTCCCCACTATCGGTTTATTTTGCCGTCACGTCGGCACTCGTACTGACTCAAAAAAAATGGCGCCCGCTTGTTTCCTGCACGCGAAACCATTATTGCCAGACTAAAAAAATACGAATCTATAGTTAAAACATTATTTTATTTAATAATTTTATCCATTTAATACTAGTGAAATTTTCATACTATTATTTTATCGATATTCGTCTGTCAGTCAGTTACACGTCCCTACCAGTCTTCAAAACGCGTTTATAAAATAAGCTAACAAACAAAAAATATTTAAGAAAAATTAGAAATTATTTAAATTACCCTTGTTTTTACTGGTATCTTTATAATAACATGATTGTTTTTAAAAATGTGTTCTGTTTTTATACACAAATGTCGTATTCATATTTAAAAACTTGAACTTTTTCAGAAATAAATTTAGTAAAGCTGTCTTTAAAACAGAGTCGCTAACGTCGCAGGTATCAAGCTATATTTTATGAACCATAAACATTGATTTTCTTAGTTCCTAAATTTTCAACAATTTACAATACCAAAAAAAAAATTAGTTTCTTATATTTTTTTATCATTATTACTTACGGACTAAATAAATTTTTACTTTTTATACCTTGTTAACATCCCTATATATATATAATTGTCTATGGGTTGTTACCTTACTCTTTAAAGAGATAAAGGCATGAGGTATTAACAACAACACATGCTTTGATGGCTTGACGTTTCGAGCAGGATACACCGGCCTTATCGCAAGCAGACTTCAAACTTAGAAAGTAGTGTTAGCAGACTTAGATCACGTGACTTTATAGTGAAAATGCAACGCAATAGTTTAATAGTTAGCATGATAATGAGGCCGCGCGCACACGGACTGCTTGAAGCAGAAAGAAAAAGCAAAAAGCTCCCAGACGATCGCTTTTTATTTTTTTTTGGAAGAGATTTACGCTGTTAACCTGAGCGCAGGCTTTGACTGCTTCACTGGACTTATGGCGAGAACCTTGGGCCTCCAGTCAGAGCAATAGAAAAACTAACTACGTCAGCAACGTTCACTAAGCGCACCGCCTGTGGGGTTCGGACCTCGACTTAGTGCGTTGCTAACAATCTTAATAAGGCAAAACCAGCAAGGGAGGGCTGGATCTAAGTTTTTATTATTTAAGGACATATTTTTATTGCTAGTTTGGCCGGCTCGGGCCATCTTGATCTGGACGATCGCTCGGTCCGTGTGCGGACGGCATTAACTGAGACTTAAAAATGAGCATCGATTGAGTATCCGACCAAGAGCACTACTCACTCTCGTACATAGTATCGGTCTGTCTATACTAGCCGAGCAGACGTCCGCCAGCGCCTGCAGCTGGCTGGTGTTGACGGTGGGGATGGAGGCGCCCATGTCCGCCGTGCTGGTGGTGGACGTGTTGCACGTGGCCGTCATCAGCGACATGCACGTGTTCACGGACGGCAGGATCGGGATTATCGGCACGGGTGGCACTGGAACATAACAAATACTCATTCAAACTAGTTTAGTTATTAAAAACTAGCTGACCCGGCGAGCTTCGTACCGCCTAACAGTCGTTTTTTTTTTTTTATTTTAACCATCCTCGTACTTCAAGGAATATTCTAAAAAAAGAATTAGCAAAATCAGTTCAGCTGCTCTCGAGATTTGCGCTTAGCAACACATTCAGCAATTCCTTTTTATGTTATAGATATAGGAATTGAGTATAGTTACAACTATAGTCTGTTTAAATTCTTGTACCAATTTGTAATTAAATATAACGCATGCGGAGCGAATGGCACAGGCACTGGCTTGACGCGACCACTGGCGCGTCAAGCCAGTGGTCGCAGGTTCGAGTCCTGCCTGAGGTTTAAGTTTTTACTTCTATTATTTGTATTTAATTACAAATATTCGCTCCGCATGCGTTAATGCGTAACAAATAATTAAAATAATCTTGTACCAATTGTTATTTCCAATTACACAAACATTAACTTTATGCAAGTGTAAATAAAATTAATTTTTAACTGTTGAGAAAGTCATAAAAGTATGAAATTGAACCTTACATGTAAGCATTACAAATGTTTTTGTTAATTTATTTATTACTTAATTAATGAACACAAGAAACATAAATAGTTATAAGTACCTGTGATGGTCGGTTGCGGCTTGATAACTGGGCCCTGAGCAATCTTAGCGATGGAAAACTCCGGAAGCCACTCATTGATTGCCTGTCTGCAAAACGTTTATTTATATGTCATATTAAAATCTTACAAAAAACAGAAGAAAATCTCATAATAGACGCAGTTGTACAAGGACTTTGATATTTAGTGCAATTTTTAAAACAACACTAAAGTAGATTACTTGTTTTTTTGTGTGTCTGTGTGTAGTTGTGTACTGTGTATGTATTGTGTAATACTAATACCTAATTTCGCTCGCATTAAATCGCCCGACTAGTTTCAGACATGATTAGGAGTACCTAATCATGAGCTGACGCGGCGGCGGTGGTGTCGCGAGTCTGGACTGTATATAATTATGTGTATTTTCTATAGAGTTTGAAACTAGTTAAGCTTGAGTCTGAAACTAGTCGGGCGATCCCGAGAATGTGCGTGAGTAAACCCTCATATTCCTAAATAATTATGAATACTTCTCACGAAAATTATACAAAATTTCCACAGCATTGCCGATGGCCTTGTACAGGTCCTCGCGGATGCAGGTGGTAGGGTATGCGGGGCAACTCATAAAGTGTTCCATCGTTTGAGAGAAGATGCCACACTCACATGTGATTACTACTGTGTTCAATATACTTATGTAGTGAGAATCACTGTTTCTGTGTGCGTGAGCGTGTATATGCTGATCACTGTGAGTTGTCTGTGTTGGTGATAACCATAGTGAGTTGACCCTTAGAGTATACATAAACAAGTATAGAGTGCGCGCATCGCTAGTAGCCCGTTGTGCCGAGCGTAAGCTCATTATTAGCTACTAGCTGTCCCCCGCGACTTTGTCCGCGTGTTTTAGTTCCAACGGTTTTTCATTTTTGCGACATTTTTCATTTATGCTCCGCTCCTATTGGTCGTAGCGTGATATTATATAGCCTATAGCCTTCCTCAATAAATAAGCGATCCAACACTGAAAGAATTTTTCAAATCGGACCAGTAGTTCCTGAGATTAGCGCGTTCAAACAAACAAACAAACAAACTCTTCAGCTTTATAATATTAGTATAGATAAGTAATACGCTCGATTACTGATTTCGTTGATTTTTCGTGCGACGACAGACGTTTATGCGCAAATATTGATATGTAGCTTCAATATAACGGCTCACTCTGTTTTGACACTGATTTAACTATATTACTTGTTAATACTAGTGCCTACAGTTCATACTCGATGTGCGCACTCTATAGTTGACTTATGTTTAGTGTAAGGTGCGTACCGGAGCGCCTGGCGGTGGTGGTACACGTGCTCGGCCAGCGGCAGGGGCGCCTCGTCCTCGCACACGCCCTGCTCGCTCTCGCGCTCCAGCTTGATGTCCCACGACACCGCTTCCACTGCAAATGGATTTATCATTTGAATACGCTTCTATCTAGAACTCAGTTCTCTACGTTTAGAGCATTCAATTAGTGATGATTATAAGGGTGCAGTACCAACAGGACCCTATAAGTAAGCCTCCGCTGTCCGTCCGTCTATGTGTCGTATGACAAGAGGCTGTATCTCATATACCATAATAGGTAGACAGTTGAAATTTTCAAAGTTTGTGTATTATTAAAAACACATAGATACAAGTTATGCTATATAGATTTATTACTTGGATGTAATCCATGTGTCGCGTGGGCACGAAAAATACTTAGACTTGGAACAAGCTTGTGGATCACACTAATGTTTGTACCGTGCAGGGATCGAACCCGCAGCACGACTCGGCTATCCGTGCAGTCACACATAGACAACTTTAAGTTCAATGTAGTGTTAAATTCAATTTTGTTCTTCATCATGACTTGAGGAAACCTGGATTCAAATTGGTGTCGCCAACCCGCAATAGAGTAGATGACAATTTATTTTTAATGTCTGTCATAAAGATTATTTAATAATATAAGAAACGTATTTTTTCTTGTGTTCGTGCACACACCAATGCACTGAAAATTTCTGGGCAGATGTCTAATTTCCATTAAGAAAAGCTGTCATGTTTAGTTAATATTTAATAATAATATCTTGGGACGACTCACACACGGCCATCTGATCTCAAACTAGGCAGAGCCTGTATGATGGCAACCAGACAACTGATACATACTTGTATATTTTTAAATACATATTATAGATAAACTACACTCAGACACAGAACAAATGCTCATGCTTCACATAAAGATTTGTCCTGGGTGGGAATCGAACCCACGACCTCCGGTCTAGCAGTCAGGGTCACTAACCACTAGACCCACAGGCCAGTCTATAGTTACGGGGACAGTATGAGACTTGTCCCAGCTGTGGGATAATGCAGTTGGTATAGAATGTGTGCTGACTGTGTTGCGGCGCGTCGAGGCTGCAGCCGGCCCAGCGCGCGAGGGTCCAGATGGGGATCATGTTGGCGTTGTACTCGCAGTTGGGGTTGCTCAGCACGCCGCGCAGCAGCGGGATCAGCTCCGGCGAGCGCCCGCAGTACGGACCTGCACATTATAATCATTCAATAATCATTTATCATTTATGATATTTCAATGACAATAAAAAAAGAACTTAAATAAATGTGGGATTGTATAAACAAAATAAAAAAGAATAATAAATAAAAAAAAAATTGGTTTCATGTAAATTCGGTATACGGGCGAAAGTTTTACGTGACAACGAATGTCAATGTCTGTCTCTCTCGCTCTTAGGCGGGCTAACCATGCCCGAGTGGAAGGGACGCGTGCCTCTCACTCGCTCTCATTGTGAGCTCATTACGTGAGCGGAGCGTTACCCAGTTTCTTGAAGTGTCACCCGGCAAACCAATTTATAAGACGTTGTCACGTCAAAAAAATAGTTAAATAAATTAGCGTTACAACGTGTCCGTCGTGAATCTCGTCGGCCATCTCTTTCCTATCACTCGCACACATATTTCTCTTTCTTTCATCCGCTGCGTTCCGTCTTAACAATCATAAGCTGCATTCATACTCTATTATAATACATACTTCTTATCCCACATCAATAAAGTATATTCAGGTGCTAAGCTAACGACACATCAACTTGTTCACGGCAAGTAACAGTTAAGTATAGTTTTATTTTAATTTTTTTGGAAGAGATCTGCCGCAGTTAGCCTCGAGGGAGGCTTTCACTGCTTTGCCGCACTAAGAGTTAAGTACCGTAATTTTTCTCAGACAAATGGACTATCGTCTGCATAGCACTTAAATTTAACATTTTAAGATAAATGTTCAGATAACTTATAAATTATAAACTATTTCCAATTTTCTACGGACTCTACTTACCTAAAAAGATACGTTTCTGATCATAATCGTTGGCGTGCAGATTGTCCCAGATGACAGGCGGACGTCTCAGCACCTGCGTTATCTCTTCAATGCACTCCGTCGTTAACGTCTTAGATATAACCTTCGGACCTGCAAGGTAATTGTAAAAATCTTGTATGATTTGATTGACAGACAAGTGGACATGGTAAAACACCGGAGCCCCGCCGAGCATACTTTAACGAACCCGGGACTCTGGCAAAGGCAAGGACGGGACCGGGGTGTTTTTGGTCGGTGCAAGTCCGACATATCCCCACGTCGTGCTCTCAGCGTGGGTTGAAGTCATTAGATTTTCACACCGTAACAAAAAAAAAAGGTAAAATAGTAAGACTATGACCTATGACAACCTTAAAATATTCTGTATTAAAGATTTATGGTTATTCCCTTAACACTATTGGCTTTCAGGATTGACAAGGTTCTTTTAAGTTTATTTTTATTTTTTAAATGATATGTATTGCTGAGTTTCAAATATGTAAGCTAAAAACAACAGAAGCTTTGATGGCTTATATATAGCTATTGAGTTTGGGCTAATTAATATTATGAAACGAATTTAGAATTGAAAATAAGTAACAGAAATTCTTTAAGTCTTTGAGTGTGCTTTTTTTCTGAACACTTTCGGATCTATGGATTTTCATCCACAAAACCTACAAGCCTAGAGCGGACTGGGTATAAAAAGGAAATATCTATTTAGTCCACCAGATGGATAATAAAAGAAAAAAATGAATTTTTTCTTTTATCAAATTAATAAAAATTACAGAGTTAAAGCGCTTTAAAGTTCTGGAGTGGGGGCTTGTGACGTCACTTGTGGGTAAAAATTGTAGCTACAAGTGACGTCGAGCGGCATTTCCATTCACTGTATCTACCTCATCGTTTGTTTAATTACAAAACGAAAAAATACGTGGCTAATATTTTTTTAATATCTATGGTACGTGTAAATAATAAAAATAATCTGATCTCCTATTTTATAAAATTATAAAGACCTAGTGCTCTTTACAAGCACTGCAACGCAAATCCTAAATTTTTTGTATCAGAAGCCCCGATTCTGATGGTGATGGTGATGTCATTGTGATGGATATCTATACCGGTAGTGTTGCATCACATACCAGTCCACATGATATCAATCTGCTGCGACAGCTTGGTGCCCAGCGTATTGAGGTACTCGGAGCTGTTGACGGAGGGCATGGCGCGCGTCGAGCAGTACTGCGTGGGACACAGCAGGAAGCGAGGGCAGCCGAGGTGCTGGTGGATCTCGTTGGTTATAGATACCTGAACAACAGAAAATTATCCTAATGAGCTAGAGTTTGTGGTTTATTTTATTTATTTATTAAGGTTCATATTAAAAACACACAAACAACATTAGAAACATTAAAAACCACTACAAGAGTATTCAACAAAGATTCTCCATTTTAATGTTTAATACTTCTTAGCAAGTAGATCATTTCCAGACCAGTATTGAGCCACAATAATAGCATTGTCAGTGGCGTTAGCGGCAACGACCTATACCGCTGTACAGGTTTTTTTTTAAGTGCTTTACATAGTTAGGCTGTGCGCAGGCTTTTGACTGCTTCACCGGACTTTTGACGAGAATATTAAGGGCCTTCAGCCAGAGCAATAGAAAAACTAACTACGTCAGCAACGTTCACTAAGGGCGTGCCCACTGTGGGGTTCGGATCTCGACTTCATTACATAATAATATGCATATCTTAGTGTATTTTTATGACTAGATTTCTTGATAACTTCTTCTTTCTTAAGTCTGTACTTTTCTTTACTAAAACATAGCCTAATTTGTATATTAATTACTTACATAAGATAAAATGAGAGAAAAATTTGAGTAACAAAGTGTTTTTAAATCACCATTCATAAATACATATACAATTACATTTAATTTGTTTGTTAATTACTTGTATAAAGATATATTTAAAAGATAAACTTTCAATAAAATACTTACTTGTGCATGTGCAAAGCTTTGGAATATCTGTTTGTCTGCTTCACTCATCTCTGGTTCGATATCGTCAAACAGAAGCGCGAAACAAGTGCAGCCGAACTGAGACACCTGAGATAATGGAAAAGACATGACAGTAAGGAATATTAAATTAATTATAATATAATTGTTTTATTTATTTCATATTTAAAAGTTTTTTTTTTACTATATAAAATTAAAGGATACTTTAGAAGTAGTGCTATTTTATATACTTATTGTATATTTTTATTATAAGGTTGTAGAGAAACACTGCCATTGCAACAAACTTCAAGAATTGTCGACAGCATAATTTAATTCACACCTACCATATAAATTCTCCGCAGTCTACAACTGTGATTGTTATATTAACATATAGTTTTGAGTGTATTTAATATATTATTATTTATTAAGCATTTGACAATATCAAAATAAAAACAAAATATTTTTATTTCAAGTAGGCCTTTTCAGGCACTTTCAAAACGTTAGATATCTCTAGTTCCGAGGTTCCAAAATGTCACCCCTATGGAGAAGAACCGGCAAGAAACTCCATAGGTTACCCTTTTAAAAAAAAGGTATTATGTTGGTACAATGTTAAAAAAATTCAATTATCTTAAAACCTTATATTCTAACGCAATGCTCCACAAAACCGTTTACACAGTTTGACTGTGGGTGTGTAAACAAAGATGAAAATAGATGGGTAGCACTAACTAAAAACTTAGGTGGGTATGTTTAAAGATACAGACTCATTAATAAATGTTGTTTTAATAGTTTTTTAGATTTTTTTTTCTGTAGCACAACTGTACATTCTATACCTATTAATATTAAATTTTAATGGCAACACCATATAATACTTGGATAGATATTCAATGCTTGTATCATTAGATATTGGAATATTATTCACATGTATGTCTCTTTAGATACCGCGCAGCTAGAGTCATTTAACGTTTTGAAAGAGCCTGAAAGGGCCTAATAATAATAATAATGAAGTTGTCGAAATGTGGGAGGTGGACTCTGCAATCATTGTTCCGATAGTCGAGACAGCCAATGGCTTAATAGCCAAGAGCCTCGACCAACCCTCAGGAGGCTCTCGTTAAATGGCTGGGTCAAGGGTTTGATTCAGAAAGCGGTACTTCTCGACACGTCGCGAATCGTGAGGAGGTTCCTCTCTCTGGAGCCCTAACCACCGGCAGCTTGGACCTTGTTACCGGTTGGACACTATATTTTATATTATTAAATGTTTTTTTTATCTATTTAGTATATATTTAAAAATGTATTTTATATGTTATTAGTAAAATAAAGGAAATAATAATAATATTTTGATTTGATTTAATATAACAACAATACCTGTTCCAACTTCCTCTTCAACGTTGTAATCTCTTTCTGACTACTATAAGTAATATCGAGGCCGGGAGACAACGCATAACAGAATATGATGCCCTGAGCCTTGGCCGCAGATATGAGGGACGTGAGGTGTTCCGCTTCCTCCACCGTATACAGTTCGCGCCAGTATGCGCGATGCTTGTAGTCGTCTTTCGGTGCATACACGTACATGTCCATGCCCCATTTCTTTAGCCTGCGGATTTTGGCCACAAAAATGTAGTTATTAAGTATGAATGATCTATGTTGAATTATATGTATAAATGGTATTAGTAGAAATCTGAGCATTGATTATATATATGTAATCATAGATCTAATATCTATTATCTTGGGACAACTTACACACGGCCATCTGATCCCAAACTAGGCAGAGCCTGTGCTATGGCAACCAGACAACTGATAAACATACTTATATATTTCTAAATACATACATATTATAGATAAATTACACTCAGACACACCAATGATCGTGCTCATCACACAAAGATTTGTTCTGCGTGGGAATCGAACCCACAACCTCCGGTTTAGCAGTCAGGGTCACTAACCACTAGACCAGCAGGCCCGTCCAAATCATATATGTGCAAAGGATAGTCACAAAGAGCTACCAAAACAAGTGTTTGTTATGATATCTACATGGCAGAGAAACAGTTTAGATATTTTTTTAAATAACACAATAATAATTTGCCATTTAGAAATTCGTATTAACATCTCAACTACAACAAGATGTTAGTCTTTGCTGGCTGATAAATATAATCTTAGCATATGTATCAATTGTAATTAGAGTAGTAGAGAGGTGCCAAGTACGAAGATTTATTAAGTAAACAAATACAGAATAATTCAGTTTTAGTTTTATTAAACTCCACCAAATAACTCGGTTCAGTACGATTGCGCGGCCAAAATTCATACACGGCACACGTTATACCTACATTCAAAAATTTTTTTTTTGTTAATGTTTACAACTTTAGCAATCAGGGTGTTTGCGATTAAAATATCCACTAGGGTTTGATAGTCCCGCATGTGGTTCATCTGTCAATTCCACCAATTACGCATTAACAATTGTTGCTAATTTCCATATTAATAAATGAGACTAGTTTAAATGTCCTTTGCAATATTGGCCTTATTAATAAAAGTTGCGATTGAGCTTAACAACGGATTAACAGATTCTAATTTTAAATCATCCATAGAAAATTTTTATATAGAATCTGGTAAGCAATCACCAATCGCAGTCGAGATTTTTATTAATAAGGCCATTAGTATTTAACCTAAGTATAGTAAATACTACACATTAGTTGAACAGAGTTATTCGGTCGAGTATGAGTATTGAAAAAGACGCTGTATATGAAGAATCCCAAGTAATAAAAGAGTACTTGGCGAATCTAAAACAATAAGTGTCATATCGCATTGAAGCAAACTTGTTAGCAGACAGCTGTAGTTGTAACACAGCCCTCTCAAATTACCGATATATCATTGGTTATTAGAAGCTGATAATAACTTGAAACTACATTTATATTGACTGGCTGTTTGGTTACTTGACCCTGACTGCTAAACCGGAGGTTGTGGTTTTAATTCTCACCCAGTACAAATCTTTGTGTGATGAGCATGATTATTTGTTCAATGTGGGGTAATTTATGTATAATATGTATGTATTTGGAAATAAATATGCATGTTCATCAGCTGCCTCAGCCTAGTTTGGGATTAAATGACAGTGTGTGTATTCTATTCTATTTTTAGAAAGAATTTGGAACATTAAATCTGAGATTTATAATACTTATTTGCTATTAGGGCTGGTTTTTGATGAAGAACATGTAGAACAAGAGAAAGTTAAATTATATTTGTTAAAAATAGTGTCTGAATACTAAGATGATTTTACTTTAACACTAATAACATATCATTTACATACATAAATTTCAGTACATACATAGTGCTACTTTTAATAATAAAGTAGCACTATGTACCTATGTACTGAAATTTACTTTGCATATAAATTAATATTGTGGGATATAATTGGTTAGGATTAAGCATTTACAGAAGAGGCATTACTTTAATGCTATTGTATACAAGAAGTAAAAACAAAACGATTCCTATTTGACATCTACAACATTATGCAAAAAGTAACCTAATTTAATTAATGATACTAAATTATTTAGCTGGTTTACTACAATCTACAGTGAATAGCATTGTAAACTGCAGTTCTTAAAAATATAACCGTTATAGTAGTGATAATAGGGACTCAGAAGGTCATATACCCCTCAATAACCAAAACAAAAGATGAAAATACGTAAAATATACACATTGAACTCATTATCTGATTTCTCTGTAACATTTATTATCAACTATACTCACTTTTGAAACAAGTCTTTTCTTTGTTCAGTAGTCCACGGGCGTCCGTAAAAGCCTGTAATAGTTTAGTTTAGGTCATTCACTTCATTACAAACTTAGATATGCGATATATACATATAGCGAAGTATAACACATATTTCAGAGTTAATATAACAACAATTACCTTCAACAACACCGCAAATAAAGTCCTTTCTGTTAGAACTTGGTTCATCCGGCGAACTTTCAGTCATATTTACTGGCAAATTAACAATTTACAGTATGAAATGGAATTGTGTTGGGATGTAAATTCTCGACGGTTCTTCTAGACAACTATAGACGCTATTACTGTGTAGTTATCTAACACAACAGTAATGTGAATAACAGAACTATCAAATTCTTAACTATAGAACAGTGCAGTGAGCACCGGGTGACCCAACCAGCATAAAATTATTGAAATACTATTATCTCGACAACGAACGAAATCTCACGGAACGGAGTGGAGTTATCATGATGTGTCAAACCACAGAGCACAGTATTATAATATTGTCATTGTCAAACTTTTGGATTCGTTTGAGTGAAAATTAATTGTCCACTTTACAGCATTTTATGATAGTTTAATTTTAACATTTTTGTGCATTATAAGCATTCTATAATTTTGTGTTTCTTAATAATATACTTCATATTTTAGTCTACAACATATTTTTACTGGTTTGGCTTTGGTATTCGTGACCTACAAAAAACCTTTTAATTGTTCTCTAGGACTGAATGTTATTCTTATCGATGCGTTCTGAAATAAATATTAATGTAGATACAGATAAAAAATCACTTTTTTTCTTTTAGATTTATACTTTGTTCACACTGTGCAGTAATCTATTTTATTATAGTGATCACTAGAAAAATACTAATTTTGTAATATTTTTTTCTGTTTTGAATGAACAATAGACATATTAATGTCTCTAGTTAAGAACTTTGATTATATCAGATATATATTATTATAATAGTGTGTGGATTATAGCCGATATGTATACTCAAAGTTTACAATGTTAACTCGTTGACGAGCAGTATTCCCTCACAGGTTGTGGGTGCTGAGACTGAGACAGTACTTTTTTTCATACTCTGCCCAAGGGCGTAACGTCACAGACTGTTAACCAAGAGTACTCTTCACCCCCTTTGGATAGATATACCCTCTTGGTAACAGCCTGTATATAATATTTATCTATTATATTGCAGCCTGTATTATATTATACATATTATCTATCTATAATTATATGATATATATATTATCTATCTATAATCTATTTATTATACTGTTCTTGATGTCTGGCCCAAAATAAAAAAAATACCAGTATAAGCGCCTACCTCCCAATAGTGCAGCGCAGCGGCCAAGAATTCAAGCGCAGTAGGTAGATACCTAGTGACTGACGATACTCTGTCTTCCATGATCTGTTTGGTTGCCCAATCTTAGTATATTGAGCTGTTTGCTCCTCATGTATCGGGGAATGTTGTTGTCAGTAAATTCTTGGTATCGAAACGAAGTACGATCGAGCTATCTATTAATGCTTCCCCACCACTATTTTTTAATCCCATGACAGAAAAACTTCTCCAGCCAGAGCAATAGAAAAACTAACAAAGTCAGCAACGTTCACTAAAGGCACCCCCTGTGGGGTTCGGACTTCGACTTAGTGCGTTGCTAACAATCTTAATAAGGCAAAAACAGCAAGGGAGGGCTGGATCGAAGTTTTTATTATTTAAGGACATATTTTTAATGCTAGTTTGGCCAGCTCGGGCCAGCTTGATCTAGGGACGGGGGGGTAACATTTACGTTACAATTATTTATACGCGACGGTCCTCGCCAGCGAGGACGTAATATACGTCTTTGTGTTTTGTATTGCTACTGCTAGCTAAATCGAATGCGAAAGAGGAGAGAGTATGTCTGGGCCGTTTGATTTTAGATGTGACTGAAGGTCGGTAACGCGAGGCTGCTACGATTAGCGGGTTACGGTGGTTTTCTGCGGTGTCAAAGAATTGGATCGCGGCGCGTTTCATGAACTGCTTGATTGTGGGCAGCTTTAAGTCACAGTGCAGCTGCAAGTTGCGAACGTAACCTGGAGCGCCCGTGGCTCTACGCATGAAAAGGTTTTGAAGAATTTGCATTCGTTTGAGTCGATAATCGGGTACGTGAGAGAATACGACGCTACCGTAAGAGCGGGGGCACACGATGCGTTGCGGCGGCGGTGCGGCGCCGGAGCGGTGTCGCTGCGTCGTCTTACATAGAAATATCTGTGGCATGTCACACGATGCGTTCCGGCGCCGCACCGGACTTGCAACTACCAAGACGAGGTGGGGAGGGGTGAATGCGTTGCGACGTCGGAGCGGCACCGCTCAGTTGTTTTGCGTCACAAGGAAGGACACACGCTCGCTCGTTTTTTTACTAAATATTTTTGTTTATTGCAATTGAGGTTTTAAAAAATTAGTGTCAACCTAGATGTTATTGATAAAGACTACCTAATAACATTACTCCAAGAACGGAAAATCCTTTGGGATAAGTCTAATGAAGACTTTAAAAATAAAAGCATGGGAGCAAATTGCCAAAATTATTACTATTAATTAAATCTTCTGTAACTGCCGTAATAGTAGGGCCAACAACAGACGTCTTTTACAATCCATTTTCATTAACAGACTGTCCAACGCTGCTACGGCGCCGCTGCGACATAATAACGTAACGGCGCCGCACCGCTCGTGTGCCCACTGACACGGTGAAATCTTTGCGGTGCGGCGCCGCAACGCATCGTGTGCCCCTGCTCTGAGTCATGATAGGTCTGACGCACGCAGTGTAAATTCTCTTCTTGCAAGCAACAGAGATTTTACTGCGCTTGTTCAACATACACATAAGTTTGGTACTGCGCAGCGACTCGACTCGTGTTCAGAGCCGCCTTTAAGTTTGCACCGTACTGTACTTACTATACTGTATACAATTTTTTCATTATCTAACTGACGGACTAATTATATTTTGATTTTTCATACCCAGTCATCCACCCCGTTACAATCTGGTATTATACGCACATTTTTACAAAACCGAATCAGATTAATTCATGGTTCCTAGATTCAAAAAAATTATCCGTTTGGCTAACGGACGGTAGAATTTTCAAGGCAAAATGAAGAAAATTTTACCCTCCTTAAGCGAAACTAATAATTTTTTGAATATATATATTTTTTATATTTTATATATATATATTTGGACAATATCACATACATTGCTCTGAACCCAAAGTAAGTAGCTAAAGCACTTGTGTTATGGAATTCAGAGACAACGAAGGTATCACAAACACCCAGACCCGAGACAATGTTGAAAAGTGGTTTTCTTCATTGACCCGGCCGGGGATCGAACCCGGGACCTCAGAGCTGGTGACACTCGACCTCCGTGGTCGAGTACGCCACTCGACCACGGAGGTCGTCCACTATATAGGAACTGGTTATAAGGCCTTAGTACCTTTAAACTGTCGTTGTTGTGAAGGATATTACGGTTTTGGGTTTTATTAAGGAGTTATTGAAATAATTTTATTCTAATTTTATTTCAGTTTATTCATTTACAAAGCTATGCTAATATTGACAACGGTGTGTGATTGGTGCTTACATAAATAAAGGGTCGTCTATTCACAGAACCATTAAATAAATCTTAGAATATCAGAAATACAATATCTCAATGTAATAGTTAACATAAAAGTGCTACACGATAATGACTAGATATTTAATACTTGATTCATTTGCTTCTTAAAATAGCTATGTACATACATTTTCAGATATCTACTATAAATATATTTACAATAGGAAAGTGGTAGAAGAATTTATTAATTATACACATTTTTTAAATTGGCAATAGAAGAAAAACTTAAAACTAAGTGCTTATAAGTAGATACAATAATTTATTGGTAGGTACCTATTAATATTTTTATTCGTGTTATTTTAATTGTTATTTATTTTATCTAATAAGTAGGTGATCATTTATATACACTTTTCTTATTTATATCTGAAGTTGGCCACATAATTTGTTCTTTTTCCAAGTTATGCAATATAAATTTCTTTATTTTAAATTTTCCACCATTGTTTTAAGATATATAATATGTTACAGGCAACTTTAATTAACCGGGCAATATGAATAACGATCGATCCTTATGAATATGGACCAAGAGCGTCGGCCTAATTGATAAGTTTTTCATTTAGACCGGCTCGTTTAATAAAGCCCACTGGCCCGTATTCTATTTAAAAAGCAAGGCTATCAAATAAAGAACAACAATTATTTTAACGTGTGACACGGAGTTTTGAATGGTTCCAAAATACCCCTTCGTGTTACATTACTTTAGACCCCAAGAAAGGAGAGTTCATCTGTTTTATTATTATTTGGCCCAAGATAGGCTAGTCATTATTCATACTAACCGGCAAAAGTTCAGTAAAAAGTAGTTTAACCACATGTATTGGAGGAGAAAAGTCCGGTGAAGCGGTCGAAACCTGCGCTTAGGCTAACTTCGTAGATCACATAAAAAAACTGGTGGTGTTTTAATCACATGTATTGGGCAGATCTATAATTCCTCAAATTTTGAGTAGGTACTTAGCGGCTTTCTTGGGCCCAGAAAAGATTGAGTAGGTATTTTCTACACAGTCCAATGCTTCCAAATCAAGTAGGTCAAGCTTAAAACGATGAATTTGCTAATAGGGTCATACTCAGAAAAAGTGTACATTTTAAATTTGTAACTAAACTGATAGGTAACGATACTGAGAATCTCCGTCACGAAACTGATGTCATAAGGTATAGTACACATGGATTGGGCGAATAAAACACGTGATTATATTTGGTTAATCAGTCTTATTTAGATAAGGAGAAAAATATTTCTTTTAAACATCGGTAGTTAAATTAGCAAATTAAATATTAATTATATAAAATTAAATAGCCATTTCAAATATCAAAATGAGTTTTCAATATTTACTAAGAGTATTTATCAATCACAGTCACCATATTGATCCGCGACCCTACTTTTTAGAATTAAAGAACTAATTTTAATGAAACTTACGTGACTAAATAGCTAAATAGAAACATAATAATCAGATCTAAAAACTTAGTTAGAAACAATATGATGGCTAAATTAAAGCGACTTAATAATTAGAGCGGCTAAATTAGTAACTAATATTTAGTATTTAGTTATATCTTCATAAAATAAAATCTCAATATAAAAAATCACAAATATTAATAATATGGAAGGAACATATTCTTGAGTATAAGGTAGCTCGCTGATGACGCGATGCGACGCAATTCGACCGATTTCAACTAGATGAAAAAAAAACACGCTCGCCACGACGACATAAGTCAGTCGAATTGCATCATTATATCGTAGTAGCAAGGACAATTTTCATTTTTAGTTAGTAGAATTGCAAATCACGCGAATCGCGTCATGAGTAAGCTCCTTAAAAGTACTTTATTGGTCCAATATCTTGCATGAAGTTGTATTTAACTATTAAATTCAATTATTTAAAAAATGTCAAAATTTGAGTCGTCGTCACTTGAATCGTTGTTATTATTTCTAAACAAAGATATGTCATGGTTAGGATCAATCGTATGCATGGACGAAAGTCCTGGTGAAGTAAAATGAAAGTATCGTTGATTGTCTGGGTGCAATCGCATATCCGACAAAATAGTTACTTTATTTTTGGGTTCCATTGTAATATCCCGTGATACTGAGTTACTTTCTTTAGTAACATAGGGTCTATCGTCACTCTTAGCATAGAAGACTTCTTTATCACTTTCAAGATCAGAAGAGTCGCACTCCAATCGTATACACTTCTTTATTTTCTTTTGTGGCTTATTCTCTTTTTCTTTTGAGACTTTTTTATATTTATCGGGCGTCAATTTTTGTTTCTGAAGACTGGTCTTTCCTAGGGATACCGGTGTTTTAACTTTACTGGTTTTAATCATACCAGATGTACTAGGCTCAATTATTTTCTTAACATTGTCCAATTTCTTTTCTTGTATTTTAACGCTTTTTTTTATTTTATCTTCTTTCTTCCTATCAGAAATCTTTGGCGTTGCATTAATTATTTTTTCTTCACCATTAGTAAGAGTCTCGGTATTTTTTTGAGCTTTCTTAAACAGATTATGCATTTTAACATTAAAACAAGAGCATTGACCTCTATCGTCGCCACAAAAACAGCTTACATGTCGATGTTTTATTATGCCAGGCTCATCGGTGGTTACAATTTGATGGACAGCCATAGTTCCTACTAAAGGATACAAATTAGGTACGAGACATGTTTCCTTTATAACGTTTATATCTGTATCCGACACATAATACAGTGTAACGTTTGTCTCTTGTTTAAGCAGTTTAAAAGCCTCAGTGGCATTAGGAACATCTTTCCCGTATCCTACGTGCATATCTAATGTTCTCTTTAGTACTCCACCTATTCCGTCTGCTGCATTTTTACCGTGAGCAGCCTCAAAATAAGACCATGTAGCATATTTAAACCCCAATTGTTTAGTAAATTTATCAAAAAGTGCAAAGTTTGTCTTTTGCCGGTATTGTGTTGTTGGGCCGTCAGAATGCATATGTAAAGTATCTATCTCAGGGTGTTGATATTTTATTGAATGTAGAACTGGCAAAAGATGAGCCCAAATGGTAAAAGGGCTATGCTCGGTATTTGGAGATATTGAACAAAATCCTGCTGGATTTTCATTTTTAAGGTATGCTACACCAGTATGTAAAGTTATTTGATCACGTGAAGATGAAAAATGCATACTCTGTATCTCTACATTATACTTACATTGGTAATTTTCAGAAAAATCAACTATAATAACAGCTTCATTTTCTTTAATATTGTCAACACATTGCCGAAATGCTTTTTGTTGATGTATCATATTGTAATAATGTCTTTTAAACAATTTAGCCTCTTCTTGAAACTTTTGCACTAAAATTTTCAAATTATCAGTCACCACTTCTCTTATAGTTTTTTTGGTAAATGTCTCAATCTCTACGCCTTCTTCATTTTTCTTTCTGTAAGGAACCGTTTTCACGCACCACTGTAGCCAAGACACAGTTTTTTCATTAGATGAATCTTTAACTTCAATCTTCTTAGTCACACACAATTGGCAATCTCCGTACATGCATTCTTTATGTTTTAGATCACAAGAAATATCTCTCAGAAGTTCTTCAATTTTGTTTGTTCTTAAAAGTCCAAGTTTGTAAAGCTTTGTTAATTTATAAGACATATTTGCATGGCGTATGCAGGCACACGTTTCTCTGTTATGAAGTTTTGGGGGCAAAACGTAAAACGGACGGTGTCTAACTAACGTGGAATAAGATGCTTTGCCTCCTTCTTTTTTATAGGTAGTATATAAATTTAATATAGAGTCAGTTAAAAAACGTATTTGCATTTTGGTTTTTTCTTTAGTTTTGCATTCTTTCTTGCCCGCTGTAGCACGACTAATATCATCTCGCATATAAAAATTGTGAATCTGTTGAATAAGTAGCTTCCTTTTTGTTGAAAAAGACATTTTAGTGCGAATTCTCCCTTTTATTCCGATAGTTAGTCCCATTTTCGTAGCCATACGATACTTCTTAGTTACAGAATTATTAACAATTTTTTTAATAACTGCTTTTTCCTTTTGTGTAGACTCTTTGTAAACTGAACTGAGGGACATGGATAAAATTTCAAATTCAGTAGGTGTCGATGGCTGCTCTTCTATAGTTGTTTGTTGTCTTATCTGGTTTTTGCTAATAATCTTTTCTTGCTTTAGCCGGTAGATTTGCTTCCTCATGGTTTCCTGTTTTTTTAACGACATATCTAATGCATCTTGGCAACGTTTTAATTCTTTTCGAAGTTTGATTGTCTTAAGTCTCCACCTCTTTATACTAAGCTCGTTTGAAATTGTTACTCTATTGGCTGCAGTCGGGTCACTAATAGATTTATTATTCTTCTTTTTATAGTAGCGATCAGAGTATTCTCTCCACTTCTGTCTTGTTTTTTCTTGTTGGTTTTGGTTCTGCTCCTTAATTTTTAATTTATTTAATTTAACTCTATCTAAATGTTTTTTTCGCATTTCCTCATACTTAACCGGTTTTTGTTTAAGACGCTCTCTATATCTTTTTTGTCTTTCAGCATTTGACACAGGAGCCATGGTGTTTTACTGAAACGAATATAAGTGTTATATAACTTGTTTTACGCTTTAGTTTTATTTATGTATTTATAAATTTAAGTATTTTCTTGATTTTATTTTAAAGGTAGAAGCTACAGTAAGCTTA
The DNA here is from genome assembly GCA_932294365.1 of Diachrysia chrysitis. Taxonomy (NCBI): domain Eukaryota; kingdom Metazoa; phylum Arthropoda; class Insecta; order Lepidoptera; family Noctuidae; genus Diachrysia; species Diachrysia chrysitis. Next base: position 8,503,573 of record OW028664.1, read on the forward strand.
GTTAGGTATCTGTGATAACCACATCGACATACCTAAGAATATGTACATAGGTATTTAGTTATCGGCACGTAAGTTGGCATTTTCGTAGTGGAGGAAGGCGCAAAAACGATTTTGCAAAAAATCACGGTTGCCGTAAACCACACAGTCTCGTCACGAAAAAAAAATTTACATTGTAACAACATTTTATTAAGGAACTATCATTTCCTAAACATAGTCAACATAGGCCAAGAAGAAAAAAATAAAACAACTGAACCGATTTTGATAATATTTCTCTGAGACCAATCGGAAAATATATCCTTCCACATGAAAAGGAATTTTTCAAATCCTAACTTCCTAACCTAAAGTAAGTTTGTTTATTTGTTACCTTTTTACGCCTAAACTACTGAACCGGTCATCCTGAAATTTCGCATATACGTTGTCAGGTGTACAAAAACGGACATAGGGTACTTTTCATCCCAAAAGAAAGTACTGTTTCTGAGGAAAACAACAATAACGTTCTTATGAGAATAGGTGGTGCCACACGTCTTTCGAATCATGATTTTCTTATATTATTATATAAAAACTTGAGTAGTGTGTTAAGTGCTTTTTTAACCCGGATTGATTGCAAAATTCTAAAATAACGCGAGCTAAGCATAATGTAGTCGTTTCATAAATGACGGAGTTATGATGTAAAAAAAAAAAAAAATAAGTAGGTTAAAAGTGTATGAATTTGTTTGTGCGCGAACTTCCCTCACTTCAAAATCTTTATCCAAATTACGTGACGGTAATTATATTACAATTTAAGTACTTTTCGTCTTTCTGAACTAAGCTTAACAATTTCTCAGTTTCGTAACGTAACGCAAAATAACGAAAATGAGAATAAAATCTGAGAAATTATAACCTCTAAAAATATTTTAACGTAAACCACGTGTATATTATGCCATCACTGAGCGTATTCTTTAAGATAATACATATAAATAGAAAATAACATAGTAAGTAAACAAAAAATATAATAAACTTACCACAATAATAGTCGTTTATCACCCTGAGGTATTTTTTTGTAAATATTCACTTAATAGATCCCGACTTCACGACTACCGAGAAAACGTAATGGCTGCCGTGACAGTGACTTTGACGTAAGTTTTAGTGTTGCCAGAATAGGAAAAAGTATTTATACCAAAGTAAAGTATTTTTTCCAATATTTAATTGCGTGTTACTAACCCTGAGTAACGAAACTTCATAATTTTGGGACAAAATTAGTTAATTAAAAATAAATTATTCTCTAGATGATTGATGAATATATTTGGTCCTATTTAGTTACTTGATCCATCAAGAATAATATAGCCACAGTTTATGTTAAGTAAAGCTATGAATATTCGTAACAATTCATCTCTGAAAATGTGTAATCGTCATTGGGACACTAAAAAATGTATGATGAAATTTATAACAATGTTTTGACACTCAAAATTTTTACTGTTTTAATGAAAATTAAAGTTAAAATAACAGATAAATCTTATCTTTCATAGACTAACATAAAAATTAGGGGGTGAAAAAGAAAACATTGTCATAATTTGGATATTTACTTTAATATGAAGTAGCGGGACATGAAAATATACTAAATGTACACTTTTTCTGAGTATGACCCAATAATGCTAATAAACACAATTTTAACCATTACAATTGCCATTTTATCGACACCAAAATAAGTAATAATTTTGTACCATATTTGAATTTCAAGTTACTTTTCTCTGATTCTTTTCCCGTACCATAAATCCTCCAAATACACTTTATTTAAAATCTACTACCAAATGCATTAAGTATACTCCAGAACCTAACTTTTTAGGTACTTAAAAGTATTCATTTCATTATGCCCAATGCGTTACCCCAAAATCTATGGCCTATAGGTACGTTTAACATCTGTTTCGACAGACGTAGATCATCCTACATGTAGGCGGTAGAAAGGCCGCATCTGTGCAAGTGTCAGCCGAGCATACCACCCGACATGTTGCCGTGAACTCTCATGTGGCGGTTCAGGTTGCCGGACTGGGAGAACCTGTGAAAGAAATCCTTACTTAATATTATAAATGCAAAAGTAACTCTGTCTGTCTGTCTTTCAGGTCAAAACTACTAAACCGATTTAAATAAAATTTGGTACACAGATAAGCTAGAACCTGAGAAAGGATATAGGCTACTTTTTGCTGCGATAACCGACATCTACGCAGGCGGAGCCGCAGGAAACTGCTGAGTTGAGGTGGTTAGATCAATTTATCTAACCACCTCACCTTTTGAATCAATTGTCAAAATTGATCTAAGATATATGTCTTACCTCAACAAACACAATTTGCATTGATAGGGCTTCTCTCCAGAATGAATACGAAGATGTTTTGTGAGCGTAGAACTGTCTGAGAATGCTTTCTTGCAAGATCTGCATCTGTTTACAAAAAAATTCATGAAGAGTTGAATTTCGTAAATAGGTTTATGTGGTACAACAAAATTATATGGAATCTGTCCTAATTGTCCGTACTTTGTGTAATGTATTAGCATAATTGTAACTCTCACCAAAGTTATAACATATAACATTCAGAAGTGGACTGTAGGTACTTTTCCAAGAAATGATTGAGGATATAAAGTGACTCACTGATATGGTCTCTCTCCAGAATGTGTCCTCATGTGAGTCGTCACGCTTGAACTTTGGCTGAAACGTCGGTCACAAATTGGACATCTGTTAAATGAAAAACAAAAAACAATAAGTATTAAAATCATTTGTTATTGTAAACCTGTAGAGCCCCACTTTAGTGCAAACGTTGCGTCGATAATATGTTACTGTTGAGTCATGTGCTGTCGGAAGATCAATTACATATCTTCATTTCCCCATATCTATACTACTTAATATATAAACCTGAAGAGTTTGTTTGTTTGTTTGTTTGAACGCGCTTATCTCAGGAACTACTGGTCCGATTTGAAAAATTCTTTCAGTGTTGGATAGCCCATTTATTGTGGAAGGTTATAAGCTATATAACATTATGCTGTGACCCAAAAGAGCTGAGCATAAGTGATAAATGTTGCAAAAATGAAAAACCGTTGAAACTAAAACACGCGGACAAAGTCGCGGGGGACAGCTAGTAACCAATAAATCCTTATTCTCCTTACCTGAAGGGCTTCTGTCCGGTATGCGTCCTCACATGGGCAGTCAGGTTGGCGGCCTGCGAGAAGCTCTTGTTGCAGTCCCCGCAGCGGTAGGGCCGCTCGCCCGAGTGCGTGCGGAGATGCGTCTTCAAGGTGCTCGGACGAGCGTATGTTTTGCCACAGATGCGGCAGAGGTTGGGTTTCTGTTCGTCGTCCTCGGAACAGCCGCTTAGGGCACCCACCTACGTCATAATTAAGATGAGCTGGAATTGTCCTATTTCTTACTTAAATTTGCCGCTATTGGTATAAAAAGTTTATGAAATAGTTGGAAAATCTGACGTTATTATTAAGTAATTTTTGTCGTTTTTTATTTGCAGCATTTTCCGTGAAAGAGAATATTTCTCAGAAGATAAGAAGTAAAGCAATTCGTTCACTCAGTCTAAGAATCTAAAGCGCTATTTATGTAAAAATTTTATGTATTATTTATGTTAGTATTGATTTATTTATGTACAGTTATCTTAAATATTTACAAACTTAACTAAGTATGTATACACTTAAAACAAAACTAAACTTAACTAATAAAATCTCTGAAAAATAGCGTCAAAAAATAGTAAACTCTTTAAAATGATTTTCTTACCTGAACTTTTCCAGCAGAAACACAGCCGGTATACCCGTACTCCTGCGGATGCATCTGACCCTGATGGTTCAGGATGTATCCGCTGCCCATATTTGGTTCCTTCTGCGTCTCTTGGGCGTACAACTTTGAGGGTGACCTCTTCAGACTAGGACCCAACGACTTTGGCGTAGAATAGTTTGGCTTCTGCTGGAATATCGAGTAATTCGGGTTTGGTTTTTGAGGGTTTTGTAGAAGAGGTTTAAAAGTTGAAGTAGCGGTGATGAGGGGATCGCTTTGGGTCGGTGTTCTGAAGTCTGCTGTAAAGGAGTATGTGGCTGAAGGGTATGTGGACGAGCTGATGACGTTCTGTGATTGAGGGTACACCACGTTTACTGACGGCGTTGACGCGTTCTGGTTCCATTGCATCTGAAAGAATTGTTTAATTTATATGCCGTTGTTTGTGTATTTAATTATTTTTACTGGTAAGGTTATGACAGAAATATCTAAAATAAATAATAATGATTGCAAAAAGCAAATTCATACCTATCTACCGACCATTGAAAAGTCATCCCATCCATTACTATGTAACAGAGTTTATGTTACATTATAGTAGTTTAACGCGGAATACAGGTATTATGTCCGTATGTCTTATTTTGAACGATAGTCTTAAGTAGTAGATATTGATCTCTGAAATTCAAAGAGCTACAATCTATCTTCTTTCTTACCTGCGAGCACAGCTGCTCCGGGGGACAGCCATGCATGGTCATGTTCATGGAGACGTTGACGCTCATGGTGGGGAAGAGTGGCGCCCCGCCGTAGTGCTCGTAGTAAGGGTAGCCGCCGTTGTTCACCATCATCTGGATATGCGAAAACCATGTTTAAAGACCAGAAAAATATGTAGATCAAACAAAAAGCTTTAAAAATGAGTCGAATTTTAGAATGCTTAACCATTTTCCTATCCCGTTAGTCACATATATTTCCACTGCTTAACTATTCTGTCTACTGTGTGCACGATACGACGGGTTATACGCATTTAAATGTCTGCGATCCGTGATTCAGTCAAACTTATGCTGGAGAGCGTCACACGTAGCGTAAGCGTCGTACAGCGGTGGCAACGAATTGCCGTAACAGCTGCAACCTTTAATTTGCCTAAATATTAGCGCAAAAGGTCACAAAAACAAAAAAGGCGCATTTTTTTAAGGTATTTTTTTTTCGTTATATCTCTTTTCAAAATAAAACCTCCATTACATCCCTATTAGTGTAACAGACCTCGTTTGAGTTCAATAAACATTAATATTCCTTGTAAAGTCAGTAAATTTGCGAAATTTCCACACCGCACGCTTTATACAGCTGAGAGGGGCCTTTGAGGCAGGTTAAAAAACCGACCTTTCAGTAGGTTTTTGCTTTTTCTAATACTTTCGGGTTAAGCCAGACATAAAAAAAAATGGTTTGATTACGAAAAAATTGAAGCTGCTGACAGAATTAGAAGAAGATAATTTAAGTAGGTAGATAGCTAAGATATGCCCGCATTTTCTCCATCAATTAATAAATGAACATATGAGAAGAAGATCGGCATCATACAATTTAAATCCCAACGTTAAAGACAGCGTGAGTCTCTATCTACTAACTACTGCTCCATAAAAAATGGCAATTACCTAAAATAATATCTAGGTTTAGATTGTGTGAAGTCTTGATAAATAATACGTGAATGTTTAAATAAATAATAGACAGGCTATGTACCTAACGTTATTGATATGTATATAAAAGGTGAATAATAGTTTATATTTTCATCAAATTGAATGTAGATGTTTATGGCAGTTCAAAAACCGTTTTAGAAACCTAGATCTGTGACCATATCACAAAAACAAAAGCTTCTAATCAGCAAGTAAGCTACTGCCATACTTATGTTTAATATTTAATTTGATCCCCACATCAAGTTTTAAGCTTTCGTTTTATGTATTAATCCTTCGCTACCAAAATTCTCATTTCAATAAATCCCGCGAAGCCGTACATAAATGCTCATAATAAGAAGCGGGCAATAATCCAAGATGCCGTATTAATTACAATTATTTCATATCGAAACCCTAATAGGGCGGAACCCCGTTTCCACAGTTTTCCATACAAAATTTTCCTTCAAAACACCCCTTTTGTTAGAGAGAAACGGGTAACGAAAATCCTTGATGAAAGAAAGGGAGGTACGATTTGAAGTGGAGCGGTGTTGTTGTGTCTGTCCTTGTTTTGGGTAGCGGGATGTCGGTGGGAGTGAGAGGGATGGTTGTACCTGTGGGTGCACGGCCTCGGCGGCACAGTCGCCGTGCACGACGGCGTGCTTCAGTGAGAGGAGGACGTCCGCCGCCTCCCCCCCTCCTCGCTCCCTGCAGTCCCCCGCGCTGCTCCTGTTGGGATTGAATAGTATTTTTGTTTAACTGTTTTTAGGTTGCAATTTCAGACCAAGGCTTAGTTTTGATTAATTATTAATGTGTTTCATAATTCCTAACTGTATTATTAAAAGCTTTAAAAAAAAACTAATTACTCAATTCTTTGAAATCTTTGTTTTTATTTTTTATGTATGTTTTTCTTTCCTAGGTAAGTAATCAAAGTAGTCTGGACCGACTTGGGAAATTCTTTTTGTGTTTGAAAGAGTACATTTCAGATTTCTTAAGGTCAAGATCTGATGATGGCTTTCCAGGGAAATCGAGGGCAACGCAAACATTTTTTTTTAGGCACGTATTATGTGTTACAAGTTTTAATGGATTCTCTTCAAATTTGTTTATCACTTTGAAGTCGGGTTTGTTTTTACACTTACTTATGTGTAATTAATTATTTTAAGGTAAGAATTAGGTACGGTACCTATATTGGATTGGAAGCTGACCCTAACATAGCTTGGGAAAAACTAGGCAGAAGGCAGAAGAAGACTTAATTTATATAGAAAAAAACATATATATATAGGAATGGTTTTTAATTAAAAAAATAACATACGTAGGTAAATTGATAAAATAATAGATAGAATAGATAGAAAAACAACGGCATTCTATCCCTGTTTAAATCCTGGAAGGTTCTTTTCGACTTCATTTCAAAAATTCGGGATTTTCATATAAAAAATAAACCCCGATTTTCCTTAGTAACGCCATAACTTCTAAACGACTGCACTAAATCAGATATTTCTTTTTTGTTACTCTCCTTATTGAAAGGACAAAGATTTATAAAGTAAAACAAAATAAAATAAAAACGTACGAAATTGTTTTGAAAATCAAACAGCTGTGCGAAGCCTACTTACTTAATATTTTTCCTAGATTTTTCTATATCTACCTAACCCTGGTTAATTTTAACGTACCGCGGCAGAACCGACCCATATCAAACATTTGAACAAGTTCCAACTCAATTTGTAAACGAAACCAATGAAATGTAAATAATGTAAACATTCCTCTCCGTTTCGTTCGTACCTAGGGTTGTCAACCGTAGGTACTATAATATACAGAGTGTTACCGAAAAGTATATCAATCCAAAAGGGGTGAAGAGTACGTTTACTTCTGGTACAGAGTCAGTTTACAAAATTTTAGCTCAAAATGAGTTTTAAATAATTGACATCTAATTGTAGCATTAATTTTTCGGGTCTACGTACTATTGAAGAAAAAACGCAAAAATACTATGTATTAGTTCCATCAACTAAATCATAGTAGGTATTTGTGCAGTGTTTTAGATTTCAATCTATTTTTTTGAAACAGTGCTATAAAGCATATTGTGACAGTTATGAGTAGGTACTTTATCTAAGGTTATGGCACTATGTAAAGAAAAAAATAAATTAAATAAAGAAAGGTTAAAAAATATATGTAGTTTAAAAAGAAATGTAGGTAAGAACCTTTTTTAGTTTAAAAAAAATCTGTATAATTTTTTTTGTATCTTATTTAGCTTGTAAAATATTGGCAGCCCTATTCGCCAGGTAAACATTTCTATGGTTTTTAGACGAACTTCGTCTTGAAGCGCGTTTTGTTGTTATTTTATTTCAAGCACGTGACTTTTGTATCATCAGTAAAAAATATGTTTAATTTACGGCTGTTTGCATAAGAGTTTGCTCGGTCTGTTAAAAAATCTATCAAATTGCTAACATTTTGTCTTTATTTAGCAATATACACTTAGTATCAGATATATTTTGCAAAATAAATATTAAATATGATAGGTACCTACTTACCCTAGAGTACCTACATAGCAGTATGAAAGCAAATTGAGTGTAACATCCGGTGAAGCAGTCAAAGCTTGCACTCAGGCTAACTTAAAATCTCTTAAAAAAAAATCTAATTCATTAAATTTGATTTTTTATTTTTTCAAAGACAAACTGATAGGAAAAGGGTTTGGGGATAACTTCACATCTGAGAATAGGTAGATACTGTACTAAAATAGTTGTATTTAAAAAAAAAATTGAAAAACAAGTGCGAGTCTGACTCGTACACCGTGACTCGCGTTCCGTAAACAGTTTGCTGATTCTCCAAAAGAAACTTAACAGTGAGGTTGAACAAATGTTCTTTCATACATCGACTTATTATTTATTATACTTACTGTAAATAAGTGTATTTTTATCTCAAAAACGTATTTTTTGTGTTTTTAAACTATAAATTAACAATTTTCGGATTTTTTCCTATAAGTAGGTACTTGTGACGTTAGACTTAGCATAATGCCAAATTTCATGATTCTGGGTCAGGAAGTAACCATAAGGTTTTGAGTTTCCCGGAAATGTATGGGAAAACGACATAAATGGTCGTATTTTTTAACAAAGTTGACGTAGAGAGAAAAATCTTGACAGGATAGTTACGAGTACCTATCGCAATTTATAAACTACTAGATATTTCCCGCGGCTCCGCCCGCGTGAATGTCGGTTATCGCGGCAAAAAGTAGCCTGTCGTTTCTCAGGCTATAAACTATCTCTGTTTCAAATTTCATTTAAATCCTTCCAGTAGTTTTGGCGTGAAAGCGCGACAGACAGAGTTCCTTCCGCATTTATAATATAAGTAAGGATTAACGTTGTTGTAACGTCGGACATTATAATTATGGGCCTTGATGCCTGAAATATATGGTTATTATTATTATTTTCAGCAAAAAACTTCTATAACTAATGATATTTTATCGAATTGTTAATTTCTAAGCAATACGATGCTTTTACCTAAAGGCTTTAAGTTACAAGTGATTTTCCATTAAAGTATGAAAGTAGAGTCAATTTTTAACTCTACCATACCAATAAATATATTTTAATTTTCTGCTTAGCGTGTCAATTAAATTTTATAATTAAAATCGTCTACGATTTGGTAAAGCCGTCTTTTACAGATCTACACTTTATTTATTCTTATTATTTGTTAAGTATTAACGCATGCGGAGCGAATATTTGTAATTAAATACAAATACTTAGTAGAAAGGGTATTTTTGTCTGTAGCTTAGTCGGTAAAGCGACTGGTGTTTTGACCCAGTAGTCGTAGGTTCGAGTCCTGCCTGTGAGTTTAATTTTTCTTTTCTACTATTTGTATTTAATCAGCTCTACCTACACTTTTTCTGGTTGTATTAAGTACCTTTTGATCGCGATCGCGCAACCTAGTAGATTGGTGCCTTTATTTAATTTTATGTGTTCAAAATATACATCGCAGAGTTTTAAATACTTATTTATACTATATATGGCTATTGAGTTAGTAAACTCGCTACGTAGTTACTACTAGCAAACTTATTTTGACGGTACTAGAAATCAAAAATATGTTTGGAGTCACTAGATCTATCTGCAATTGTTTATAAGTATGTATTTAATATATGTTATGCACAATGTAAAATACAATTATTAAAACCAGTACCTACTGTAATTCGCATACTTTATCAAATATTGTATTGTAACACGGGAAGGCTCTAACGTCTAAGATACAGGCTCGGCCTAGTTTAGACGTTAGTTTTCACTGATCAATGCACTTACTTTTTAAGGTTTAGATTACGTAAAATTGATTTGTATTTCTTGTAAGTTTCTCTTTAATAAACGTATATCATTGTAACATGATTATTTTTATGATTTTTATTATTATATTCGACACGAAAAATATGTAATTATTTTACAAACATGGAGAATAAAAATGATTACATATAATTAAAAGCGGAGTAGGTATAGGTAGGTAACCTTAACAATAAAAATCTAGTTTGGTTTCTGTACGCACATTTTTACAAACCGGGTCAGATTCCGCCCATTGACCTTTATTGAAGTAGCTAATCATAATAAATAATATAGTAAATAATTAAATAAATAAATACTTGTACATATTTGAACTTGAAAGGCATTATTAGACACTTTTTAAATGAAAAATATTTATAAATTTTTAAATGTTAATAGTGGTTATGTTTTTTAATGATATTTTAGTATTTTAATAACTGATTTTGTTTTATGTTGTATGTATGTAATTTATTGTTGCAAAATTTTTATTTAAGTGTTCTTTTATCTATACTTTACTAATATTATAAAGCTGAAAAGTTTGTTTGTTTGAACGCGCTAATCTCAGGAACTACTGGTTCGAATTGAAAAATTCTTTTTGTATTGGATAGTCCGTTTATTGAGGAAGGCTACAGGCTATATAACATCACGCTACGACCAATAGGAGCGGAGCATAAATGAAAAATGTTGCGAAAATAAAAACCGTTGAAACTAAAACACGCGAACAAAGTCGCGGGGGACAGCTAGTACTTAATATACGCAACTTTTAATATTTGTACGCCTCATAGGCAAAACATGTTAGTTCCTAATTGTATTTCTTAAGACCTATGATGTACGTATGTGCATACTTATGTTTTAAACAAATAAACGTTCTTTATCTTTATCGCTACAGAACATTAAATTGATCGCCGCCGCCGACGGCAAATTTCTATTGGTTAAGGACTTACGGAAGTACGATGGGACAACTAATAAGTAAATGCGAAGTCAGCAGTGAAAAATATGCTATATGAAAGAAAGAAAAACGTTTATTTGTACCAAATGCGACGCAGTAAATACAATAATATTAAAAAGACTAAATGTCCTTTTTTTTGCCCGAATGTGAATCGGTCGGCTTCCACTCTGACCAGTAGGTACATACTACATGTACACGGAGCGTCTGCAATAAATGATAGACATGATGATAGATGTTTATCATAATTTATAAGTTTTTTTATGAGTTACTAACTACGTAACACGTACTTTCTTAATTATTCCTAAGACATCATTGACAATCGGTGAAAGAAAACATCGTGAGGAAACCTGGATTACAAAAATTTGAATCTGAAATCGCCCACCCACGCAATGAGCAAGCGTGATCAATGCTCGTTCCTTCTCTGAATGAGAAGAGGCCTGTGCCCAGTAGTGGAACATTTATAGGCTGATATTATTATTCTATGCAACGGATCAAATACTAGAACCTATCAGTCGTAAAGCTCAGTTCGACAAGCAGCATTAAGTAGTCAAATTTGGGAATAATCTATATGGGTGCTAATTCAGTACTTATTATTCGCTTCCTTTGTAAGATACTTAATTTGTATATTATCTCGGGAAAATACAGTTAATTAATTTATTATGACATTCGATAGTAGACATGCATTACTTATGCAGGTAATGAGGAGAAATACTTTAATTTGTGTTTTGTTCAACTCAATGTTTTGTCTAATACGAGAATGACTACTCATAAGTCTAACGTTAGGTATAAAGTCGGGAACTAAAATCTCAATATAAACCGAGATAGAATCCGTTTAATAAAGTAGCTTTATTTCAATGACTTATAAGTTCATTTTTCTAGTCGGTTAATCGGAATTTAACAACATAGAAATAGGAACATTAAGAGCAGCAGCTACTACTTTGTCCTCTAAACACAGAGCTTCGAACGCAGCTTTGTGAAATGTACCAAAACTCAAATATTTTTTAACATTCCAGTGCTGAATTCAAAGCTGCGTACGCTGAATGGTTAGAGAATAGCTAAGCAAGCGTCACGCGTCGTGTAGGTACAGTGCTCAACAAGAGTTGTCAAGTAAACCTTGCTTGGTAAAACTTACCGTGGGATCCCATATACCCAGGATTCCAGGCCTCGTCTGGGGACAGTACTAAACAAGCGATGTTGCCACTTCTACCACGAGCAGGGCGAGAAAGGGAACAGCGAGGATAGAAGCTCCAGGTCAAGCAGGGGATGGGAGACGGAGCCTATGTCCTCGGTAGGTCTCGCCTCGTCCGGGGAAAACGCTCAACAACCGATGATGTCACTTACTTGTTCCCCGAGCAGGGCGAGAAGGGAAACAGGGAGAGCAGAAGCTCTAGGTCAAACCGGGCCTGGGAGAAGGAGTTCATGTCCTAATGGAGCCACACCAGGTCTAGGGATAGCGCTGAACAAACAATGATACCACTTACTTGTACCCAGAGCAGGGCGAGAAGGGGAACAGCGATGGTAGCGGCTCCAGGTCGAGTGGGGGCAGGGAGAAGGAGCCCATGTCCTCGGGGGGCCACGCCTCGTCCGGGGACAGCGCAGAACAGGCGATGTTGTCGCTTAAAGCGTTTAGCTCGTCGCCATTTTCTGGACAGCAGTTCTCGTTTTCCTGCTGTAAAGAGAAAAGTCGTTTAAAGTCTGACTTGCAGTTAAGAAAATCTGGTTTGGCTTGACAATAGATAAAAACGTTTTTAATAATATGCATGCTACGCAATGAACCTAATGACCTATATTTTTGCCGTATCATTGAGTCAATAATTGAATCACATCTCATCTATTTGTGCATCGTTGCTGGGTAAAGCGCCTATCTATCTGCCAGCTTTGGCTATTTACCTAAGGAAATAAACTATGAAATGAAACAATGAAATATGTATTTAGTAGTTTAAGTAAAAAAATATGTTTGTTTTTTCGCAAACTTATTCAGATATTCTTGTCATTCTTTCGACAATACCTCCATGGTCTTATTAACCATAAGATAAAGAATTACATTATTTTTATGTAATGGTTAAAAAGATTGATTGAACATTATGTATACTTGCTGTTTCCTACCTTTCACTTTCACTAATGATCGGCGTATATCATAGGAACTGATCAAATAATATCCCAGACCTTGTCCAGGTTCTAGAGATTGATAATCTAATTGGTATATCTCTATTTAAGAATATTGTAAACGTGTGCTTTTTTATCATATCATTGCACTAAACAAATCGCGATATTTATTAAACTTTTAAAATAAACAAAATTATTTTAATGGCGCCCAACTTGGGACCGAATTATCACTACACAAAAACACTTGTTTTCTCTAAATAAGTAAGATTAAGATTCAAAAAGACAACAGATACTTAAGTTTATCTTAAAATCTTTTTCATACTCGTTTTTTAATAACTTTTCACTGATTATAAATTATAAATATGTATTACACCTTTCCTTTTTCATAGGATTTTTGTTCTAATAGGTGTAAATAATAATTAAAGGTAATTAAGGAACATTTTGTTTAATTTTATGATAATAATTATCTGTATACCTGACAGCACTCCTCCGGGAATTCTCTCAACTGGTTGTCGACGCAGGTGCAGTGCAGGGGATCGCAAAGCCCGTGCTCCGCGCAATACTCCACCAGCCCGAACTGCGGGTTGTTTGGCACGTAGCAATCCATGGCCCCGCCTCTGTGCGCACATCTCTACAGCGCAAGGGCGGAGATTCTCATCGCGAGCTTAGTTTCCGACGCTTGTAGTCGCGGGATGGCATGCTGGAATGTAACGTAACGTTGTTAGACATCTTGTACATAATATAGGTAGATGCATACGATAGGATCATATATATATATCAACAAAGATGATAGGACAAAAGTTATAGAATTATTGAGCGTATTCTGTCGCAATTTAAGTAATTTTATGTTAATGTGTAACTTAAAAAACTGACACATAATAGTGGAATACACTTGACATGGAATAAATAAAACTCAAAAATGGTTTTAGTTATGTATTATTAATGTATAGAAAAGGTTTAACTTGACTTTAGTTATTTAAAATTCGTCGTTCATTACCGAATTATACTAAAATTATCCTGGTGAGTGCAGCTGTTTATATTTTATAGCATTTTTAAACTAAATATAGCCAACCTATAACATTATCACATTAAAAGATAGATAGAATATTCTTTATTGAACACCATGAGAGTTACAGAATCAAACTAATACAACTGACTAATAGAACAGACATACAAACTAATAGAACAGAGAGTACAATGGCGGTCTTATCGCTAATAGCAAGAAACAGGACATATTTCGTTACTTACATCCACGTTCATAAGTGTTTCTATTAAAATAATATTATGAGCTGCGGTGTGATTCTGTAAGACCTCATTTTAAACTTCGAATCTGAATCCGCTGTGAGTTTCTTGATTGGCATTCCAAGAACTCGGTTGATAATTCGAATATACACTAGCGCTACACTTGCGTGTCAGCGAGTTGAACTAATTTGTCGTGAGATTTTGACTGATAAAGCATGAGATGACAAAAGAAGTGGGATTCAGTAAGGTAATTTTCTTGTCACTTCGATGCTCACTTCGCACTCGAATCCGATCGAAATCAAGGTCATTTTGAACCTTATGCGATGTGAGAAGCGAGTTGTTGTTTGAACTTTACAGAATCGACGTGCTGTGCTTTGTACGTAAGGATTTTTCAAAATCTTCACAGCTGCGTTGTGACTCTAATGACACAATCAGTATAATGATCACATTCAAGTACAGAGTTTTTTTGACTCGCTTTTTGATCGTGTATAATTAATATCAATTAACATTTTTTGGATTCTTTCCTTTACTTGTGACGTCAGACATTATCGCAAATTTCGTGTTTCTCATCCGACGAGAAGTACCCCATAGGTTTTGTGTTTCTCAAAAATGTATAGGTAAAACGACATATATGACTGAATTATTTTTATTGCGTTGACATAAGAAGCTCGTTTTTTTTTTATTGCAACATTTCTTAGAAATACTCAGGGTATTTAAGAAATACTCAGGGTATTTTAGTTAAATATACCTGAGAAAGAACATATTAAAATCTTTGCAAAAGTCGCATAATGACCTACCATGTCTTGTAAATGGGGTTATTATACCACTAAATCTCAAAAACGTTTAATATGTTTACAGTTTACAAGACAAAGAAATAATTATCTTACATAAGTGTTGCATCAACGTATTGCTGATAAAAAATGGCCTCGCAACGGTGACTTGTTCTTTTTTAATGTTATGTCGTCCGTTTATATAGTCGTAGACATAATACAGATATAAAGATAGTTATAATGTTTTGCTTTCTGAGGTTTACGCAAATGTAAGACATTGAAATAATGCCCGTAAGTAACTACCTGCAATGGGGTCGAAAGGTCGGGAACTAAAATCTAAATAAACCGCGATATAATATCCGTTTAAAAAGTAATTTTATTATCTTTAGCATTATTTAACTAGAATCACATCAAACAACAGTATTTCATCAATAAATTAACTAACCCAGCAAATGTTGTTTTCCTAAATCCACCCTTATCACTTAGGGGTATAAAAAATAGCCTACGATTTATTCTCAGACCTAAAAACATTCATAAAAATCAGTCAAGCCGGTTTGGAGGAGTTCGATAGCAAATACGAGATTTTTATTAGAAGCTTCAACTATAAGCATTGTATAAGGCCCGATGTCACATTATTTTTACAAGCAATGTAAGTACATAATTATATTATTTACGCAAGTTTATTTAGGTCAAATCTTGCAAGGTAAATTAGAATAGATTGAAATGAAATGCACACAGCGGTGTGATTCTGTAAGACCTCATTCTAAACTTCGAATCTGAATCCGCTGTGAGTTTCTTGATTGGCATTCCAAAAACTCGGTTGATAATTCGAATGTACACTAGCGCTACACTTGCGAGGGTGTCAGCGAGTTGAACTAATTTGACGTAAGATTTTGACTGATAAAGTATGAGATGACATAAGAAGTGGGATTCAGTAAGGTAATTTTCTTGTCACTTCGACGCTCACTTCGCACTCAAATCCGATCGAAATCAAGGTCATTATGCGAAGCATTATTGAACCTTATGCGAAGTGAGAGTGAATAGCGAAGTGAGAAGCGAGTTGTTGTTTGAACTTTACAGAATCGACGTGCTTATATAAGTTCGGTGACAAATCAAAATTACGGTACTTTATACTTATTCATTTACTAGCTGTTTCCCGCCCGCGTGTATGTTAGTTATCGCGGCAAATATAGCCTATGTCGTTTCTCAGGCTCTAGACTATCTGTGCACCAAATTTCATTTAAAACGGTTCAGTAGTTTTGGCGTGAGAGCGCGACAGACAGACAGACAGAGTTACTTTCGCATTTATTATATTAGTAAGGATATATAATTTACTTAGATCTTATAGTTCATAATTCTTATTTGCATTTTAGTGGTCGGTAAAACATCATGTATTAGTACAGACTAACCGAGAAAACGGTGTTGTTGTCTTGTTCTAACAACACGTAATAATACAAAAAACATCACAGAATACAAAAAATATTATATTTTAGTTTTAATTATGTCTTCGCGTGACCCAAGGGCTGGCTTACCTTGGAAAAAGTATAAGCATTGCTATACAACGTGGCAATGCCGCCAGTATTTGGGTACCCTACCAGTCGACAGCGATGTGAACGAATTTTTTGACGCAATTTTTTAGAGATTTCTTTACTTAAGAGTTTAGTTTTATTTTAAGTGTAAATATATATAGTTAAAAATATTTAAAATTGTAATTGATTATCTGTCTATATAGTTGCTGTCGATTTTTTCCTAAGAAAATATTTAGTTAATTAAAATGGACACCTACCGGAGAAATTACTAGACCAGTTCAGTCATCCTAAATATTCGGTAACATTTTAAAGTGAAAAGTAAATGAAATGATTGTAACTCAATCACGTTAATCAAAAACTAATTAACAAATTCCAATGAAATTGGAGACCCTGATAGCATAGAACCTTGATTAACAAGGCTACTTTTTATATATGTATGACGACCTCCGTGGTCGAGTGGCGTACCCACCGGTTTCAAGGTGTCGCCGGCTCTGAGGTCCCGGGTTCGATCGCCGGCCGGGTCAATGAAAACCCCTTTTCTACATTGTCTCGGGTCTGGGCGTTTGTGGTAGGTACCTTCGTTGTCTCTGAATGCCATAACACAAGTGCTTTAATTACTTAATTTGGGTTCAGAGCAATGTATGTGATGTTGTCTACATTTATTTATTTATTTATACAGGTAAGTCTGGAACGGTAAATACGCGGGTAAACCGCGGAGAACAGCTACACGCATTATTGTAATTTTGTAAGCACTTATGCGCGTGAAACTTGACGAACAACATAGAAACTTATACAAAAAGGTGTTTAAGACGATTAACACTTGAGTACTTTAAGACACCTTTATAGGTCATCGATACCTACCTATAGCATTAACCTGGTTGTAAAGAAATATTTTTTTTTACGATGGTTGTGCCTCAGAGAACATTCGACAACCAGACGGCTATTTATATTTATTACTAGCTGTTCCCCACAACTTTGTCCGCGTGTTTTAGTTTCAACGGTTTTTCATTATTGCAACATTTTTCATTTATGCTCCGCTCATTTGGTCGCAGCGTTATGTTATATAGCTTATAGCTTTCCTCAATAAATGGGCTATCCAACACTGAAATAATTTTTTAAATCAGACCAGTAGTTTCTGTGATTAGCGCGTTCCAACAAACCAAACAAACAAACTCTTCAGTACTATATATAAAAAAAATGTAAATAGTTTTTTTTTTTTTTAAAATACTCCCTTATCTACAACGGAATTTAATCCTTGAATCGTAGGGGTTTGGCAAACATTAAATTCATATACAGTTATAACACCTAGACTTGGATATTTGTGCATCATACAAATGTTTGTCCCAAGCGGGGATCGAACACGTAGCACGTCGCGAACTGTGGTGATTGGCGTGGTAACCTACACCACTCGGCGATCCGTACAGTCAATCAGAAGTATTTTTTTGAATTGCTTTTTTTTATTTCTGTCTACGATTCCTTTTAAATAGATATTATATTGAAGAGACTAATGTTAATGGGTCCTCTACCTTCACACAAATACATACATGTTACCTACATACATATATGTTACCGTAGACCTACTACGTACTACGTATTATAACGTACTTGAAATAATCCATGGTGTTTATATCTACTAACCCATCCTACTAATAAACCTATGTCTCCAAATACTATAAAAACGCAATTTACACTGTCTGCTTATCAGAAGGGTATTTGCAATAGCGGTTGTCAACTAAAGCGAAAATCGCTTTAAAATAAAAACCCATTAAAAACACAAATTTCTTATCGTCTAAAGCCATCGACCAACTAGATCTACTTTACGGAAGTAGTTGGTCACCGACGTTAGCCGATACTTAATTAGCGTTTTTTTCGTTATTTTTATCCACTGAACATCGCTTGGGTTGTCAACAGGAGATAAAAAATAAGTTTATTGATCTGTCTGTCTGGTTGTCTGTTACGCTTTCGCGGTTATGCCGCTGAACTCATTAGGATAAATCTTGTTAAAGTAAGCTTTGATCCCAAAAAAGGACATAGGCTACCTTTTGCCACGATAACCAATGTGGACGGAGTCGCGGCCTGTCTGTCTTTCATGACACACGACCGATTGTGTTAAAATTTGCTAGGAAGCTAAAACTCCAAGAAAGGAAATAGTTTTTTTGCCGACATCCACGTGAGCGAAGTCACGGGAGAAAACTAATTTCTAATAAAGACTGCCCTAGAAAACTTATTTATAGCTCTTCATACATTTCACGTGACTAACTTAATTTCCAATTATGTCACTGCGTCGATTAAGTTACAGAAACGTAATAAGTTGAACACAATAATAACTCTGGTGGTTGTTTAGCATTAGTGTTTTCAGTTCCTTTTACAGTTTAAACCTATAATTCTAACTTAGTCTTCCCAAGTTATATGTAATAAATCATGTAAAAATAAAAATCTGATAGCCCCACGGTGGGCGCCACTACCATTTCTAATTCTAATTTTTTTATTTATTACATGTTATATTGCAAAGTTTATATACAGTGGGTAAACATAATTGCGTGGTCATATTTAAAATACTGTGTCTACCCGGTACTGCGGTTTGATAGCATCTTAAGATGCGACTTTTATAACATTAGAGATCTCTTAATACAATATTAATTAATCGAAATGGGTTTTTTTTTTAAGATTTCAATTATCCTGGGAAGTGGGCTACGGTAGACCTTTAAAGGTGAAAACTATATATGGAGTTTTTTTTTCGTTATCTCAACTGAAAATCAGGAGGGTTCCTCATTAGCAATATATCTGACGACCTCCGTGGTCGAGTGGCGTACACACCGGGTTTCAAGGTGTCGCCAGCTCTGAGGTCCCGGGTTCGATCCCCGGCCGGGTCAATGTAGAAAACCCCTTTTCTACATTGTCTCGGGTCTGGGTGTTTGTGGTACCTTCGTTGTCTCTGAATTCCATAATACAAGTGCTTTGGCTACTTCCTTTGAGAGCAATGTATGTGATGTTGTCCACATTTATTATAATCGTGATGATGATGATGATAAAAGTGTAAGTTCATTACACACTTGTGTCATGAAATAATAAAGAATTTGATTCTTATACATAAAATTTGTATCATAAGGAACTCTGAAGAGACTACTGTATATAAGACGATGTAATAATTCGCTTAGGACTGTAACATTGTTTTTAAGCGAGGAAATGCCATTTATATAAAAACTAGCGGTTTCCAGCGGCTCCACCTCCGTGGATGTCGGTTATCGCGGCAAAAAGTAGCCTATGTCCTTTCGCAGGCACTAGACTATCTGTGTACCAAATTTCATTTAAATCGGTACAGTTGTTTTGGTTGGTGAAAGCGCGACAGACAGAGAGACAGGCAGAGTTACTTTCGCATTATTTCGCATACTATTAGTAAGGATATAATCTTCAGTGCAGAGTAGATTATTTACTTAGAAAAAGAATATCGCAAATATTTGCGCCTCACAGGGATTGAACACGCAACGCTTAACATCAAAGGCATTAAAAATGAACTTGTTATCTTGGCCCCTGTACGATTATGTATTCTTTGAATATATCTCCCAAAAATTTCCTTCCTTTCTGCAATATATTTTATGTTTATATTTTCTTTGAATATATCTCCCAAAAGTTCTTCCTTTAGTAAATATGTTTTAATTTTGTTTGACGTAGTTAAACTACGGAAAAAAGTGTTACTTACGTTAAAAGACACTTAATAAGAATTAGCTTGATAATCCCGTCTAGCGCTGTGAACGCGGATTAGTAAAATGCAGCTAATCACGTAGGTACACACAAGTTTAGATATCAGATTCAGTTTAGTTTACAGAGCCAATTATTTAAAAAAAATAAAATTATTTCCTCACAAAAAAGAAAAAAAAAACAGAAGTTTTCATGTTAAAACACAGCTCCATAAAGCGATTGAATTTCACAAACTTTTTCAACTAACTGTCTATGTGTCAGAAAACAAAATCCTTCCGATACGTACCGAACTTTACCCAAAAAACTTAAAATTTGCCTGTTATCAACAATTTAACTAAATTTATTAATTAACTCACCACTTCTTGATATATTTATTCTTCACTAAACATTAGCTTTTGTTTTGCACTGAAATTTTCAGGCTCAGAAATATCTCGTTGCCTTATATGATAACTGCTTCATATACGCGTCTTATTTATTCCACGGACGGACTTTGTAAAATAACTACCAAGTTAAAACTCCAGACACTTGTTTAATAAATTATTTATTTTGTAAAGGTTGTGGCTGTCTACGTATAACTCCTGTCATTTACTAATTAAATTACTAGTAACTCAACTAAATAAACACTTATTCCAGCGGCAAATAAATATACACACCTTTTACGAAGTAAATATCCAGAATAATTTCACTATAAGGCACTATTAACAAGGAAATATATTAAAACACATCACAAATCACAGTATCACACAAAACCTCCTTTCACTAATTAAATTAAACGGGTCGGTCGAAGCATGCGCCATGGCAACACAGGCGGCTGTTTAAAAAAATAACAATTTTCATTAACGTTTGGGCGGAGGACGAGCCCTTACACCACGATGTTGGTGACTAAACTATCTTTCAAGTGTGCTAAGTGCACTCCCGCCCCTACCGTAATTGGCTGTTTGTATCCAACCCCTCGTCTGAAAAAAAAACATGACATATTGTGCGCGGGAAAGTGGCTGTCAACGTATCGGGTTAACATGGCCGGCGCGGCCGAGCGGAAGCTTTTGTTTCTGTGGTGAGAATCGTTTAGCGGTCCGATGATGTTTAGATAAGTAATGAGGTAATTAATTTTATTTACATTGATCGAATTTGCATTTAGTAAGCTTTTACACTTTAGCTAAAGCATAAATCAAATTAAATCTGCATGAAACAAGGAGTTTCTAGTTTTGCAGTTGATGTTGTTAGACAATCTCGTAATTGACATGTTGTAATCGATATTTTTGTATAGTAGTTGGTAGTAGTAATACTTAATGTAACGAGTATTGCGTAGTAGAGTAGCAGAAGTTATGAAAAACATAATAACAAATCGCTATTAACGCTCTCCATTTTTAATCCAAACTAGATACCTACCTAATAGTTCATCAATATGCCACAACAGAAATCCATCTTTGAAATTTTAGTTGACATACCTATCCATCCTTTAACATTACGAACACGATCCGGAATAATCCGAATATCAATACCGATTAGTGCGAGCGTGCAACATGGCCACCCAGGTAGCTGCGAGCCATCCGGAGCCAACCTGTCTCGCAGGAAATTGTTTCGAATTGATTAAACTTTGCTTATTTGCAGGTAGATGCGGGATGTTTTTGGAACTAGATTTAGTTGCTAATTATTGTTTGTAATCATAATATTTTATATACCTACATACAATTTTTTATATTAAATCACTGAAAATTACTAAACACTGTTGATTTTCAATATCCGTTAATTACTATTATCGTGCAGTCGAACTAGAGCGTTAAATGAATGATTATAACCAAATATACTCTTATTCCTCAGCAAATACGATCACCGTAAGTATATGAATAACTTGGTTGAGCCAAGCAATTAAGTTTTGTCATCAAACGTGGACAATGTGGACAACATCACATACATTGCTCTGAACCCAAAGTAAGTAGCTAAAGCACTTGTGTTATGGAATTCAGAGACAACGAAGGTACTACAAACACCCAGACCCGAGACAATGTAGAAAAAGGGTTTTCTACATTGACCCGGCCGGGGATCAAACCCGGGATCTCAGAGCTGATGACACCTTGAAAACCGGTGTGTACGATACTCGACCACGGAGGTCGTCAATGAAACTGATTATTCCATTTTCTAATAAATAAACCGAGAGAGAGCTTTTTTAGGTATTAGGTAAATTACTGCTCAAGATTGCGTTAAGAATAAAAGCGAAAGTTAAAAGCCACATAGTCTCCAACAGATGCCTAAATTCTTAGAAGCCAAACATCAACGGACGCTGGACGATATCAACAAAAAATCGCGACAGTTTTTGGCGCGCGAAAACCTCTATGGGAAGTCACACCGTGAGAATTTGAGCAAGTTGTGTGCCAGAGTATGCGGACCAGTGAACAGTGATGCCGCGAGCTGGCGATCGCAGAGGTGGTCCATGCCACACAGGGAGATGGAACGTTCTGGAAACAGTCAGGTGTTAGGTTATGCTTGGTTTTTATGAATTAGACTTGGATGTCTCCTAGTCCAGCCCCACTAGACAAGTGGCATTTCGACAAGCGTTAACGATGATCGAAATCGCTTAAATGACATTAAATGTACAGAAATGACATTTCGTTTCGACCAGTCACGTGACTTGGACTTGACATTTCCATACATTTGAGCGATTCTATCAGCGTAAACGTTTGTCGAAATACCACTTGTCTAGGGCCCCAGATCTCGCTTATTTTTAATTTCTCCAAGATAAAATAAAACCGAAAAATGTGCGATTCGAAAAATAAAAAACAAATTGAGTAATTTTAAGATTAAAATATCTTTTATTAATTACTAGCAGCCAGCCCCGGCTTCGCACGAATAACTAACAAAAATTTAAAAATATAATATAGCCTATGTCACCCGGGGATAAAGTAGTAGCTCAAAAATGAAAGAATTTTTCACATCTGTTCAGTAGTTTCGGAGTCTATTCAATGCAAACAAACAATCAAATATTTCCTTTTTATAATATTATTAGTATAGATTATTGAAAAACCGATACTTTATCCCCATCGAAAATATTGATAGTATCAATTTTAACCACCCAACTTTATGTTATTAACACATTTTATTATTAGAAAACTCTTAAATTGAAGTTACTTATACGCAGGCGCTTATAAACAGATTTTTCTTCTTATTTTAACTGCTGTGTGATTGACTGCACGGATAGCCGAGTGGTATAGGTCACCACGCCAATTACCTCTGTGCGCGACGTGCCGCGGGTTCGATCCCCGCATGGGACAAACATTTGTGTGACCCACAAATGCTTGTTTCAAGTCTGGGTATTCTTTGTGCATGTGATTTGAATGTTTGTGAAACCCCCCGCGACACAAGGATTAAATTCCTTAGTGCGGGAGTCGTTTTTTTAAAATAAGAAAAAAATAAAATAAAGTAAAACCCTTTAGATAATTAATTATATCAGCATTTTCTAAATTCTTGGTTAAGTCAAGATTTGATGGTCTTGAGTCGTACGCATGGTAAGTATTTAGTTGTAGCAGAGCAGCTTCTCAGCACCTGGCGATCTAGCGAAACAAAACAGAAATTATTACATAGTTATTACAAATAATTTCATTTTATTTTGTATCATAATTTTATAGATCTTGAGGGGCTTGTAATCAAGTGTGTAAGTCGTATGGTTGACCGATATTAATGGTTAAGCTGCGCTCGCCGCGGTTGGTCCGTGCATGGGTGAACATTTGAGAACATACCGAGACTCCCTCGTGCCTCGGAATAGTCTCAACTGGCGTACGTTGACATCTTTGACAGCCTTTAAGTCATAACAATTCTATATAGCAACCATTCTTACAACGGGACACTGTGTTTCCTAGTAAAATGGGTTGTGAAGATCAGATCGGCAGTCGCTTCACGTATAATAGAGTATTCAGCTGAATCCAGTAAAACAAGAAGCCAGGAAAAAGGTAAGGCAGGAATCAGCCTTAGGACGCAGAAAGTATATAATTGATATACATCTATAAAAAAAAAACTTTTATAGATATTCGTACAATACATTTTGAAAGACTGAAGCTCGCTATTGCTCCATGATCCGTTGATAAGTCCCAAGTAATAGACATGTCCAGTATCGTATTAACTTTAAATTCAATTTAAACTTTACTATTACGGACAGTTAATTTAATTATTACTTTATCAATGTTTAAAATATATTTTTACGTAGCAGTCAGCAGGATAACATATTTATGTAAATGAATGAAAGTTATATTAATCCTAAACACCTATAGAAATAAAAATTCAAATCCGCCGATCGATGGCTTGGCTCACCTGTCGGAAAGTCGATCGTTCGGAAGCGGAAGTGTCGGGTGACGTCCGTTCGTCCGGTAACCGGATCGGCTGGATGAACCTCCCTTTGACATATCGTCACACCGCTGGTACCTTTAAACCGGATAGATGTCGAAGCCAGTATGCTCCAAAGCCTCGAGTGGGAACTGTGATGACGTGTAAATCTGAAATAGTAAGTATGAAAATACATTATTTCTTACTATCTGTTACCCGCGGTTCCGCCCGCGTGGATGTCGGTTATCGCGGCAAAAGTAGCCTTTGACCTTTCTCAGGCTCTCTGTGTACCAAATTTCATTAAAATCGTTTCACTAGTTTTGGCGTGAAAGCGCGACAGACAGACAGAGTTACTTTCGAATTTATTTATTTTGCAAAGATTGGAAATCAGTCATCATCAACATCTGATGCCGGAATATCTTATTTGTTATATATAATTTTTGTAAGTACAATGTAGGCAATCTCTATAAAAAATTTAGAAATCCTTTCTGATAACATCTTTACTGAGTTTCAACCATAATTATCGTGTTTGGCTTCCGTAATACAACTTTGTCCTAGAGCTCTAATTATTATTATTTTTTAATAAATCCTAACATCGTTTTTGACAAGATACATTATACAATTTATACCTATCTAAACTGATAATTAATTTCTCACGTGATAATCATCCTAAAATCACGATAAAATCAGCAATCATCAGCCACCAACTCTCTTCAACCATATAATTAATCTCTAACCAAACATTTGCATGGTTTAACAAACCATGAACCACCTGTATTTGCCCTTAGGCTCAAAAGTTGTAACAAGTGCGAGTATCAAAACTATCAGATCTGACAGGTAAGCGTGTTTGTTTTGAGGGAGATGGTTAAAACGGAGGGGAGGATGAATAAATTAGGGTATTTACTTGTAATGTTTTATTAGGTCTTCTTCTGGTTATTTGGTCTCGCATGTTGATTGGTAAATGATTGCAAGGATAGCCTAGTGGTAGGTCACCACACTAACTACCCCCGTGCGCGACGTGCTGCGGGTTCGATCCCCGCATGGGACAAACATTTGTGTGACCCACAAATGCTTGTTCTAAGTCTGGGTGTTCTTTGTGCATATGATTTGAATGTTTGTGAAACCCCCGCGACATAAGGATGAAATTCCGTAGTGCGGGAGTCGTTATTTTCTTTTATATAGATAAAAGTTGTTTAAATAATTACAATTTACAACATACTCTAAAGTTTGCTTTTAATAAATTAATTTTACTCTCCTAAGCTTTTAAGTTTTATTATCCTAGCACAACTACCGTACTGCGTATGCGAATCCATTTGCAAGAACAACAATCCCACAAAAACACGAGCAATCAACCACTGTAAAACGATATGTCTCAATCGGAAACGCAAATAAAAGATAAAATGTGTAACATAATATTATTGCGGACTCACAACTTATCTTTAGCCCATTCTTACGATTGATTTACATTTAATCGATTGAGGGGAACGGGACGCGTGTCTGGCGCGTGCCATGACAGATAGTCGGTAGCCATTTTGGTTTTTTTGCCGCCGTCCGAAGAATGGCGGTAAGACCGATTAAAAATGTAATTATTGTGATTTTCAACATTTAATCGCTTAGCGAGTGTAGATACTTATGGATTTGGAAGTGAGAAAATTATACGCCTTGTTTGTGGGAACCTGTAATTTGCTATCATCAACTAAGAATTCGTACTTGAATGTGGATAGAGTTGGTGAGCTGAGAGCTGCGTTTAGCGTTTTATAATTTTTGGTAGCTGCCAGAAAGTTTGCTTATAGTGCAACAAAAAATTTAAAGAGTGTTTAATCATCTTAAATTGATCAGGAGTCGTCGCATATCCACCCAAGTAGAAACATAGATAAGGACAACAATCCAAGGACATGCGAAACTGATCATAAAAATACTCTAAATTCTTGTTGCCATCCAGAAACGGAATCAACATGTTTTATTTTCAGTGTAATAGGTATAAGGTGTTGTATCCAGGAACTGGTTCAGTAATTTAAACTTGCGGGGTAATAGGGATTTAGTTCTGCTGACAGTCCTGCATTGCAGGTATTGCAAAAATATGATGCTAACTATTGCGACAATAATAATTGTCAGGAGCGAAAATGCAAAGACGCTCATTGTGTAAATCGGGCGCGTCTATTTTCCCGTAAATGATTTTGTACACAATCAAGATGTTACATTGCTCGTCTAACTTGGAGTCCTTAGTCGCAAGTCGTGAACACGCTCATCTTTCAAAGTAATTCAAAGGTCAGTAGGCCTCATCAAAGGTAAACCATTAAGGGGTTTGAGAGAGCCATAAGCGATATAAGACCTTATAACAATCCTAATAATAAATATTGAAACTAACAAACAACAGTATTGTCCCTAGATCAAGCTGGCCCGAGCCGGCCAAACTAGCAATAAAAATATGTCCCTAAATAATAAAAACTTAGATCCAGCCATCCCTTGCTGTTTTTGCCTTATTAAGATAGTCAGCAACGCACTAAGTCGAGGTCCGAAGCCCGCAGGGGTGCCCTTAGTGAACTTTGCTGACGTAGTTAGTTTATTTTACTTGCTCTGGCTGGAGACCCTTACGGTTCTCGCCAAAAGTCCGGTTAAGCAGTCAAAGCCTGAGCTCAGGCTAACTGCAGTAGACCCCTTTGAAAAAAACAACAGTATTGTTTGACCCGTAGTTGCGGTAGGTACCGTAGTCCACACTGTCAGTCTGTTCAATGCTATTGAGCCAAAGTTCTGAACCCTATATGACATTAGGTACCTATGCGACATGCGATTTATATCTGATTAGATTTAACGAAAATTATCTCATCAAGTGCTACTTTACGAAACGAGAAAATGGTCAAATATTTTGATGCCTAGGTGCAATTATTGATTGACCTATATAACTACTCAACTGAAAGTAACAAAATAGGAAAATAACTCGCAGTTATACAACCTCATAATTTAACGTTTTTATCACACTACTCTGTAAAGCTCACCGCGAAACTTTTAACAATGCCATTACAATAACGGTAAACGCTCTTTTTAATTTACTTCGGAACTGGCGAAGCCGTAGTGGAAGCCTTTCAAACGATATCGATTCAAAATGGCTGGCACTTTCCCAAACTTTGTCCGTTGCTTTCTTTAGCTTTTTATTAACTTCGTAAAGTTTGAGAACTTTTCTTTGAGAATTGAAAATGAAACGTTATATCATTATTCATTACTCTGAAAGTTAAATTTGTTTTGTTGTTTACCTAAGCTCTTTTTTAAAGTTGTTTTCTGTACCTCAAAAGGTAAAAACAGAGCCCTTATAGGATCACTTGTGTGTATGTCCGTCCGTCTGTCATGGCCAATTTGCTCCGAAACGACTAGACCGATTGAGTTGAAATTTGGTGCACATACTTACTATGTAAGTCGGTAACCCCAACGTGTGTAACTTGAATACATTTTTAACATAGGGAACTACTTTTGCAGGGTAAATTAGACAACTAAAATAATTATAATGTGTGACTAGGTACTCTACACTAAACATTCATTATATTCTACTTTTGTTTTTGTCTTTTTTTAAATCAAAATTTTATTAGTTTTTGTGGAAATGTTATAAATATAAAATAAAATATGAAATTAATTGTAATAAATGAATGGTAAATTGTGAAATTGTAATTGAATGTTTATTTTGTATAATCAGTTAGGGGAGAGCGCTGTTGTCCGAAATACAGATATTAAATTATCTAGTTCGGACGCAGATGTTCACCGTACGTGGTAATAGGCTCCTTCGTAAAATTGATGTAACTATCCTAGACTGTAAGTTTTTGCTTGAAATAAATGAAATGACTTATTAATTGAAAGGGCTCGTCTTGAGGATGTCAAATAGCCGCGCTCGCCGCGGATTGTTCCGAAGATGGGTGAAAATTTGTAAACATACCGAGACCCCTCCGTGCCTCAGAAAGCACGCTTAGCTGATGGACCCGGCTAAAACAGGGTCAGTTTTCAATGACCAGCCAAGATTAAGATCTACAGGTCTAATCGAATGTGCATTTTAATATTTTGTCGCGTTAAATACAATAATAGCATTTAAAAATGTCTCAAAAATTAGCGTCGGCGACTGCTTAGTGGGAATCAATGTAATTCTGTGAGTGCTAGTACCGTTAAATTTATCCGTGTGCTATCATGCCATCGACAAGATATGAGAGAACAACATTTTTTCAACAGCAAAGAGTTTGTTGTTTGCGATTTACCCGTGAAGATCAACAAAATTTGTACGAAACCGTCGATGCGCGAGACACAACAGCACTACAGCGGTTTTTTTGTTTGTTTACAATTAAAAACAGATTAGGCTTGAGTTTAATAAGTTAATAATTATAAACAAATGTGATGCCTGTATGATTACTTTCGTGAGGAGTATTCATAAGTATTTAAATCGCATATTGTCGGGATCGCCAGACTCGCGACACCACCGCCGCCGCGTCAGCTTATGATTAGGGACTTCTATTGAGTCTGAAACTAGTCGGGCGATCCCGAGAATGTGCGTGAGTAAACCGTTTTGTTTTAAATAAAATGTGATAACATTTTACACCGTCTACCTACTTAGTCTTTTTTCAAGCTACGTTGGGATCAACATTCAGTTAAACCGGATTCTTCTGATCAGTACCTATTATGGATCAACTGCCTGAATTCCACTGATCAGTATACTGAGTAATTTAGTAGATATCTCAAGGTTTTAGGAGTAAGTATTCTGAAGACTGTTTATTCAGTCATCGTATTCGGTTCCTATTCGATACGAGATACTTTCGCATTTATAGCATTAGTATAAGTGTTGATTAACGCAGTCTCTAAGTGATTATGCCATAAATCATCTGGAATAGAGGTGTTTGATTAATTGATTGTTTGGGAAAACTGTCAGAATTGGGTATTTGACAAGACTATGTCGAGTTGTAAAATCGGCAGATTAATTAGTACTTTCATATTAAACTAGTTACAAACGTTTTAATATTGCTAATTAGACAGAGACAGCTATACCCTAATGTGACGTCACTGTGGTAATTCTCCATAGGTACCTACTAATCTGGGGCTGCCCCGTACAAGTCGTAATTTACTACAAAGAGATAGAACATGCGTCATCTACTAACTTTAAGCTTATAACTTTTGTGTTCGTGTACTTATAATTTTTTGATGTTCTTTCGCAGTTCTGATTTAATTTAATACTTTTGAAAGAAACATTTGTAATAAATAAATAATTCGATAGTAGTAAAATACCCAATTATAATTGCTCTGTTTACGACAACCGGCAGCAACGGCTTTACGTGCTCTCTGAGGCACACTTTGGGGATGTCCCCACCACGGAACATTCATCGCGAGCTTTATTATCGGTTCTTTACGGTTTTTAGTTTAATCAGTTTCAGACCTATCTTCGAAAGCACATTCGTATACCATAAAATGTTAAGCTTCCAAATTATAGATAGTTAAAGAAGTAGGTACATACGGTCTTATGGACCCATTGTCCATAAGAATAACTATTTTGAAGAGCAATAATTATGGCTCAGCGCAGGGCCACCGACACACAGCCGCCGGTGGCCAGCGACAGCGACTGAACACACAATATATTCATTATATTTGTCTGCTGTAGCGAGTGACCACCTCCGGATACACGTGTGCGGCGCGTCTATCTATATTATACTTATCTATACTTATAATAAATCTGTAGAGAGGTCAATTCTGTTCATCAAATATATTTTCAAAATAACTATGAGGGGGTGATTAGTGATCGATACTGATGCCAAAAATGCAATCAGTAAAATTTTTGTCTGTCTGTCTGTCTGTCTGTATGTTCCTTATAGAAACAAAAACTACTCGACGGATTTTAACGAAACTTGGTACAATTATTCTTCATACTCCTGGGCAGGTTATAGTATACTTTTTATCACACTACAATCAATAGGAGCAGAGCAGAGAAGGGAAATGTTTGGAAAACGGGAGAAGTTACTCCATTTTTAAAGCTTCCGTCGCGTATGCAACCTTAATGGTTAAAGCTACATAGAAATCATGTATGACAAAAATGTTCTACATAAAATTATCTAAAAAATATCCCACAACGGCATATGTCTATCGTTTATGGTTGACTCACAATAACACGTGTAACTCCCTATAGCTTAGCAGTTCGGAGCTTTCTGATTATATTTGTTTACTCTTACGTAAATAATATTCTCACTCATCCCTAATTTAAAAAAAAGTTAACATTATTACCTATTCAATAAAAAAAGAATCATACAAATCGGTATAGAAACACCAAACTTATACATGAAATACGATAATAAGCCATCGCGCCGTCGCACGTGAATACTGAATCATGCTATAAGGATTGTTCACGTGCCGGACGGGTCAACTTTCAACATAGTTTACCCGGAAGCTTTGCGCTGAAGTATTTTCGTACTACAGGTACTTAGGTAAGCCTCATGTGAAAGTGATCTAAACAATATTACCAATACATTAACTTAATAACATACAAGGAGTTACGCGCTGATGGAATCGCGGGCACAGCTATTAATAATAATATTCTGCGGTTCCTTATTGCGATATTTTTCAACAGTATTGTGGATTGACTTATTATATTTCCCTACTAAAATACGAAAGTAAATTTGTCTGTTACATCAAAACCACTGAACCGTGAGGAAGGGCTTATGCTACTTTTTTTTACGAAAAACGACGGAAATGCGGACGAAGTCGCGGGCAAAAGCTAGTACTAAATAAATAAAAAAGATATTACCTAAAGTAAAATAAGTGTTCTCAGCTTGTCTTACTCAAAAAAAAATAAAAAGTTTTTTATTTCTTACTAGCTGTCCCCCGCGACTTTGTTCGCGTGTTTTAGTTTCAACGGTTTTTCATTTTTGCAACATTTTTCATTTATGCTCCGCTCCTATTGGTCGTAGCGTGATGTTACATAGCCTATAGCCTTCCTCAATAAACGGTCTATCCAATACAAAAAGAATTGTTCAATTCGAACCAGTAGTTCCTGAGATTAGCGCGTTCAAACAAACAAATAAACAAACAAACAAACAAACAAACAAACTCTTCAGCTTTATAATATTAAGTATAGATAAAACTCAAAAAGGCGCTTAAGAAACGTTAAAGTTACAGAAATAAATGACTCTAGGTGCGCGGTTCCAAAATGTCCTTCCTATGGAGAAGAACCGGCAAGAAACTCCATAGGTTACCTCCATAGGTTAGGTACTCAGGAACAAAATCTTTCTACCTAGGGGTTATTGCGATAATGTGGAAGAAACTTTGATGTCACTATAACTAACACAAGAGGGAACAAATGAGGATTGACTGGGTATGAAATGTAAAAATCTATTTAGTCCGTAAATTAGATAATAAAAAAATATTAGAGTCATATTTTTACTTTTTCAAAATAACTAAAAAGTAAGAAGATAAAAGTAAATCAAAGTTCAGGAGTGGGGGCTAATTACGTCACGGTGTTACACAAAACGTCGCACGTTTGAAATGTCGCGTGACATCGTGTCGTCAAGCGACACTTCAATTCAATGTATCGTCGTAAGTTTTTGGTTACGTAAAAAAAGAAAACGTGTAAAATACGTGTCAAATCTTTTTGACGTGACAACGTCTTATAAATTGGTTTGCCGGGTGACACTTCAAGAAACTGGGTAACGCTCCGCTCACGTTATGCGCTCACAATGAGAGCGAGTGAGAGGCACGCGTCGCATGGTTAGCCCGCCTAAGAGCGAGAGAGACAGACATTGACATTGACAGTCGTTGTCACGTAAAACTTTCGCCCTTATACCGACTTTACAGGCAACCAATTTTTTTATTAATTAACTTCAATTAAGTTTTTTTATTAATCTAATATTGGTTAGGGCTTTAAAAAACAGTTATGGCGAAGCTGTTTTTTTAACTTTGTACAAAGTGAAACTAATCTAGCATTTGCAGGAGTCTATGCAATTACAATAAAGGTGCAGTTAGTCACTGGACTATAAAGATTAGAATAAACATTGTTTTGTTAAATATAGGTAGGTACCTAAGTATTTAAAACCAGATGTCGTAAGTATTAGCAGTTTTAACTACTTAGTTCCAATCTTCAACGCAAAAAAAGGGGTGCGACCTATAACTTTTAGTTTTATATTGTTACAATTCCTGCCCTGACAACCAGTCTTTATAAGGAGTACTGTGTTACCTAGTAAAATGAGTTCTGGAGGTCAGATAGCCAGGTGCTCCATGAAAAATATGGTATTCAGCAAAATTTTGTGAGACAGAAAGCCGACCCCAATAAAGCTTGAGAAAAGGCAGAAGATATTTCATATTGTCTAATTAACTGAATTAACTGAAATACTATGAAAATACTTAGTTATCTACAAACATAATTATACCACTCCAATAGTTAACTCATGACTGACAAATGTAGGTGGCGCCCTTACGTGGCGTCGGTGGCGTCTCAAGCCTATCTTTAGAGATCGATGAAAATACAGAATATAATAGAATGCGGGAAGTCCCACGTAACCTCATAACAATGGTTTCTAAAAATCTCATTACGGCAAAACATTTTATACATATTTTGCAATAATAAGCATTTTTTTTTAGATTTACTGAGTACTTAAAAATGATGCAGTTAAATACACGAAAAAATAACGTAACGGTAAATTAATGGTCGTAACATTCGTATTTTATTTAGCCGTCACATCACAAATTACATAATTGACTACAATTTGGTAAATTGTGATTGATAAATAAAAAATAAATTTTGTTGAATCATGCCAAATAGAATTAATTATAAATTAGTTCCAACAATTTATTGCCACGTATGAAGTTATTTGGTGTTTACATTTTGATGAATTTATGTTTAAATCATTGCCTTAAATTAAAATATATCGTTGTAAGATAGAAAACCGAGACTACTTTAATAATGCAAGTGTCAGAAATTCATGTTTTTTGCATAATCGGTGTGGCTGATAAGTACTTTCGGTAATGACGAATACTTAATCGAAAAATGCTCACTACCTAAACCTGACCTTTCAAACAAATCAACAAGGCTTTAAACCTATCGTTATCGGTCAATGTAACGAGGAGCAGTAAAAGCAATAAAACAGGTGTTGTTTATGAGTTTCTGTTGATATTTTTTCTTATTGAATACATCGAGTCATGTTATCACAGACAGTAGAAATAGTTTGTATATTGGCAACCATGACTACTTTATTTAACCTGGCAACATCGAAATCTGTAATGTCAAATTTTTATTGTCGCAAAAATTTCAGTCATTATTTTCGTATTATTATTGGTGACATCAAATAAGTTTATAAAGGTACAAAATAAATCAATCAAAAACATCCCGTGAAAGTTTACAGTGTAAGCCCGTTGTTTCGGCTGTGCGTGCTAAATTATCAGTGTTAACGTGTGCAAAGGTCTGCATAAATGAATAATGTCGTTGAGGTCGAAGGCACTGGCACTAGTGGAGGTGCTGCTGAGGGTGCCGCCTCTGTTTGTGGTGGATGAATTCCTGAAGATCAGCCTGGGTTTGCCAGTTTCGAGCGGCGAGGAGGTGTCTGTGCTTAGCAACGTTACAGTCGACCACGTCGATTTCGCCGATGCAGATGTTAATTACTACGACGCGAATTTCTACAACGCGTTCTTCTTCACACTCCTCAAATTCCTAGTGTGTTGTTTAGGTAAGTTACTTTTTTGCAAGCACAGGCGTTGCAACATTCAGCCTTTAAATTGGTTTCCCCACTGGAGGTTTTCTTTCGAAATCTAAATTTTAGTGTTTACTCTGTCGTGTCACAATGTGTACAGATATTTTGTATATTTTCTACTGTCCTACTTGGGACTGAGCTAAGTATAGTTCATTTCCAAATGTCAATTTATGACCTAAGAAAATTTTTACTAAGTACTAAGATTAAAAAATTTAAGAAAAGTATTTTTTACTACAGCCTAATGATTTTAAATACTGAAAAACTGAAGACTTTTAATGCATATAGAAGTCATTATAAAGAAAAACAAAAATGTACTCTTATCAACCCTAAACTTCTTTGTTCAGTATAAGTTTAAAGTATTCTACTCTTTATTTAGATAAGAAGTGACTAAATTAATCAAAATAAGAATATTACTATGACCCAAAATTTGCAATGCAAGTGTCACTAGGTAAACATTCATTTACATAGTGAAGGTGCAGAGATACAATAAAAAGCCAATGTTAAATTAAATTAAATTTTTTAAACATACTTTTAAATCTAAATTAGAATCTCCTTAAGAAAGTGAAGAATATTTAGTGCTAGCAACATGTGACTGTAACCCATTGATCTTTTGTTTTCACCTAAGTGATGGGTACAGTATAATAATATCTTATTTTGAGAACCCTAGATATAAAAAAAACATTACACTTAATTTTCTAGTTCTTTGCGGGTTGTTAGTACATAAAACTTAATAGAACTGGAGTCCTATACTACCTATACTATGCTTATTCTTGACTAACTGTAACGCGCTGTTTCACTTGCCTTGCTTTTCTCTCAAGGCAAGTAATATGATTATAAAAGCCTATAACCTTCATGGAGGATTGCGCTATCAAAGGCAAAAAGAGCATTCAAATCCTACTGGCAGTTTCAGCTATTAGTGCATTTAAACAAAAAATTTTTTCATCTTAATTATATAAGTTTAGATATGTACATATTTATTTAATAATATATCTTGGGGCATCTCACACACAGCCATCTAATCCCAAACTAGGCAGAGCCTGTACTATAGCAACCAGACAACTGATAAACATACTTATATATTTCTTAATACATACATATTATAGATAAATTACACCCAGACACAGAAGAAATGATCGTGCTCATCACACAATGATTCGTCCTGGGTGGGAATCGAACCCACGACCTCCGGTTTAGCAGTCAGGATCACTAATCACTAGACCAACAGGCCCGTCAAAAAGTTAAAATGATAACAAGTTTAGGA
Source organism: Diachrysia chrysitis (assembly GCA_932294365.1). NCBI lineage: Eukaryota > Metazoa > Arthropoda > Insecta > Lepidoptera > Noctuidae > Diachrysia > Diachrysia chrysitis. The sequence goes on from OW028664.1 coordinate 8,538,812, forward strand.
TACTCATAAATTAACCTTTACTTACTTAAAATGTGAACTTGAAATATAAAACAGCACTTATAATTATATTATTTAAATAGTCACTGACCTTCTCATGTTCTATATTATTATTTAGATTGAATAAAATAAGATTTATTTACTAAACCAAAAATAAATAAGACATGGAATAATAATATAGTTTTAATAGGTTGTAAGTTATACATTTGAAATTACATTTACATTTAAATATGAATTAATTTAAGTAATAGCTGGATATTATTACTGCTAGGCAAATAGGCAAAAAACCTAAGCGATCACAGCCCAGTTTCATGTATTGTTTAAAAATTCCATAAATTAAAATACCTTATCTAATTATAATGTATCCCATCTATATTATTGTTTCTTTGTGTATTCACATCACTTTTCCTTTTATTTGCTAGCAACACTATTTGATGGTGTAATAAATGATAATACAGGCTGAATAGCTTCTTTTTAATATTAAAAATAAAAAACTTTCATAACTGTAAAATTTCTATCTTAGTAGTCATCTAAGTCTGCATTGGGAGGCCTTTGAGTATTTTTACTCTTTCTTATATCTTCATGTATCCATCCGCACACCGATAATCAGCAATAATTCTTAAGTTAACGCTAAACCTGAACTTAAACATACAAGCTCTCAATAAAAAAACCCTATTTAATAAAACAACAACACTAGATTTTTTTTAAATTACATAAGCAGTTGTCAAATAATGAGTGAAGTGACGGAAACTTCAAAATATTGAACAGTATTATTCAATATATTTAAATTTATTTTGTGCGTAGCCTTGTTGATTTACATACAATGTTGGTATGTCAAGTCTATGTTGTTAATGTTCAGAAATAATTATATTGTTCTGCTAATGGGTATAATTTCTTTATAGGGTAATCATACCATGATAAAATATAGCAATATCTACCTTACTTTACTTTAGTTACTAAATTTCTTTTTTTTTTTTCTTAATTTCTTTTTTCTTTTGTGTTACTGGTTTCAGTGTTTTCACTGAGACACTTATATCTGGATAGTAAATGTGTGTTGCAATCAATGGGTTTCCTCAAACCTAAGAGGAATAAATAAGTAAACTAGAGAGCGCGTATATTTAGTATGAACTGTTGGCACTGGTATGAACATGTAAAATCGTAAAATTTGTTTCAAAACAGAATGCACCGTTTTAATAAAACTATCTCATAACCTAATATTACCTTACTAATATTGAGAATTGTCGAATTTTTCGCATGAATGTCTATAGTCGCACGGAAAATCACTTAAATCAGTAAATGAGCGTAGTACATGTAGCTTGAAATGTGCTTACGCTCGGCATGAGGGGTTACTAGCGATGCGCACGCTCTATGCTTGTCTATGTTTACTGTAAGCCTCAAACTCAAACACTTGTGTTTATACACATCATACACTAGATGTACAGTGTACACACAGAGTGTCTGGTGTATAAGTATATATACTGTAGTGTAGACATAGCATTACTCATACATTACTCTTAGTATTCTTGTTTCTAAGTAATAAATAAAGGTCAATAACCTTTAAAAGTTAAATTTGTAGATTTATTTAAACAATAATTAACATAAATGACTAATCTAGTTGTAATATCACTAAGTTGCATTATTACCTTATTAGGTATATCTGGGTTTATTCACTTTGCTTTCTCTTTTGAATCCAGTTCCTATAGAAAGGGCTAGCCCTCAACTAAATAGTGTCATTGAATATTAATGTAGACTACCTTTAAGATTTTAATCACTTCTTAATTATTATAATAGTAATTTTTTTTAAGGCTATTATTTTACCTAGTTGTGATTGCATACTAATCCTGGCCTATCATATCAAAATCATTTATTCAAATTAGGCTACTAGGTAGCACATTTGAAGGTTTGTCAAATTAACAGTCAATACCCCAAATCGCCCACCCTTTATAGCCCTCAAACTAGCTTCTAGCTAGGCAATAAGGTTTAATTTAGGCTAAATTAATAGCGTAACATTTCGCGCGACAGTGGTTTTTATTATTTCCTATTTCTCTTCTGGTCAATAATGGCCTCCTAGGATTTGTGAACACGCAAAAACTCTGGTGCGCTATCTGTTAACGGTGATAATCCTCCAAGCTTTTATAGGTACCCTATGTATGTATACTCAGCCTTGTTAATAGTACTTCTACTTGAGCAGCATGTATTAATTTTGTCCTGATTGTGTGAGATTATGACGAAATTTTCGTAGTCGTAAATCTCTGTTTGTTAATCTTTACTTAACATACGCTGGACAAGTCCTTTCTCCATGTATCGAGTATTTTGTAACCTTAAACTAAGTACTTAAGCTCGGCAGCAAAATCTAATAATAAAATATCATTATCATCATTGGTCCTTGCGTCTGTTACAGCTAAAATGCCTATTCTCATTCAGAACTCACTAAATCCTAGTGTAGGCTAAATGTAAGTCCATAAAACAATACGTTTTCGTCGCGTGTCAAATTAACTCGATTCATTAGTCCGTTAACCCTGCCATAGTGTGAATGTTGATAATGCATAAAATTAGTTGAACATGGGCATGTATGTCGTTTCTATGGTAAAGTATCCAGTAATTGATGTGGCGTGCAGTGCGCCGTTACTGTCATAATCCTTACTTATATTATAATTGCGAAAGTAACTATGTCTGTCTGTCGCGCTTTTCAAGCCAAAACTACTGAACCGATTTAAATGAAATTTGGTACACAGATAGTCTAGAGCATGACAAAGGACCTAGGCTTTTTGCCGCGATAACCGACATACACGCGGGCGGAGCCGCGGGAAATAATTAGTATAAGTAATTTAGTGTGCGCTAGAGCATATTCTGTGGAATGAGTAATGACCCAATCACTACCGATTCGCATACGATTAGTATTCAGAACTCACCCTTAAGTCCATGGAATAAAAGATTACAATAAAAAGAGACAAAAAAAAAATACGAACTCAAATAAAACCCACAGGAGATCAACAGTCAATCGAGATATATAATCCGCGCCCCATTCCAAGAACAAGTTGATAAACAATTAAGGCTTTTTTAGACGGTGTGAGAAATATCGTACGAGTAGCCGTCTATGATTGATCACTTATGACACTATAACCGCGCGGCCCCGCTATGTACTGCAACTCGCATCGTCTAAATCAGGCCTTAAACATCAAATCTATCGAGAGCTACATAATCTGCAAATAAAATGTTAGAGTAATTGGAAAAAAAACTTTGTTTTAATTCTTATCGTAAATGTATTCTGTTTGTTTCTTATCAAAATTCATTTTAAATACTTTAAATACTTTTTTAAGTATTATAAAATCTAAGAAACTGCCTCAACTGCGTCTGATATCCTGCGTTATATTAATACGAGCATATCTATACTAATATTATAAAGCTGAAGAGTTTGTTTGTTTGTTTGAACGCGCTAATCTCAGGAACTACTGGTTCGAATTGAAAATTTCTTTTAGTATTGAATAGTCCGTTTATTGAGGAAGGCTATAGGCTATATAACATCACACTACGACGAATAGGAGCGGAGCATAAATAAAAAATGTTGCAAAAATGTAAAACTGTTGAAACTAAAACACGTGACAAAGTCGCGGGGGACAGCTAGTCACTCATATACCGACGCCGCGCCGACGCCGATGAGTCTAATTTCGAACTTCCCTTCGTCTTCCGGTCGTTTAGGGGTTAGTTAGATGTATTCAATAATAGGTTTAATGACTGAACATAGATAATAGGGATGTTTCATGGGTATGAAAAGTTAAAACCTATTTAGTCCGTCAGTTAGATAATAAAAAAATATTAGATACGTATTTTTTCTTTTATCAAATCAATTAAAACTTACAAAGATACAGCGCTTTAAATTTTCGGAGTGGGGGCTTATGACGCCACGCCTTGGTAAAAATTGTAGCGAGGAGTGACGTCACGCGTAATTTGCGTTCTCTGTATTTTGATCATTTTTTGTTTGTAGGAAAAAAGAAAAAATACGTGTCCAATAAAATTCATTAATATACAAGGCGGACATTAAAAAAAAATTATTAAACATGCCTATAGTAAGTAAACATGATTTGAACTTATGCCTGGTGCCTAAATTATAAAACGATGCTTTTTGCTAACGGACGGTAGAATTTTCTAAGCAAATCAAAGAAAACTACCGTTAGTAAGCAATACGAATTGTTTTTTGAATATAGGAACTGACCATTAGTGGATATTTACTTAGGAATCCCAGCAGCATTTTTTTTGTAAGAAAACAGTAAGTGTTCTTTCTGCAATCGATGATGAACGAAATGGCTGCTACTTTTATTGCATAACCTTAATGTAAAAACAACAGTATATCTTGCTGTAGAAATAAACTGTCAGAGAAGAAAGGTTGACCGCTTAATGTACTTACGTCAGTTGCCTTCTTTTTTTTTCTTAAATAAGAACAAAAAGACTGGCAATTTACTTTTTGTCGCCAAAAATGTTGCACCACAGATTACTTAATAGTACAAGGTTGCCCTCCATATTTTTTGAAGTACCTAGCTAATGTTGCTTTTGGGTTTTCTATGAAAACCTAAAACAGATTCAACATTTTATCGGTTCCACTATTTTGACGTAATTTATGAATCATACAATTATGATTCACTCTTATCATTATCTATTTAAACTAAAGCTCAGTCTAAAAGATAACGAGAATTTGTCACAGTAAGTGTTTTCTAAAAATAGCCACAGATACGTATGGGTTGTCCCGCAAACCGCAGACCGGGGTTCCCCCAAGTCGTCGAAATGGTTCGGGATATTTTGCAGGAAGAAACAAAATACTGTCTACGGGCTGTTGGTTAATACCGCAGTTAGCAATTACACAACTCTGATAAGAGTTAGTCGAACCAAAAGTCGGTTTTTAATTCGGTTGTTTTAATTTTTGTTACGTCATAACTCAGTCATAAATCAATTTGAAAAAAATATTTCATGTGAAAGGATAAAATTCTCGATAAGTCCCATTGAAATTTTGTTGTGTAGCCTCTAACTGACCTACAATTATGCTTGTTGAATATCAAAATTTTACCTTTTTTTTTTTTTGTTTGGGCGAGGGAATCCTCATGGATACCCGCTCACTCGGGGGAGCGAACGGGTAGTGTCAGACTCTTACTGACTAAACCTGAACCGCCGTGCTACGTCATCCGCGTGTTGTGTTGGTGCGTGGCAATGCATTGCAATTCATCACGCACATGAAAATTTTACCTACTATCCAAATCAAAGTAGGTACATGAACCTATTAAATTAGGTTATTATCAGATAACTAGAACAATTAAGGTTAATCAGTTATGGTATTGATAATTACATTGGTTTTTATAAATAAATCACAAAATGTTGGTTAAATTATTAAAAAAAAAACGATTATTTAAATCGCAGTCTAGTTGATGAAAGTATTTTGTAAAAATAAAATATATATCTAGACGAACATAGAATACTTAACCCTTAATTTGTACAATAGATTATAATCAATATAAGGAGTTATGTGTTTATATAGGTATTAGGTAGGTACCTATATCACGAATAATAATAAACCAGTTAAAACACATTTGTTTATAACTATTATTTACTTCACGGAAAATGTATTAGTCATAATTACATAATAATATCCATATCTGAATAAAATCTAAGGTATTTTACATAGAACTGCGTATATTTTATATGTTTTTAATTAACATATTTAAACACTTAATATTGATCAAGGCAATCTTTGGTACCTTCGACCATGGTATTTTGTAGACTAGACGAAACTAAGGTCATAAAACTTCGTAAAATTTGGTATTTTCTTATTTTTATATACATACATACTAATATTATAAATGCGAAAGTAACTCTGTCTGTCTGTTACGCTTTCACGGCTAAACCGCTAAACCGATTTTGATCAAAATTGGTATGGGGTAAGAAAGACTATAGGCTACTTTTTGCCGCGATATCAAAATCGAATCAAAATATTTTTATTTCAAGTAGGCCTTTTCAGGCACTTTCAAAACGTTAAATGACTAGTTGCGCGGTTCCAAAATGTCACTCCTATGGAGAAGAACCGGCAAGAAGCTCCATAGGTTAACCTTTTAAAAAAAAGTTAATATGTTGGTACATAACAATGGTAAAAAAATACAATTATCTTAAAATATGCGATAACAACGTAAAATACAACAACAACGGGCAACAGCTATTTTATAAATTAATTATTTTAGATGGAAAGCGCCTGTACACATTCCTAATATCAGTGACAATGTTGAAAGAGTGGTAGTGGGGATAATTGCACCCAAATCGTGGATTCGCCCGACCCGATTGCACAGCTACGAGGAATAAAAATAAGAATGAAACCGATTCTTCAAAGGAGACCATCAAGGGAGCGATCTAGGACGCTATCTACCTCTTTTTTTATATTGCCACTGGTATTAAAGGAACTAATATAGACGCTTTAAAGTTTTCTCAAAGTTGGGATCTAAAGCATTTTATTTTTAAACTATCGTCATGTTTGTCTATTACTACATGTGTTATCTACTCGTGCGAACCCCGGCCGGGTGCCCGAGTTCGCACGTGTAGACAAAACATTAATAAATTATAACACAGACCTATAGATATAGACAGTCCTATCTACCTATCTATGTATATGTATATAGATAGGTCTGTCTAAATCTGTAAGTTATATGTACACAAATCTTCCTCTAGAATCATTCCAACCATTGTTGAAAACAATATGAAAATCCGTTCAATAGTTTTTGAGTTTATTTAGTCCAGACAGACAGACGGGGCGGAGGACTTTGTTTTATAATATTATGTATAGATCTGATGCTTCCAGATATGTACCTACGATTTCCAACAAATATTTTATTACTAGCTGTCCCCCGCGACTTTGTTCGCGTGTTTTAGTTTCAACGGTTTTTCATTTTTGCAACATTTTTCATTTATGCTCCGCTCCTATAGGTCGTAGCGTGATGTTATATAGCCTATAGCCTTCCTCAACAAACGGACTATCCAATAAAAAAAATTTCAATTCGAACCAGTAGTTCCTGAGATTAGCGCGTTCAAACAAACAAACAAACAAACTCTTCAGCTTTATAATATTAGTATAGATGTACTTGTATTAAATTACCCTTCTCAGGCTCTAGACTATCTGTGTACTAAATTTCTTTTAAATCGGTTCAGTAGTTTTAGCGCGACAGACAGACAGAGACAACAGACAGAGTTATTTTCGCATTTATAATATTAGTAAGGTTTACTACATATTACAATTTTAATCAATGCAGATTTTTTTTTTAATTCTTACTAAAATAAAAGCCGGTTAAAATAATATATTTCGTTCAACAGCAACTGTAATCATTGTAAAGTCAGTTCCGTTGCCTTAAGCTAATTTATTTGTTTCCGGATTTGACAAGGTTATTAAATTAACTAATTTAATTATCAAGAGGATGTTACGTTGTTCGGCCACGACGTCATGTCATAATACTAATGTTTTAGAAGAATTATGAATTATGAATTATAGCATATATGGATATAGGAACACAGATAAATAGATGCAGAAATTCTGTAGTAGTCTTTTTATCTGTTTGTAGTTTGTATCGTACATAACCAGCACACAATAAAGGCAAATCGATGGCTCTCTCTGTCCTCTGTGAAGTTTTACATCATGTCTCTAGCAGATCAGTATCTATAGTACACCAAAAGGTGGATCTTTTAAATGCCAACAGAGCAAATTTAATTGTCTTCACATCATGATTCAAGATCATCACCCACTTTTATAGTATTTTTGTTTGAGTTTTGGGTGAGGCCTCACCCAAACGCCTTTGAAATATGTTCTTAACATTCCATGTAAAATTTTTAATCAAAATGTGTTTATAAATGTAATTTATATATAGCAAGTTTGTGCTAATGAAAATGTTTGAAGGAAGATAGTAACACGTCATGTATGCAATCGATCGCGCAATACTCACACCCTTGCTATTTCAAGGCAATAATATGTTGTGTCTACTTAAAAATTGCTGACCCAATAGACTTGACTATACCCATAGAGAGTATTTAATGACAAACTTTCTAGTGATGTTTTGTTATCATATAACACGCGTATATTTTTATATTATAATAATAGTACAGAGGTACTTTAACGGCACTCATTTTCACGTTTATCGACCGCCGTCGTAACCGTCTTTCAATGAGACATCAACGATACGAGATCATATCTTGGCAAGGACACTACCAGTAGTGTCGTTTACAGTTAACGATACTACCAAACCTAATTTTGATTAAATTGTACAATCAACACAGCAAAGATCAGAAATATATTTTTTTATTTATCTATACTAATATTATAAAGCTGAAGAGTTTGTTTGTTTGTTTGTTTGTTTGAACGCGCTAATCTCAGGAACTACTGGTTCGAATTGAAAAATTCTTTTTGTATTGGATAGTCCGTTTATTGAGGAAGGCTATAGGCTATATAACATCACGCTACGCCCAATAGGAGCGGAGCATAAATGAAAAATGTTGCAAAAATGAAAAGCCGTTGAAACTAAAACACGCGAACAAAGTCGCGGGGGACAGCTAGTTAGAAAATAAAAGCGAAATTATTTCAGGCCAAGGACAGGCGGCCTCAGTAAAAATACGGTACCGTGATCTCGTCCTCTTTGGCAAGAGACAAACTGTACTCACGAATAACTTAAATAACACATTTTATACTCTTCGAGTTTTATAAAAAATATTTAATGATTTGAATTTTAGCATCCATAATATTTCTAGTGTAAGGTTTTTCTATTTCTGGATCTTTCCGGATGGTTTATGGAAAAAATACCTGTGACTAATCTTCCTACTAATGTAAAAAGAGTACAATTTAGTCCAGAAAACCCGTGAGTAAAACTTTCCATAGAGAATATTTCCCAGTCGCACCTAATTGATTTATAACTGCATGAGTCGACATTTTGACTGTTTACGCGAAATCAATTAGTTTATCGGTTAATTTTCAGTGTTTATTTATAGTTCATCGATCTAGAAAAAAATAAAAAATTACTTTAAACGCTGAATAATTACTTTATTTACAACTAGCTTTTATCTATCTAGGTATTCTTAATTTGACAAGTATTTTTATATTAAGTTTGCTGAGGCTTAGTGTAAACGGTTTGACCGATAATACAGGTTAAGCCGCGCACGCCGCGGTTGGTGCTTGGATGGGTGGCCAATCTGTAAACATACCGAGACTCTGTTCCTCGGAAAGCACGTTAAGCCGTTCGTCCCGACTGTCATGCGTTAAGTCATTACAGTTCTAACAACCAGTCTTATTTTGAGATACTGTGTAACCCAGTAAAATGGGTTGTGGAGGTCAGATAGGCAGTCGCTTCATGTAAAATACGTTAAATCCGGTAAGACTGAAAGCTGACCTCAACATAGCTTGGGAAAAGGCTAGGCAGAAGTAGATTTATTTAAGTTTAAATTTTAGGTTGTTTTATTTACTGTTTACTTACTTAGCTAAAATCTATCGTCACTTCTCAACGGGGTGAAGCTCCTCACACGACAATCCTGTATCCGCCACACTGCTAATGACGATGATATATTTTTATTAGCTCAAAAGTTCTACATTGTTCCTCATTTGTTTGATCTCGTTTAATTTCAACAGACAACCAGACATAGAACGATCGATACACACCCCTTTTTGTAAGTACATTGTTATATATGTAGTGATACGATGTACGATGCAGTTGATCAAGAATTTAACGTGCGTTTTCACTGACTAGAATACACGAGGTTACAATTACAAAATTTATACCTATTTTACTTTTTACATTACAAGTTTTCAAGCGATTAATTTTTTTTTTTAGTTTTGAGCCTAGTATTACTTTGCCTATGAAATTGCGCGTTGGAAAACTTTTCATATTTTACAATTACGTTTTTTAATTGTATTATGTCGTACACTCTTGCCAGAGTGGTCGTTATTGTTAGGTTAAGAGTACGCGTACATGTTTAGTCATCATTGCCGTCGTCGGTCTTTCTGGTTTAGATTGATTCTCTGGAAATGTCTCTCCATTTCATCTACGCAACGAGAGTACTCTCATTTTTTTAAACATTTTTTTTTTATTCCTATCGAATAACTTCATTTTATTTTTTATGCCTGTCTTGCTAAAAATTTAAATCGTTGCGAAAATAACCATAAAAATATTAGTTCTAACTAGTGAAATCGCACCTTTTCTATCGCGTCTCCCTACCATGACGTGTACCATACTATACATGTCTAGTTTTCGTGGTATAACCGTATAGATAGGTAATGTTCGACTATCGATTGATAGCGTATTGACGTGGGCTAGGCATTCGTGACGTCACGTTATGAAGTTATTACTGCGTTAGCGGACGAAAATAACTGTTCAGTTATGAACGAAAATAATAATATTTATAAAGGTAGAAACTTTCTATGTCAATTTATTCATTCTAATAGGTCCGAATAAATATCAGGAAGCAGATTTTTTTGGTATGTTGTTAAAACATACCATATAGGTAAATGTTGTATGAGCAGATCTTTTTTGGAAGGCGAAAAATGTTAATATTTTTTAACTTGTTTCTTTAATTGTCTCATAACTTGTGAAGCATTATTTATTTTAAGAAAATATTATTAACTACAATTTAAGCTACTTTATGATATTGGCTTCTGTAAACAAAAAATCGACATCAACCGGTTTTTTTTGTACAGGTCGACTGGGTTTTATTTTAACTCATATGGGCAATTTCTGGTTTACTTAGGTGCCATGGTCAAATCGACCATAAGAGGGTATAAAAGAGATAATGGCGACCAGTTAAAAAGTAAACTGATAATTTTTAGAACATACTGAGGATGAATATTATTATTATTCAAGCGGCAATAGCCTAATGGTCAGGGTGTCCGCCTTGTGATCGAGAGGTCGCAAGTTCGATCCCCACCCATTACACTATTGACGTGAACCCACTCCAGACACAAGCATATTTAGCTTAGTTGGAGGGGTTAACAAGATTGCTAGTAATGTGAATTCCACCCACATTGCTAGTAACCTTTTTAATAAAAAAAAAAAAAAAAAAAAAGAATAGTGTTTTCGGCTAACAGTTCGTCGGCGAACTGTTATTTGTGGAACAGACAGAAGATGTATGGTGGGATGATGGAGCGTGTTATCGGTGGAAGGTGCGTCGGCTTTCAATTCTGAGCTCGTAAAAAACCTCGAAATACCACGATGCTTGAGATCATCGGAAAATTTGAGACTGAAGATTGCCACCACATTCCACAGGGGTTCCTTGACAAATCTTTAACCGTTCAAAGTGTGCGTTTGTGGAATAAGGTCCCGGTACCAATAAGACAGGCTCAGACACTGAATACCTTTAAACTTTTAAAGGATTGGTAAAGGAACATTTTCATTTGCTCCACAAATTTTCTCATTTAGTCTGCAGTAAATATGTATGTTTCATATATAAGTATGTATGTGACAGTATATTGTAAGTTATTAGGTAATTATATACCTTAACTCTGTTTTTTTTTATCTTTCCAGTCCATCCAAAGAAGTGGTATTTATTATACAGTAAATACAGTAACCTGGATAAAAATAAACATAAAATTTCCTACAAAACCGTATGAACGGTTTGACTGTAGGAACTAGAGTCACTAATAATTCAAATCTCACATGGATAAACATCCAGACCAAACTCTGTTAAAACTGTTAGGTGCATAGAAAACCCCCTTCAATAAGGGAAAACATTATAACAATGTAATCATGTATTCAGTATCACAGGTTCCTATTAGGGGAAGTCCCTAAAATGAAGATTAGTTACATGTTATACAGCACTGACGATATTGAAAATATGTATATTATATCTATTTATGAATATCTTATGACGACCTCCGTGGTCGAGTGGCGAATACACCGGTTTGTAGGTAGCTCTGAGGTCCCGGGTTCAACCCCGGACGGATCAATATAGAGATGTCTAGGTATCATAACACAGATTCAGAGCAATGTACGTGACTATGTCCACATTTATTTATTCATTGATATTTTAGAGGACACTATAACTGGTTAGTCTAAAAACAGACTTAAAACATTAATAAGATAATGACTCATACGCTTAATATTATTATCAGAAGTTTTGTACAACCAATGTGATTTTAAATTGAGTCATTAAAAATTATTAAAAGTGTGTACGAACTTTTAAACTATGGCGCTGCATGTTTATAATAATCATCAAGCGTAAAGGTCTTATTCATGTTAGCGCTAATTCCCGTTAGATAATAAATTATAATAATAATTAAAAGTACATATATATTTATATTATACTAGCTGTACCCCGCGACTTTGCCCGCGTGTTTTAGTTTTAACGGTTTTTCATTTATGCTCCGCTCCTTTTGATCGCAGCGTAATGTTATATAGCTTTTAGCCTGCTTCAATAAATGGGCTATCCAACACTGAAATAATTTTTCAAATCGGACCCGTAGTTTCTGAGATCAGCGCATTCAAACAAACAAACTCTTCAGCTTTATATATTAGTATAGATTAAGCTTAGACTTTGCGGGGGATCCCACGGAGTTCCATATAAGACGATTTAATGTGCGTTTCGCTGTAACTTTATTCAAGTAACAAGCATTTGCAGTTGCTGTAATATTTCTGACCTCTTCTATTATCATCGCCATTATCTATCTGACTAAAGTTTCTACATCGCTAGATTTTCTTCTAACAAGTTTGCATTATGTGACATTGACGTTTTTGGTAGGTAGTATTAAAAAAAAGCATCTGAATATTGGACGTATTTCTTCTTAAGTTCTTTTTAACTTGTTTTTTTTTTCTCTTGTTTAACTTCAATTCTGTAAAATCAAGTCACAAAATACGTGTTCTAGATAACATTTAAAGAATTCGTGTTACTTTAGATTTTATTTTAATTTTTATAATTATGATGCTGCACTTATTATTTATTGTAAAGCTATTTAAAGCACTCGTGTCTCGCATCCTTCTAAGATTTCACGGTCGGCCAGTCGCGTTTTGCGATCACGAGACCGTGTGCCGGCCAAGGTCAAAGCAAAAAATATGTAGCATATAGGTAAGAAATCATTCAATATATTTAGATTAAGAAATAAATATTTCTGTGACATTATAACTACCTACTTTAAATCCCATCTTTCCTAATTATCTACATCGGGAGATATAAAAAAAGAACCACTCTTTACTCTTTTTATGGAATAGACAATCCTTACTAATATTATAAATACGAAAGTAATTCTGTCTGTCTGTCTGTTTGGCGCGCTTTGACGCCAAAACTACTGAACCGATTTAAACGAAATTCGGTACACAGATAGTCTAGAGCCTGAGAAAAGACAGGCTACTTTTTGCCACGATAAGCGACATCCTCGCAGCGGAGCCGCGGGAAACAGTTAGTTTTCAATTAGTTCATTTCTTTTACTTGGACTTCAAACCCAAGCCCAGTTTTAAAGTTAATGGCTATAATAAAAAGATAACAAAAAATATTCTGCGTAAATTAACACCGCACAATTTTTTCCTTTGTCTTTTTAATGAGGTAATGACGAAAGTTATTATGAAAATGAACCACAAAAGCATTGAACTCTACTGATTAAATTGTAACGCTAAAAGTATCTAAGACAGAAGTACAAAATTGACTATACGGTTAACCAGAATCATTTAATGCAGTTTTACCACCAACTATTTATATTGCGACACATAGTGAACACGGATATACATACAAAACAAAAAGTTTTTATAATAAAACTGTATCATTAAATATTCTCTGTGCAATGTGCAAAGGTTTTAGATTTTTTTATTCACGTCTGATCTTCAATTGTTTACACTAGTACGGCCGGTATATGAATTATATTACAGTAAGTATGCAATTCCTGTAACTAAACTCAAAATCGGATATAAAAGTACAATCGAGCGCATATCAGTTATAACACTTAAATCTTGCGCTTTTATGTCAAGGCAGTAGAATTCATTTTCATAAATCATTATTACTATGTAATGACTGCGGTCAACTGTATCTATTGTGCCCTTCAAGCTATTGTGTCCCTTAAAGTAAGAACAATGTCATACTATGTTTTAACTGACGTGCAAATTGTTTTTTGGTGAGACATTTGAATTTTGTTTTGAATACCTGCTTTATGGTAATCAATTAATAATAAGAAAAGACACTACCTGCACGCACTAGTATATGTACATAATTATGTAGACATCACTAAAAATGCTAAGCAGCGCCCAAAACATTACCTACCAAATAAATTAATGTTCTTACTTAATAATCACACTATGCAACATAATATTATTGGACATAAGATTTGGGCTATCAAATGCAGGAAGATTTTATTCAAATCCGACTGGTACATTTAGAGATCAGCGCGTTTAGGCAAAAGACACTTGAGCTTAATTATTATTTATTATGAGCCCTTACTCTCCGACTTAATTTTAATTCTAATACAATGCTAATGCAAAATTTATATTAGTTTAGCAGGAAGAAGATTTAATTTTCTTAAAAAAGATACTGTCAATGGAAGGAACTGACTGAAATCTGTACTGTGTGTTGTTTGTGTGCCTGCCAAATGAATAATATTTTTGCATTAGCATTGTGTTAAAATTTAAAAGGTGTCTAGTTGGTCCCGCCATCTCCTCCTGGGTCTCCCGCGATGTCTCTTTTGGTAGGTACTTTATTACCCACTGTGTGGCTACCTTCGCCCATAGCCCAAGTAAGCTGTACTTAATATGTAAATGTGGACAACATCACATACATTGCTCTGAATCTTTAGTAAGTAGCTAAAGCACTATATATAACTATTATTGTCTATAGATTTCGAAAAAAGAGAATTTTAATTATATTACTATTCGTAGCATTTATTATTTTTATGCGGAGTTGTATTTCTGTTTTAACTTTATTTTCTGGTATTATTTGCTTCGTAAATAACGGTCTTACTTAGGCACAGCAGTTTACGGTACATAGTTTTTATGTATAACTGTTCTTTTGGCTTGTGGATTTCAAGAGTATACCTCACATAAGTGTGGTTTTTATGACGAAAGGTATTATTTGATAGATCTGATGTGACTCATTGGCGTAAACGCGAACTGGCATAAATTTGACAGCATAGCGTGCGAAATTGGGTTTTTTACTATTAAATTAAAGTCACGGAAACACCGGACAATTTGTGTGCAATAAAATAAATTATTATAATACGTCTATAATGCCTAAAACGCCTATAAGGCCTACATTCTTTTTATATGAAGCGATTTACCAAAATGTGGGGCTACAAAAACACCGGGCTACCTAGATATGCCGTTTATATTCTAACCGCCGAATACTCAAACGCAACTTAACTTTAAGACGTTCATAAATGTGTGGCAGACACTACTTAACACCTTAAAATGACAGAGACAGCATGAGGCTTAACGGCAACTTAAATCTCATCGACGTTTCAGGGTTCGGCCATAATTTTCTTTTAAATTATATTCTTGGCTTTTGATATGCATATTTTTATAAGTCGTCAAAAGCAGATCATAATCCTGCTATCTGTCTGCCGCGCTTTCACGCCAAAACTACTGAACCGATTTAAATGAAATTTCGTACAAAGATAGTTTAAAGCCTGAGAAAGGACATGGGCTACTTTTTGCCGCGATATCCGACATCCACGCGGGCGGAACCGCAGGATACAGCTAGTAAATCATTAATATGGTATTGATTTGATAGGTAAGTTTTGAAAACAAATTAAAAACCACGATTCAACAAACATTGATAAAAAATAATTGTACGTTCAATTATGTCAAGTCACAATGACTTCTCAATATTGACTCAGTTATGTTTTATCTATACAAATAATAAGTGTCATTGGTGTAAGATTCGAAATCGCCGTATCTTTATTGTTTTATATTATTTACTGTCCCGCTTTTGGGCAAACTCCATCGCCAAACAACTTCAGGCTTATCTGTTAAATCTAAACAAGCATTAAATAAATTAATAAATGTGTACAACATCACATACATTGCTCTGAACCCAAAGTATTTAGCTAAGGCACTTGTGTTATGGAATTAGAGACAACGAAGGTACCACAAACACCCAGACCCGAGACAATGTAGAAAAGTGGTTTTCTGCATTGACCCGGTCGGGGATCAAACCCGGGACTTCAGAGCTGGCGACACTTTGAAAACCGGTGTGTACGCCACTCGACGACGGAGGTCGTCGAATTATCATTATTTAATCAATATGAATTTACTCATGAGATACAAACGGACATGCCAGACTAATCCGCCAAAGTCTGGCAGAGAATGCCCGACATATCCCTAAGCTGGGCGTGGGTTGACAGGATAGGACATCAACCCGGAATAAAATTAGTTTTAAATTTTAATCATTACAAGCTACTTACAATTTAAAAAGTACATACTTTATACAGCTATGCCATATTTAAAATGTCTTTTTGAAGTGGTATCTTTTGAAAAGACCTTGCAAACTTGACTGCACGGATAGCCGAGTGGTATAGGTCACCGCGCCAATTACCTCTGTGCGTGACGTGCGGCGGATTCGATCCTCGCATGGGACAAGCATTTGTGTGATCCACAAATGCTTGTTTCAAGTCTGGGTGTTCTTTGTGCATGTGATTTGAATGTATGTAAAATCGCGACAAAAGGATTAAATTACTTAGTGCGGGAGCTGCTTTTATTTTTTAAACATATCCCTTGAAAAAAATCAAAAGAATGAATGTGTGTCGGTATGCTAAGTCATAATTTTATTTGACCCTCGTGGACTTCAATCCGGTTTATTATAAGATCACGCTTAATTAAATCTTGATACTAGATTCCGAATAATTACTAGTGCTAACATTGAATTGTCTCATTTGAATTTTAATGCCATACTTTGCGCTATGAATAACATGCAAATTAAAATTATTATATGGTTTATACAAATGTATTTGTTTAAACACGGGAATTATCGATCCACATTGTCCAAAATGTCTTGGTTAGTGATATATAAAATAAACGAATAAAATAAAACAGTTTTATTGTAAAAACATGTTCAACTTACAGATTTTTTCCGTTTTTTAGCAGATCCTAGCTTACAGGAACTGCAACGATAGCCACATAGATTTTTAAGATTATCGTAAAAAATATCCATATAGGTAATGTATACTGGCCCGACATTGATTTGTTTTTTCGATTCCGCCCTAAGGAATTTAATCCTTGTATCGCGGGAGGTTTAACAAACATTCAAATCACATGCACAAAGAACACAGACTTGTAGGAAGCATTTGTGGTTCACACAAATGCTTGTCACATGCGGGGATCGAATCCGCAGCGCATCGCGCACAGTGGTAATTGGGATGGTAAAATATACCTATGAAATACTACGTAAATATTTACATAATATTTTGATCCAATTACCCAAGCAAATTCATCCACACCTGCTTACAAAAATGGTTTATAACATTCATTACAATAATGCAAACTCGGATAACTTATAGATCAACAAATCTAGTAACAACAAAAAAGGTAAACATTTATTTTCTTTTGTAATAAATACTTTCTGTTAATTTAACCTTGAACTATGTTATGTCTAGTGTTTATTAAGGTCACTCGTAAAAGAGATTTATGTATGGTCAAGATCTAGTTTTTAGGCATTACGGCAATCTATAGTTTTTATTGACCGGTTTTCGTTACGATATTGTGAAGGATCGCATTTTGTTTGCCTCACTCAAGTCTTTGAGATCTTACGACCAAGGCATATCTGCTAATACAAAAGTCTCAATCGGATGTCGGTAAACTATTTGTTGACATTAATTTGGCAGTTTGTTTGCTACAAAATGTAATAAAATCGTGCATCCATCATCCACTCGACTCTATACTGAAGTGTAGATTTAGGGCTCAATATAAACCTACCAAGACCGTTGACCGCACTTAATAAGCTCGTGGAAGATAACCCGGATTGCAAACTATTCGCAAATTTAATTGTTGCGCCTAAATCTTTGTGAAAATAATAATTTTAATTGTTGTTATTAGTTTGTGTTTTATGTAATTGGTTTCTAAAAGCCGTGTAAATCAAATAAATAATTGAAAAAATAACCAAGAGGCCATCCAAGTCAAATTTATACATGAACTAGCTGTGCCCGCGGCTTCGCTCCTGTCAACTGACTACCTACCCTACTCTTCCTACACTACCCTACCTATTTATTATTATTTTTTTTGTTTTTAACCATCCCTGTATTCTAGCGTACCAATCAAAAACAGAATTATTCAAATCGGCCCAGCCATTCTCGAATTTTAGCGAGACTAACGAACAGCAATTCATTTTTATATATCTATACTAATATTATAAAGCTGAAGAGTTTGTTTGTTTGTTTGTTTGTTTGTTTGTTTATTTGTTTGTTTGTTTGAACGCGCTAATCTCAGGAACTACTGGTTCGAATTGAAAAAATCTTTTTGTATTGGATAGTCCGTTTATTGAGGAAGGCTATAGGCTATATAACATCACGCTACGACCAATAGGAGCGGAGCATAAATGAAAAATGTTGCATAAATGAAAAACCGTTAAAATTAAAACACGCGAACAAAGTCGCGGGGGACAGCTAGTAAGATATAAAATGCAAAATTATCAAGCATGTTCAAGAAACTGCATAGTTACTGTATAAAGATAATTAATGAGAGGCAGCAACAGCGATGATATACAATTCATTGTCGCGACCCTGGCGTTAATAATGCGGGTTGACTACACGATTACGAAACATCAAACTGTGTCACTGCCGTTAAACGCGGTAATGTACATTAAATCATTTGAATAGCTTTGATAATCGCGCCTAAAATGTTTCGTCAACGTATCCTATATATATCGAGTCAATGCAGAAAAATCACTCTTACATTGTCACGGGTCTGGGTGTTTGTCAGTGGCGTGCATTGGTTTTCCGACCAGGTAGGCAGAAATTAGGCAAATCGAGCAAAATAAAATACCTACTACTATAAATAACGAAACAAATGTAAAAAACTATTTTCTACTCACTTTTTTAAAGTTTCGTATTTCTTATTCTGTGGTTCGGATGTTATCCTACAAATCTACTACTTCATTAATTTGTTTTGTCAACAAATGAAAACTTTATTAAACTTCTTGAAGGGGTTTGCACGTAATTTATCCATACAGATTGTATTTTCGAAACACAAACAAACTACGCACTGTAACTTTTCCATATTTATACAGACACAACAATTTCTGTTTATAACACTACAGTAACTTTACAAAACCACAATAAGTCAATAACACACAAAACAAATAATTACGAAAATAATGCAAACTACAACAAGTAAACAAACTACAACAGATTAAAAATAACAAAAAGACGAGCAAGTTGCAACAGATAAAAGAAAATAAAAACATTTATTGCAACTAAAACATGTTTACATTATTAATTATGTAGTTGTTAACTTTAAAAAAAATCTATATTCAATTTACAAGTTATTAGTATTTTATAATATTAGTTAGATATATAAAAAATATAATAATAACTAGAATTTTTATATTTTTTATTTGTTGAGCTGTATGGTCAATGCCTTTGCTACAGAGTAGGCATGCCTACTATAGTTCTGGGAAATTGCGAAGGTCAAATGTCAGGGTGCTGTGCATGTCAAACAGATATTTTTTGCTTTCACCGTATTATAAATTTGAGAAAAAAGTAGCTTATTATGAAGTGTGCGTGCGTATATGAATACGCCAAAATGGTTTGAGTGTGTGAGTGTAAAGTAGGCACTGGCGCGAGTGCCTACTTCGCGACGTATTGTGAAATTGTGTTGAATGTGACGTAATTTTTTATTTGTTTTGTAATGAAATGTTTGTTTATAAGTTTTATTATTTGTAATTTAATTAATGAGTATGATTGGTGTTGACTGATTTATTATATTTATATCGTAATAATTAAGGATAGTTAGTTGGATCTTAGGAGGTAGGCACTGCCTAATTGCCTATATGGTATGCACGCCACTGGTGTTTGTGGTACCTTCGTTGTCTCTGATTCCATAACACTTGAAGTGCTTAAGCTACTTACTTTGGGTTCAGGCCAATGTATGTTATGTTGTCCACATTAATTTTATTTTTATTTATGCTAGCAACTATCGAACTTTTTTACTGTTTTGAAATTAAATATGAATAGTACAACGATTTTGACGTGACAACGTCTTATAAATTGGTTTGCCGGGTGACACTTCAAGAAACTGGGTAACGCTCCGCTCACGTTATGCGCTCACAATGAGAGCGAGTGAGAGGCACGCGTCGCATGGTTAGCCCGCCTAAGAGCGAGAGAGACAGACATTGACATTGACAGTCGTTGTCACGTAAAACTTTCGCCCGTATACCGACTTTACAGGCAACCAATTTTTTTTTTAAACCTCAGGCAGGCTTCGAATACGCGACTACTGATTCATCGCACCAGAACTATAAGTCGCGGATTCGAGTCCTGCCTGAGGTTTAAATTTTTTCGTTTCTGCTATTAATATTCTTATTTAATTACAAGTAATCTGCGTTATAGCGTAATTAATCAAAAAAATATTTTTTTAAACTTAGTTTTTGATTGATTTTTGAGTTTAAGTATACAGTATGTTTGAAGGTTTCTTAAGTTCTTTTTATTTTCTAAACGATTTCCGCGCTAGAGAATTTATTCCTTGTGTCACGGAGTATAGAAATAACACCCAAATAACTTTAACTTTAATAACTCCCAAGTCTGTTATTTCTTTATCGTGTTATTTCTTTATATAAATAATAATATATAAGATAATATACACTTATATTATCACACAAATTCTTGTCCTATGCGGGGATCGAACCGGCGCCGGAAGTTCGCGCACCGTGGTAATTAGCGTGGTAACCTATACCACTCGGCTATCCTTGCAGTCAATGTCATCCGTAAACCTAATGAAATGTTTGACATAGGAAGTCATTATGGGTCTGTTACGTATTTTAGACATTAAAAAAATATTTATAAACACTTGGCTTTTAAATCTTTAAGGCTCAAATTACTAGTCAAAATATAACAAACAAGCACAAACACGACGTGATTACGTCATTTCGTTCCAGAGTTCTTATGGCCACCTTATCATCAGACCAGCTTGAAAGTACCATGAGTGTATTGTCACCAAACTTATATAAATACTAGCTGTCCCCCGCGACTTTGTTCGCGTGTTTTAGTTTCAGCGGTTTTTCATTTTTGCAACATTTTTCATTTATGCTCCGCTCCTATTGGTCGTAGCGTGATGTTATATGGCCTATAGCCTTCCTCAATAAACGGACTATCCAATACAAAAAGAATTTTTCAATTCGAACCAGTAGTTCCTGAGATTAGCGCGTTCAAACAAACAAACCAACTCTTCAGCTTTATAATATTAATAGTATATAGGTAGTATAGATACAAATTTTAATTACAATAGGATGTCAAGAAGAATTTCTAATTTGGCTTGCAAGATTTTACCTAAACAAATATACGTATCTAGATATACAAGGTAAGTTTTTAGTCGTTTTTCGAACGAAAACTGTCTCTTTTATACCGGTTACAAAAACGAGTGGTATAAAATAAAACTCAATATACAAATGAATAAAAAAAAACTCGGATTTCAATACTGTAGCCGAAAGAGTTTTACGGTAATAGTAGTGACATTCGAGATTTTTGGTTTTTGTTTGTTTTTTTAGGTTTTTGATACCAATCGTTTTTATAACCGATCCGAGAGGTCATAGTTTTTGTTGGTACAACGACAGAAAACTCACCTTGTATAAATTGCAAGTTAATTAAAAGCTTGTAATAATAATTATCATTATTCTTCTATAGTTTTACCTAGACTCTACACGGCCTGTTTGACTGTGATTTAGCAGTATAAAGTAGTGGAATAAGTCACAACCTAACAAACAATCTGTAACACTACCATATATGTTAGAAATATTAATTGTATTTTTAATTGGAAAACATTGCAAGCGTTGGCTTTTGATCAGCAATATTAATGTTGGCCCAGAAAGGTCACTGACCCGATACATATAGGCAGTTGCTTACCGGTAGTCAGGTGCGAAGTGCATCAAGGTGAGAACGGGCCATTGCGCTGCAAGGCAGTACGGAGATGCGGAAAAGAATGTATCAGTTATTTATTTTATGTTTCAGTACCGTCTGCTATTGTTATGAAGGCAAAAATACCTTGAGGTTAAACCCGTTTTTATGCCAAATTCTGCAGCATCAAGTTTTTAACCAATTTCCTTTGGGTCAATTATAGAATATTTAAATACCTATTATTTTTAATTATTTGTTACGCATTAACGCATGCGGAGCGAATATTTGTAATTAAATACTGGCGCGCCAGTAGTCGCAGGTTCGAGTGCTGCCAGAGGTTTAAGTTTTTCTTTCTACTATTTGTATATTTAATTTAAACAACTGCATTATTGCTGTATCTCCAAAGGTTATCCGGTAAATATCGCTGTATCTTTGTATTGTACCCTTTTATCATACATGATTTAATTTTGTGGCACCATCCATACACAGATGCGATGTGACGACCTTACCGCTTAAAAATTTAGTTATTTAAAAAAGTAAATGCCTTTGTTGTCTGTGATAGACGCAAAGGCCAATGATAAATATTTGTTCTGTCTATAAAATAATGCTATAATAGTGATAATTTCAGTGCCAACAATTATGTTTTACAACCATATATCGCGAATAAATCTAACTCTTAATATTTGATTCCAACTTACGTTTTCTTGTACGTATCGTTGCCAAATCACAGAAAATATCGCTTTACCTAGTCATCATTTTAATAATTATTGATATCAAAATATTATCCGTAAGATAATTTCATTTGTGAACTTTAATATAATATTCTTAAATGGCTATTTGTTCAACTTCAATCACTTATGACGTATTATTGTATCAACAACAAATTATGTTGTGTTTGAAATGATTAAAAATGTGATACTTTTTAATTATTGAACACGCCAATGTACTCTTATCAAGTTATCAGTCAATCCATTTTTATGTTGGTACGTAAAGCAGTGTTAATTGCAAACACTTATCTAAATGATACGAAACAGTCTAGACTCTAGCTCATAACATAAATTAATTAATTATGGATCGTTTTAAATCCATAAAATACAAGACCAGAGATTTAAATATCTCCTCTTTCTCTGCGTAACTCTATGTTAACTCCAGCATTTTTTTCTTTTCCAGGATGTATGTCCGCACTCTGCATATTCGTGTTGTACACGAAGCACCTAATCATCGTGTATCTGTACCTGACGTCGGTTGGCCTGGTGTTCGTCTCGTACTGGACCAACGTGTCGGCCATCAAGCAGATCCAGTCGCTAACACTAGTCGCCAACTCCCCACATCAGTCCGCCAGCATGCTAGAGGACATGTTAAATTTAAATCTTAAGAATCTCCTAGATCTCGAAGGGCCAGGCATTCTGGTCATACAAAACTTCGCCATACAGTTTATGTTGGCTGTAATATTCAAATATGTCCACCTAGGACCTCGACAGGCGACCATACAGAAGCTCTTACCGATCAGCTTCATGGCGCCGTCGTTCCTGGCGATGTTGCCAGTTCCGCCTAACCTGCTGCACCACTCGCCGGTGTTCTCCGCGCTGTTGCCGCTCGTGCTAGTCAAGTACGTGCTGTGGTCTTCCGCGTACAACGTGATCCAGGTGGTGTACGCCGGCTATCAGCACGGCCGGCTGTTCGTCAGCAACTATGGACTGTCGGCGCTCGTCGAGACGGAGTGGATGCGGCTCAACGTGCCCTGCGTGCTGCGCGTGTTCTGGGTACTTCGCGTCGCCGAACACGCTATCCTCCTTCTCATGGACAACTACGATGACGAAGCAGAAGAGGGTCTCAAAGTTTCCACTCTAATAGCAGTCCAATCACTCGCTTCGATGGCAAAATCGCTGCTAGTAACAGGATGCGAAACGATAACTGCCGTACTCGGCATGACTTCAGTGATCTCATTTTTTTGCCACTACATCGGGAACTTCTTCCAGTGGATCTTACTCACAGACGAAGAAGAGGACAAAAGTATTGGGACAGTGTCGGCCATCCTGTTCTACATACTCGCGCTGCAAACAGGTTTAACTTCGTTAAATCCTGAGAAGAGGTTCATACGACTGTGTAGGAACTTCTGCTTACTGTTCACAGCTCTCCTACACTTTTTGCACAATATAGTGAATCCTATGCTGATGTCACTAAGCGCGTCGCACAACCCAAGCACTCACAGGCACATAAGGGCTCTGGGAGTGTGTGCCTTCCTTATTATGTTCCCGATATCTCTGCTGGTGTATTTGTGGTCGCAACACACGATATCCACGTGGCTCTTGGCAGTCAGCGCCTTCAGTATAGAGGTGATCGTCAAAGTAATAGTGAGCCTCATGATCTACTCGCTGTTCCTGATCGACGCGTACCGGAGTACGTTCTGGGAACAGCTCGACGACTACGTTTACTACATCAGGGCGTTCGGGAACACAATAGAGTTTTGTTTTGGGATATTCTTGTTTTTCAACGGTGCGTGGATCCTGTTGTTCGAGTCCGGAGGTGCTATCAGAGCGGTTATGATGTGCATACACGCCTACTTTAACATATGGTGTGAAGCTCGAGCCGGCTGGTCCGTGTTCATGAAGCGACGAACGGCAGTCAACAAGATCAACTCGTTACGAGAAGCCTCACCGGACCAGCTCAACAGGTTAGACGACGTGTGCGCGATATGCTACCAAGAAATGCACTCGGCGAAGATCACTCGCTGCAACCATTACTTCCACGGCGTCTGTTTAAGAAAGTGGCTGTACGTGCAGGATCGGTGTCCGCTATGCCACGACATCCTGTACAAGATCGACAACGACGTGAACAAGGACAGCACCTCAGAGGCCGGCAACGAGGAGAACAGCAACAACCAGAACCTGCTGCTGGAGGAAGACCCGGAGCTGCTGCTGGGGCAGGGCGTCAGGTGACTCGCGCTCGAAGAAAACGCCAACCGCTCCCACTGAACTCCGGCACATTTCGAACCGACTTATTTGAGTGGTATTTTTTCAATTTGTATAGTAAGTTATTGTTTTTTTTTTTATATATTATAAATCAGATCGATATACCTGTGATTTAAGGTTTAAATTTTGTCTTGTGATGCGTGGTTTTTTTTTTCTTTTTATGCAGCGTGAGGTTACTTAGTATAAGCTTAGTGGTTACTCGATGCTTAAATTTGTCGATGTCTCCTATTGTCGCGTCCCAAAACTTAAAATTGCAAGTTTCGATAAAAATGCTGATATTCGAAGTGTTTATGAAAATATTTGACGAGAAAGCTATTTGTAAATAGTTAAGGTATTTAGAAATAGCTTTTAACATTTGGAGGTAACTTAAATGAAAAAATTATAAAAATAGTAATTATTCCCATAATGAATTGTAAATAAACTATTATTTTAGAAGTAAGCGTGTTTTTTCTATTTGTACAGCGTACATAGCAATTGAGGACTATGCTGCAATTTGGTGTGAAGTGAATGATTTAGGCGAGTTTAGTATGTAATTTGTTTGTCTATGCCTCTCCGATATAGATTAAATGTAGATGATTGTGTGATATCGCTTTTGTTTCGCGAACACCCCATGACGTGGTACCTACTAACAAACTCTTTTCTTTCTTCTTCATGAATCCTTCTTTATCCTAATTAATCTTTATATAAATTTAAACTCTTCTCCTGTCTATACCCAATATTCCCAATGGTTTTGTCATCGTTCACCAGTGTTACCGAAATAAGATTCCAGCGATGGACCAGTACTATAGAAGCGACTACAAGCACTCAACCCGTTTTCTAGGTAATTAGTGTACCTGTAGTAGAATATTTTATATATTTAGTAGTATTTAAAGAAATGTAGATGATTTGTTCAAACGATCGCAACAAACTGTCTTTGCAAATCAGCGCCCAGATTGCTTAGAAGAATTCGGAAGTGCTGGGAAGGAAATACTGCATTGTTTTTAAAGCTTTCTTTTACAGAAGTAAGTACATAGAAAATTAAAACAAAAAGCGTTGTTAGAAAAGCAAGTGTAAAACTACTTAAAACTTTTGCGGCAAACGTAAGTATTTCAAACGATTACAGCATGTCAAAACTTTGGTCGGCGCAAACGGGCCACCGACCACTACCACTGGAGGCCAGCGACAGCGACAACACACTTTTCTTGTTGTATAGACGCACCGCACATTTGCAGCCGGTTGCCGCCATTCGCGACAGCAGACAAATATATGAAAAAATGTGTTAAGTCGCTGTCACTCGCCACTGGTGTCTTTGGTCGGTAGCCCGTGTGTGTAAAGCCTTAGTTTTTTAGATATTTCGACGCTGCGATTGATGCTAAATATCTATAAACAGTAATGCAGGTTTAGAATTACTTATTTAAATAAAAATAGTAAGTAAGTAAGTAAGTAAGTAATCATTTATTTGCACAGAATGTAGGTGTTTACAATTGGTGTTACAGATATATTAGGAATCCTTGTACATTCTGCCTATTTAGGCATGCAAACATTTACGAGCATACGCACGAGCAAGGATCATAATAAAGTTTAATTAATGGAAGGATCATTTAAGAATTCTTGAACAGAGTAATAACAATTATTTAACAATAAGGCAGTGAGTGTAATAATAATAATGTGTCTTTTTCATTCATTGTCATTTCTACTTTTTTTTTTTCAGTTTCTTTTTATGTTTTTTGACAAACGATTTCAAGCAATTTTTACAATAACAAGATTATTTTAGTATTATTCCTTATTCCATAGGTAGTTCAAGTTTAATAATATCGTTTAGTTGTTACTTGTTTTGTAAAAGTAACGTAGGCACACAAGTTAACTTTTATTAACAAATTAATTTATTCGTTGTACTCACAATTCCAATAAGTGTTTGTTGTGAAATATTATTATTTAAAAAACTCTAAATAGCTGTACTCCTAAGTTGACAACAAAAAACTGAGTCAATGTTTGACCTTAAAAAAGTCGTTGACCTTGTCAAGACTTAATCAACAAACAGCTGATTTGAGAGTTGTGTCTACAATATAATCAAAATTTTATTAATAAATTAGCAAGCCAGTGAAGATTTTTCTGTTTATAATACACCAACCTTTTTGAATCGGCATATTATTTTAGTTAGGTAGGCAAATACCTAACTACCTACAAACTTTATATCTGTACAAAAGAAATGATTTTGTGACCTGTTTAATTGAAGAAAAAATGGCTGACGTTTATTTAGCACAATACTTAGTTCTTTTAAACGTGAAAAGCGCGATTTTAATGTCACGAAAACAATTAATTACCTAGGTGGCAAAAATACTTAGATGTAATCAGTTCACCCCCCCCCCCCCTTGACCTAAATAAAGATTGACCTAACTCCTAATTAATATAAATTTAATTAACATTGACTTACAAGGACGTTTAGAATTAGCTGTGAGGGTCATTGGTTTATTCAAGTTAGATGTTAAATAAATTTGATTGCTTATGTTAATTGATCATGTATTTTTTGTTTGTAACGTTTTTGAACTTTACATTCAAATAATGCAAATTCTCATAAAAGTGACGTGTATTTAATAGATTGTTTTATAATATTTTATAAGACCCGCAATGAGCAAGCGTGGTGATCAATGCTCGTTCCTTCTCTACAGGAGAAGAGGCCTGTGGCCAGCAGGGGGACATTTATAGGCTGGTATTATTATAATTTATTTATGAAGGTTTGTATTTCAAGCCGACCAGGTTACACCGGCCGTGGTCGCAAGCAGACAAGAGTCTTCTTGCGACCACGGCCGGCGTACGAAACGTCAAGCGTAAAGGTATTTATAAATGTTCGCGCTAATTCCCGTTTTTATTAAAATAGTATCTATTATAAACATGCAGCGTGATAGTTTAAAAGTTAATATTGTATTTCAAATGTTGAGTACAATTTATTATCTATATATAGCTATTATATATATAAAGCTGAAGATTTTGTTTGTTTGTTTGAACGCGCTAATCTCAGGAACTACTGGTCCGATTTGAAAAATTATTTTAGTGTTGGATATCCCATTTATCGAGGAAGGCTATAAGCTATATAACATTACGCTGCGACCAAAAGAAGCGGAGCATAAATGAAAAATGTTGCAAAAATGAAAAACCGTTGAAACTAAAATACGCGGATAGAGTCGCGGGAGACAGCTACCTACTCTTTTATATCTTAGGTATAGACAAGTCATCACGAAAATACACACAATCACAAATAAAACACGAATAACAACGATACATTTAATTCAGAACAATAAGGCAGAATACACACATCAGTTAAATATCAGGTCTTTGTAATTAGACAGTAGGTAGTAGTTAGCTACTCGGCAGTTCGTGGAGGTGCGGACCACGGTGGTGCGGTCCGCGCGCTCGAAGTTAGCCTTCACTATCTCGTAGTAGCGGCCGTCACTGAAAACAATTATAGATTTGTATCGAAATTGTTTTTATTAAGGTACTAGCGACCTGCCCCGATAGCACGCTTCGCACGGTTAGACAATACATTATTGTAGTTGGGTTTTTAAAAAAATAACTCCCGCACTAAGGAATTTAATCCTTGTGTCGCGGGGGTTTTACAAACATTCAAATCACATGCACAAAGATCACCCAGACTTGGAACAAGCATCTGTGGATCACACAAATGCTTGTCCCATGCCGGGATCGAACCCGCGGCACGTCGCGCACAGTGGTAATTGGCGTGGCGCCCTATACCACTCGGCTATCCGCGCAGTCAAACATTAATAAATTATACTGAATTTGAAGCGACAAATGGTTATGGTGACGGGTGACGTCCTCGTGAACGAGAGGTCGCAGGTTTGAACCCCACCCATTGCACTATTGACATGAACTAACTCCAGACACAAGCATTTTTGGCTTAGTTGTAGTGGTTAACAAGATTGCTAATAATGTGAATTCCACACAACTTACTAGTACCTAACCTTTAAAAAAAATACAGAAAAACCTTTCTCTTGAATCACGAATCGTATCTATTGCTAAGAACTGCATTTAAATTCGTTGCGTTAAAAGATCTAATCTTACAGACAGCGAGGGCGACCTTTTTATACTATGTAAAGATTTTCAACCGTTTCTGTTATAATGCAAGGCAGAATTCTTATCTCTACCTTCCGATCTCTGTATAGAACTTTAAATTTAACAGGCTCGGTGAAAGAAAGCATTTTAAACTATATTTCGCTTCGGGGTTATCATTCGGCTTTTGTTATTTACGCGAGCGAAACGAGACCAAAGATTGAGTGTAGTCAAATTAAAAAAAAAATGTCTGGTGCGGGTATTGAAACCGGCCATAAGCCTGGGTCTTCAAAAAAATATTATTCCTCGATAACAGTTATAATACACATTACCGTGTTTGATAAATAATAGGATTAACGGACCTGTCGTGTTTGTGAAAACCTCTGTAAAACGAATGAGTAGGTAACTAAAATTATGTGTTCTTCTTAGCGAGTCGATCAATGGCTGTAGTATATTTTTGTATAATAACTATCGTGAGGAGTATTCATAATTATTTAAAACAAAACGATTTACTCACGCGGTGGTGTCGCGAGTCGAACTGACCGCCGCTGCGTCAGCTCATGATTAGGGACTCCTATTGAGTCTGAAACTAGTCGGGCGATCCCGAGAATATACGTGAGTAAACCGTTTTGTTTTAAATAATTATGTAGTATATTTTATTTTCCGGACCAGTACTCAGCTACGCGAACAACATTATCTGTAGCGTTGTACAGGTGGTAGGACACGCTGGAGCTTATCATGTGAGCCATGGTTTGGAGAGAGACACCACACTCACAAGACTTGTTCGTTCTATCTTCATCAGTACTAAATATAGTAGTTAGCTTTTGGTATGTTTCTTCCTCACCTGAGAACCAAACACTTGAGTTTGAGGCACTTGACGCGCAGGATATCTATCGCCTTCTGACTCTTGTCACTGAATCGAAGGTTTTCAGGGTCCCAGCGTAGTTCCAGGCGCTCCAGGTTAGGGCAGCTGTTTGCTATGCCGTCCATCAGCTGTGAAGGTTTGTATTTCAAATGTTGAGTACAATTTATTATCTATACTAATATATAAAGCTGAAGAGTTTGGCCTAAATGATAGTAGATCGATAAAAACTAGAATATGTATAATGAAGGAGCGAAGTATGGTGTGTATACATGTGTTGGATTAAACCTTATTATCTTTGTTTGTTTGTTTGTTTGAACGCGCTAATCTCAGGAACTAAAGGTCCGTTTTGAAAAATTATTTTAGTGTTAGATAGCCTATTGATTGAGGAAGGCTATAAGCTATATAACATTACGCTGCATAAATGAAAAATGTAACAAAAATGAAAAAGCGTTGAAACTGAAAGTCGCGGAGGACAGCTAGTTAATTATAAGGAAAAACAGATTCAAGTCTTAGCTAAGGTCTGTGTCATACCAGTAGTACCTACCTAGTTACAAAAAATAATCTTTGCAAGTTCATTAGATTTTTTTTATAATAAGTGTGTCCACTCCTGCGTATGTATTTGTTCACTTCGCCTAGAAAAACAATAATAGCAATGTCTGGTATAAGGACTTAAAAGTACTTAGTAAATTAATTATTACATTACCTGATCAACGTGAATGTTGACTCCAAGACGCTCTTGTGTGCCCATAATAAGGATTCTGAAACAAATAATATAATTTCAGAAATAGTAAAATGATAATACGCTCCAATCTCCGATGTCATCACGGATATTGGAATCAAAATTAATTGAAGGGTAGGTACGAACACAGGATCATTTCGCCATACATTACATTACAGTTTTTTTCGTTTTAAAGATGTTAGTAAGTATTTACCGGCCAAAGATAAGTGTCTTCTTAGGAAAAACTACAAAAATCTAAAATAAAATGTTATTAAATTAATAATCTGTATTTTGCCTGGCTCTCAGCTCAACGTAGATAATTATTTTGGGCAAACTGTTTTACTTAAGAAAATCGTAAAAATAAACAATAGATCCTTTTGTTCGTGCTCAACTTAATAGTCAACGCAACCAAATTAGTATCGTATTCACAATTGCGCCAGTGGCAGTGTGGCATCTTGCAGTTTTAACACTTGACACGCCAACGCTAAAAGTGTACCGTCATTAACGGACTCGTGAAGAGGATGACATGTCACTTTCAAAACTCCAACAAAAAGTTTATTGATTTCACCAAGGCAATACAAAATACATTAATATGGCTTATAATTTCACATGGTAACTTTGAAAGAATCATTTATATTTTTTAAATAGGAGACAAGGTAATAGTGACGAAGATGTAAAAGTTCAAACAGTTAATTTCTTCTTTCGGAAATCTTTTGACGTTGCGTTCGTTGCTAATTCGAATGAAGAATAGCATGGCTGGTACCCCGATCCTTAACTTCAAGTAGGTACCTATACGTGTCAATACACTTGTCCGTCAGACTGTCGACGTTCATTCCTGTGTGTCATAAGAATGATCAGAGTCATCCCGCGGGCGATTCAGAGTATAGCTCTTTCGGTCGCCCGCGGTATGACTCTGATCATGGATCTGATGCTCGAAGTTTCTTTACGTGATTGATCGGATGGACGTTGGCATCCAAAGTTCTGGAATAACGACCTCTCACCGGTAAGCGAGTTATTAAGAAAGACCCTCTACGTCCACCTGGAACGACTTAATAAGAGTTGCGAAGAGCCGCTGCACGCTGCGTATGAGTGGCGCATGCAGGAGGCCTAGTTCCAGTAGACGTAATAGTCCAACGGTTGAGTCCAGTGTGTGTTGACTCACTTGGCGTTGACGAGCAGCTGCAGCACGCTCTGCCACAGCTGGTCGGTGATGTGCGGCATGCCGCTGAGCACGAGCCCGTGCAGCTGGCCGCCGTGTCGCGACAGGAAGCGGTGCAGGGCCTCGTCCGTCAGGTTGTCGGATGAGTCCACGTCCAGGCCCACCAGACTCCTGAAGATAACACAGAAGCTCAGGTAAAAGTATATGCACCGACGAATTTGGAGAAAAAACTAAATCAATTTGAGTGAGGTATCAGCACATAGAGGGCTTGTTGTTTTGACTTAGTTTTGTATTTTTTGCTGATTGCTGATAGATATGTTTTTTGATCAAAATCTTAGTCTAGATATCTACTATGACTTACATAAAACAAAGTCGGATTAGTTACACCATTAATAACGTATCGAATACATTGAATCTTCTCACCTCGCAGTGCCAGCCTCTATCCAGGCTTTTAGCACTGAATCATTGAATCCATTAATCTGTCCAGCGCTCAGGAACCTGAGGTTCTGAGTCCTGGTGAGCATGTCGATGAGGCACTCGGTGGACAGGTCCGTGGCCGTGATGTCCAGCTCCTGGATCGAGGACTTCTCCCATTCCACCTGCATCACGTGCTCGGATTGGAGACCTGGAAACAACCGATTAACATAACTTCTATTTATAAAGATTTTTAACACCGACGCAAAAAGAGTGGTGTTATAAGTATAACGTGTGCGTCTTAACACCCAAATGTGTAAATCCGTTTTGGTTTTTAATGTGTTTTTAAGCGACTTCAAAAGGATGAGGTTCTTAATTCAACGGTAGGTTTTTTAGTCTGTTTGTTACGCAATAACTCTCGATTTCTTTTTTTTCTGTTCTCATTATTTTTATCAAAATTGATTCAGTAGTTTTTTTTTACATTGATGTGTTATCAATTATTGAAGTGATATTAATTAAGTAAATCGAGAGCGTTTTTAAGTTACAAAATGATAATTTAAGTAAACTTTTTAAGCCCTTTGAAGAAGTTTTCCTTTTACGGTATGAAATTGAGTCTGAAGTTTTATTTTCAATTTACATAAAATTTGTTATATTGTTCCTACTACGTCTAAAAGTTTGGTAAAGTATTAATGATGTACATACTGCATCCATTCATGAGTAGGCAGGTGAGTCTCCTCGAGCGTTGAAACAACGTCTTCATGGTGGATCCTGTCACTTTGTTGCAGAAGTTCACAGCAAGGCACTCCAGCTGAAAACACATTTAAGCCAGAATTAAAACAATAGTCACTTTTTTTTTGACGTCTTCCACAAGACCTTCTCATCCCAAGCTAGACAAAACCTGTATTTTGGCAACCAGATTTTTCTAAATACATGCATAAGATAAATTACACCCAAACACAGAACAAATGATCATCCTCATTACACAAAGATTTGTCCTGGGTAGGAATCGAACGACCTCCGATTTAGCAAAAAGGGTCACTAACTAATCACTAGAACAACAGGCCAGTCAAATATAACAGGTATCTGGTACATAACAGTCATAATTGCTTAAATGCTAACTAATTGATTGAAGCTTGTTATTGGCATATCGCAACGCTTTGGCCGCTTTTCTATTGTTTGCTAGAAAAAAAATAAAGAATATTTACGACAGCTTGACTTGAAGCTTTCGACACGCTCACGACGTACCTGAATACAGTTGGAACTGAAGGCATCAATATGGGAGTCGTCGACAAAGTTGATGCCATACAGGTTAATGACGCGCAGGTTGGGCGTGGCGGACTTCAGCTTGTGCACGTTGATCACCTCGTAGATCTCCTCCTCCTCTTCTTCAACCTTCTCGTATGTTCCTGGGGGTGGAGGATATCCACAAAGGTTAATATGAAATGCAGGCGCTATGGCGGTTGTCAACAAAAGCGATTGTTTCTTTATGAAAAAGACAGTAAAAACACAAATTTCTTATCGTGTAACTTCGATGACAAACTAGATCTACTACTACTTAGTTGGTTACCGACGTTAGCCGATACTGATTTTTATACTTATTTTTATCCGGTAAGCATCTGTTGGGTCGGCAACTGGAGATAGCAAATAATCCTACAGGGAAATTGTTGCCATACCGGCAATGTTAGTTTTGGACCGAGCCAAAGCAAAGTGAACGAATTGGCAGTGTACCCGAGTAATTTAACCGGAGAGAGAGAGAATAATTCCCACACTATACTTTCGGCGTGGGACAGCGTGGTCGTCATAAAAAGAAGGATCGGTTTAGACCCTCCAAGATTCAGAAGGCTTATTGGCTATTCAAAAAGTCGAGGGTTTTTGGGCCATTCATAGGATCGTCTTTATTACTAACTTTCTGTTATAGATTTAACAATAGCCATAAAGTTATCAAAGAATAAAGTCAACGGCTATAAATTTGACCAGATTCTCCGAATCTCTGACCAGATACCCTGTTTTACATTACACGATTTTCTCTTAACATGTCCAAG
The DNA here is from genome assembly GCA_932294365.1 of Diachrysia chrysitis. Taxonomy (NCBI): domain Eukaryota; kingdom Metazoa; phylum Arthropoda; class Insecta; order Lepidoptera; family Noctuidae; genus Diachrysia; species Diachrysia chrysitis. The sequence continues at coordinate 8,573,035 of OW028664.1, forward strand.
TACTTAACATTTTAAACTCACCAATAAGATGCAAGATCTCGAGACCGTTAATAAAGTTGTATATCTTGCGCATGAAACCCTCCATGAAGATGACCTCAGACAGACAGATGCAGAGGTACCGCAGCTTGGTCGGGAACGCCTGCATCTCTGAGAAGTCGTGAAGCTGCATGGCTGTAACAGACATTAGTCAACTCAGGGCAGGTTTACCTTTACTTTAGTGGAGTGTCTGGGGGTTTTGACCTCAGACTTTTGTTACAGTGAATGAATTTAAATGGACAAGGGGGGGTTTTCTTTTTTATACTATAAAGTGTAAAGTTTACCCAAAATTTTTTTGTGCTTTTGATTTTTTTATTATTTAAGCAAAAATTTTAAAAAATTAATACGTACTTGAGAATGTAATTTTTTTTTCGTATCTATACGTTGAATAATGCCTAAATAGACATGAGAGAATATTTTTTTTAAATGTTGGAGCGTATTAAGGGTCATAAGAAAGTAAAAAAAATTACTTTGTACGAGTTATTCCCAGAAGTTTCAATTCAGTTAAAAAGTGTAAAAAATGTTAATTACGTGATTGATGGAGGCATGTTGTTACATCGTTGTAAATGGCAATTGAATGAAACCTTTAAAATGATATGTGAGCATTATATAAGATATTTAAAAAATAATTATAACAGCAACACGTATGTGGTATTTCATGGGTATAAAAAAGACAGTATTAAATCAGCTGAAAGGAATCGTCGTGCATTGAAAAATAGATGTACAGATATTGAATTCAATGAGCCAAGCAGAGAACGATGCAGACAAATTAATTGTTGATACAGAAATTAATTTAAATTAATTAAAAATATTTTCTTCGAAAAGTTTTGAAAAATCGTATCAAAAATGTAAAGAACATATTCTTTTTTTGCCTTTAAAGGTTGCGATACGACATCAGCATTCTTCAACAAAAGTAAAATTAAGTTTGCCAAATACTTTGAGAAACGTCATGATTTACATGAATTAGCAAAAGTATTAAAAAATTCAAACGAAGACTGTAATAATATATTTCAAGCGGGTGCATCATGTATTTTGGGTTTATATAGAGCTCCAGCAAACATTTAAGATTTGAACTCATTGAGGTTTCATTTCTTTGTAAAAGGAACAGCCAAAAAAATAAGTGTTTTTTTGTCATCATTACCTCCTACAGCTGATGCAGCGTTTGAACACCTTAAAATAGTATATCTACAAATCCAGCTATGGATAGGAAATGTAGATATTGAAAATGTAGACATTGAAAATTGGGGCTGGACGTATTTTAATAACATGCTTATCCCAATAACAATGAATCAATCACCAGCTCCAGATAATTTATTGCAAATGTTGTTTTGTAGCTGCAAAAAGGGTTGTGGAGCTGCTTGTGGATGTCGAAAGAGTGGCTTATACTGCAGTGTAGCATGTCTACAGTATTAATTGTTAAACAATTCATCATCATATCAGCCAATTGCCGTCCACTGCTGAACGTAAGCCTCCCCTAAAGAACGCCAACCATCCCGGTCCTGAGCAGTCCGCATCGCAGTTAAACAATTAAAATTGTTTAAATAAATAAATAATTTCTTGATATTTTTTTTTCTTCCATTTTCCTTTATTTATTTCTTAATTTATATATTACTAGCTGTCCCCCGCGACTTTGTTCGCGTGTTTTAGTTTCAACGGTTTTTCATTTTTGCAACATTTTTCATTTTTGCTCCGCTCCTATTGGTCGTAGCGTGATGTTATATAGCCTATAGCCTTCCTCAATAAACGGACTATCCAACACAAAAATAATTATTCAATTCGAACCTCTGTTCCTGAGATTAGCGCGTTCAAACAAACAAACAAACTCTTCAGCTTTATAATATTAGTATCTATAGATAAGAATATATAAATTACTTAATTTTGGTGTAGAAAATGTTCTACAGCTTCATATTATTAGGTATAGTATCATTTAAACTTTCAAAATTATAATTATTACATTACTTTTTTTTTTTAACGAGATCACAATTTTTTAATAGGTAAACTTTTTAGTATATGTTATAAGCTAAACATTCCACTTTGAATTATAAAATTTCATTCACTGTAACGGAAATCCGAGGTTTTCATGTTTTTAACGCCCCAGGCACTCCACTACTTAATAAGTATTAGTTTTATCAAATTTCTTAAGAAATGAGCAGGAGCTACATTTTCGTATTTATTGTTTTATCTACACTAATGGAAAAAATTAAAGGATCAAAAAAAAATTCTAAATTTTTAGGCGATTTTCAACAGGCTCTAACTTTAAGAGAAATGGTCGTACAAGAAAAAAAAAAAAAGGAAATTGTAGCTCCAAGTGTCTACTTTTTGGATAAGAACTTTAAAAATTTTTAGCGTCAGCAATTTTTGAGTAATCATGAAAAAACCAGTGACAAAAAAATTTTCAAATTTTTTTCATTTTTTTTTTGGTCTACGGGCGTGGAAAAAAATATTTTTGCTTAACCCCTATAAGGGTCGGATACCTTCATTATTCAGCTTTAATTTCTTTTTTTATTGACCTTGATACGTCCACTTTTTGCCGAGATATCGATCTTCAAATGGAAAAGGATCCTTTTGTCTTTGATTATCGATATCTCAGAAACCAATGATCGCACAGAAAGTTAATGGTGGGTTTTAAAAACTTGAATAAATTCCCTTCAACGATTAAACAATTAAACAGTTTTAAACAATAAAAATGTGGACAAAGCTCGAAATAATTTTTTTTTTCATTTTGTCAGAGATTATGAGCTTTTCAGAGCAAAAAACGTGATCCTTTAATTTTTTTTAAAATTTGATCGCGTGAAGTAAAGAAACGGCTGGTTGGATTAATCTGGCTCTCTGCAGGGTTTTTGTGGACATATTGAACTGTAAAATGCACAGTCAACATTATCGATTTCCACATTATTTTCGTTGCAGCGCTTAATTTTCCAAAAAAACACAAAAAGCCCTTTTTTTGTTGCATTTTTAAATTCATGTGACGATAGGAAAAAAATTTTTTTTCGAAAAAGCAATGGCTAATCGTTGAAGGGAATTTATTCAAGTTTTTAAAACCCACCATTAACTTTCTGTGCGATCATTGGTTTCTGAGATATCGATAATCAAAGACAAAAGGATCCTTTTCCATTTGAAGATCGATATCTCGGCGAGAAGTGGACGTATCAAGGTCCATAAAAAAAGAAATTAAAGCTGAATAATGAAGGTATCCGACCCTTATAGGGGTTAAGCAAAAATAATTTTTTACACGCCCGTAGACCAAAAAAAAAAATTAAAAAAATTTGAAAATTTTTTTGTCGCTGGTTTTTTCAAGATTACTCAAAAACTGCTGACGCTAAAAAATTTTAAAGTTCTAATCCAAAAAGTAGATACTTGGAGCTACAATTTCCTTTTTTTTTTTTTCTTGTACGACCATTTCTCTCAAAGTTAGAGCCTGTTGAAAATCGCCTAAAAATTTAGAATTTTTTTTTGATCCTTTAATTTTTTCCTTTAGTTTATACTAATATTATAAAGCTGAAGAGTTTGTTTGTTTATTTGTTTGTTCGTTTGTTTGTTTGAACGCGCTAATCTCAGGAACTACTGATCCGATTTGAAAAATTCTTTCAGTGTTGGATAGCTCATTTATTGAGGAAGGCTATAGGCTATATAACATCACGCTACGACCAATAGGAGCGGAGCATAAATGAAAAATGTCGCAAAAATGAAAAACCGTTGAAACTAAAACACGCGGACAAAGTCGCGGGGGACAGCTAGTGGTATATATAAATGTTAAATAAAAATTTGGTTTTTTGTATAGAACAGGGCTGACCAAACAATTAATCGCCTTCGCCTCAGTCTGAAAATCCGACGCTGGGTGTAATCAAATTGGTCACCCCTGGTATTAAATAATGGTTTTCTTTTAATTTAATTTTGTGGGTAAGTCACATAGATAGCGCTAATGTCGAAGGGAGGGTGAATTTGGTTGGTGATTGGTAGATAATTTGATTAGTATTTTGATGGTTTCTTTATCTTTCAGTATACAAGTACATGTTGTTATTTATATTTTATTTCACTGTAATCTTTCCCAAACTATTTTGGAGTCTAATTGCAGTCTTAAGGTTTATGCCAACTGAAATTAAAAATAATTACTTAACGGATATATCAAGAAGAATATCAAGTTGTGCGCTCACCGGTACTGAAGTCAAGTAGCATGTGCGTCAGGTTGGGGCACTTGGCAGCCAGCTCGTGCAGCACGGTGTGAGTAATCAGCTCAATGGGCAGCTCGATGTAGCGCAGTGAGGGACCGAACCTTATTGATATGAGCGCCAGAAGGGACTCCAGGGATCCTGAAAAATACAAATACCTTTAGATAACGAAAAAAAAACAGAATAGTTAAAAAAATATGATAATATCTCTATAAATATGTAGGAAATTATTTTTTCATAATATCTAATATACCTACATAATCGTATTTACTAGTTAAAGATTATAAAACATACGTATCTAAATATGTCGGTACATAATTGGTTGGAGGTCCCTTTCATATCTAACATAGTTGGTATCTACTAACTATTTATTAACATTGAGTTATAATATACTACTAGTACTACTATAACATACTACTACAAAAAACGTCATAATATTAACATATTATGACTTTTTTGTACATTATTAGAACTCTAAATAATACAAAGTTAGAAACGTTTCTGCCTATACTGGCAGGTAACAGCCATAATGACTGCAGTAATGCCATCTATTGCTTACATTTTGAACTTCTATGAAGGGCGAGCATCATTACAGAGTTGCAACTTAATAAAAACGCTTCTAAATAGTAGAAATCAAATACATTCCATGCGATTCTAATTTTAGACATAATCAAGGGTTATATTTTTAGTGTAACACACCTACCAACATGTAATCCTGAGATTTCTGGTCGCAAACTGACGTGGGTCCATAGTTTTGTGTCGTAAGCTACCATGCGCCATCTTTTGCAGACTGTGGCCATTCGACATATTTCACGATGTGTTAAATACGAGAATATATTCAGTAATACTTTGTCCGGTAACTTTTCTATGGTCTGAAACAAACGAGGATGCGTTTTAATTTGATGCTACATCAATCATTCTTCGTGGCAAGCGTTGTGACTGCATATTGGCAGCTGCTAGATGTTAATGATGCGAACGCAGTGTGCGACTGACTCTCACAGTACAAATTATTAGTAAAATGTTATTAGAGAATATATTTAATCGAGAAGGTGATCTCGTGTATTGCCTCGCTTATTAGATGCCACTTTTCATATTTAATGTTGAATTATTTTGTTGAAAGTAGAAACAATAATATAAACACAGTCACAACAACAGCTGGAACACATTTACATAACATTACCGTGTTTGCGAATGGACTCCTGACTTGCCCTCCCTCAGTCAAATACACCTGACTGGCTTCCAACGCCAGTTGGCCCCACACGTCAGTCGGAATGTCCATGACGAAGTTTTATACTCCACACAAAATAAATCACAAAAAATACATGAAAAATATACAAATTTATGAGACAAACTTTCCAGTTTTACTTGATACGCACGTAAAGTTCGACTCGAGCGAATAAATGGAACGCTCAGGTTAATTTTGGAACCATCCGGGATTGGGCGAAAGCGCGCCTAGGAAATATTTCAGTAATCTGTTGTGTATAAACTTTTCAGATAATGTCACGGTATGACTGGAGAAATTACTACATCTATTAATGTTTGTATGAATTTTTATTATAATTTGACAACTATTTTTAAAATATTTTATGAGTGTACAAAAATGTCTGACGCGGGAAATTTGAAATATCTGTGTCTTACAGCAACGTCACTTATTTATGTATATTTTTTTAGATGCGGTAATAAAATCCTTGCCACTGTATCCTGTGGCAAAGTACCTACTTAACATTTCTAAAATAGTTTATATAAATAAACAAGTTTTATGACCGTTGGTTGTGAATTCAGATTGATACTTCATAAAACTGCTTATGTTTAATTCTAACATCTAGGCACATATCTGACATCTATAACGGATTGTTTTTCTATTAAAACAGTAGCAATGTATTAGCTACTTTAACAGAAAAGAGTCAATGAAAAATAATGTATTATTTCGGTCATATTGGTAGGCTGGTATCTTAATCTCCACCACAAATAGCAGAATAACTATGAAATATCGGAAACGGTAATGAAAAACAATTATGTCTTACGGGAACGGGAGTGCTTACGCAGGTGAAACCGCGGGGCACGGCTAGTATTATTTATAATTCTTCCGTACGTGTATTTGTAACCAGTTTACACAAGTACGGAAACTGCTTCACCGATTTGGATAAAATGTTATGTGTTTATTTCAATGGGTTCCTGGATGGTTTTAAACACAATTGGACACGGCAGATGGCGCTGCTTTTCTAGGCAGGACGATTGCTACCAGTTTCGCAAGTACTACAATAAATTATAAATCACAGTAGGTACACTACTTAAGTAATCCTTTTCCTTTGTCATACCGTGTACCAAGATACTGTAATGTGTCTGCTCTCTATTCATTGATCAACAAAAAGCTACTTTAGCTTTAATAACTAATCAATATTTCATTTTAAGCACTCTTATACCCAATTACCTCGCTATTATACAAAGGGAAAAACCAACTGGTTGCGATTTTGCTCCGACGATTCAGACAGATTTTAATTTACTATGTTTTCGGCGAGACTTTCTGATATAAAATAAAGTATTTATGTGTTTCTTTAACATGTGGCACCGTCCTTGTGTGTGGCATGCGAAGTGTATTGTTTTCGGCCTGTAGACATCGCTTGGCAAGCTAGGAGGTATTTCCTGGCCAGTGACTCAATCCCGACAGAATGCGACGCGTCCCTGTTTTTGTTTTTGCTTCAATGAACCAAATAATTGTGTTAATCCTTTTTTGTAGACTTTCATTTAAAGTTATAACCAACTTAATAAACACTAAGATGAAAGATTTGGAAGATAATACGTTAATTAATAAACCTATTAATGACGTGATTTGGTAAACGTACATAAATATTATTCTGAAAATATTTTAGTTCAGTATACAACTGGGAATGTTATTTTGAAACCTTACCTAAAAAAAACATGTGTTTTTTAGAGCCATTGAACTCATACCCCATTGCAGAAAACTGTGCGATGGATAATGGCTTAAAAATGTGATATTTTTCAATATAGATCAAAGGGAGTTTTCAGGTAAACATAGATTCAAAGCTCGTTTATCGTTTATCTAATTATAGTTTTCTCTAAAATGGGCTTATATTGGAATTACTACAAGCTAATAGTAACGTGCAATCTAATTCCAAGTAAAAATCAATTAACTAATTACAATGCGCTGCATAAGAGCAAGTAGCTAAAAATAAACGAAATAACCAAATGACAATCTTGCTTTTTAATTAGCCGTTAACAACAAATGTCAATTTAGAAAATTTGGCGGCAAATATTCGCTAACGAGACAGCATACCATGAATTCCTAATGAAGTGTCACGGAATAAAACGTGAAGGTTTGTATTTCAGAACAATAGATTTAATTGGACGGCGGATATTAGGTCATGCAGGCGTGATGGAGCAAGACAGATGCAAAACGAATTTCATGTTCGGATTATGGGTCGTTAGCGTTACTATTTAACTAGATGTAGTCCAACCCCTGAAATGTAGATAAGTATATGTACCATTCAATATGTACCTAGGTACATATAATCGAAGTAGCCGAGAAGCTGATTAGGTCTACGAATAATAAGCGTTGGTATGGGCATAACTTCAGTCATACTTTAAAGGTTGTAGGGACCTTAAGACTTCTCGATTCACTTATATTTGAGTTAAAATGCACATCTTCAAACATAAAATGCAATGAATGATGTGCCATCCTTATCTGAACGGTTATTAACGTTTAAAACCTGCGTCAGTATTAAGATGCTACATGCCAAAGGTGTAATGGAACTGGTTCCACACTTATCTTACCCATTTAGAAACATCCAGATGTATTTGTGCGAGTTTAGATGGTCACTATCTACTAATAGACGAAGATGAACGATGACGCAAGTAAAAACAAAGAGATGTAGATCAAAACTGTGCGAAGTCCATCGCTTCTTCTATTTCCAATTATGTAGAGCACTCACAAAATCCGCAAAATACATGTAGAATACACTTTTGATACATACAAACATAGACCTCTTTCTCCTTGGTGGAGCTTTTATAATAAATGGCTCTTCAGACATAATTAAAACAATTAATTACTATTAAATATTGTAGATAAACTACCCTAAATGGTTCGCACACGACTGATTATCAGAGCGTAATCACAACAAGTAATTATTGGCACGAATCAATCGTCCGTGTCACTGTCATGTTCTATATTAATTATATTATTCTTCTGCAGGTGACTGGGGCCAAGCCGGAGTATGTGTGACATAATGAAAGGGCGTTCCCCATGTATGTTCTATTTGCAGTATCGTTAACGCCTTGTAACTAAGGCTACAAAAGAATTGATTGGGAAGTACCTACTGTGTTCATAAATTGTAATATATTCTAGAAAGGGAATGTCTTGCAAATATTGTCGAGACGTATTTTCTGCTCAGTTCACTAATACCTACGTTGTTTTTGGAAGAGGTCTACCGCGTTTAGCCTGAGCGCAGGCTTTAACTGCTTCACCAGAATTTTGACGTAAAGTCCTCTAGCCAGAGAAATAGTAAAACTAACTACTTTAGCAACGTTCACTAAGGTCACCTCTGCAGGGTTCGGAACTCGACTCAGTGGGTTGCTAACAATCCTGATAAGGCAAACAGCAAGAGAGGGCTGGATCTAAAATTTTATTATTTAAGGACATGTTTTTATTGCAAGTTTGCCGGCTTGGGCCAGGTTGAGATAGGGACGGGGGGCTGATTTTCACTAGTAAAGCCTACATAGAGGACAATACATTATATATAGATTCCATAGAGGGCTACATACCTATATGCTTCATACATTACATAGAGGAGAACCTTTCATTGGCGTTTCCCATGTGAACGTCGATTATAAGTGGCAATTAGTATCTAAGTAATGTGTCCAATTACAATTGTCCATAGCGTGATCTCATGATACATCTTTTAAATTTAATTATGTGCGGTTAAATTGTAACATGGAAACAAACGTATAGAAAGACGCACTAAATAGCAATAATCATAATAATGTAGGTAATATAATTGGGTTTTAAAATACTTCTATTTAAATGTATCCGATGAGACTGGAATCCGACCCCAGTTGTTTTAAAGGCATAACTAGTGTCTCTTTTTTGATGCCAGTAAGAATTAGGCACTTAAGTATTTTACACACATTTCTTCGAAAAAGCCCAATTCGCGTGAGTGAATCGTAAACACATAAATCATTCTGAATTCCACGAAAGTTTATCTTATAGCGTTTTTAGATGCTTAATAATCACCTAAAGTATAATCAAAGGTTATAGTGTCAAAAACTATCTTGAAAGTAATCTAATAGCATTACAATTCACATGTGTCTATTTACTCTTTCATCTAGGTACCTACCTACTGAACAAATTTTGATGTATTTTGAAAGTGTTCAGCTATAAATCGGATGTCGATGTCATCATTGATCAACGTCTTACTTCCCCAGAAAAACAGATGTTATTGGAAATCAGAAAATGTGTAGTTACAAGCAAAAATGCAATTACTTTCTATGATAGTTTGAATCTTTTTACAATTTATGACGAAAATACGATTTACCTTCTAAAAAGAAGGACGTCATGATCAATCTACAGAGGCTAAACAATAACATGTATAATTGACATACACATTCAAGTATTCAAGTACATTACAGTACAGGCACTGAGGCACTCAATGTGAAGTTATTCCTTCGGCCTAGACTTTTCTAATTTACGTTGGGGTCGGTTTCCAATCTCACCTAAAACAGCTGAATTTACTGTCTGTCTGATCTTTAAAAAAACACAAGGTTTGTTTGGTGTATTTTTATAGACTTATAAGTAGGTATCCAGATGTCAGCCCAAGTGATGTTCACTGAATAAAAGTAACGGTAATAAAAACGCAAAGTTTGTATCGGCTAAGGTCGGTGACCATATACGTTGTAGCAAATCTAATAGGTCATCGGCGTTAGACGATACAAAATTTGTGTTTTCAGTATTTTTGTTTAGGCGATTATTGCTTTAGTTGATAATACACACGCCTATAGCCAACAGATCTTTCGTTAGAGAATACTATATTCTTTGCTGGAAATTATGACCGTGAATCTTGCGACTGTTGCCCAAAAAGTGTTTAAGATGCAGAGATGTTATAAGTAGCGTAGCTTAGGTTTCCTTTAATTTCATTTCTTTTCTTTATATTCGTTAGAAATAGTTAGGTATCTTTCGATGTGGTCATTTATCATAACACTAGGTCATAACTCATTCACCTATAAGTAGCACGAAGTTTCAATATATGTATTCGTTTAACGTGTGACAGTTTCTCCGATAGTATGTTTGTTGTAAAGGCAAGATGTCTAGACATTCAAGGGCAACAGCAGGAAATAGTAATTAATCCTTTGTGAACTTTGTATAACAGTATTTTAAGAAAACAAATTAATAAATCATTCGTAATTTAGTTTCGTCATGTTCTATGTAGTTATTCTAATTACAAACTAATGATTCAGTGACGAAATCGTAGTCAGAGATTATTTAAAACTCTGTCCCTCAGCGCCGTCTTTAATTACGGAACTTAATTTAATAGGGAACTATTTATTATCGTCTTTTGTTTCGATCATTAATATTTTTATATTTATTTGTACTAGCTGTTGCTTGTTGGGTGTCGGTTATCGCGGCAAAAAGCCTATGTCCTTTCGTAGGATCCAAGCTTACCCCATGCCATGCCAAGTTTTATCCAAATCGGTTCAGTGGTTTAGCCGTGAAAGCTTAACCGTCAGACAGAGTTACCTTCGCATTTATAATATTAGTATAGACTATAGATAATGGAAGGAGTGTAGTGACTTCACACAAAACTGATAATAAGACGTTAATTTAACGCTTAATTTGTAAACAGATAATAGGCAGCATTTTCATATCGGTGATGTGAATACACCATAAAAATAATTACCATCATCTGTTTCCGGCGAAAGCTGGACCCCAGATCATCTCTGGTTATCGCCATAGCAGCGCTGTCCACATTCAGAATCCCCCACGAATCCATGGTTGCTGTTCAAACTGTCTTCACTATCCAAAAAAATGTCCTTCGTCAATCACAAACCGATCCCCCGAAACACACACAATTCCAGTTGGCGCGAAAACTCCATCGAATAATCGAACAGTTCAAACTTAACTCCACAGATAGCCAGTCATGTCGGCTGTCTGTCCGGCTGATACAAATGCGAACCGCACCGTTACCGATGTAAAGTTATATTGTACCTATATGCTGTCAGATATTTAAATTGGCAGGCCAAAATAAGTACGACATTTTGCTTCAACTGGGCGCACTAAACGGTGTGGCTGCCAAGAAGACTCGTATTGCAATCGTGTCACAGTAACAACGGCAGATGTACACGATCGTCTAACATCATCTCCCGAATGATTCAATTCAATATTGTCTCATTTATTTTGATATTAGTATTTTGTAAAGGAAACCGTGAATCTTCTTAACAAGAATGCTAGCTGTTAAACATCTATTTGTCGATTGCATTAACATTTCACTAGCTCTATGCTCTTTAATTTGAATGGATTTTTCATTGATTTTTTATGTTGCTCTTGGACGATATCCAAATCATTTAGAGATATGTTAGTATCGATATAATTAAGGCAAGTGTTTGTAGTGGTGAAATTATATTCATTTGCGCAATAAATTAATAATTAAGTTTCTGCCTAGGGCAGAATTATTAATAATATGGATAGTGGATACGTATTTCTTGTCTTTAGTTGACAAACAGCATACAATAATAAAGGTGACTGTTAATAAATAGATTTGTATTATAATGTTTTATAACTAATTGACTGATTGTTAAATAAGACATGGAATAAAGAAATACCTATTGATTTAATTATATAGGTATAAAATATATTTTAAGCGACTGGCAACTTTTCACATATTTTTCTGAACGAAATGTCATTCATCATTCGTGTCATTGTCAAATAGATGTCAAACCTTTGTGCCAAACAAACTTGTTTCGTTCGCGGTTCATTCATCAGTCAGTATCACGTCACATTGTTTTGCTTTTGCTTGTTCGGTGTCTCATTGGCGCGTTGTCAATAATAATCATTTTAATATTCTTATTGCGCATAAGACTAAATGTAATGTTAGTAAAGTTTAAGCAACCTTCAGTTGCCTTTGTTAGAGAATTATCTCAGAAAGATAAGGACAGCGGTCAGACGTTCTCAGTCTCAGTGTGGATTAGTTCGTCTGCTCTCTCGGGCATCTTTATCACATAAATCGGAAATGCGAGCATCTCCAGTTTAGTGTAGCGTACTGATTAGACACTACTACCAAACCAGTTCACTGTACAGTTGATCGCGCGAAACAGTATCCATCGGTTGTTCGAACATGGTTTGGTTTTCCTGGCAGCGGCGATAAAATAAAATAAGTTTTTATTGAGCAGTTGTGTCTGGTTATGGACTTTTGAAAAAGGAACGATTTTGAATTCATAAATTTCGCGGGAATACGCAATGGCGGGTTATCTACCAGAGTATTTCCTCACTTTTGTGGATCAGTTAGATGAGCACCCTTGGCTTTTCGCTGGTCTTGCGTCGATCCTGGTTGGATTAAGTGGTATCCTTCCTCTGCTGATCATCCCCCTGGACGCTACGGACTCCTTCAACGACGGCCGTGAGTATAATTATTTGTTTACTTACGTAAAGATTTTCGACCATGTGTTTGTTATTTTTAGATCTTCCAAGTCATCATTCATGCGTGTGTATAGCCGACGCATGCGCTGTTTGGCAAATGACTCGATTTAAATACGTTTAAAATAAAATAATTAATGTAGGTAGGTAAAACAATGAACAAAGAATATAAAAAAAAAAAATATTACAAGAACTAAGTATGTATATTATACTTTACAATATACCTACAAGCTGGTTACGGCTTCTTACAGAATTAGTTCTAACATTACATAATTAAGTAGTAAAGAAAACATTCAAACATTGTTGTTATACATCAACAAAAAATAAAATTGGATATAGGAATGTACCAAATAAAATCTTTAAAACGAAATTAAATACTAGTAGAATATTTATTGACATATTTTTTTATTGTAATCATTCATTGTAGAACAATATCTACTAACATAATTAGTATTATAAAGTGTCTTTAGTTTGTTTCTTTGTTACCTTTGATTACTAAACAGCTGACCCGGTTCTAATGACATTTTGTTTTTGTAACAAAGATCTTTGTTATTTTCCTCTCAAACTTGTGACTTTCTAGGAATAAAAATGCATGTGAACGAGGAAACCCTAAATAACAATAACGCAAGCCTGTCTCAATGTGGCTCTAAAATAGACTAAAAACCAAAAAGTTTTAGAATTATTAGTCAGTTCCATCATTTTATATTAAAGTGCACAGAATTTTGGAAAAACAAATCTACGGAGAAATTTTCTCAGACCCCCAAAATATTAAGTATGCTTGTCTATTAAATTCAGATCTGTAATACTTATAAATATTGATAACCTGATGATAATATTTGGAAAAAACCTTTTCAGAATTACATAAATGATGCAGATAGCATCATTAATGTCATTCTGAAAATGTTTTTTCACTAATCAAAATAATTTCCAAATATCTAGAAAAATCTATATTTTGAGAGAAAAATGACAGTAACAAATTTCCATTGTTGCATTTGGTAGCACATATCACTATAGTGGATGGTATTGTATTTTTCTCCATTCTTCCCATGAATTGGTCATTAAAATTCCTTTCCCATAATATTTAAATACATTATTTAATATTTGTATAATTAAGAAGAAATAAAATACTATACATTTTGCTTAGTAACTATCGGATTTATGTCAATGAGATTTTATAGATCAGTTTGTCTAGGTCAAGTTGAATGTAAAATACTGACAACTTTATAATTCCATCTGTTATGCCTTTATCTGAAATGTGGTAATTGTTTGGATCAATGTTTAGTCTCTTCAAAAAGCTGAATACCAAATCTTACATTGACCTATCCTACCACCCCAACCCTATTTCTTGGTTACCTCTTGGTAGAACTGGTTTATTAATTTTTATTATTTGTTACCCATTAACGAATGTGGAGCGAATGTTTGTAATTATATACAAATTTTATAGTAGAATAAAAATAAAACCTCAGACAGGCAGACTACTGGTACAACGCACCAGTTAGACTATAGAACTGTTTGTCAGAATATTTATTTAACAACAGAATAGTAATTTAACCACAATTAAAGGTCAATGCAATACGCCGCCACCAACAACAATAGGCTTTCCAGTACCTTTTTACCAGTACTGTACCATGAATTCTTAAAGCAGTACTGTTGCCGTCGTTAAAACGAGACGGCGCGCTATACTATACGTAACAGCGTCTCGCTTACACGACGGCAATAGTCCTGCTTTACGAGTTCATGGTGAGCAGGCAGCATGGAAGTTCACTTGTCTTTAGACAAATTCGTCTAGCTAAGCGTAGGTCATTGTCGTTCGTTCCTTACTGCTTTTATTGATGTTTGGACGAGTGAAATTATCAACTCATCTATGTATGATGTATCTCTATATAGACGAATTTTTGACAAAGCGCCATACAAATTAGGTATGTCTAATTCCTATTTCTTTTTCTCCCTGCCCTGTTTCCAATCACTTAGAGTTGGCGCAATATGTTTTTTCCATTTTATCCTCTACCTATCCTATCTCCTACTCTTCATTCACCCCTTTCTTTCTTATATCATCTTGCACACAATTCATTCATCTCTTTTTCGGTACTCTTCTGTCTGTATGTATATCCATTACCTGTTATACTAATTACTCTTTCAGTTATGTGACTTTCATCCTTTCTCATTACATGCCCATGCCATGACAGGCGATTCCCTTTAAAGTTTCTCTATCTCTTACAAAAAATTACCTATTACAGACAAATAGGTTACTCGAGCCAAAAATAACAGAGTAGTGTATAATATTGTCATGTCCTAAAACGCACACAATATAAACATTCCATGTTTGGCACACAACACCCACTGTATCGAGGCTATTGACATTGTTTTGTTTACAACTTCGTTCGTGAGAACCATTGTTTTGCCTCCGATATTACTATCTACTATCCTTTCTTGTTTATCAATTCTAGTTGCTTCCACCGGTTATACCTTCCGTTCTTTATTTTTCTTTTGTTTTTTTCCAATGAAATAGCACGTCGTGTATCAACACTACGATTACTGTATTGTATTTTCGAAATCTAGTTACCAATTACCTTACATTCCCTGCTGTAGGATTTTTCTTACGAAAGCTACGCTTCATTGGCACATTTTAGTAACAGGAACTAAACAAACCAATGCTCAAACTTAATTTGAGCTAGGTATGTTCTGGAACTTTATTCCTAATAAATTTTTGTCGTCAACACCTTGCCCTCACTAAATCTTAACCAACTGTAGCTTGCAGATTCTGTTAGCGACAAAAAACAAACACGCATCTAATCTATCAACGTAGTGATTACAACAATGACTTTTAGAATATTCTCGCTGCAAAACCAAACACTCTATGTAAATACCTAAATAATGATGATTTATGTTCAGTAAATGTCCTAAAACGTCCTGATTTCAGTTCAAACACCTCTCATTAATTATCTTGCGGCTTGACCGTCATATTATGCTCAAACCACACTCCACATTGGCGCTGATTCAATTTAAAAATCGGTCGACCGTGTCATGGTGCAATTATTTGCTTGTACTGTAATTACTCATATTTTCTTGTAAGTAAATAGCCTAGGAATTTTATGTACCTTGGCTATTTATTACCTAGCTTTTCCTCCTGCTTGTAACACATTAATGTTTTCTCACAAATCTGCTTCAGTTATCTTAAAAAGTTTGAAACTAGGAAAGAAATGCGTTTAACCGCAAGCAGTATGAGATGAAATCAGATATAAATATTTTTTGCCATTAAATCGTAATCTATACTCTATACTTAATATATAAAGCTGAAGAGTTTATTTGAACGCGCTAATCTCAGAAACTACTGGTCCGATTTGAAAAATTATTTCAGTGTTGGATAGCCCATTTATTGAGGAAGGCTATAAGCTATATAACATTACGCTGCGACCAAAAGGAGCGGCGCAACAACAAAGTGGCGGGGGGACAGCTAGTATTATATATTACGATTAAATGGCTTGAATTATATTAAATCGTAATATAAAACCGTTATTTGAGGAATAATAAATTGCATAATCTTATAAGCTAGCTGGCAGCTATTATCGGAAGCTATCGAGCGTTAGATTACTTTAGCACAATGTTGATCAGCGGTACAGTTTTATTATCTCGATCAACAGTGAGACAACGCAGACAACGAGGCGTTAAGTACTTTCACGCGACATTATACTAATAACTAATGCCATTGATATAAAAATTTTAGCATCAAGTATTTAAGTTCTTACGGACAATAATTCTTGTTTTCTTCTGAAAATGTTTAAATGTTATGTTTGATTTTCCATCGTTCTTTTTTGTACTTAGTTATGCCATATGTCACAAAAACCGAAAAAAGTTTACTTTGAACTATTGGTAGCGTTTATAGTTTCTCACCGGCCAAGTGAAAGTACCATTTTATGGAGCCCTCTTTAGTTTTTAATTATTTGTTATAGCAGCAACAGAAGTACTCTTTGAAAATTTCAACTTTCTAGCTATTACGGTTTACGAGGTTCAGCCCGTTCACAGACGGACGGACAGCGGAGGCTTAGTAATAGGGTTCCGTTGGCATCCTTCGGATGAGGAACCCCTAGAAATTAATTGACCCGTTCTTTCGTTTTAAAAGGAATAACCACTAACTCAAATTCCATGTCTCTTCTTCGATTAAATGTGATCTTCACATCACGCAATGAATTCTTGAATCTGAAATGACGTCTTCTTTATGTATGTGGGTGTGCCTCAACACTCTTCTCCTTGCACGTGTAATGCTAATGATACAAGAGTCAAAGACATTTTTAGTCATTCATCACGTTATCGTCATCACATCACGGTGAACGTCCATCTTTGATTGGAATGATCGATAGCTTGATCTTGCCAAAGACAAATGGTCATGAAGATAAACTTGAAAGTTTGGAATGACTCACGTTTTTATTTTGCTTAGGTACAGAGAAAAGCGGACAATCAGCTCACCTACCAGGTTTTGCAGATGGAATACTCGCAAACTTGAACATAATTCAATGGCGGAACAGCTACTTTTTGTCGCACTACTAACACGAAAAAGGGGAATGACTTACAAGCGTCGTTGGTCTCGATAAGCAACTCGATATATAAAGTTCTGGAAAAGTCTAGAATCATCAGAGCTGAGTATGGATAGTGATTCAAGAGGAAGGTTTTTTGTGTATAAATTATTAATGTTTTGTCTACCCGCGCGAAGCAGGAGTGGTCTATCTATATATATAAAAAAAATATTGCTGTTCGTTTGAGTAATATCGATCAATTTGGGTAATATCGATCTTGAAATATTTGTGGAAGTTCAGGGAAGGCTTAAAGGTGGCAGGACAACCCGCAACCGTCTGTCGGGTCAGCTAGTATTCTGTAATTTTCATCGCCGTACGCTACAATATTGCACTAATGTTCATTTCAAATGCCCTCGAATTAATCACAATTCAGATACGAAAAGAGTAGATACGTATTTTGTCAATATCTATCATACAGATAACAAATTATTTTAGATCAAAAGTATACAATCTCTTGGTTTGTGAGTTGTGATGTAACTATCAACGCCATGTTGTGAAATTGCTCTTATATAGTTAGCAATGTTTGACAGTTGACTGATTTCGACTGATGTCTGAGTCATTTTAGAATCTGTAGTGTATTTTAACACTACAGATTCTAAAATGACTCAGTTCTCCATTTATTTACGTTTTTTCGTGTATTGGGAATTAGCAATCAAAGTTTAAGAGTCAAAAGTGGCTCATATGCCTTTACTAATTAAAAACTTAATATGAACGTTATAAATTAAAATATTAATGGGTCAATATCGAGCAAAATAGGAAAGTTCAACAACCCATTAAAAAGTATGCACCTTTTCAATCGTTTCTCGACATAAGATAAACGCGGCTCAAATTAAATACTTTAACTATTTAGTTTTTCCTGACAGAAGGAAACCGGTGCATAGATACTTTAGAATTATTTAGATAAGCGGGAGTGGAAATTAATATAGACTGGAACCTCGAGGTTTAAATATATGCAAGCAAGAATAAAATCGAAAGAAGATACTGGACACAATACATTGCTGCATTTTAAATAATTTCTATGAGCTTCGATTTAAAAATGTAGTATGTAGATGGTACATCATCGTCCGCAATGCTTTTACGCACTACTGCGTAATCCCATTAAAATGAAAATTAATGAAAATCTTTAAAAGAGTTTTCTTTGCTATTGGTTATATTTTAAGAATATAGTGTAAATAAATTGAAGGCAGTATTGTGTAATACAAATAAATAGAAACGGTTGATATAAATATCTCGGCTCATTACTCATATTTGTGGTTCGTCTGCGGCCGCAAGATAACACGGTACTTCACCCTTTTGTATAAACTGTTTACTTTGCTTCTTGATATAAAATAATTCTTTACAATTTGTAAGTATTACGTGTTCACATATCTAAAACAAGCACGTTATACGATATGAACTAATCCGAAAAACGAGCTATTGATCCATATGTTTAGGGGAATACCGTAGAGTAGCAATTTTTTTTTTAGATGTATCTCGCACTATGGAATTTGATACTTTTTATTTCATGAAGGTACCTAACTGATCTTTTTTTCTACAGCCAGAGCACTTAGGACACCGTGAAGGGTGTGCGAATCAGAGTGCTGACCATTGTAATATTGACGTTTGAAAATGTAAACTGTAGCCGATTTAAAATAAACTAGTTTTGAATTTGATGAGAATAGTTAGTCTATATAAAATAAACTCGTATCCATTTTAATTTTATAATAAGTAATAATCATGCCCGGCAGCACCTCTGGGTGCAGTTTTATCTACCTACGTGTAAAGTGAAATTCTATCAGTCGTGCACGTAATATGATAAAAACTGACATATTGCATTACACAAGATACTGCCAATGAATTGACAGCCTGTCACTATGGGAGTCATTATTTGAAATACCCTTAACAAGCATAGAGCCCTTATGCCAAGCGTAAGCACATTTTTGGCTAAATGTATTACGCTGGTTTGCGTGTGCGTGTGCGACGACAGACAGTTAATGCGAAAATATCGACGGTTCCGATATTATTAGGGTAATATTAGGTTTTGAGATAGTTTTAATAAAGCGGTGTTCTCTGTTTTGACACTAATTTTAAGATTGTACATGTTCATACTAGTTCATACTCGATATTCGCGCTCTATAGTTTACTTATTTATTCCATTCTATTAAGGTAATACCCATATAGAAAGGGAGGGAGCGGGGTAATGCGACACCATGGAAATGAGGAGAAAATAAATTTAAAACTATCATTCACATAAATATTAGCTATAATTAAGTTTGACAAAACAAACATCTAACCACTGTTATTCAAAATCGAATTAAAACAAAACAAAAATCACTTTGTTTTTGATGTCATCGAGAATTTTAAACTCATGCCCGTCATTTTTTTACTTATAAGTTAACGGTTCCCTATTTTTAAGCATAAAATTTTATGTCATAATTTAACATGGCATAATTTGATTTATCCTAATAATAGTTACGCACAATATCACTTTGGCATAACTTTATAGGCATAATTTTTAAGGCATACTTACTTTAAGCATAACAATGTTAAGCATAATATTCTAAAGCCTGAATATCCTTACGCATAATGATATTTAAGCATAACTTTTATCTAACATAGTTTTCAAAACTTTGCTATGAAATCATACTAGGCGCTTACTACGTGCTAAGGGTAAGGGTCACAAAAAAAATACCTACCAACCTAAACAAATGTGTCGGAGTTGGCAAAGTCGTTTCTAAGGGTCACAAAAAAAATACCTACCAACCTAACCAAATGTGTTGGGGTTGGCAAAGTCGTTTCTAGGGGTCACGAAAAAAAATACCTACCAACCTAAACAAATGTTTTGCTTATAAATCAGGAATAAATACGTGTGATAAACTAAAGTATGTATTCATTACACCTTTTTATATTTATGCCTAATATGTAACTATTAGACGAATAAACAATATGCCTAACAACTTTATGCAAATCGAAATTAGGGCAAAAAATAATAGCCTAAACTATAAATATGCTTACTGAAATAGTATGCCAAACAACAATTATGTCAAAATATTGTTATGCCAAATACCAATATGCCTAACTCGTTATGCCAAATTAAAATAGGACAAAAAAAATTAGGCGAAAAAAAGGGATCCCTAAGTTAACAATGATAAACGTATGCTTGTTATTTGGAAAATTTGAGCAATACCAAATTTGGGTATTTTTGTCATACGTTATGTTGACATGTTTTTCATCTGGAGAATTTTATTTTATGACTCACACTTACACATTCATGTTGTTCCCGCAAATACTTTAATAACAACAAAACATTTGACTCTTGGGAGTCGAATCAATTAATGTCATTTTTCGAAGTTACGTCAGCAAAAATGTTTTTTTTTTTAAATAAACTCTTTTTAATGTAATTATTAAAAAAAAAGGGTTTACTCACGTATATTCGCGGGATCGCCCGACTTGTTTCAGACTCAGTAGTCCCTAATCATGAGCTGACGCAGCGGCGGTGGTGTCGCGAGTCGAACTCCTGCTGTCGAACTGCTTTTTAATGTGTTTTTAATTAACAGTTTAGTCTCCTGTCATGTTTCTTTTTATAATCTAAACGCGTTTAAAAAAACTCTCAGCACAAAGTTCTCAGTTGTTTTCTGGAATAAAGTTCTCAGAAATGAGTAATAGAATAGAAATAATAAGATTATGCGAGCTATAGGCGAGCCTTAAACGGGAGCAGATTGCATCGATCGAACTCAATTAGAGATGTGACGTAAATTGTATCCAATGTTCTCTGACATAGTTAAGTGCTAGTTAGAAACGTACGCCCTTACCGACCTTCAGTTATTGATCAAATACATTCTATTTACGCAGTTTGTTTTTGAAAAGCAATTGTATAAAAATAGTGGTGTAAAAATGTGTATATACAGGCGGAAGAGAATCAGCCTCTTGCCCATTATTTTAAGCTTATTAATTAGTTTATTGGTTTTAGAAATTCGCCAGAAAATGCAATGTTTTTTTTTTGTTTAGTATATACATGTACTGCCGAAGCAAGTACAAATGCAATATTTTCAGATTTCTTGCCATGCATACATTTTTACAATGACATTTTGATAGATTTTCATAAAAAAAATATGTTTTATAATGTACTCAAACTATTGCTTTATAAATCTTTTAGTAAACAGACTAGAAATTACTAGACAAAACCGACCGCTTAACTAAAAGTCAAGTCGTATTATTGCGAAGTAGCCTAGTTTTATTAGAAGCCAAATTTTCTCTTTTATCACGTGATCAATGATTAATGAACAGGAAGTTTTAATATTAAAACAATATCGTGAATGTGTGTATTGTGAGTGTTAATAATCTTACGAAAAATACTAGTTATTTAATTTAATTAGCGCCTTTTTAGGGTTTTAGCCTTCTGTACCGGATTCTGTTTTAATACCAGTACCAAGATAGGGAAACATACTTAAGCTAACCCAGTACGTTTTGTCATGCTTTTTATTAAACGACCTAATAACTAACAGACATTCTTCGTTAAGGCGCTACACGAATAATTATTTCGTTTGCAAGTAGGCGGAATCAAGCGAACTGGAGAGCCAATCCGGAAATGCAAGACATAGATAATACTAACTGTCTGCTTACGAGACGAAAAGAGCTAAACATATGTCAAGGTCGCGAATGATTGTTTTAGAAATAATAACGTAACCACAAAATGGAAAATCTCATATTAATCGAAATCTATCGGATGGAATAAAAAATCAATCGACATTAATCTAAATATTATGATTAGGTATGCATCAAATAGTGTGAAAAAATAATATTAAGTTAAATAGTTTGGTGGTTTAAGCAATAAAAGTGTTACTATAGAACGGATTTCAAAAAATAAAACTATTGAGGAAAGTTTATTTAATCGTGTAACTGATCGACGTTTATTTCCATCATATCCTTTTCTATCTAGAAATTAAATATCTAGTCAATAACTTTTATAGTTGCTAAATAAAAACGATATGAAAATGGCTAAGATTTGTTTATAGCCTTAAATGCAGCGTCGGGATGTTGAAAATAAGTTATAGTTTTGTTAATATGGCATTTCTTACTGGCCAGAATAAAAAAAATAAAATTGTCAGACTGTCTTGTTAAATTCTAAACATATTTAAATTGTGTATAAATAATAACGACTATGTTTTACACAAGCCAATCGTTCTCGTTCATTTATTTGCATTCTTATCTGTCTGAGTAGTTTCTTAGAAAATATTACAGTGTTTTATTGTAATTGTCAGACGTGGTGAGAAGGACGTTACAACGCCGTGTTTTTTGTTTTATCTTTAAGTTACAAGTAAACATTAGAAATGTTTATATTATTTGACATGGCCAATAGGATTACACCCAGACACTACTAAAACGGTACTAATGTGAAAGATAACAATTTATTGTTCTTTGTAAGTATGAATTTTATACACATAATAACTGCATACCCAAAGAAATTGTCAACAAAGTCGGCAGGGTAGGTAATGAGTTCCACATCCTAGGACCGATGATTTCACATTCGGGGAAATTCGTATTGTAAATATTCGCTAATTAGCTAATAATATTGCTATTATTCCTGAAATCTATTTCTTCATTCTATTCTTTATATTATTAGGTTTACTGCGATGGATAGGAAAAAAAAAAATCAAGACTTTTGGCCGAATATTCAAACGTCAATCAGTTTAAAGCCGCTGTTAAGTCTCATGCTGTCTCTGTCACTTTAAGGTATAAAATAGCGACAGATAGACATTTAAGAACGTCTTAAATTTAATTTGCGTTTCTGTATTCGGGGGTAAATCTCATTTAAGGAAGAAGTTAAGATGTTGCTTATATCTTCGGGAAATACATTATATTAGCGGATCTTATGAATTAGAGATAACAAGATGTGAAGATGATTGGCCCTTACAAAGTAACAGTTAATGCTAAGCTAAGTAGTTATCGGATCTATTTTATCTCTACGTGATGTGCCGCTTGTATTGATAACAGACAATTGAAGATACACTTGTAAGGTCAGTTTAATAATACATGGTAACAAAATATATGCATTTTACGAATTAAATAAAGCGAGAGGATATGCGCGAGTTTAAAAAAAAATGAAATCAAATAGTCCTGTGTTTTTCTATACCAGAGATAAGATTTGAACATTCGACAAGGTTAATATGGCGCTTACATCAAAGTTGTATTAACTAGGGAAACCTACAGATTCATAGGTTTTTTGTGTTTCCTGTTGTCCTGTCTTTTGCTTCAATGAAATTCGGCTCTGCATTAGCAACGCACTAAGTCGAGGTCCGAACCCCACAGGGATGCCCTTAGTGAACGTTGCTGACGTAGTTGGTTTTTCTATTGCTCTGGCTGGAGGCCCTTAACAGAAGTCCGGTGAAGTAGTCAAAGCCGATAACTGCGTAGACCTAAAAAAAAAATCGGCTGTGTATTTCCTCTTCCTTCAGTCGACAGCTCAATTCTCAGTGTCGAGAAGTTCCCATTCCATCTCGCGACAGAAGATTTTCTTTTTTTTTATAGCTCTGCCGCAGCTAGCGTCGAGGCAGACGCGCATTGCTTCACTGGACTAAGTAGGTTGGTTGTTGGTGGTTACTGTAAATACGCCGCCGACCACTGGAATCCTTACCACTTTTCTCAGTATTTAGCGTAATGCCTTTGCGATCAGATATAATTAATATCAGCTAGCTTATTAAAGCTACCGAAGTATGTACCTATATATATTCAATTGATCCGTAACTTTGTACTTATAGATGTATTGTTTCCTGTACATCGCGACCTATAACACTATTAAACTTGTTTCTACTGATCGAATATAGAAAATAAACACGGCACATGGTCGTGTGATGCAGAACCTATTATACTTATCGGGCATGTATTCAAAATGTTTGATAATAAGAAGTGAAGTTGTTGTGACAGTTGCCCGATAAAATATATTTATCATTTTACTATCTAAAGAAAAGCAGCTAAAAAGAAAGAAAACGCCTTACTATTAAATGAACGGATACAACATTATTAACGTATTTTTTTATCAAAAAACACGTTGAGTACATAACATTTTTTTTACGTGAGTTTTTAGATGTCTACAACAAATCATCAATAGTGTTCTTAGTGTACCTACGCCAAATGGCTTGTACAGTTAAAGTTATTAGTTACCATACATATTATCGAATTACTCATTTTATTGTTTTTTTTTCTTAACTTGTTTTCCTGAACATTCTTTTTTGGCAAATAAACCGCGGAGACACCCTAGGGTTCCCTGGGGCGGAGCACACTTTGAGTATAGCACTAGGTATATATAGGTCTAAAGTACAGCTATAGAATTATACAAAGATTAAAGATTTTTATTGTTTAAAAATAATGCTTAGAATTTAAGTTACATAAACTAGATAATGCTGCGTACGTCAGAAGACTGCTCTTAATTTGCAATATTAGGTTGGAGTATAATTAATAAATTTAATTGAATAATAACCTAACGTTATTGTTATGACTTAAAAACCAGTTCTGAGTTCAAAGTCAAATATTTGTGACTAAGTTTATATTTTCTGTGGCGTACCTACTATCCTTGTAAATAGGGTAAATATAAATACTTTTTAGATAACTCTGTTGAGCGTTGTGAATTACTAGTATTCTAAATTTAGCCTAGTATAACTAGATGCACTTATTATGTTCTCATCCACTAGGCATCTTATAATATTTAACAGGCCAATCTTTATGCAAGGCAAAGACCACTTACACAGAAACGGGTATTGATCAACACACTTGGACGTCATTTGTCCATGTCTTTATTTCGTATACCTAACGTAAAAACGGGACCAACGTTTGTATGGGACAACGTGATTCCTTGGTCCAATCTACTTCAAATGCATGAACATTCTTTAACAGCATTTATTGAAGACGTGTTTCGTATTTTATTGAAACAGCGCCTAACGGGGAGTTATTTTGGGGGTGATTTGCATCGAAGTTGATATCAATACTCCTTAGTGATTTGGATATAATTACTTTTTATTTTGACAAATGTTTGAAAATTCAATTCGATTTTATTCGAAAAACAGTGAACTCGCATAAAACCTTGATGCAATACAATATACTCTTTAAAATTGATAAGTTAAAAACCATTTTCGTCTTCTACGCAGACGAAGTCGCGAAAAATGCGTTCAACTAGCCTAATATAAACAAACATTTACAATATATCCCGGATCCAGTTGAAACAAGGAAAAATTGCATATTATTTATTTACTATAAAATTAAAAAATATATTACAAAATAAATGTTAACTGTTACTTTAATATTAATGATTATTTAAACGTTAAAAATATTAAATGTACCTAAGTATGTAGTTTTATACAAAATATAAAATAAATGTATGAGAACCACAATTGCACTATATTTAGGAAACCCTGGATAATAAGTAAACTAAGCCCTCTTCAACCATTATTATTTTAATTTGCTGTGCCCGACATTGTCCAAATAATTTTTACTTATATAAATGTTTACTTACCACCTTAGCAAAAACATTATGGAATGACAATAAACGATTGAGTATTGAGTCCTTTGTCGTTAGACTATTTTTTTACATGATGCCTGTAAATATTTAAACACCAATTACAATACGATCAAATGAAGATAAGACGGTGTTTGTGTTATCGTAGAAATCACAGTGTCAATCGAGTATCAATAAGCAATTAATTACTAATCCGAATCGATAACGTATCTCTAATAAGCAATCATACTTATAGATACCAGTAGTAAATATAATAATCATTAAAACCTTCGGAAAATATAAGAAAATCATTTTTGAAGTTATACTTCTTTAGGCGCGTTATGAAAAAATGATGAGAGTGAAATTTTAAGATGCGCGCGCATCTGTGACACAAAATTAACAGTATGAAGCTGTCTGCTTAACCGCTCATTATTGAAGTAATACTTCTTTTGGCGCGTTAGGGTAAAATTATGAGAGTAAATTTTTACGACGCGCGCGCACACCGTCACGGAAAACCTACACCCTGAAGTTAGCTAGTCAACATTTTAGTTTTTCCAAACTACATACCTAATGTAAAAAATGACAAATGTCAAGATGGTTAAAATACTTTTTGTACCAATCTGTCAATCACAAGTTTATGAGAAAGAATTTTATCTTGTTTCGCCAAAAAAGTGTAACTTCTTACGTGCGTAGGTACATAAGTACACACACACTTTTTTTTTTAATAAACCGACTCCCGTACTAAAAATTAAATCCTTGTATCGCGAGTCGTTACACAAACATTCAAATCACGTGCACAAAGAACACTCAGACTTATAACAATCATTTATGAATCAAACAATATGCTTGTCCCAAACGGGGATCGAACACGCAGCACGTCGTGCAGTGGTAATTGGCGTGGTAACCTATACCACTCGGCTATCCGCGCAGTCTTTACGTTATTATTATAAAGCGCATGAGACACACTTCGTTCTATGGTCCAAACTGCAAGTTTAAAAAAGGGGTTTAGGTATGTCTAACTAACCCCATCGCATTTTATTATTTTAATTATTTGTTACGCATTAACGCATGCGGAGCGAATATTTGTAATTAAATACAAGTTCCAAAATTAAAACGTCATACTTAACAATATAAAGCAGTAAGAAAAAGCGTTATTTATAAATATTCTTAACATAACCTTTGCATCTTTATCTAGTGATTAACGAAGTACAAATACGTTTATCGGGGTGTTATTATCGTTGGCAGCAAGTCCGGTTGCCAAGCTTTAAATAAGATAGTCCGGCAATATCACTTATGCAAGTGATCTCTGAACTTACCAACTTTTCCCTCGTAAAGTGTAGGATTAACAATTATATAATAACCTAGCTATCTGCCCTGGATTCGCACGGGTAGATTAATAAATTATACACAAAAACCTTCTTCTTGAATCAGTCTATCCATTGGTAAAAACCATAAGAAAATCCGTTCGGTAGTTCATATACTGAAACGCAACTTAAATTTAAGACGTTCTTAAGATGAGCATGAGATTTAACGACTACTTGAAACTGATTGACGTTTTTAGTATTCGGCCAATAATTTCCAACAGAGTTCATAGTCATGAGTTGTCGAGGTGCTATTATACAAAATAAAATACCGTCATCTAAATAGATGCGAAGTTTGTTAATTGCTCCACGTTAAACTTAAAATTCATCTCATAGGTAAAATTTGTACGTGCATAATGTGAACATTATGCATGTACAGTTTTTACCTATACTAGAGATGCGTCGAGTACTCGGTACTCTGCGTATTCGGCAACTTTTTCAGTCCTCATACTCGGCCGAATAACTCGGTTCAAATGCCGAGTACCTTGTATTTACTATTAATAGTTAACTCATGGCCGAATACTGAAACGTCACTCACTTTTAAGTCGCCGTGATGTCTCATGCTGCCTCTGTCTCTTTAAGGTTTAAAGTAGCAACAGAAAGATATTTTAAGAACTTCTTAAAGTTAAGTTACATTTCAGTATTTGGGGGTTAAAGACATAGTGGAATTATTTAGGGGATAAAGACAGTGAAATTAACATTTAAAGTAGTCACATTTTTGTAGATATAATCTGTGCTGTAAGTGTGTAAGTATAGTGTGTTCTTAGCTTACATGTGAATCTTACGATTTTTTTATTAACCATTATAGTTTATCGGGTGATCCTATCTATTTCATAATCAACCAGTCTGCCACGAGGCATACATACATTGCATACTGAAATAGTTGATTAGATACCGTACCATCCTTATCACGCCCTTATTACATTGTCAGCTGGTTTATCAGCTTGTGAAAATTTATAAATCTATGATAATCCTAAAGATATGTTTATAAACCTGTGATTGTTAACTTTTAGATTTATTCCCTACTCGAAACACTATGATCTCTATCACACTATTGATATACAGAAGTGATCAAGACACAAAATAAATATTACTGTATAAAATGCAAATAAACATTCGCTCCGCATGCGTTAATGCGTAACAAATACATAATTAAAATAATAAAAAAAGATGATTTATAGATTGTTTGTTCCAAAAGTATTTTTTTTAGTATTCTTAAAGTTTCGTGCTTTAAAAGAACTGGTTGTTTTTTTAAAGAACTGGTCTGAAAGTAGGTTATATTTGAGAAACTCATTTTTACCAGAAGATACTGACATAAATTAAGACAGAATAGATAAATATGAAACTGGTTGGACAGTTGCCACGATCTAGACGCAGAACTCACGCGATATAAAAAATCTCTCGACGATGAAAAACCACACCACTCAAAAATCTTGCCTTATAGGTATACAGTATGTAACAAAAACCCTGTCCGATTCAATAAAAGCGTATTCCTCGTTCTCTAGTTCTGGTAGAAAAAAATATCTCGCTCAGTCGGCTTCTTTAATACAAAACCGTGGTAGTACACGTCAACTTTGTCGCGCGATCAGTGTTGCCTTTGATCAGTTTTATTTTAATTTAATTATCTTCACCGGGGAAAAATAATAATCTCAAATTCATTAAATAATTAGCTACGTATTGTGTACGATGCCGAATAATACTCATGAGGATTGGACAGGGTTTTTGTTGCATGCTGTATGACAACTTAAAGGGTACGACAATTGATTAGCTCAACTGATTTTAAAACTTATCTACTGGAACGATTGGCACCCACAATGGGGCTGACTTTAATGATATAGAAGTACCTTGTAATCTAGCGAACTGTTTTCTTTATTTCAGCTGGAGCAGCTACATTGAGGATATTACTAAGTTTCGCGGTGGGTGGTCTACTGGGCGACGTGTTCCTTCATCTACTTCCAGAGGCCTGGGAGAATGATCTCAACAATACTAAACGTGAGTTACATTTTTATTAGACGTAGACTTTTAAACGAGAACGTGTTATTAACTTTGTTTTAGTTATTAACAGATTTTTGATAATACCTAGTCGTAGACATAATAAAACAAAAGATCAGCCCCTGTAGCCAAGTGACTTTCAACAAGCTATAAGGATCATAGAAATCAAATTGAAAAAAGAAAAATGTCACGTGACTTAGACTTGTCACTTCCATATATTTAAGCGATTGATAGGCGTTAACGTTGTAGAAATATCACTTGGCTAAAGAGGCCGAAAAAACTAGAAAACCATCCATTTAAGGGCCCAGGTACCTTGACATATAAGTAAAAAAAATGTAATGAATTAATTATTTCACATTTGACTTCTGTCTATAACCAGAAACGGAGTTCATAAAACGTGATAGGATACAAATCCTTGTCGTTAAATAATTAATGAAGGATTTATTTTATTGCTCCTATAATCATTATGCGCGTTGATGCTTAATAAAACACACTTGACCTTTTTAAATAACAATGAATAATGCGACAAGGTAGGGTTCAAGTAAGTACGTCTTCCTTCCAGGCTATTTTGGGTCGTTTTTGTTTTGTATGACTTGTATAATAAGTGGCAGACTAATTAAATGACTAATTAAATGACTCTTTGTTCGTTTTCGTCATCATTATGGATAAGAAATGTATAATTTTACTGCCACATCAACAGCATTTGATAAATACTTATTACTTATAATGTGCAATTGATCGTGTCCATATAAAACAAATTAAATCGTTACCTAACTTTTATCTCCCGAAGTAACGACCAAAATCATCATATCGCAAAAGTTCAAAAACATTAACTTACGTTCAATCGTATTTTTGAAGAAAAATAATAAATAAACTGGTATATAGTTCAATGAGGTGTAATTTATATGTTATGAGTAAGTAATAAAGTCAATGCTACAGTTTTATAATCACTCTGCTGGGCTCAGGCCTAGAAGTCTATAGCAAACGTTAACTTGTTGATCGTAAATCTAATAAATTGATAAATCTTTAGAATAACGGTCGATAACACGTCTGCATAGTGCATAATCATAACCAATACTAAATATCTAGATCTAGATTCTAGATATTTATGTTTTTGAATATTCTTATGTTACGTTTGTTGTCCAAAGACAGTTTTCAGAAATAAATACCAAAAGATAACGATGACTAGTTTCGTGACGGTCAAGGTTGATGTCACCTTTACATTATCAAAAAGTCGACCAAAATTTGTCATTTGTATGCACAATATTCTAAAAAAAGTTAGTTACTATAATAAAAAAAACAAATTGGATTGATGAACAAGGATTTCCTGATTAGAAATGTGTAACAAACAATACTTACAAAGGCGTAAGTCTCGGGTAAGGAACAAATAAAAGCACAATACATTAGGAAGCAATCGGAATTTTTCCTTCGGAGTTAGCAAATAATGGTTAAGAATTGTAAATTTATTTAAATAATGTTAAAGTATCAGCCTTGAATTGTGTTAATAAGTAAGGGTCCTAGAACAACCCCTTGAAGTACTCCTACATTTGAAACACACTTATAACTGCTCAGCTGCTATTTTATTATCTTTTATATCAATATGTAGCTGTTCTCTTGTTGTTATATAGTTGTACCGGTCATACATATTAACTTATCTAGAATATTCTTCGTAAGTATAGCTGACTCTCTTAAAAGCCTCATAAGGATCACTACTTCAAAGATTAGCTTCTATTTATTACCTTTAAAGTTTAATTTATTGTAACAATAGCGTAGTTTACGTTCAGTTGCTAGGCGCACAATGAGTGTTGCGATAAAGGAATAATGGTCTAATGTCAAGTTCACGACACATTGTTTCACGATTGTATCCGAGCCTGTTCCGCTTGTGAACTTCATGGTTCGTAGTCACTTAGTAGCAATTGTTGACCTCTGTAGACCTCTTACCGTAGTAGCTGAGCGCTTAACTTACAGCAGCAAAAACAGCGAGTTGTATTCCACTTACGCGGCTATATTTATGTAATCAAGTTAGGAACTGTGAAATTTACTAGACTTAGTATTATTTTCACAGCCATATTTCAGTAAAATGGTCATTCACCTTTTTGACCAATGCACTCAACTCTACAACAACACTTGAACAAATAATACTTTTTGTATAAAATGATTAACGGAAAAAGCAGTTATGACGAAATAAATAATAATTAATAGAAAATTAAGATTTTTATGCGATAAGCCCTTAATTTAATTTTAAAACACCAATATGGGTATTTCACAACTATTTCATTCATGAAGGAAAACACGTTATAGTTTATGTTAATTCTTAACTCTACGCATAGTAATTAAGACGTAAGTATGCTAACTGATAACATAAGTCCATTGTCAATGCTACTGAGCATTGACATGTACGCATATGATTATCACAAAGGTTTACACAACGATTTCCGAGGTTTAAAAATGTTACAAATTTTCAATGTCAATTTGTAAGAGATTTTAAAAACATCAGTGTTTAGTGATTTTGAAATGAGACCAGTTCCTACGTTTACGGATCCTATTTATTTTTAAGTAATTTGTAAGCGATTAATGACGTGGAAATTTGTATCTGCGAATGTCGAAACACTAAATTGTTGATACGGTTGGTAAAAAATTACGAAAAAACCAGCTGTTTTTGTTATCACCTCACAACAAAAAACATTCATCACCGCAAAAAACGTTGTCTACACAAGTTTCTTTATTCGTCACTTCCTTTTAATAACAAAGAAAAACACACAAGCTTTCATCGTTTATTAATCACACAAACATTTGAACCAATCAATTGTACCAATGTTTTTGAGGCAAATAAACAAATACAAACATTTGACCCAATCAATTGGTTTGTCCAATATTTGTGAACAAATCAACTTTAATAAATATCAATAAATACCCGTAGGTAGAGACAAAACAAATATACATAATTTACGGAACTTTCGGCAGCACTTTTTTTTCTGAAAAGGGCCCAGATTTCTATGTCGTTATAGCAAAACAGTCTACTCAGAAATCAGGGCGATCAATCTATACTATATTTACTAATATATAAAGCTGAAGAGTTTGTTTGTTTGAACGCGCTAATCTCAGGAACTACACTGAAAGAATTTTTCAGTGTTCAGGAAGGCTATAAGCTATATAACATTACGCTGCGACCAAAAGGAGCAAAGCATAAATGAAAAATGTTGCAAAAGTGAAAAACCGTTAAAACTAAAATACGCGGACAAAGTCGCGGGGGACAGCTAGTGTCATATAAAAGAGATACATTATACTATAACATATATACATAATATTATAACATTGCATAACTCATTCATTGACCAGTGAGATGACATTTTCCTTATATATTCTACCTACAATATAAATATCGCTGGCCTATTTATAACTGCTCGTTATGTTGAGGTTTTGTGTAGCTCTCTTTGTTTACCAAGACTTGTATGTTAGATAAAGTTAATTAGGTATTCTTTTGATGTGGCTTGTCGGTCTTTTATTTAGTCTTTAAATATAACAATAAACATCACATAGGTAATGTTTTCTTGTTTACGGGAATATTATTTAGTAATACCGGACTATAAATGTCCCACTGCTGGGCACACGCCTCTTCCCATATAAAGCAAGAACGAACATTGGTCACCTCGCTTGCTCATTGCGGGTTGGCGATTTTAGATTCCAGTTATTGAAATCCAGGTTTTCTCAAGATGTCTTCCTTAACCGATTGTCAAATAATTAAGAATTGTGAGATAATTAAGAAAGTACATTTAACTTTTTTTTGAACCTGCAACTTGTGCACACAAATCCGTTAATTGACCGTCGTGACTAAACCATCACGATATTACGGGAATATTAATTAATCATCATCATCATCATTTCAGCCTGTAATCACCCACAGCTGAGTAAAGGCCTCCCCTTTTTTCTGCCATTCTTGTCCGTCTTGCGCGTCCCTCATCCAGGTGGTTCCTGTTACCTTAACTATGTCATCAACCCAACGTCATATTAATGTCATATTTTATTTTATTTGTTACTAAAAGCATAATTATTATAATTACTGTTTATGTGCAGTAACTTTAAAAAGACGAACTTCAAATAGTTCATTTGCCTTTATAAACCTTATCGTGCTGTCTCTGTCTTTTCAAAATGTAAAGTAGCTATAGATAGACATAGGATCGTGTTAAAGTTAAATGGTGTTTGAGTATTAGGAATTTTCTAGTTTGTTATTATGATTTAAGGAATACGATTAGCCATCATATTCAGGCTTTCCGGTCTAGATAACTAGAGCCCGCCAAATCAAAATACATCACAAAACATTATATTTAAAATATTATCTTTATAACTTTTTTTTTTTTTTTTTGTTTGGGCGGGGGAATCCTCATGGACACCCGCTCACTCGGGGGAGCGAACGGGTAGTGTCAGACTCTTACTGACTAAACCTGAACCGCCGTGCTACGTCATCCGCGTGTTGTGTTGGTGCGTGGCAATGCATTGCAATTCATCACGCACCATTATCTTTATAACTACTAAATTAGCCATACACGTCAATATGATAATTTCACAAATATTAATATCATTGTTATACATTAACGATTACAACGGTAAATGTAAATACAGTTATATATATGAAACAATGTGAACTTTTGTGACCAAATTCATTTTACAGATAAAAGATTACAAATACCTAGTTAACAATGTACCTACATTTTAAATATAAAATATTACATGTATAATGTCACACCTACTTAGTTTATAACCGACTTCCAAAAAGGTTATATGTTCTAGGTTCTACTGTATGTTTGCTTTTTGTATGTTCGCCCATTTCTCCTTCAATTGTGGACCGATTTAATTAAGAAAATTCTTAATTAATATTTTCAGTAAAGCTAGGATAAATAACTACGGTATTGGCATAAAATACAAAAGAAATTGGCTCACAACGAAGAAACTACAAGTGTGTTATTCTGATTGAGAACAGTGTGCAACTCTGCACACATTATATCTCGCTTTATTCCTAGGGAAGTTCAGTCTAATTATTCTGGGTTGTTAAATATTATTACATAAAAAAAAAACAATACAAGACATGTGCTACTGACGACATAAATATAAAACCCGAACCTGTTTTCCGTAACCTTAATAGACAACAAGATTATATACTAAGTCGCACTGTACAGGAAAATGATAAGAAAAATCAATAAAAGTAAACTCATCGAATACAAGAACATGTGTAATCAATTAAACCACCAAAACAATCACAACTTGACAATGAATGCATTCCACTAATTTGTGATGTAACTGTGACAAACGCCGCTAGCTCATTACCATAGCTGTTGAGGTTTTGTGTTATCAACCACACATGTCACACCAAAACCAACCTTATTGCACCATTATAGAGTATAATGTTAATGTGTGTAATAAAGTTTTGTGTTCCAAGCGATAGCTAATGCAATATAGTAGTAAAAGTAAACAGTGAGTCAGTATATATACGCACGATCAATCACTAACTATCCGTTACATTTGTAATTATTTATGGTTACACCTTGTTAAATTTGTTTTGGAAACGAGATATTTTTTTTTAAGTATGATGAATGAAAATGTTCATAATGATAATCGCGGTACAGCACAAAATGTGGATGGGGCGATCCTATTCGCAATTTTTGTTATTTACACTAAAATAATCTTCAGAGTAATTTGTTTCATTTATTCTTAAAATCTTGACACAGGAACGTACGAATAGAGCGAATCCAGTTTTTAGTAGGTCAGTATTAAAATCTCATCACATATCCAGAGAGCGACATCCTTTTTGTATAGGTCAGAAATTGGCGACCGTAGGAAAATTTGTGGTTAGAAACGCCTGCAGCTACTTCGCGCGAAAGAAAAAATATATATCCTTCATGGCATCAGTTAACTATTTAACATAAGTATAAATTTAAAATAAGTATTTTAAGAATCTAGAGTTTTCAAACTGGAACTCGCGTAGATACTTGACCTTAAGATCAAGTAACATCAACATATCTTAAGGGAAATACGTTTATCCAGGAACAAGGAAAATAGCAGCCCTCGTACTTAATCTCTACATGTATTGTAAGCAACTTCACGGCCTGACATACTAATTGATCATTGAACAATAACAATGGAAAATTAAAATCATGTAATGTTTGTACCACGACAAATGTATTTTCCGAAGGCATAATATGTTGAAAATCTGATTAGCCGAACTAACAGTGTTGAATACATTACACTACATAAATACAAATGTATTTCGCTTTTTTATTCGTGAATAATGCTTTTAGAGCAATTATTTTTTCTAAAAGATCCATGCGTGCCCAAAAATGAAAAAATATGCCCGTTGTTTCCGCCATGTTTCAACGACTACCCGACAAATTAGATGAGATTTTAACAAAAAAATATAGTAGCCTAGATATACCTTTCCTCTAAAATTATATGTAAAAATGGTTTGGATCAGTTTTGAGAAGAAAACAGCGGAATACAAAACGTCTTTTGGTCAACGATTTTTAGGCAGATTCAGCCTGAGCTTCTGTTGTCCCTTACGCATTTAACGGGGGTAGGTCGGTAATATATTCATTAAATACCTATATTTCAAATTCCTCGAGAGTAGTTACTACCAGTGGTGACTACCATTCTTAATGGATGAATAAGTACCACTATTTTACATGGAGCAACTGCCTATCTGAACTCCTTAACCCAGTTACTAGGTAAACCAGTCTACTTTACTTAAACAATAGTATTGAGTCTTTATTTTTGCGTTTATCTGGAAAGTTCCTTGCAGAAATATCAAATAACACTTATTCAAACCTTGACTTAAAGAAAAGACCTTCACCTTGTTTTCTTTGTACTTTGAATAAATGAATTGTTTATTTCTTTAAGTTCATGCAAACACTTTTTAGAAACAAATTCTGTTACTTATAATATCATGGTTTACGTCATTAGTCGATATTGAAACATTATTATGTCGTAACTCGTGATATAAAGTATGTAACAAAAACCCTGTCCGATCCAATAAAGGCGTATTCCTGGTTCAACATAGGCACTAGAAAAAAAAATGGCTCGCTCAGGCGGCTCCTTTGATACAAAAATTTGTTGAGCGATCAGTGTTGTTTTTGATCAGTTTAATTTTAATTTAATTATATTCACCGGGGAGAAATAATAATCTCAAATCCATTCAATAGTTACGTATATGTGTACGCAGTACGATGCCGAATAATACTCATAAGGTTCGGACAGGGTTTTTGTTACATGCTGTATAATAATAGCGATTTTTGTTCAAATGGCAGAAATACGTGTAAAATCAATAATACTCCGTTGTAGTTTATTCGGAACGCTGGCTCGTTATCGTATTCATGTAGTAACACAATATGGTCATTTGATATCTGTGTCCCAGTGACATTACTGACTCATCCCTTGGGGAATCACATTATTAAAACGCATATGCAGATATAATATGCATTGCAACTTAGTTATTATTGTGTTTTTCATGGTAAGCAAATAAATGGTCACGTAGGAATGCCTCATACATTGTCTATAATAATCTTTCAACAATATTCTATGGTAGTAATTTTGACTGTTCGGATATGCTAGACTTAGATATGATATTCAGGAGGTCGCAATTAAAATTACATTTAAATACAAGTTACGTGTATTTGTGAGCCATTTAAAAAACTATTTATTTCTATGCCACACCCCAAAGGTATTAAGGAAAACGAATTTAGGGAGCATGTGATGTTGCGCCAAAAATCGACCATTTTCGAAGTTTTTTAATAATGATATCCCAGTGTTACTCTCATTATTGAGATGAATCTAACGACACCTCTCAAACTAAAATCCGTCAAGCCGTTTAGGCTACAGAGCGTGCCAAAGAAATAAACAAACATACACTTCTGGCCCAGTCGTGTAAAAAGCTACAAGTATGATCACAATGCTTGCTCATGGTAGATTACTTATTAATTAATATTTTCAGGCTTTCTCACAATGATTTCCATTTAAGTAACAATGTGACTTATTTTACATTTCAGCTGGAGAACACGTATCCTTAAAAAGCGGGTTATGGTGTCTCTGCGGCATGCTAGTATTCATAGTCGTAGAGAAGCTCTTCGCCACCACGGAAGAAGAAGAAAAGGACAGTAAAGAAGAACCAGAGGTCGTCAAACAGAACGGTTCCACGAAAATAAAGCAGATTGAGATCGAGGAGATCGAGAAGCTTCTAGAAGTAGAACGGAAGCATCGGGGGAAAGGGAAGGGGCAGGGGATCTGTGCTGGAAACGGGACGGTGACGGCCAAGCAGCTGTATGATACCTGTGTCTTCAATAACAATACTAAAGGTAGGATATTAATACTATTCGAAATCAAAAATCAAAAACTTATCTATTCCAACTAGGCTACACAGTAGCAATTGTGTGGTGTGTTGACGACCTCCGTGGTCGAGTGGCGTAGACACCGGTTTTCAAGGTGTCGCTAGTTTTGCGGTCCCGGGTTCGTTGCCCGGCCGGGTCAATGTAGAAAAACCACTTTTCTACATTGTCTCGAGTCTGGGTGCTTGAGGTACCTTCGTTGTCTCTGAATTCCATAACACAAGTGCTTTAGCTACTTACTTTTGGGTTCAGAGAAATGTATGTGATGTTGTCCACATTTATAAAAAAAAAAAGTCGGAACGTCAATACAATGGACAGCACCCTGATTTGCCCACCCTTCACCGCTTCCTAAGTGCACTGGCAGCGCAGAAGAAACGGCGCAACTAACTCCCCAGCAGCACGCTGTCATTCCGTTTACAATAAGTCTAATTATCAGTTTTACGAAAATAATTTTTTGTAATAAATGCTTTGAAATAAATGGGAAATTCTTGTATAAGTGAAAAAAAACAGTAATTAAATGCAAAATAGAGAAATAACGTCTTTACACTGCACCGAATAGGTCATTTCTTATAAGCGCAGACTGACGAACCATTGCTTTAAAATTCCTTTAATAAATCTGTATTATTAATTAAAGTGATTTGTATTTAATAACAAAGCTAAATATGTCTTCCACAAATGGTGACCGCAAAACCAATGGTTTTATAACCACTGCGGTTGCAGACTTCGTTTAATCATTCTATTAATAGAAGTTACTATATTTTCATGAGTAATATCTTCACAAAGAAAATATTATTTGTTATTGAATCAAAAAATAATATGGACTTTTTTAAGATAGTAGTTTTCATATATCAAACAATGTAGACAACACCAAGATACGCCCGGTTCCCTATTGTGGTAGTTCAAATCTGGAAATTCCGCATGGAAAATCTCCGCCCTGGGGAAGACTAATAAGTTGGTATCGAATTCAGTCAACTTCGGGTCGAGTGTAGATGACACAGCCACAGGACCTGAAAGTACCACACATGAAATATTATATATACACTAGCTGTTGCCCGCAGCTCCGCCCGCGTAGAATTCACCTAGGGGGATGAAAAATAGATGTTGGCCAATTCTCATAGATACCGGATAAGCACAAAAAATTTCATCAAAATCGGTCAAGCCGTTTCGGAGGAGTATGGCAACGAAAACTGTGACACGAGAATTTTATATATTAGAAGATTTAGATGCAACATCCATGTCTGGGTCAGGACAGGTCTGCCAATGATAATTTAAATGTAATATTCTAATACTATTTGACTGGCCTGTTGGTCTAGTGGATAGTGATCCTGACTGCTGAACCGGAGGTCGAGGGTTCGATTCCCACCCAGGACAAATCTTTGTGTGATGAGCATGATCATTTGTTCTGTGTCTGGGTGTAATTTACCTACAATATGTATGTATTTAGCAATATATAAGTATGTTTATCAGTTGTCTGGTGGCCTTAATACAGGATCTGCTTCGTTTGGGATCAGATGGCCATGTGTTAGTTGTCCCAAGATATTATTAAATTTGTAACAAATTACAGGAGAATGCTGCAACTCTGTCTCAAACCAGAACGGGTCAGTACGGTGCAAGGGCAACAGGTGGATGGGCAGGTGTTTACTGAGGGAGGCTCGGGAGAAGGCCCTGACGGCCACCAAGGAGAAGACTGATAAGAAAGATGTGAGTTTAATAATGTAATAGGTTTTTTAATGAACTATGGAAAGTAAAAACTATTTAATAAGTAAATATATGACACTTTATTTTATTTTGTTGGCTAAGTAGAGCAAGCTAAAGTTAAGGTATAGGGATAAGCGCATAATTTGGTACAAAATGTAGCGAGTAGTGACGTCATATATTTAATCAGCGTCGTAGTAAGAAAACATTGATTGAAATCATTTGAAATGCGCAAATTTATGTTGCATTTTCTTACTTTTTTTTTTTCTTTTAAAGGTACATATATAGCAAATACATTTGACAGAAATTTGCAAAGATAACTTCATCATATTTATGATTCTACCCTCATTTCCCCAGGTGGCGGGCTACCTGAACCTGATGGCGAACTCCATCGACAACTTCACGCACGGGCTCGCCGTCGGCGGCTCCTTCCTCGTCGGCTTCAGGGTCGGAGTGCTCACCACCTTCGCTATATTGGGTCAGTTGCTGCTTAATATGTTTATGAAGGCTAAACAAGTTTTAGTTACCGTGTGGTGGAAGGAAAGCTGTAACAAACAAAAATGAATTACGGTTACTATCAAGAAGTATAGTTTACTGTTTATAATTATAAAGTGTTAAAAAATAATGTTCAAAAAAAGTGCATTTAAAAAATCACCTTTGAAAGTAACTGTGTCAAAGCATAATCTAAACAAATAAAAGGAACTTATTGTGTCTAAAACAAAATACTATTCTTTTTAGTCTTTTTAACGTGTCGGTCAACAGCAGTAGAGTTAAATCTTTCCAGTACTCAACTACCAGGAAAGCATTATCTGTACCGTTGTACAGGTTCTCGCGTGTAGAGGTGGTAGGACACGCTGGGCAGCTCATCAAGTCAGCCATGGTTTAGGGAGAGATACCACACATACTAGGCTTGTATGGTCTGTTACCCCACCGGTACATATTTTCTTTACACCGACCCTCTTTGGTCCAGAGTGTTTTTATAGACTTCCACGTCAGACATGGTAAGCTGCTACCGGGAGGAAGTTTCTTGGGTGATTTTAGTCATAATTATAATACTATTCAAGGCATACATTTATAATAAATGCATTCTTTGCATTTCAGTGCACGAGATTCCTCATGAGGTGGGAGACTTCGCCATCCTGCTTAAGAGCGGGTTCTCTCGCTGGGAGGCGGCTAAAGCACAACTGGTAACGGTTCCCTCTTATTACCCCATATTTATTTTATTACTAACTAGCAGCACGTCCCGGCTCTGCAAGGGTGTTTAACAAAAAATTTTAAAATATATTATAGCTAATGTCACCCGGGGAAAGTGTAGCTTCCCAATAGTAAAAGATTTTTAAATTGGTTTAGTAGTTTCGGAGCCTATTAAATGCAAACAATCAAACCTTTCCGCTTTTTAATATTATTATATGTTTATTAGTAATAAAACATTTATGTTATCTATCTGGTCACCAGGCATCACACCACCACGAAGAGCAGATGTAAAATATATACCTAAACCGTGTATTTATATTTTCATAATTATACAGCATGCAACAAAAACGCTGTCCGATCCTTATGAGTATTATTTGGCATCGTACTGCGTACACATATTCATAACTAGTGAATGGATTTGAGATTATTATTTTTCCCCGGTAAATATATTTATAAATTAAAATAAAACTGATCAAATGCAACACTGATCGCTCTTTTTTTTTGGAAGATATATTACGCAGTTAGCCTGAACGCAGGCTTTGACTGCTTCACCGGACTTTTGGCGAGAACCTTAAGGGCCTCCAGCCAGAGCAATAGAAAAACTAACTACGTCAGCAACGTTCACTAAGGGCACCGCCTGTGGGGTTCGGACCTCGACTTAGTGCGTTGCTAACAATCTTAATAAGGCAAAAACAGCAAGGGAGGGCTGGAATCTAAGTTTTTATTATTTAAAGACATATTTTTATTGCTAGTTAAGCCGACCCGGGCCAGATTGATAGGGACGGAGGGTTTTGTTACATAC
Organism: Diachrysia chrysitis; assembly: GCA_932294365.1. Classification (NCBI taxonomy): domain Eukaryota; kingdom Metazoa; phylum Arthropoda; class Insecta; order Lepidoptera; family Noctuidae; genus Diachrysia; species Diachrysia chrysitis. The sequence continues at coordinate 8,614,332 of OW028664.1, forward strand.
TGTATAAATTTTATTTATCATGTATTGATTTATTTTTAAACTTTAATATCCTCTATTACAGGCGACGGCGGCAGCTGGTCTGATTGGTGCAATGACGGCTGTTATATTCAGTGGCGCAAGAAACTCGATTGGTTAGTTTTTTTATTCATAAAGAACTTTTTTAATACACCTTTGTCTTTATAAGAGCCTTAGGGCCGAATATTGAAACTACTCGGTTTAAAGCCGCCGTTAATGACCAGGATTCTCTTCGTTTTTCTTAGGAAATTGTACCGTCCGTAAGCAAATCGAATCGTTTCTTAAATACACGAACCAGGTATAAGTCTCATGCTGTCTCAGATAAAGCAACAGATAGACATTTAAGAACGTCTCAAAGGTAATTTGCGTTTCAGTTCAGTTCGTTGCAGTTTCAGTATTCGGGGGTAAACCTATCTTATTAAGTTTATATTTATAAAAGATAATGTATTTAAATGTATATAAAAACATAATTCGGACGTTTTCAAACGGATTTTATCGCGGTTTAAAAATAGTTTTATTTCAATGTAGAACATTCGCGTTAACCTCAGAAAGCATTATAACTCGGTCGTTTGACAATTGATATTGATCCTTTTTAGCTAACCAAACATAATATATGTTGTGGTACATTTTACACAGAGTCCGTTCAGTGATCTGTGCATTTTACCAACTGTATACTAAAATTTCCAGCCTATCCTTTTCCGCTAACAGACATAATATATGTGATTTGTGCATTTTACCAACGTTATACCAAAAATTTCCAGAGGCTAAAACGTCATGGATAGTCCCGTTCACGGCGGGCGGGTTCCTGCACATCGCGCTGGTCACGGTGCTCCCCGACCTGCTCCGCGAGCCCGACAAGCTGCAGTCGCTCAAGCACCTCGCCGCGCTCGTCGCCGGCATAGCCGTCATGGCCTTCATGACTTTTTACTTCGGGTAGAATGTGCCTTTCTCTGTTTATAAGCCGTTGGTGGGGATACAAGGGGTAAAACAGTCATAAATAACATTTAGGGTAAAAAAAGTTAAACATCGCTATACTGTTCATCTCCAGGTGTGCTTGCTAGTGTGTCAACAGTGATGGGGTTAGAGAAGGAATTAATATAATATAATATATCTTGGGACAACTCACACACGGCCATCTTATCCCAAACTAGGCAGAGCCTGTACTATGGCAACCAGACAACTGATAAACTTACTTATATATTTCTAAATACATACATATTAAGAATTGAATTAAGATTATTAAGACAAGTGCTACTATAATTACTATAAATAATAGCTATGAATATTTGAGGCTTATTCGGAATAAAAAAAAACTATTTATAAAATTTCGCGTCTATAAATATTACGCATTAATTCGGAATCGAATTTAAAATAATCATATTATTAAAAAAACAGTCACGTAATGTTATAACATAAAAAAAAAAGTTAATGGTGACTCGACTGTACTTTATGAAAAACTAGCTGTGGAACGCGGTTCCGCCCGCATAATTAGTTTTCATTCCCATTATATATCAATATACAAATAAAATAAATAAATAAATAAATGTGGACAACATCACATACATTGCTCTGAACCCAAAGTAAGTAGCTAAAGCACTTGTGTTATGGAATTCAGAGACAACGAAGGTACCACAAACACCCAGACCCGAGAAAATGCAGAAAAGTGGTTTTTGCTATATTGACCCGGCCGGGGATCGAACCCGGGACCTCAGAGCTGGCGACACCTTGAAAACCGGTGTGTACGCCACTCGACTACGGAGGTCGTCATATATAATGTTTTTTATTAGTCTATTCCGGACGGAGACAAATGATAAATGGAAAATCATGAAAATCGGTCCACCCGTTCTTGAGATATAAATGGTTGGTGTAGCTAGCCCAACTTTTTTTATATATAAAAGATAATGAATTTAAATTACTTAGCTGTATAAATTTGTTGTCAGCGTGACTCAGTAATATAACTAAGTGTTTTAAAAAAACGATACTTAGTAGCAAAATTGATTAGAAATGTATAAATGATAAAACAGTCAAGTGCCCTCTTCACGTGGTGTAGATAAAGAAAGCTGGATCTAGAATTATCGTTCAATATCACAATAGGACTAGTCGATGTTCCGTTTTAAATGTTGAATTCATGTTTTAACATGTAAAAATATTTAAGGTATGTTGGTGTCGGGTCCAGTCTTTCCAGATTAAGCTAAATACCCTATATTACATGGAGCGACTGTCTATTTGACCTCTACAACCCATTTATTCGGTAACACATTATCCCATAGTAGGATTAGTTGTCAGAATTGTAATGACTTAACGACTGTCAAAGATCAAAGTTTGACAGTCGGGACCAACGGCTTAACGTGGTTTCCGAGGCACGGAGGGGTTTCGGTATAGTCACCAATGGTCACCCATTCACAGACCAACGGCTTTACTCTTAGCCACGAGCCCCTCCCTTCATAAGGACGCATACCCTCTTTATCCAAACCTTGTTACTTACTCAAACCCACCAACGGCAATAACTTAACAATATATTTTTATACTAAGAAATCGTCCGCGAAGGACGCAAAAAGAGTATTAATATTTTTGAATGTAACCTAGACTGGGACCTTATATTTTGTCGAAATTAAGTTAAAATGTAGATGCTTAAGTGAATAATACTCTGTACGTAGTCATACGTAAGGTTAGAATTTTATTTGTCATAACACCCAGTGTTGCTCGCTTAAATCGAGTTTCAATCGAAATTGTTTGAATTGATAATATTTTTTGTATTTTTTTCTTTAAAATACTATACAAATAGTATGTTATATGAATACTTTCCTGTCCTTTTGAGTCACATTTCTGATCATAAATATATCTACTATATGGACAGCGAAAGTTGTTAAAAATCAATAATTAAATAAAGTTTTTCAATATATCTTTTGTTGATATTAGCTGGCTAGTTATCGACTCCACTCCACTATATTATTGTACAAACATTATTATGTATTAAATCACTTATTAGCAAATCACATTATGTTATGTAGTTCTAAGTCTTATTTTACGCAAGGCTCGATACTGGGTAATGCTCCATGACGTGTAAATGAGCTTAAGTTTTACCTAAAATTATAAATAGACAAAATAAAAATACAATATGTCCGTGAACGGTTGACTTAATCCATATATTCAACCATTCTCGAGCCTTGCTTTATATTTAGCGACAACTAGTTTAAGGAGCGTCACATTAACATACACCATAGACACCAAATACTACTGAATAATTAACATATTACTGTAGTTTAATGGATTTTATCGTAGTTAAAACCAAAATTTTAACTTTGCAAGCGATCCCTAGAATATGAATGTAAACCGTTTTGTTTAAATAATAACGAGTAGGTACTCCTCAAGAAAGTTATTTATTATACAAATATTAAACAAGTTTAGGGTTAAGTTTTGGGGTCAAACCATTAAAAACTAGATCTAGAGAATAAAAGAAAACACTTTTTTTTTTCAAACTTGACCTTACGTGTACTCAAGACCACAATCTCTCTATTGCGTTCGAAACGTAAATAATAGTAAATGGTAAACGACGATAAAATCCATATAAAATAGTTTTATTTCAATATTACTACCTATAACATTGTCAAATTGTAACGAATTTAGTGAAAGCCGTGGTCGTCACGGTATTTTGGCGTTAGATATGAACCAATCATGTAAGTTTTAAACATTGTAAATTATTGTAAATATTATTAAGATACTTGTAAATTTTTGGACTTATTGTCTGCATTTTGATCAGAAAACCATCAAGATTTATATTGATTTTATATCTAAATTAATACCTTGTATTTTAGTTGACTGAATTACTATTATCTTGAGATATAATTACTCAAAAAACAACTCCAATTTCATCGAATGAATGTTGGTATCGTCAATTAAGAACTAACCTTCAATTAGTCACAATTTTAGGTTTTGAATAAGTAAATAGTAATAACGGTTACAGATATCATATTTTCACTTATAGTACACAAGTATATTCGAAAGAAATAATCACCTAGCTTAATATGACAGCTACCATAATGCATTAAATATCTTCTATACCTAATACCATATAATAAGTCCCCTAGCGAATAGTACAAACTCCACTGTTAATAATTGTGATAGTTTTCTAGTTATCAAGTATATTGTTTTTATCCCATTACATTAACGTAGATACGCTAACAGACAAGTTATTTTCTGTGGCTATGTTATGATGTTTTAGAACCATGATTGTTCAGACAGTGAGATTATTTGAACTATGATGGTTTTAATACTTCATCGTTCAGCCCATAGTCAAACTGTCCAGGTTTATTTTCCTACAATACTTGTTATTAATGGATGTCTTATAATGCATTTTAGTTCTTATCCACCTGAGTTTTGACGAGTGTATTTAGTATCAAATGCAACATCATTTTATTTGTTTTTTTTTGTGTACGTAGATATTATACGTAATATTATCAAGTTTGTTCTAAATGCACTTGTTTTAAATGTGTATCTACGAGTAGTTGTTAATATATTATGTGATAAATAATGCCATTTATGAGTATTTCAGTCGTTATCAACGACTCTACGATTAAGAATAAAGTGTAAAAATAATAAAAATATCAGAATAATGTCTTGTTTAAATTAAAACAAAAACTCTTTCCTATAATTTTATTCATACACAAGAGGGGCAATCAAAACAACAATATATTTTGATTTGCATTTATTTCTCAAAGTAACAGTAAGATTATGAATCAATGAGATTATTTATATAATTTATACTCTACGTTCGAAAACTTACAATAACACAGTCCGCGAACATGCATAGGTTTCCTTCTAAGAAAATCACATTGTAAACGCAATTAGTAAAGGTACTAATTGGCGATTTAGTAAAATCCTTAGGTGACTTTAATATCATTAAATCTAGTGTACAAGTGTATTTCTATTTCAAAATGGACTCCACAACTACCTCAATATAGAAATAGCACTCAAGATAAAATATTTCAGGATTATTTGTAAATGGCACTGTTGTGTTTTACTGCAATTACGATGAGTTATTTAAATTCTTGGACCCACTAGCTAGAAAAGACCTGTATCGTGGGTGCGTTACATTTAGATACCTTACATAAAAACACTCGGGATTCTGAAATTAGTTACGAAAATTGTAACAAATTGTACAAATTATTATTTGTTACAGATTATGTAACCTTTGACATAAATAAATTGGGGTTTTGATCAAAAACGGAATATAAAGAGTATTTTCGTTATAATTAAAATGTCTTATCTGAATCTATTAAACGCATAGATTTTATGACTACAAATTATTTTACTTGTCATCTTTTTCCTCTCTCATTTAAAGTAAAAACAGATTTTTATATATTTTAACGTTTTTTAAATTATTTTATACTTGAATAGTGCAAAATAAACTAGAGATACTCCATAGCTTGCAACCTAAAGAAAAATTTGCATATAATAAATTTTGTTCTTTAAACACTTGTATAATACTAAATAAAATATAGGAGGCGTAGCTACATTTATTTTTCAACGAAAAATAGTAATTTTAGTCATAATTATGACGGATTTTTTAGTGTTTTAAGCATGAAATCAATTTTTTTGTATTATATTCAGATAATTTTTATTATTAACATATTTATTAATTAAAATATCTGCAATGTTCAGTGTTGCCAGTATTTAGCTACGCCAAAATAAAAATTACGTTACATTTTATTTCATTTTACAACTATATTTTAATCAAACGTTCCAGTTCCTAAATGCTGATGATAGATTTATTAAGTTCGACCGTATATATAGAGTTTTAGTTTACATGACGTATACTTTCTCTACGCGTTTCATACAGAACACCTCCTTGGTCTTGGGGCAGATGATGGAGCCGTGTTCCTTCATCATCTCTTTGAGAGCCTGAAAGTAAAATAAAGAGAATATAAAAAAAAATGTGTGGCGTTCCGTGGTTTCAGTTGGTTATTCCAGCCAGCTTTTTATTAAGTTTAGTTTGCTTCTCTTCGCCTTTCTCATGGCGGTAGAGGAAATCGATTACGATTTAGTCGGGTTAAGAAAGTGGGGAATAGAATATATGTATACTAATATATAAAGCTGAAGAGTTTGTTTGTTTTTAGGGTTCCGTACCTCAAAAGGTAAAAACGGAACCCTTATAGGATCACTTTGTTGTCCGTCTGTCTGTCTGTCTGTCTGTCTGTCTGTCAAGACCTTTTTTCTCAGGAACGCGTGGAGGTATCAAGCTGAAATTCATATCAAATACTCAAGTCTATGGTCTCTTGGAGCTGTGAAAAAATCAAACTTCTAAGTCAACGCGATCAAAAGATACTCCCGTTTATGCCGCAAATTTTCGACACTCGCAAGGGAATCAAAACCTACAGGGTACTTTCCGTGAACTCAGAATCTTGAAATTTGGTACGAAGCAACGTCTTATAACACAGATAAAGGAAAAATTGCGAAAAGCATAAATTTTTAGTTACATCATATAATAAAAATATTTTTAATAATTTTAAACTTATTACCCCTTTACTCATGAACGTTTTTACGGAACCCTCGGTGCGCGAGTCTGACTCGCACTTGGCCGGTTTTTTTTTTGTTTGAACGCGCTAATCTTAGGAACTACTGATTCGATTTGAAAAATTCTTTTAGTGTTGGATAGCGCATATATAACATTAAGCTGCGACCAAAAGGAGCGGAGCATAGATGAAAAATGTTGCAAAAATGAAAAACAGTTGAAACTAAAAACGCGGACAAAGTCGCGGGGGACATCTAGTTAATAAATGTTAGATGAGTGGTTGATAAGATACTGGCCTTCTCGCCGTAGACCTGTCCGTTGGGCAGCACCATGGGCTGGTTGTGCTCGTTGAGCGGCGCGCGGCTGATGCGGCACAGCAGGCGCGAGTGCGACACGTGCGCGTGCGGCAGGCGCGCCGCCAGCGCCAGCAGCGGCGGCTGGCACGCGGGGCACGCCGCCGAGCGCGCCTCCGAGCCGCACTGCGGCGTGTGCAGCGCCGCCAGCCCCAGCTGCAGCGCCACGGGCAGCGCGGGCAGGCGCGCGGGGTGCAGCAGGCGCGCGTGCTCCAGCCGGAACTGCGCCACCAGCGCCGCCCAGCGCCCCGCCGCCAGCAGCACGCGGTACGGCTCCACCTCTGCAACACCGAACACGCTACAGCTGCCGAACCAATCTTTGCCTTTAACACTAATTTGACCCAAATCTAAAGTAAGTTTTCAATGAAAACATGATTTACGACAAAACAATTATACTACATAGACAACGAAGCTCTTCTAAATAAAAACAAAATCAATACTAATTTGAAACTTTGGACACGAAGCCAGAATAACAACGACGGTCTGAACAGTGGCGTGCATTGGTTTTCCGACCAGGTAAGCAGATATTAGGCAAATTACACAAATAACAAACATCATTTATATAAATAACAAAACAAAACAAATGTAAAAAACTATTTTCTACTCACTTTTTTATTTCTTATTCTGTGGTTCGAGTGTTATCCTACAAAACTACTATTTCATTAATTTGTTTTGTCAAAAAATAAAAACTTATTAAACTTCTTGAAGGGATTTGCACATAATTTATCTATACAGATTGTATTTTCGAAACCCAAACAGACTTCGCACTGTAACTTTTCCATATTTATAGAGACAATTTCTGTTTTTAACACTACAGTAACTTTACAAAACCACAATAAATCACAAAACAAATAATTACGAAAATAATGTAAACAACGCTCGCGCCTTTAGGTATATTAAAAATATAGTAAAAACTGGAATTTATATATTGTTTATTTGTTGAGCAGTACGGTCAATGCCTTTGCTTCTGAGTAGGCACTGCCTACTATTAGTCCGGGAAATTGCGAAGGTCAAATGTCAGGGCGCTGTGCATGTCAAACAGATATTTTTTGCTTTCACCGTATTGTAATTGGAAAAAAGTAGCTTAATATGAAGTGTGCGTGGCCGTGCGTATATGAATACGCCAAAATGGTGAGTGTTTAAAAACCAAATAAGAAAACCCAGGCAGAAATGAAAAAAAAAGTGAAATATTTTAAATGGGCCCTTTTCCACATAGGCCATTTCAGTTAAAGCTAAAAATTTATAATACAATAAATAAAAATAATATTCTATTAACCAGTATCCTTGGGGAAGGCGAGCATGCCCATGCAGTGCTGTATGTCCTTCAGCTGATCCTCCTCGTACGTGGAGAAGTGCTTTTTGGCGTAGCGCACCGCCTCCAGGCGCTTGTCCTCGCGAACAAGCTCGATGAACTCCTAAAAAACGTTAATATAACAAGAAGTATCAACAAAAACAAAAAAAAGCCGGTTCCTCTGCTAATAAATAAAATAATTTATTTTTGCACTTCTGACTCCAAATTATACTTAAACAGTCAAGTTCCATATGTGTTTTTTAAAATTTAAAAAACCCTTTATTTAGATAGCATACTCGATAGATGTGGTTGAAAACGACGATTAATTTATTGTCAAAACTTCGCCATTTTTAGGCCATTCGCCATTTTCGCCACCTATAGGACACTCGAGCTTTTGAGACGAATCTAACAATAACTTTGATTTTAGATTTGAGAACCTCTTCCTTTTTAAGTCGGTCAAAATGAGGTTTAGCCGTGGAAGCGTAACAAATACACATACTTTCACATATATAATACAATTCTTATATATATTCATTAGCAATGTATGCGATCAACTTATTTACCAATTATGCAAAATGAAATCAAATAATTTTAATTTCGAGTAGGCCTTTTCAGGCACTTTCAAAACGTTAAATGACTTTAGTTGCGCGGTTCCAAAATGTTACTCCTATGGAGAAGAACCGGCAAGAAACTCCATAAATAATACCCAGTATATATAATAGGTATGTACTTGTATGCGTATCTTGAACTCCATGTTGGAGTTGAGCTTCCTCAGCTTGGACTTGTTATCAGCGCACCACTGCAGGCAGCGGGCCGTGCGCTTGGACTTCAGTTCTGCCTCCACCTCCGCCGCCGCGCTGTAGATATCTGCAACACGCATATATCTATACTAATACATAAAGCTAAAGAGTTTGTTTGCTTGAACGCGCTAATCTCAGGAACTACTTGTCCGATTTGAAAATTCTTTGAGTGTTAGATGGCCCATTTATTGAGGAAGTCTATAAGCTATATAACATTACGCTGCTACTAAAAAGAGCGGAGCATAAATGAAAAATGTTGCAAAAATGAAAAACCGTTAAAAGTAAAACACGCGGACAAAGTCGCGGGGGACAGCTAGTAGTATTAATCGACAGTATTGATTACTGTTCATCTTAGAAAAATACTGTAGTCGTCAAAGCCATAGTTATCTTTATAAAAAAAAATGTATGTTGATTTTTAATTAAAAAACGGCCTGTCTCTTATTTTAACCTCGAATTCCGTATTTTTAATGCAGTTGTTCCGTAAAACCGGAAATCCGATCTGGTCACCCTAACTGCAGTAAAAGTTACCCGCAAGAGAGCAAGCGTGGGGCTCAATGCTCGTGCCTTCTCTATATGAGAAGAGGCCTGTACCCAGTAGTAGGACTTTTAAAGGCCGGTATTATTATCTATCTATACTAATATATAAAGCTGAAGAGTTTGAACTTTAACATACCGACATTAGTGAGATCCCTCAGATCCTGAGCGTCGGCCAGCTTGTTGGCGGAGTCGTAGTACCCGTTGCGAAGGAAGTAATCCACCAGCATGCGGTCCAGTCGCACCTTGCGCCACTGGTTCAGCGACGTCTGTGATGTGTACGACATCGGCTGGAGTTACAAAATAAGTATTAGGAAAACAGTGCACGATTGAAAAGTTTGGAGACATTTAGGAGAGATCTTTGGTGCAGTAAAACGATAAATTCTCCTTACCCATGTCATCTTTAACAAACATAAACTTCATCTACGTATTGCTTACATTCTGGTCGAAATCAGGACCAAAATAAAATATTTTGACCTAATGGGGTCGATAACATTTTTTTTTAATGAATAATTAAAAAATATTAGAAGTATTATTCCCTATTTTACGTTACTCTTACTATAAACACACGACGATACATTGATTTGAAATGTCACATCACGTCACAATTTCGTCCATTTGCACAAGCATGACGTCATCAACCCCTACTCCTGAACTTTGATTCGTTTTATCTACTTAGCATTTTCTCAATGTTTTTAACATTATGTTTTTATTATTTATCTGACGGACTAATTAGATTTTCATCTAATGAGGAATACCTCATAATTAGTAGTTGTTTTATGATCAGATGAGAGGGCAGAAAGTGCAGTTCTGCAACTCCGGCCTAGGCAGAAGGAGGTGTTCCCTCCTTCTGCCAGGGTGTTTTTAGTTGGTGAAAGTACAACATATGTTGTTCTTTGTATATACAAAGATCTCTATCACTATTACCTTAACTTGTGGTGCACTAGGCTCAGCGAGTGCTGCGGCTTGTTCCTTCAGGTGTTCCAGCCTCTTCTTGCAAACATAAGCAGCCTGCACCTCCTCTGTGATCGCTTCAGATGCTTTGCGCTTCATTGTGGTAAGCTTTTCAACCTAAAAATAAAATTAAAATATACAGTAACTGAAGAAAATAAGCTTGACTTATTAGTTATGACCATCTGCGATATGGAATCTATACTAATATATAAAGCTGAAGAGTTTATTTGTTTGTTTGAACTCGCTAATCTCAGGAACTACTGGTCCGATTTGAAAAATTCTTTCAGTGTTGGATAGCCCATTTATTGAGGAAGGCTATAAGCTATATAACATTACGCTGCGACCAAAAAGAGCGGAGCATAAATGAAAATTGTTGCAAAAATGAAAAACCATTTAAATTTTAACACGCAGACAAAGTCACGGGGGACAGCTAGTCAAAGATAAAGAGAGAAAAAAAAATGCCTAAATATCACATCTTACCATTCCTCCAAGCAAAGAATCAATTTCTCCAGTAGTCACAGGTTGTTTCCTGCTAACTGTATCCAGCTCTCCAGCCGCACTGCCCACCTGTCTGGCCTCCACATCAAGCACGCGTTGGGCATTGCGGTAGCGCTTGTTGAACACCTCATACGGTACCTAAAATTATTTATATGTGTCACAAAACTAAGCCATTAACCCATACATTGATAGCATGCAAAAAGAGAAAAATGCATTTAAAAATTCTATGGTTAGTAAAAAATGAAAAATATATTTCAAAGTTAATGGTATTATTATTATCTAGCATCCTGCCCCAGCATGGGTGCAAATTGCATGTATTATACAAATAAACCTTTCTCTTGAATTACACTATCTATTGCTGAAAACTGTATTAAAATCTGTTGCATAGTCTAAAATATCTAAGTGTACAGATAGTCAAAGCCACTTTGTTTTATACTATATAAGGATTTCATACAAAACCCACCACCAAAGAGAAAATTAGATTAATGGTTACAGTTATAACAGATATAATATTTTGAATAAAATTAGATTAATTCATAATGTGTAACAACAAACACATTTGGAGTTGAGATTCGACTCTAAAGAAATAAGATTTTATTATTTTCTTGATTACCACATTAGCTGAAAGAGATATTTCTAGCAATAAGTTTTTAATTTTCAAGTTATTCAATTAAAATAATTAATTTATATGCTTAATTGAATTACAAAGGAAGCTAAATTAATTAAAACAAATGGTCTTCATTGTTAACAAATATGATGATCTTGTTACACAAAATAATGTAACATGGCTAACTTTACCTTCAATGTTGCGTGCTCCAGTGACTTTAATTCATTCATTTTATATATCGTTTGTTTTATTTAACTTGTATTTTATCGTCTAACACACAATACCACTCTCTGGGCTACTCTTGTTGAGAACCTTAGAAATAAAAACAAAACTCAGCTGATTGATCAATGAAATAGTAGTAGGCAAAACATACGTAGCTGTACAAATCAACAAAAAAAAATGCGTGACCCTTATCTTCTAACAATTAATGAATTTTTAATCGAAGTGGTTGTTTTATTATCTATTTTTTATATCAACAACAATAATTTTAGTATTCAAGCACAAAAAAATATACCTTTTGTGATGAACACGTATTTTCTGAGAGACCTCAAAACTAAGAAACATAGTTTTATCTCCGTCACTCTTTTTTATTTACGATTTTACGATGAGCAAGGAAAAAAAGTAATAGGGTAAAAATATATTTTTAAAACTTTTTTTTTGTGCAATTTATCTACTAATAAATATTATTTAGTAAATTATAAATAATAAATAAATTACAAAGATTGAGATTTAGTAAGTTTTTAAAAATTCGACGGTCTTTGTTTATTTCGTTACGATTTCATTGAATGAAGTTTTTGAACACATCTCATCCATGGACAATTATTATTTTATTTTAAAATAATCTAAAACACTAAGTAACATTATTTTATACTTTTAATTACTTTATAATTCATGCTTTGATAAATTAAAATAAATATACGTTTATTCCACACCAGAAATCAATTATTTAACTAATGTTTTAGTTTGTAGGGTACTACCTATACTAATATTTAACTAAAATTTCAACTTTTGAAAGTAATTTGAAAATTATAAATAAAATAATATGCTTTTATGTTTTAAATTTTGTCTCAATTTCGCAGTTGGTAGAAATCAGAAGCAAAGTTTTTTTTTTATCAAGCTGTCATTTTTCCATGTTGGGCATAGACAATTTTTTAGTCCATGCGTTTTCGGCGCGTCAGAGCGTCACTTTCATTACGCAAATCCGCCATTTTGTATGTAGCTGGCGGTGCTTCACGGTATACTTTCTCGGTTTAGTGATTATACCCACGAAAAACTAAAAAACTTTGTTTAATTTGACTTTGTAAACTGACTGTGAATATAACTAACAATTTTGTGAAGACATATAGCATCAACTTCTTGTGCTTTCGTGAATTGTGTGTGCCCTATAATTGGAGCGCGTGGCTGGTGACTCTTTGTTGTTGGAATCGGCTTATTTACGGTGAGTTTCTTAATATTTACTAATAACAAAGTTGTTCCAGTGAGTTTTAAGTGAGTCGGGGTGGTTTTAGTGGCGAAAATTGTAATGTGTGAGCGTAATTAGCAAGAATGTGTTAGCGTCATTGATGCGGTTCTAGCGGCGCGGTGATTGCTTTGCTGTAGCGGTGGCGGTGGCTGGCGGCCGACGACATTATTCTCGCGGCGACGCCGACGCGTCACCTCTTGATCGCGTGAGAAAACGTGTTACTTGGGAATTGGATTTTTCTAGAAATCTTTATAGTCTAGTTCTGAAATTCGGCTAGTAGAGATAGAATGCGAAAACTTTTTTTCAAGTTTGAAAAAGTTTCCAACATGTGCTTGTAACGGTTATGATCGCAGTTCCTGGAAATTAGAATGTGTTATACTTAACTAAATTTAGCCGGTTTTATATCGTGATAATAACTTATTTCGATTCGTGATTATTGAAACTGTCACAGGTGAGAAATACTAGATTATGCTTGTAGGAAAGTTAACAGGTGCTTGACCATTTTTATTAGCGATTTAAAACATTAAAAAATAATTAACTGATATGCAATTATTTTCTGATCAACCCACCTGTTTGTTTGTTGGTGTTATATCTAGTTATAGACTTATAGCACTGCTAATAAGGTACTGCATTTTGAAAACTACTTCCCTCAAAACAAGTATGCCCCATAAATTTAGTTCAAAATATGATAAGAAGTTTGTAAACTTTAAAAAAAATCGTTTGATATTAATAAAATTTATTGACATACTTTTAATAATTAGTATCTTACTTGCTTAGGTATTGCCTATAAAAAGTGTGACTACATTTTGTAAAGAAATGTGATTAAAGTGCTAAGTTGTCATTATAAGTTTAATGAAAGACAATGCAAACAAAGTTTAACTCATTATGAATATTGTATAAAATATTAATTAAATGCTAAGTTAAGCCGCATGTCTTGCTTTATACAAATGCCCTAAAGTTCTACTCACTGCTAAGAATAAAATCTTGATATTTATTGATTTACTTTATATTAAACAAGTTTATGACAGTGTTATAAAATACTTAGCCTTAATCAAAAGAATTGTAAATAGGCACAATAACTTTTGTATTAAGTTTATGAACAAATTTTTACCATTGTTGTGCTTGACTAAGTTTGATTAAAACTCAACTGTTCCCTAAACAAAGTTTGAAAAAACATTTGAATAGATTTCATTTAAAAGTTACGGTTTACGCAACTACTTGTTTATTAAATTCCATTTATTTGACTGCTATTAAGAGTTTGTGTTAAATCTACCTATTTCATTTGTCTGAAGCTTTTTTCCTAAAGTTTGCCGTACGAATTCGGATTACGTTTTATATTGGCTCTCGTTATTATAATTTTGATGTAAGTCTTTTTTCGTAGATTTATTGCTGTTTCGTTTTCATCTGAAAAGTTCGATTGGACTTTCCAGTATAATTATTACTTTTTACTGTTTGCGGCAGCTATGTAATGGTTACGTGAAATGCCACATACGTACACAGGATTTTATACGTAGTTATTAAGATATTGTCTTTAATAGTGTTTTAAACACCACATACACACATCTATTGTAAACGAGTCGTACTCGTTAATACGCCAAAACGTTTCATACCTACTGCAGCTGCTGACGCATTCTAAAATAAACCAATCGTTTAAAGCGACACATTCCTCAAAAATGAGACGACTTTGACCCGGCCACTCGTTATACCTACCTATATGAATTATCCGCGTCGTCTGAAATGTTGGCGCTCTAGTTAATCCTAGGTATCTAAAACTGCCTTTGTACCTAGGTACCTATGCCACGTATCAATAACATACCTACGTCAAGAAAACTTAATAATAAAACCGTACAAGATAACAGATCGAGTGAAATGTAATAATGTACACACTACTTATATTATCATTGTTATCAATAAAATTTATACATACCTATAACTAACTCTTGTAACCGAAAATTTGCAACTTTTTTTTTGTTTTGTTCATGTTCAAACTTCTGAATGTCGTTATTGGAGGTTGTATAATAATAAAACAACGTAAAAACTTTAACAACTGTAGGTACGTCATTTCTTTGACTTTTAAGTAACGCTACTTACCTTTAGTTACAAGTTTTTATTCATTTATATAATTTAATCTCATTACAATACCTACGGCATTTAAAACTGTACCTCAAGCCAGTAGTCTTCCATTTACGACGAAATTCAAACTAAAGTAACCTGAACCGCAAATAAGTGGAACGTATTTGTTCTGAACGGCGGCGCGTCTAAAGTACATAGATGCTATATCATTGATGTATACTTGCATAGCAACATACATTATGTGTGTATAGTGGCGTAAACAAAAGGCCGTGTAGTGTAGCGCATCGGTTCGCCTCGACCTATCTTTACACGCTATGTCAAGAAGTAACTAGGTATAGTCTAGTCTAGGTATATCTAGCTAGTGCAGATAACGATAGAGTAACTCCGCTTGGCTTGCCTTCGCGCCTAGGGTTGGCAACTGTGCCGACTTAAGTTTTTGTAGAATTAAATTTAGTATCAACTGAGGTTGGCATTATTTTCTACTAACTTATATGGTAAGATTTTGAGTTTCGTGGACTTTTGTTATTAATTGATATCAACGCATTAAATCTGCATCGTTAAACTTTTCGTAATTACTACAAACATTGAATCCCAGATAACGCCATAATGACGCCTACAATATTTAAGTTGTAATGCTCGAATCACACGCTTTTTCTAGCGTGCCCACCCTAGCGTTACGCTAGACTTTTCCCATTCATTTTTCAACGTCCGTGTATTATAAATCGTTTATATGACATCCATGGAGCTCGCTTAGATACTTCTCGGTAAATAGACGGACGGACAGACCACATCCGTTAGTGCCGGTGTGATTGTGCACGTGTGTGAACGGCGCTCACACACACACACGGCACACGACCGGCCTGGCGGGTTGTCGATCGGCAATCGATTGCGCGTTCCTTTTAAATACTCGCCTACAATCATCGCCACGATTTTATTTAGCTTTGTTTTCTTGCCGAGGCCGTGGAAAGGTGTCTTCGGCGGATAAACTTGTTTTATTTTTCAATGTTCTGTTTTATGTCGTGGTTCGATGTGCACTTTTATGGTTTAGTTAATTTTCAGAATTTTTTCTTTGTAAATTATTGTGTTTTTGAGAACTCCATGATACATTTACTTTTTCTAAATGACGTAGGTATTTGAGACTTATTAAGTGTTGCACATCAATTATTCAATGGATGGAATTATTCAATCGTTATCTGTTCAATTAATAAAATTATTGTTTACACGTGTCTTAATCTGACATACCTAACATTTTACATTGCGCTTCTACGAATTGTATGTTGTAATGTAGATTAGTTCATGTTTTAATACCATATTTTTATCCGCTTTATTAACATTTGTCTTTAATATGTAAATTTGTTCCGAACCAGTATTTTAATGTATGATAATGTATATTTTTAAACTCAAACACGTGTAAGTGGCTATATTTAACAGATGCTTGGCTCATTCAGACTTGTAAACTTGAAGTATTTTTTTTATTTACAGTACGTGAATGCCACGTCACATATTGTGCCCGCGTCGTTTCTCTCTGAACATTTTGTAAAAGTCTTGTTTCGTTAACGCACAAATTAATAGTTTGCAATCCTTATCGCTGAACGCCAGGGGCTTAGCCATTGCGCCAATCGGGTCGACACTCGACAGAAAGAACAAATAGAGGGTAAATTTATTAAAATCAGTAGTAACGAATGCTTTAGTAATACCCACCCAAAACTGTTTGCTGCTTGCGCACACACGCAACGTACAAATATAGAAATAACGGTTTCTTGTTATTCACAATAGTAATATCATCATACATTATCCGTCTAATTCCAAACACGGAGGCTTGTTACCATAGAGAAATATGCGCATAATTACACTCATGAAACTTGCAGTTTTTCTGCTCACCAACTTTATACTTAAACTGTTCGTGGATGACAATCGGGTTTTTCCAGCCATCTCTGTTATTGACGTTTGAGGATATTTTTAACGTGTTATGCCAGCGTTTGAACGTTTTATGAATTATGGTCACCTAAATTATTATGATGTGGTCAATTTAAGAATGATAAATCTATCTTTTAACGTAATATATATAGTTCGGATATCGGTCTTATGGCGAACGATTCGAGGTCATTTGGCCGGTGACCTGTCAATATATAGGTATACATACCAGCTTCAAGCAACCATTATTATTATAATGTGGTTTTTGTGTTGGTATTGTCTTATACAAGTAAAATATCAGTTTCAGATAATCACTTGGATTCGCTTTTAAATTAGCAATTTTAATGGTTGCATTGAACTTGTAACCTTTAGATATGAAATCTAGAACCTATAGGGGTAACTGACCGAAATCTTTAAAACCATCAAAAGTTGTTTTATGGCCAAATGGAAGTAGGTCAGGAAACTTTTAGCTCTCGATGCGTCCACTGTTTGGACATGATTGCAATAGCAGCAATTTACTGCTTACTGTTCAGTTATTTAAAAAAAAAGAACAAATCCGATTAAAGAGATTTTTTCAAATTTGCTTAAACCGGATTTTAATTTGAATTCTGGACTTTGATCAGTGAAGGTTGATAACTTATGGAAGTTTATTTTCACTAGCTGATCCGACAGTTTTTGTTTTTTACCGCAAATTTTTCGCACATTTTCGTTCATACATACCTTGTCCTGACAATTACAAACACAGGGAAAAACAGCCAAATCGTTCGCACCGACCTTAGGTGACGCTCCGCCATACATGTGGCAATAGATCTCTATTTAAATAGATTAAATGACTTACTAGAAACACATTGAAAGAGACTAAAATCATATCAAATTTATGGCGACGTAATTTGACAGTCAAGAAGTTATTAATCTAGATTTCACTATAATCTCCTGCAGGCTTGTAATACCGCATAACTAACTGTTTGACTAATGCATGTCTAAACATTGCAATTCGTAACTTGTCACTGTCAATACAATGTTCGGTAAGCGTCTACAAACAATGTGGCGTTGTATGCAACACAGATTACATTACGCGTTGCACAGATCTAGCTACCATTATACTGATAAATTTTCCCTATGACACAATCTTATGTCACATGACTAGTGTTAAGTGCTAGGTGTTTTTGTAGGAATTCCAGTTGAATCAGCATTGTGTATAGTTACAGACGTAATTAGTTTTTATACCTCGTGTTTTGACACCTAAATACGAATAAACTAATTTTTATGATCTAAGAACTATGATCTATCATATTTGAGACGATTTGACGCTGGAAGACTATGAAAATGTTTATTGCGTTTGAATTGAAATGTGATCTTTGCAATATCTCACCCATATCCGTCGACCTACTTTCAGTCTTTCATCTTGCGTTGACGTGCTCTCACTACGATATCATTATACATTTAATAATGATAGATTATACGGTTCTACGACCTACTATTATAATATATTTTGCGAATAATAAGAACGAAAAGGCTGACTGCCTTTACAAGTATTTAAACTTTTGTCTAAATAAATTCCATAATTATTCTGGTAGCAACTCCAAAATAAAGAACAGAAGTATGTTTCCTGAACACCATTTCTTCTTATTATTTTTCTTTAATATTGTATTATGTAACGGCATTGAGATCGTACACTCAACTCTATACCACACAGATGTAATTTTTATTCGTCCACACAAACACGTAGTATTAATTTCTTATCTGCCTTGAATTGGAAACTAGGATATTTCCATGACATTATAAACAAAGCTTTTGTTATCTATGCCTCTGTATATAGTTTAAGCTCATTAATACATACGAATATGTTTATGAATTGGTTTTATGTAACACAAATGGTCGATTATTATGTACCTACATGCTTATGGGTGGAAAATGTTAATTATCTTCGTATTGAAGATATTATTATGTATTTACATCGGCATAGATAGTAAGAATAATGTATTAGTGTCTTTAAGTGTGGTTTTCGTTGTAGTTAACTAATTAAACGCGTTAGTTGGTTAGTAATCAAAACCACCAATTTACTGCATTTTTGTGAAGTTACAAATGTTAGTCACTCAGGTAAAGTTCTGTTTTTAATTCTTTTAATTAAATTATCGATCAAAACTGTCATAAGACTCAGGTCTTACACGTACAGAAGCATTGACAAAACTATATAATTTAAGTTACGTACAGTTCTATTGTACGACGGGTCGTTAATTTCGCCTCCATCCCCCAGCCCCTCTGCTAGAGAGCTCAGGGGGAGTACACCCCAATTCGCTGACCGACCTATTAAAATTGTAATTACCGAACCGGCTTGATTGTCGAAAAAAAGTCACATTTAATGTAGGTAACGTTCAAATTAAATAGTTATTGTATATTTATAGTAGATATTTTCGTTATTTAAATATAACTTCTTATTTGGAAATGTCACTAAAAACTAACGTTGGATTTTAAATGTTTTAAAAACGCCTGGCTATAAGGCTAAACTTGTTTAATGTAAGGATTTTAGAGAAGAGCATTCCAAAAACAGCATCGTGCCAAATGGTCAAAACATATGCCTGAAGTAGTTTGGCTTATCTTCAAAAACTTAGCAAATAAGAACTTCATTCATTCTCCAAAACTTTACAAAGGACTTGAAGAGATAAAAAAGTTTTAATGTACACAGAAAACGACTATAGTCTTCCCGAACTAGTTAGTTTAGTAATGATACGCTGAGATAACAATACTAGCCATTGCGCTGTTGTAGTCGTCGACAATAAGGCTCGGCGCAAACGGGCCACCGACCACAGCCTCCGGTGGCCAGCGACAGCGACTGAACACTCTTTTTCTTATATTAGTGTGCTGTACCGAGTGGCGGCAACCGACTACGGGTGTGCGGCGCGTCTATTCAAAAGATATATAAACTGGTGGCTGTGGTCGGTGGCCCGTTCACGCCAAACCTTAAGTTTTTGTACAATAACAGCACTGACCAGTAATGCTCTTATATACTAAAACATACAGATATCGCTGATCGACTTTCTATGCATAGTTTATTCGGCAATCAACATTTTATGACAGTTTATTAAAGCCATCGATTAACCAGGATAATGTTCAGCAATAGACGTCCGCACGCTGATATAAAATTACTAAGTTTATCGTAAAACGTGACCTCAACAAAATATTATATCACTTAACTGCAGAGCACAGTTAATTTCGCATACAACCTCGACAAAGCGTTGTCGAACAATAGTTAATGTGATTTTGACACAAAAGCGGGGGAGGTCGTCCGAAGAGGGACGCGTTTCCCCTCGAGGGTTCTCGGGTGTCTCACTGGCACATCCCAAGATTTGAGATATGACCTTGTTCTGTCCCCTCCGATAGTAACTCACTTATCAAGGCCTCTTTATTCTTTGTGCCGTAGCTTTGATCTTTATTGCGAGTACACGAATTCCCGAAATTGAAGTCACAAATATGATATCACGAAATTTCAACAGGCTTTGATTACGTACTTGGGTAATACTTTATTTTTACCGTGAAGTTTTGTTGGCTCTGGTAAAGAAATTAATACGCTGTCATCTGTTATGAAGTACGTAAGGTTTCATCTTAAATGAGGGGCTGTTTTACGAAGAATATAATTATGGACTGCGCCCGTTAGGCACGACGATATTATGTGGTTTTATTGTAAGAAATCAAACAAGAATACATACCTTTGTATTAAATGGAGACAATTATAATACATATAAAAGTTTCCACGAATTAATACTACGACCATTTCGTACCTAGTATTCATTGAAGAGGCAAACATTAAATCAAGTGAAACAATTTAATGTAAAGAAATGATTAACTAGGTAGCTACAGATTATCAAAGTATAACATGTATTTTGAGCATTCTATTCGGCGCTCTGTGGGTCGTGGGCGCGAGTGGTAGATTTAACACATCTAAAAATATATTATTGCGTGAATCTACGTACGTACGTAATCTAAGAGATTTTTGCACTTGCTCTCTCTCTCACAAAGAAATACCAGAAATGTACATGTGTGAGTCTTGAGTTTGCACGAACAGATCGATGTTAAACCGGTCCCTGCGTCTGTATTGGCATAAGTTTATTAATCTTAACGTATTAAAACCTGCTTCGAAATGTACCTGGTCAATGTAAAAGCATCTTAGAAAGTCTGGTTAGCAATGGTCTAATACTAGCTTTCGTGAGGAGTATTCAAAATTATTTAGGAATTTTCGGTATACTCAGGCACGTTTTCGGGACCGCCCGACTAGTTTAAGACTTAATAGGAGTCCTTTCTAGTCTCTAGGCGCCGCTGCGTCAGCTCATGATTAGGGACTCCTATTTAGTCTGAAACTAGTCGGGCGTTCCCGTCATTATTTCTGAATAATGGTCTTATACGTTTATAGAATGATATTCGCTACGTATAAATCTATATTTACAGCTTAAAGCAATGTTCACCCGTATCTAAATAGTTATTATCTGTTTAAGCAATACAATTATTATAAATTAGTCATTTAAACCTACGTGTAGTGTTCGTCTGCGGCTGTCTGTCCGTCTGTTGTATCGAGGTCAAGTTTGGATTGTAATTTTACGCATTAGACGCTGTAATTAAACTTGCCAAAAACGATCTTATTTTCGTTTTTAAACCAATTACATATTATGATCATAAAAATGTAATGCACTAACATGTAAAAGAATCTGCTTGAGTCAATCATTACATAATTAAACACTGTATGGAATGCGACTTTCTCACTTCATCGTTCTAGTTGATAAAATATTATCTTGCTAATATCTTTTTAGAAGAGCTATTAAATCCTGTTTAAATATTTACATGACATGTGTACCGAAAATGTGTTCGTGGGCGTCGTTCAGCGTGCACGAACAATATGATAGGTGTTCCCAGCTCAATATAATACTATACTTTCCATTTGAACGTGATCATAGTATCCCTTTGTTTATTTGCAATAGAACAGGCGCCCATAATGCAGAATTTATGTTTCAATTTAGTGTTCCCATAGCTTATAGCTTTTTTATGTTCATTGCCTGTAGTGTTTCTTCCTTTATCTATTCGAATAATAACAATCGTAATGAAGCTCGCTGAGAATTTAATTGAAAATCCTTGCTGAATAGGTTATTCTTAAAACACGCAACCTAGATGCTAATTAGACAATTTGCTAGTCAGATATATTCAGATGGTAAAATATGAAAGATAATAATTAAATTAATTATGCAAAATTAATATAATATAAGTTCAATCGTATTATATTAATTTTGCTAAAATTCATCAGCTCGCTTGGCAGGTGGTTAGGTGATTTGCATAATTTAAACACGCGAGTATCCGGCTTTCCCCTCTTTTGCTATATCTGTAATTGCAATAAACTTGAATTTATTTATAGTCATTTTAATATAATAATTATTATATCTTGGGGCAACTCACTCGCGGCCATCTGATCCCAAACTAGGCAGAGCCTGTATTATGGTAACCAGACAACTGATAAACATATATATTTCTATACATACTTATTATAGTATATATTATAATAAATATTACACCAAGACACACAACAAATGATACTTATCACACAAAGATTTGTCCTGGGCGGGAATCGAACCCGCCGACGACCTCCGGTTTACGTGTCAGGGTCACTAACCATTAGACCAACAGGCCAGTCAATTTTTATCACTTAATAAAGAAATGCATGACACTATTTCTTATAGAAACTTCTGCCAGAGCGTTATTCGTTGTTTTATTAACCAGACATGAACTTGTTTATTAGCTTACGAATAAAGTGTTATATTAACAATAAAGCAATAGCTATAAAAATAAGAATTGAACGTCAAAGCCAGCCGCACTTAAATTCTTATCCCGTCGTAGCCACTTTTCTCACAGTTGGATACTACCATTTTCAGTCTGACTTTATACGTGTTTTATCGTACACTTTACTCACGTAATTAAACACACGGTTTATACCGCATGGTGATCATTAAAATGTATTTAATGGCGTCTTGTGTAAGCTGTTTTCGCAAAGCACATTCCCCTGGCTATGTTCCTTTTTTCACGTACCCGGTTATTTGGCCGGTTAATGAAAGCCGACGAGATGGGATGGCTAATTGGATTCCGTTTTGTATCGGAAGCCAGCGGCGCGGCGGCGTTTCCGTTCTGAGCGGTGTTATTCACCTTTAGTGTTCTTTGTCATGGTAATTTTTTAGAAACAAAATGACACGCTTTGGCGGTTATCGAATAGACGTTTACTACCGCGGTTTTTTTTTTTTATCAAATCCATTATACATCTATACAGACAAACCTTACCTCCGGCTGCCATTTAACTTTTAACACTCAGCCGTTTTTATTATACTTTGCGAAACAATTCTCGCATAGATACGTTCGGACGAAACCTCAGGAAACTTTCTCGTGAATGCCGAGAGCATTCCTCGGAGTCTTTACCTCAATTTTATTAAAACAATAAAATAACTTTCCCTAGCTACTTGTCTATAATTTATTCTCAAACGCGGTTCACCTTTATATTTACCGGTATCGCCATTACCGATTCTTTATCGACAAAAAACGGGTATTTACGACGAAAAACATGCCACTAGAGTCGTGCGACGTCGAATTTGATCTAAAGCTTGCTGCTGAGTCATACAAGTGGCGAATGTAGGGGTGAGGAGGTGTTTGGGAGGGGGAGGAAACCGCTCAGCTCAGCCACCTATTGTAGTATTGTGGAGGCACGTTGTTTTTGCGGAGAGTGGTGTGTCAGCGACAGGACGTGAGCTGACGTGGCCGTAGCGAACTAGGCTTGAACGAGAACACGACTCGTTTCAAAAGGTCTAGCTAGACAATTTATGCGGTCGCTTTGTTGACAACATTCTGCAAGTGAACGATGTTGTCTTCCAAAACTATTAAATTGCACGACAATTCCGAAGCTTTAGTCGCAGCACAGAAAATATAGAAACAACCCATTTAATAAAATAGATACAATAAACAATAAAACTCTTCTATATAAGGCTATCCTTTTGTAAACTAGTCCTCTCAAGAAAAATAAATATGTCGAAAATTATCAACGGTAGTAGAAATCTGTTTAAAAACATTTTACACGGTTACTGCGACAAAAAAACTTATGTTAGTTAATTAAACAAAACCAAACGTACATTATATTAGTAATAATGTGGGAGAAAAGTAGTTTGGAAGATGCAAGGTGTGTCAGTAGGGAAGTTTTCTGGCGTCGAACTGTAAATGGCAATTACTTAGTCCACACGAAGTTGTCACGAACTCACGACGCGTCTGGGAGCCGTTGCCGACTTTCTGAACAATTTTTACTTTTGTCATTCTTTTAAAAATTTGTTTCCTTTGAAACTTTTCCGTTTGTTCTTGCCCGAATTACATTATGGTCGTTTATTTTGTTGCACTTTCGTTTACTTCGCTCGTTGTCTTTTTTTGGTATGTTACAAGTTCTTCAAGTGCAGTTAGTTAAAATTCTGTATTCATTTTAAAATTTTCCTATTGGTCATAAAACAAAAAAAGAATAGGTTATAAAAATATATTTATATTTTCATGACCTATTCTATTGTTTCTTTTATTTGGGACAATATACGATTACATATTACAATAAGAAACGTTATATTAACGTTGTTAGTGCCATGCATTATTGATAATTCCAGCTTATACATTTATAGTATTGATTCGTCCCATATTAAACAAGTGCACAGTAAACAATAATGTATTTTTTTCTAATTGACTAATGGTTTATATTTGCAATTCTGAACGCCTGTTCCCAAGGGGTAAAACGTATTTTGTGATTGTAGCATTAAATTAGTCAGCAACATAATTTGTGTATTTAATTACAGTAGCACAGAGTAATTCTGTTTTATTATTACATACAGTTTCACAGAATGCAGATAAAATTACAAGACCAGTGTATACTGGCCAGTTTGATGTCATCGGGTTATCATTGTTCAAATGGAATGCCTAAGAGAAAAACTTGAACCTAATGTCGATAACGGTCGCCGTATTCAAAGTTATCTCTCAAGTGTAATACTATAGTTTTGATGCTTACGTCGTATAAAATTAATTAAACGTTTCGAAATATTACATAGTTATTAAAATCCATGCACTAATGGTTTATTTCTGTTACGCAACGACTAACTTTTAACATCGTTTAGCTAGACATGTAAATCATTTTTATTGTGTTGTGAATAAATTGTACTTCATTATGTGTTAGCTTAATGTCACAACTCAGTTCACACGCTTTCATTATAGTTAGTCATTAATATCCATTTTTATGTTTTGGTAATTTGTAGATCTAACTAAAAAAACAATTAACAACAACTCAAACTCTGCGTCTCTGACTAATGTCGATCTATCAGTTGGTCATAGCCTAAAGTTGATGATTTGAATTGCTCCTGTGAATGCATGTCCGTCATCCATTCATCACTCGTTAATGTCAATGTCTTGCCGGAGTCACTCGACAGCTGCAAATGACAACTTTCACCATAGCCGTTTAAAATCCCCAGACCACTGTAGACCAGTGTTGTATGAATTATCATGTCATCATGTGCTCACGCAGATTGATGGCTTTTTGTTAAAATTCATTAATGTTGTACGTAAATGTGGTACAATTTCTGAGAAGTACCCCGAATCCGAGGCACACTCACGATTTCAACTCAGATAACTTGAAAGTTAATGTCAGATTGCTTGATTATCAATTTTACTGATTGCCTACATTTCAGCGTTCCGTGACTCCGTTATATTAGCTTCGCCAGAACATTCTAAATAATTAATATTCTATTGTCGCCGTCGCGTATATTTATGGCATAGATAACTCAGATTCGTGTCTTATTCTGCTTACGTGTAGAGAGGGGCCAGTAGCTTCCCCATCGAAAGCTGACGTAAACTAAACGACATCGATTCCCCGCCGGAGATTGTTTTCCAAAGCAACCTCATTCGAATTGTGTAAGCTCCAATCACATTTTTGGTATTTGAGATTCATTAAGGGTCTTCCTATCCTTGGCTTGCGTTCCATTTCAAATTTTAATTGGCCCTTACCTAACGTCAGAATAACTGGTACCTATAGAATAAATGAAACAATTTGAGTAGCAACAGGAAACACGTGATGTTGTCACAAAATAACACGTTTAATTTCCGGGTGACCTTAGGTGTGGTTTTGTAGGCAAATGGCGATTTCCCACGTTCGATCTCAATCTTCATAATACCTTATTGGGGCATGCTAAATTATTGTAGGTATATGCAAACGAAATGATTTCTTTTGTAAATAATGAACTTTTTTAAATAATGTTGTCCGCAGTTAGTATGGCCGCAGGCTTTGTCTGCTTCTGAAATATGTTATTATCACTTATCTTTTACCTATCACGATACACTCAAGATTGTACAGGAAAATACTAATTTTCTAATTGATATTTAATTCTGTAACTTAAGTAAATAAATTCGTAAATTCCATTCCTCATCGATAAAATATATAATAATTAAAAACTGTCTGAAAGTCGATAAAAACAGCGTTGCTTCGTCAACGGAAATCTTGCTTAGATGGCGTTTCTTTTATGTGGAAGATTGTGCCTCGGCTCGACAGTAAAAAGTAGCTGACTTCACCGATCCGGTTTACTAGAGTCGGCAAAAAAGTCGCATGTGTAAAGATTGGCTGAATGCGCGAGACTTCTGTAATTAATGATTCTGTTTTAGAACGATACGTATGTTAATCGAGCCAAAGATACGTGTGGCGGGAATATTTATACTTTTTTAAGTATCGTATCGAATTTGTTGCCAGGTAGAGCGATTCGCAGCGGTTTTAACTCGATAGTCGAATGTATGGTTATGTAAAAGTAAAGCGAGTGCGTTCACACGTAAATCTTGCTATCTTTGAATACCTAATGCATGAATGTTTAATATAAACACTTCAAAGTTCATTCAAGTTTGTCAATAATGAATTATATAAGTTTTAAATTTTAATAGAGTCATGTTATTATATCTTAAGTTTGTTTTATCCCTGATTCTCTCACCTTAAGGTTTATATCCCTGACGTGTTTGAGAACTAATATTAAATAATAATTTAGGTTACTTTACAAGTTTTAAATAACACAACACTCATAGTTTTACAGTTTTATCTCTAAGTAATAATAACTGTGTAAATTATATTAACTATGCTAATTAATCCTTAGTGCTAGACTTTTTCTCGTCTGACATTGACGAGAGCCACGGACGGTAATTATAAAACCACCTGGCGGTCTGAGAACCAGTCGCGAATCAGTCGCATCCTCTCTTAGTACAAGAATTTTACTCGTCTTTTTATAAAAAAAAAGTTATTCGACGAATTGTTGCGCCAATTTCGTTCTGTTTCTGTGTAACTAGAAATTGTTTGTTCAACTGCCTTTAAATTTTATAGCCTTAAGTTCATGAAACTAATTAAGTGTAAAAGAATTAATGGTGAATTTTGATCGAATAAACCTAGAACTATAGTTTGAGACGTATAAGACCCCGAATATTGAAAAGCAACTTTAAGACGTTCTTAAATGTGTATCTGTCGCTACTTTACAACAAAGACAGCATAAGACTTAACGGCGACATAAAAACGATTGTCGTTCCAGTATTCGGCCATAAGTTATTAAAGTTCTTTGCTGTATTTAATAGTAAAGTATTATTTAAGCGACTGTAGAAAAGAAGCTTCTTTTGTCATCTGCTAACATGATTCCGTTAAATGTGAGCATTTGAAGAAATAACATCGGTATTTCGTTTCATTTTCCACTTGCGCTCTATTCCAGCTCCACGGGTAACAGAATGGAATGTTTCGTTCAACCCTGCACGAAAAAATCCATCACTTTTGGCACTCGCTTGGCTCGGGCGTGGTCACAATCACAATTCCAATCTATCCCATCTAAAAATACGATTGAGGGTTTTACAAAATTCGCTTTCCCATTTTTCAACTTTGTCCCCGTTACATATATGATAGACGCTTACAATGTAAACAAAATATATTTCTCATTTGATTACGATAAAAATACTGTTGGCTTTGATAAAATTTATTAATTTTCTACGTCATAATACCTACTAACATACAACTTTTATGAGAGCTGTGTAGTGAAGGTTGTAGAATACTACTTTACGCCTACTGAGCTGCTGACGAGCTGTTTTTACATGAAAAATACTCAAAGCTTTTTTTTTTGTAGGCCGCAGAACAACCTACTAGTAACGAGTTTCGTGTATCTCTTGACTGAATTTTTACAATCCCGTAAAATAACACGTAGGCCTTGGTAATCATGTTGCCACTCAAAACAACCGCCATACCTATTTAATATAATATTCCTATAAACCTTACGAGTTCGATAACGAAATATACGATAAGCATTATTACGTAGAAATGTTATTTCATTTGAATTTTTTACTCGTGTTGATTCGTTTTGCTTGGAGTCTAGTTGTATGTCGAAGAAATGAGTCATTCGTATTCACACACGTGTACGACGTATGAACGTGATTAGCTCCGCTTAGGTGACTGTTTCTAGTACAACACATATGTCTATTTTTCTATATACATGTCTTAACTACGTTTCTATACGATTCACAGTATCGGAATTTTTAATTCAATTAATTTGCACTGTCCTACGTTCATTAAAATAATAAGTTGACGGTTATAGGGATAACAATCTGCGATAATCCACAAAGATACGTTTAAATCTAGAAGAATTCGTGATTTTACTATTTTTAGGGTTCCGTACCTCAAAAGGTAAAAACGGAACCCCTATAGGATCACTTTGTTGTCCGTCTGTCTGTCTGTCTGTCTGTCAAGACCTTTTTTCTCAGGAACGCGTGCAGGTATCAAGCTGAAATTCATATCAAATACTCAAGTCTATGGTCTCTTGGAGCTGTGAAAAAATCAAACTTCTAAGTCAACGCGATCAAAAGATACTCCCGTTTATGCCGCAAATTTTCGACACTCGCAAGGGAATCAAAACCTACAGGGTACTTCCCGTGAACTCAGAATCTTGAAATTTGGTATGAAGTAACGTCTTATATATAGTACAGATAAAGGAAAAATTGCGAAAACCGTAAATTTTTAGTTACATCATATAAAAAAAAAATATATATGTTTTTTTTTTTTTTTTTTTTTCATTTTGCAATTATATCATACCATAACTATGACTCGATTGTAGTGATGGGTGAACTTTTACTTATATACCTACAGGTGTGTACGGAACCCTCGGTGCGCGAGTCCGACTCGCACTTGGCCGGTTTTTTTTTATATATAGGTACCATCTTTATACAATTTCTATAATAGACAAAGACTAAAAGATCATATTTACACTTGCAACTTACACGAATCAATATAAATCATTAACACGAGAAGAATGAGTGAGAGAAGAATGATACACGTGCGACCACATTACTTGCATAGTGATAAAACTAACCGTTTTGTTTTGTAACACTGTAGTATCGGCGTTACTGATCAATTTAAGAATACCTGTGACTACGTAGTCAGACGACTATTTAGCACCCAACCAAAAATAAACCATCTCTTATAATAGAGGACTTGTCTATTATCTGATTGGCAGCAACGACCTTATCGAATATCGTAAAGAAATAATATATTATTTTTATTACGTAGGTGTATAGTCACACGTGTATGTAAGGTATTAGATCCGCTTACTTGGCTGTTTCTTAAACTATTCCTACGTAATATGCATAGGCAGACGTCAATGTTACACGTACGATGTAAGTATGCGTTATTTCGAGAGGTATATTATGATTATGTATTACTTTTACACGTGATAAGAATCCTTGTCATGTTGTTAGAACAATACTGATTTTTACTGATGTAATAAATCTATCCTTCTATGGAATTATTTTATTATTTAATGTCGCTTTTGTAATATATAGAAAAAGTTAAAAATTGTTTTCAAACTTATGCCTAATAATTATATTCGTAATTTTGCATATTGATCATTCAGTATGAAATATCAATGTACTACGTATTTGTTTTAGCACTCACAGATAATTAAAATGTTTATTTACTAAGCCAACAAACTATTCTGAACAATTTTTACGATACAAATACTTAAATAATATTTCATTCACATACTTTTTGCGAAAACAAAGACGACTAAAATCATTCAATGTTAATCGTTAAAGCGAATAGACCGGGCGACACAGCTAGGTCGCAGTTAGGTTACGTAGACAAGGGCGGCGACCTTGGAACCACCCCGAGACCCCGCCTCTACTGCCTCCTTACACCCCCCGGGGACGAGATGTGAGCTGACTTTTGAGAACCTACTCCTTTGACTGTTACCAAGTACCTACCATTTATACACGTATTGGTTTCTACGAGAATCTATCAGATTGTTCGTAGTTTCAAGTTTGGAATATTGTATCCCCAATTGCATGTGAAAGAAGTGAACTACATTGATTTTAATTTGTGTTTTTTTTGTTGCAGGTGAGACTACGTTTTAATCTACCAGTTATTATATCACCGTAAGTAAAGGAAGCATATACACATTTGATACAAAAAAAAAACATATAACTTTCTTGACCTTAAGTATAAACTAAATAGGAATCCAAAGTTATGAAATGTGTTACTAAGGATTAATTTATACTTCAACAGAATCGGAGCGCAAAGAATCGTAAACCTAAAAGTTAATATACAAAATTCATTGGTAACTGAAAAACGTAGTGGTCATATTTCTTGAGAGATAAAAACATGAGATCATTTCGTAGACCGCGTCTTTTTTTATTTCAGAATAAATATGAGCATTATTTATTTATTTCATTATTTATGTCTACAACATATTATAGAAACAACATGCATAATAGAACGGTTATTATGTTGTTAAGGATGAATTTGCTATGTAAACTTTTAGATTAAAGATGCCGCTTCGATTCTGCAGTATTATTAATAGTTTAATTTGATAAGTTATTGTTTAAGCAGCTATCCAAGTTATTTACCTAAGTGCTGCTTCAGATTAAATTAACTTGATTATAATCCTCGGACCACTAAACATTAGCTATGTAAATATCAGCCTACAGTTGCAATATCCTGATATAGGTAAGGACCTAATTACATTACTTAATGCCGTATTCTGTAAAGAAAACGTACGCTACCCGGCTTGCAAATACGCGTCTGACAACGGTTAGGGCCTGCCAGACGGTTGCCCGTATGTGCGCAACCGTATTCACGCCAGGTACGGTGAATACGGCCCTAATAGTGTTAACTTGTCGGTCGGATCCGTTTAAAACGTACAGCGTTCGCACTAATGTAATTGGGTCTTAAGTGATTTATATTATGCATGCATTTCTCATTTAGAAGTAAGCAAGCATACTGATTCGCTTTAATGCATTTCTTTTATTAGGCCCAGTTATATTATACAGATTAATGGTATCTATGTATTTGAATGGTCTTTGTAGCTTTGCAAAACCACGAAGCCATCGTCATCTTTTTCATTAATGATTGATCGTCTTTTTCGAAACGCAAAAAAAAACAGTCGATGTTTAAATTTGTTCAGAGCTATGCAAAAAATTCGATTCGATATGTAGAAATTATATTTGATGGGTTACTTGTTGGACTCCCTAAACCAAGAGAAATGGGAATTAGTAAAAAACATTAACATGATGCGTCGTTCAAATCGACCCATTTTAAGAGTTCCTTTTAAATGTTATCTTACTAGGTTTTTTTTCAATGTAACATAATCTTATCGCACATTAATACGTCATTCCTTGTGAAAACATTAATGGTTTCTGCATTTAGTTTGAATTCTAGTTCCAATTTAGAGAAAATTAAATGTATTGTTCTGTCACATTAATAAGAAAATATCATTATTCTCATTTGAAATTCCGTAGAATCGTGTTTAGAGTTCATCTAAATATTAAAATCTTTCGTAAACATTTAAGTCGTGTACTTAAGCGATCAATTATTAAATGGATCCTTACATTATTAGTGAAATTAAATGAATATTCTTGCTAATAATGTTTATTTATGTGTATTTACTTAAAGTTTTGCATATTTCTCATAAATAACATGCGTATTTGAAAGATGTGTCTAGTTAACTAATACCTGGTAATCAATCATGCAAACTATTTAAAATTACTTTTTTCTAATGTCAGGTATAAAAATTTAATTTTCAAAATTGCAATATAAATATCCAAAATACAATGGACACGAAACAATGTGTGATCACGTATTCAGTTAAATTTCACAATCCCATTCAATCCGCTAGTTTGTATAAATTTGCTGCATGTTGAGTTTCCAGTTAGCTAAAGTAATTGTGTAATATGCAACCGCATCGTAACGCTTAATCCAGCGAAGTTACAGATTTAATTGCATTAAGTTTAATGAACGAAGTCATTAAACATAATGCAATTAAACTAAAATTAATGATACAAGCCAAAAAATTATAGTATCGGTTTGAAATCAAAATTGTGTAATTTGTTTAAGAATTTGAACGTTAATATTAGATATTTAAATGACATGTTTGTTACAGTCGGAAGTAGTTGACCTCACTGAAAGTAAAACAACTTTAATATTTGGCTTTTGTTTGCACTTTGTTTACAGCTTAGAAAGTTAGTTAAACAATAACTTGAACGGTCTTTAACTAAAGTTTTTTTTTTAGTTAGAAGTTTTGTTCGAGTAACGACTTCTGTCTCAGACAATGAATGGAAGGACAAGGAATGAAATGATGGATTTTTAATACACCTTACTTTAGGTTATAAGCTAGTTTTTGTAATTATTTATTTTTTAACTATTACAAAACAGTCGCAGAAATGTAAACATCCTGTATAAAATTGACAAAATTATTAATATCTAAATGCCCTCAATTTAAACTTAAGATTTTCATGTTCTGCTTAGGTATAGCATTTGTAGACACACACGTTCTCTGACTAGATAAAACTATTTAAACGCCATGTTGGCGATTAATTTTCTTGAAGTATAATAAGTTTTCGGATTAATACTTTAAGTTGCATGGCTAGCCCCGCACAGCTGGTAGCTGCATCTCTGTTCCGCCCGCTCCAACTTACTTTGAACTATATTTTAGTGCACACTCGGGCGAATTGCTCCCGGAAAGTTGACGCACCAAGTTGAGCCCTCACCCCCAGCCACTCTAGTTTAGAACAGTTCTCATAACACTACGTATATCAAACAGTATGCATGTGTGCACATAAAACACAAGTTCGCGTTAACTCGCGTTTCGAAGTCGGGCTGTATTATGTAATCTTCCGTGCTTTCCCAACTCGCTAAGTTGGACCATCGAGTCGCTCACTTTGTCGCGTGCGGTAATAACAGAAACTCCTTTAATGTCACTTGGAGTTGTCGCTAATGCCGCTCTAATTTGCGTTACACCCTCGCCTTTTGTGTTTCCATATTTCGCTGCGAGCTTTTTGTTTGCTATTCCCCCACATTAATACGAGTCGTTCACCTTGCGCGTCGCGGAGGTGCCACGTGTCGGCTCCTTCGATAACTTATCTTGGCAGAGATCGCGCTTGTTTGTGTCTAGAGCCGTTTTTGCAGAACAATCATTATTATGTAGTTGTTTGTACAGGACGCTCGGTCGCTATTATTATTAGTAACCGTAGGTATTATTGCTAAGAGGAAAACATCTCGAAATAGCGCAATTGTGCGACGTCGAGTTGCTCGCCGACGTTCTCCATTATTCACTTTTTGCACCGAGTGCTAGCGTTCGACAGACGGCTCGTTCTGTTGACGTTGACGTTTTTGTGCCTCTCTCGGTTTGATATAGCCAGACGCTTTGTCATTTTTGAACGGCCACAACGATTTCCGTGCTAGTTACAGACCACTGCTCAAATTAATAAAAAAATAAACTGGGAAGCCAATCAATTTCTAAACGTCACTATTTACATAATATATTTACTTGATTTGTACTGATTAAAACCTTTTCGTTTGCACGATTCAATTGACAAATTGAAAGTCATTTAGGAGCTGTGAAGAGTTTTTTTCTGTAAAGACGCTACTTTATGGCGAGGTAGGTGGGATACGCCGTCTCGTCTCTAAATCACGTTGTTTCCTCACGTTACAGTTTAATGGTTTGCCTATTCATGTTGCGTACGGGATGACAGCCGCTCTCGACGTCCTCAGACGAGAGCCAATTTAGACAAGTCGTTCAATTTTCGCTTCTATAACAAGAACTAGTGAGAAGTTTCCGGTCGTTTGAGTTTGTAAATCGTTTGTTGCTGTTTTCTTGCGTAAGCCGAGACATGAGTCATTTGCTTTTGGTCAATTACATGGAAGTGGTGTGATTATCTTGTCGTTTTAATTGTTTATGTTTTACTACAATGCGTGGGCTAGCAAACAAGTGACGATAGCGAGGTAATTGGAGCTGGGGCGTTCCCCAATTAGGGCGATTAGAAATGGTGCGGTCGACGCCAAATTGGATTATGTGCCCGTGAAACGCTATGGGACAACATGCGACCTCATGTCACCCCCGGTATAATGGACACGAGGTGAGGCGATCCGCTTTATCACTACACATTATCATTGCGCAATTCGCGCCATTAATAAATACACGTGTTATCTCGGTGTTCGAGAATGTTCGTGCGTCCGCGTGGCATTGCGCCCGCGCCCGATAGTACATACAACTAGCGACTCCGGCAAACCGAGTTCGACACGTTTCGTACATTGGCGGTGGAGACTCACAGCGCCGTGTACCGATCGTAAATTGCGTTTTCGCCAGCGTGAAAGGCAACCGCCGCTGCCAGCCGGCCGGTGCATTCACCGCTCACCGTATCGAATTTATCGCGAGATCGATACGCGCGCATACCCGCCAACGCGCTCTGTATACACACTTACCTGCGCCTAGCTGACGACGTCACCACACGTGGCGCGCTGTGGCGACAGCGGCAGGGACGCGCTAGTGTGTGTGCGCGCGCCACGATTATATGGAATTCAGCGATTACGCCACCTACCTACGTACAGCAAGCGAGTGCGAGTGCGTCCGCTCAGCGGTAATAATAATAATTAGCCGCCTCATTATTGTTATTGGAGGCGACGGCGCTCGCTGTCACCGACAGATAACCGCTGCGCGCGACCAGACACCGCCGCGTTCGATTCTCGCGGCGTGCTCGACTCACCATTGTTGCTATTGTCGCCGGACAAGGAGAAGTACTCCCCTTTGTGTTGTTGTGTGTACCTGGCTACCGGATTGTAGTCACTGGATTGTTTGACTCGACACCACCGGACCGTTCTATCAGGTACGTTTGCAGTGTAAACTTCGCTTGTATCGTAAACAATGGACGCGATTTCTGTTAACCGTGTACACAATGCCCGCTGCGCTGAGGTACTGTCTCCAGAGGGTTTGTAGGGCGTGGAAGCGTTCAGTGACCTTGTGACGACGCGCCGCGACCGACATGTTTGTGTATTGAATTTAGCCGCTCGGTAGGAGGTTATTGAAAGTAAACCGAGCTCTGATAGCTTAGTAACTAGTCAATCTTGTTCCTAATTATTAATATGCTATAATATCTATAAAAGCTTCTATATGCCACGTATTTGTTTATACCATTCAACTTTTAATTAGTGTTGTCAGTATTTTGTCCTCTTCAACAAATTTGTGTGCTCTTGACATTTAATTACGAACAGTTTGTATGATATAGGTCGACCTTCCTTAACCAAACTGTAATAACAGACTCGCTATTCACTATGACAGTGATTGCGATACATTAGACTGAAAAAGTTTGTTCTGATAAATATGGATTATGTAGATGTCCGTGACCTCAATGTTAATGATGACTTGGTCTTTCTACGTGCCCTAATTACGTATGTAAAGATAAATTATTATTAACTTCAATTAAAATTATAATTCGACTCTAATTTGGTAAAGATATCATAAAAAGTTCAAAAGGGAACGTTGTTTGCTTTGTAATTTTGTAATAAGCATCTGTTACCTAATCTAAATAAATTCTTCTTAGTTATTTACCTACCTACATGTTACAAGCCTGCTTAGGGGCCGTCCATATATTACGTCATTCTAAATTAGGGGGGGGGGGTTGGTCTGCGGATGACGGCAAATGATAGATGGGGGGAGGGGGTGTTTCAAAATTGACGTCATTCTTATTAATTTATTTATAGTTTATTGTTCACGTACAAAAAGATTATTTCTAAAAAGAAATTTCTTCCAGCACACCTAGTAAGTGAGACTGCAAATGTGAGAGGCGGCTAAGGCGCGTACAGTACTAAAATAACTGATAATAAACATACATAATGCAACATAGATGTACACAAATACAGTAGGTAATAACTACAGATAAAATACTCTAACAATAATATTACATATAATACTAGCTGCCCGCCCCGGCTTCGCCCGTGGTACTTACATGTATTATACATATAAACCTTCCTTAAGAATCACTCTATCTATTAAAAAAAACCGCATCAAAATCCGTTGCGTAGTTTTAAAGATCTAAGCATACATAGGGACAGACAGCTACTACTATGTATTGATAATAAACACAATACTTAAATAATAACTACAACATTACATAATTAATAAAAGTACATAAATACTATACTTATACTTAAATACATATCTCATACTAAGAAAAGATAGTGTTCTTGTGATATTTTGCAAGTATTTAATGGTATTAATTATTGAATTATTGAACAAGTATTTAATGGTATTAAATATCGGGAGGATACGGAGATATTACCCGTGATCCAGAATTTAAAAGAATGGGTGAAAACTCCGTGGGAGTTATCCAAAGAAAAGTAAAAAATAGGGAATAATAATATATAATATTATTATTCCCTATTTTTTACTTTTATATTATATTATACCAATGATTATTGCCAAAGTAAAAATAATAAAAGGTGATTCTATAATCAAGTGTTTTAATCATTAATACCCTATTTTTCTCAAATCTGCAATGTTTTAATTTTGTCAAACTGGTAATGACGTCAATTTTGGGAGAAGGGGGGGGGGGTCATTAAGAAATGACGATAGGATGATTGTAGGGGGGGGGGGGGTCTAAAATCTGAAAAAATCGATGACGTAATTTATGGACGGCCCCTTACGTGAGTCAGATAATTTTGACACAATGACGCCTTTTATCACTATTAAATTTATTATTATGTACATAGGTACCTACTTTGTTTATCTAAGAACTCGATATTTTAATTCGTATTTACATAAATTTGAATCTGAAATTGCCAACCCGCACTGAGCAAGCGTGGTGATCAATGCTCGTTCCTTCTCTATATGAGAAGAGGCCTGTGCCCAGCAGTGGGACATTTATACGCTGGTATTATTATATTATTTATTATATTACATAAATTATTTTTTTAAACAAATTTTGTCCTATTTTTTGTTATAAGTTATATGTCTATTTCACTCAAATAGTACCAAAAGTCTGTCACTGGGAGATTAATTAGAGAAAACAGGCCTTGCAAATTACCTACATACCTACTTATTATAATGGATATTTTAATATCGTTCTAAACTATCGTCTCTATAATAGCTAAAGATGATTAATTATTAATAAAATTTAGATAAACAAATTATTAAGATAAAATGTAATTGTTTACAATTTAAATTATCCCAATAATTATTGAGT
Organism: Diachrysia chrysitis; assembly: GCA_932294365.1. NCBI lineage: Eukaryota > Metazoa > Arthropoda > Insecta > Lepidoptera > Noctuidae > Diachrysia > Diachrysia chrysitis. Next base: position 8,651,897 of record OW028664.1, read on the forward strand.
TGAGGTTACTGTTTGTTACTAGGCGGAAGTTTAACACGTTTGTACTCGATGCAGTTAATCCCCTGCCTTCTATTGTTGCAGGTTAGGATTTACTTGTGTGAATTTACGTTGTCAGAACATTGTTTTGTGTCGAACATGCCTCGGTACTATGTTGTATTAATTCATTACACAACCTATTTGACCAATGGCCGCAATAAAACGATTTATTGATTGATTGAGCTATTAACCGAAGTCTCTCGACGTCTTAACTTTCTTAGAATAGTTTTATAAATACACTTAAAATTCTTTAAACTTCAGGCAATTATTAAACTTGACATCTAGCGATGCACGTTTAAAGGGAACGATGTTTTTTAAGGCTTCATACAAAAATAACTGAAGGGAATCTGTAGCTTTCGTTACAATTTATTGAAAAGAACCACAGTTTGAACTTAAATGCGTTTATATGAACTCAGTTTACTAAAATAAGCTCTGTTATAAATTCTAGTAGAAATATCGACTTTTCCGCAAATGGATTCTGGGTACTGCAAAAGTAAAATTTATGCATTTTATGAATTCCGCACTAGTTACAACGGGATCTTGTAAATAAATAAAAAGTAAATATGCAAATCCGTTGACATTGTTGCGTTACTATATGAAATGGCGGGTTTAAAATGTTCTCCCGGAGCATATCGGATGCGATGCACGTGCGAGAGTCCGTGATCGATGCGGTGCACCCACCATACGAGACTAACGTAAATCTGGCGACGTAGGGCTGCCACCAATCTATAACGCACTATATTGCCTGTGGATGTAACGGTCAATAAATCTGCGAGCCTTTGTGTAGGTACTTGTGAAAGTAGTTAGGTACATACAGTCTCTTTGATGGTATTGTAGTGTATATGTTCAGACAGTAAATCCGTTTTTGTGGATGGCGAGATTGTAGCGAAATAATTGTCTTCTCTAAAGTTTTATATTAAATAATAAACAAAACAGTAAGTAATAGTATTTGTCACATTTTGGAAATTACTATTTATAAAAATAACATGACAACATTTGCTTTAAGATATATTAAAATATGTAGTAGAAAGTCAACAAGTTTAGTTTGATTATAAATTGCATATTTAATATAAATAGCATCACGCCCAAAGTGCGGCTCACGTTCGCGATTAATGCGAATGATCGCTCCGGAAAATCCTGACGGATGCAGCCCTGTCCAGCGTGCGAAATAAAAACGTCGGTCTGAACGCAATTTATGAAACCGCTCTTTGTGATAGCTGAGCTCAACTATACATGTGTTAGATAGACGGTTTTTGTACCGCCATTGTTAATACTTAACAATCATGGTATCTTTAGTTAATTCTTTACCTTGTCTGTTAACATTACCTACAGTGTTAACAGACAAGCTTATTGTCAGAAAATTTTATAATTTTGAGATCATCATGACATCCTGAGTAATGGCATGCTATAAAAAAAATACTGTGTTTTATCGTCGCCCACTTTTTGGTGCTTCATATAAAAAGTACAGTGATGTAATATCCGAATAAAATCCCATTTCAATGTCACTTTATATTTAATTCAAAGCAGGTAGTCTGTATGACCTCGTTAGCAAAACGTAATCGTAACACGAAATAACTTTCACAGCGAAACAGACACACAGTTACAGCTAGCACAAATAAAACTGCAACGCTTCAATTCAAAGAAAGTAAAATAAACTTCACGGTGGCATGCGGAAAAGTAAAGGCAGAAATAACGCTTACTCTGTGTGAAAATTACTATTTCGAAACGTGATTCTTATTACAATTAATACGCGGACGTGTTCATAATAAAATCGTGCATAAATATTTCAACGCTGATGTCATTATCTTTATGTCGTGTGTGCGGTTTTATTTGCGAAAGCGGCGGCGCTTTTTTGATAAATATTATATCACAGAATGGCAACTAGATAAATATAATTTTGCAACGTACGCTTCATGGAATTTGTTCGATGTTTGACGTATTATTTTTGTGTTGCTAACACACTTTAATAGTAGATTACACATGTTTATCATGCGTTAAAACGGGGACTGGGCGGGAAAGGCAACGATAAGATATAATTAGAATATTTTGGAGCAATGTAAACATTTGTGAATTTTAGTTAATTGCTAATAAATTACATTTTTTTATCTGTTATTCCAAAGGGATGGGCTTTATAATTTATAATCAAATGAAGAACGAAGTGTTAACTTGATAAATAATCTCGTAAGATCTTTAAGTTCATGCAGAACTAAAGCAAGTTATAAACATCGTAGATTTAGACGTCAAGCCAAATCAGTTCAGTGAAAACATAAATAAACTACATAGGAACGTTACAATCCCACTCAAATATTAAATGTTACTCAAATAAACTAATATAAATATTGAACATTTTAGAATCATAAATCGAATAATTATATCAGTTACATAGTTACAAGTTACATAGTTATATATTTACAGAGTACGAGATACGGTAACAATTTCACATATATCACACACAGGCCTGTGTACACTAGCTTATGTTATAGGTATTATTACATACGTTCGAATACTGTAATTTATTATTCGCGTAATGTCAACATGCGGCCGATTGGCTAATCAGTGCAGCCGCAATCGGCTTAACGAGTGAAAATGTCAACGACTAGACCGACATCGGCATTAATCGCAATGTATGTAAGCCTAACATAAATACAGGATTATTAAACAATCATTTCGTATTTATTACTTAATGAGACCTCATTTGTATCGAAAGCGTGTTGTTTACGGTAAATGGTATTTAGATTTCATGTAATTATACTGTCTTTCCTAAGAATCGAGCTCGTTTCTCAACGTTTTGATGTTTGAAAATAAATATAGGAGGGCAAATATCAAAGCAGTAATGCGTAGATTTGTGTTGGATTAGATTGGATTGGTATCAACTTCTGTATTTATATATACCTAGGTATGAGTACGAAGAATAATGTTTTTTTTACTTAGAAACATCATTCATAAAAACTAGACAGATAAAACGATACAAATATTTACATCGACTAAATTCGCAGTAAAAAAATAATTGAAACCCCGTTTCGAGTTGAAACTTTACTCACAACTAACGAGACTGACTACATGCAACCTACTTTCAAAGTAAGCTCTTCTTTCTTCAGTTAATGGGTAATTTTGACGTGTACAATAGTGATACGGAATAGTTCTTCCTACATACTTTTTTATCTGCATATATGTATATATAGTTAATGTATAAGGAACTGATATTAAATACAGGTACACAGTTTTATAAATCCAAGATTAACTAACAACGTATATACAAATATTGCAAAGTAATTACATTAACCAATAATAAGGAACTCCTAAAAAACTTCCACGACAAGCTTAGTGAGCAGGGTTATGAAAATATACTAGTAAACAGAAGTACTTTTTTGCAAGTAGATTTGGTATACTTCCCTGCAGAGTTCTTTGACTTAACTTGTTTCTTTGAATTAAAATATATCCCGTAGCATTTTATCAACATATCGCTAATTAATACGAATAAACTAGTAATCGATACTTTTTCACCGATACCGATTAGGAATCGATACTTTCATTCGATGCCAGTTCCAAGTAAAAGTATCTATACCAAGGAGGCATAAGTGAGGTAAATATTGATGTTGATTCTCAGAACACTCTTGATAAAACTTATAATAATAATTTAGTCACGTGAAACGAGACACACGTCTCGCAATTCATCACACATCTGTCAGCAAGTTTTATATTGCGCACCACAGAAACGAACATTGTTGCGAAAGTCGATCACATTTACAAATAACTTTTCTCACGGAACGTATAAACGAATCAAAACTATTATAATTTGTGCAAATGTATTCGCACGGAACTCGTCGCTCGCTGGTTTAGTATAAACTATTTCATTGTTGTGTAACTAGCCGGCGTTCATCTCGACCTACACCACTGCAACTTTCTTTAAACTCCGACCATGGCGTACTTAATCTTATCTATATACTATAGTAGTTTTCTAGACTTGTTTGAGTATGCTGCGGGTAGGCCAACCGGTTTGAGTCGACTCCTACCAGTCGTACCGAATATATAAAAAAAATACAGTTCACTTTCTTACGAGTTGTTTGTAGCAAAATATTTTATGGTTCTGTTACTAAAATATCGTCTCGTGTTGGAAATAAGTTTATTGTTGTTCGGATTATGCCTTTTTTATGACCGACTTGTCGCAGTTTGACTCCATTGTCGAATCATTCCGTCTCGGCGACGCAGATACTAAGTACTTAATTGTGTTTCTGTTTAGTCGGCGTCAGAAATTAGCCGTTTTCCAACGAAAAATGTCAAGTCCGATAGACTCTTGTGCACTTACCGGGTTTCGTTATTATTTAGAAGAGTTCTTGACTATTTCCGTGTTTGACGATAAATTTGCAAGGGTTCGTCTAAATCCATGATAGCTCATAATATTATAACACAGTCCAGCGCTCTTTCTATTTAAGGGCCACTCAATGCGGTTCGTATCATATTTTATGTGTCATCTCGTCTACGGAAATGTTCACATTTAGATCGCATGCAGTAACCGCTGCTTCCGCACTCGCGCCTCGTCGCTCTCAATACGTTTTATTGATTGCACATAACACTTATATTTTACACGTACTATGTATAAATACTTATACGAAGAGATTAAAGTGATATCGACGATATTAATGTAGAAAGGCAATTGAAAAGAAATAGATTGAGTTTCTTTGTTAGAAACATAAAACTTTCACGAACCAATGACCCATATAGTGTTCAGCTTCTAATATGTAGGTCACCACGTGTGTTTCACGAGAACTGTATACGGTGAAGTTTCCTTTGTCCTAGCTTTGATCTAGAACTGCTACTACTTTGTGCCGAGTTAAAAAAATTATTCTATTAATTGTGTACCGATTACTGTCTCTCAAAAGGTTAAGAAGTAATAGCATCTTGAAATTTCTTGTTTATTTACAGTACTCACGTAAGTACATCTATTTTGTACTTCCTGTTGTACTAAGCCCAGGTAAACACTAGACGCAGTTAACCTATGCCCCTGTGACATTTCGACGTACTGAATCTAGTCCTCTTACTTTTCCGCGAAGACGCTCCGTGGGAAAGTGATCGTTGTTAACTATAATGTTGTTTTGTCTAACAATTGGTACTGGTTCGGTTTCTCCCAGGGTATTTCAGACACAAGAATTTGTTTAGAAACTCGCCGTTTGTAATAAGTTGTAGTTATTTCACGAAGTAGTTTACATGTTCTTGATTGATTTGCACCCATTAAAAATAATTTTGTTGAAATTGAATTAAAATTAGTTCTAGAAAGTAGTGTGCAATGAAATCTTGATTATTGACAGATAATGAGATTAAATTGATTACGTTAATTCAAATTATGCAAATTAAAGAAAATATCATATCAACATGTAGAATAATATTAATACTATAAATTAAAATATAGAAAATATTTACATGTTAATTATCCCGACGCCAACATAGATTTATAGATCTAAATCAATGCAGAAATATTATAGAAATGATTTATCTATCGAACATTATGAAAGTGCCATAAACACGTATGAAATATCGCGGCTTGCCCCGAAACAATAATCCCATCACATATATTTTTCTGTCCACGGAAAAAGGATCTGGAATGATTAATAGTGACATAGGCTAGCGGTCGCGTCGCCAGAGTAACGCTCGGATGAACAGTATTTTGGCCACTAAAATATCCCAACCGAATGCCGGTGTGCATAAAGCCCACGCCGCTTTCATATTCTGGATACTAAAATAAAACATATTATGATGGATCATCATGATAGAGATTCAGTACCTTCTTAGAAAAACGAATGTAGATGTTAGTGTCCTGAAGTGTCGCATCACCTCAAAAAGATAAATAGTTCTATCATTATAAATCTGAAGCGAGTGTGCTGTGTGTGAGATATTGACGTAAAAATCGAATTAAAATACGAAGTCACTCACTAACATCAGTACAGATAATAATGCTTCCAAACAGAATATGTTCTCTCCAATCTATTGGCGTCGCCTACAATATAAGTAATTAACTTACTAATGAACTTTCTAAACGAACATACCTAACTGTAGACCTAGTTACCGAGTCGCTACATATACACGATGTACGTATGGGTTTCCGCAAATGTTTCACGGTTATTGTAAACCGTTCAATACACCAACCCACTTAGTTCTCTGTCGGTTGTCAGAATAACAAATGACCAAAGTTGTCCCGGTTTTGACGAAACGCAAGCGTTTTGTGACCGACTTCCAAACGATTTGATGCTTTCATGCTTTGTTAGAAATACCTATAGTCATCAACTGTTCCTGGATTGTACAAAAATAATCGTTTATATTATGATTAAATGATAAAGTAACAACTAATTGGGTTGAACTAAAAAAAAGAGAAAGAGGAAGAAATGTTTCAACATTTAATACCTACGGAGAAGCTAAAACTTAACAAAATTGCGTCATAACAGAAAATCTGCTAAGTCATTAATATGACAGTTAACACAAACAAGATACGTGGCGTTGCCTGCACCTGCCTAGCATGGCGACAATAATTTTAATGTTGCCAATTTGCATGCCATTATAAACATCTAATATTAACTTCATAACTATACATAGTTTCTACACCTATATTCGTCTAGGACCTCGATTACACATCCGACGTCACAGTTTCAACTCAAACAAAGCATGCCAAATTGTGACGCAATTGGATATCAATGCAATAAATTAATCGGTTTTGTTTATTCCGAAAGCATTTACATTCGAGACGGATTTAGTGATTACGCGTTTCAAAACTGCCCTGTCACTCGCCATCTAAAAATATTGTACTTGGCACTGAATTAAACGGCGTTAACTCTTTGAACTATGGCCAAGTTGTATTACTTTTAGTTGTATCTCATTGCGGAGCGTATTCAGGGGCACAGATATTATGTATTTACATAGATAACGTATCATTGATAGAAATGTGGCTGGCGCGTGGTATCATATCTTGTCGCCAGAGACTGGTTAGTACTGGTCGTATTTTTGTATTTTCTTGTGGCTCGTGTAACTTACTTAATTATTAATATTATATTGTATAATGATTTATAATAATAACATTTTGTTATATGTTATACAAAATGTTGACGTCGGTGTGTGTATATTGTTTATAAATAAAGGTTATTAGACGTATGCTTCTAACAACGAATGTATAGAACGCTTTATTGTGTTTCTAGTTATCGATAGGTTCTCATCGACTGAGGAAAAAAACTGTTAGTTTAATGGTCTGGGGCATTAGTTATACGTAGATAAATTTCTGCCCGATTGCGTTTAGTTGTTGAAGCATAATAAAATATACATTTACTATTTTTATTCTTAGATTTTATAACAAAACAAAATTCTTGTACTTCAATTTAGAATTTCCTAAAAAGCAATCGTTATTTCCTTTGACGAAAGTTTAAGAAACAGCAGGTACAAAACTACGGCCAAACATCTTCTCACTGGTCCAAAATCTCTTTAAAATTAAACGAGAACTTGAAAAATCTTCTTTGGGTAAAGTTTCGTAGAATCCAGTTCGTAAGTTTGTTACATCTCGACGTTCAATATTTTATAATGTGGCGAGAGGCCGGCCGGTGATCCGCGAGCGTCACTCGACCTCCACGAAGGCCGTGCCCGGCTTTTATTGATTTTTTATGCGCATTGTCCATTTCATTCGTACCTACGCCCCCGCCTGGCGCCCGCCCGCTCTGGGCCAGAAAAGCGACGATTCTGCGACTATATTTGTCACATTCACAATGCCAGTTACACTTTTAATGATTAGCCCGATATTGGTGGACTCTGTTAATGCTCTTTATATTAGATGGCTTCACAAACAGCTGTTATGCTATTATGAAATGCTTTGTTAGCACAATACGTATAACCTCGGCCATTTGTGTGCTAAGGGAGAAACGAAAACGGCAAACTTTTATAGTTGTTGTGTTATCATTAAACCGTCTGGCGTTAACCTACTTATGTTTTCTCATATTGGCGTCGAGGGCGTAACTAAACTGGCTGTTATGTATGCGTAGTTGTATTAACTTTTACTGGGCTGGGGTACCTATATCGTTTACGAAACAGTTTAAGGGTGGCGACAGTGAACTTGCCCAGCCATTTTACCCTCCTATTATTCAAAATGTTGTTTTCATTTAGTGGTAGTATTTAATGTAAACAGTTCTTGACTAAAAATACAAATGCAGTTTTAAATTGTTTTTGTTATTTTATTGACAATCGATTAAAAAGTTTCGGTAACGCTTGTTTAAGTTAAATTTGATCAGCTCAGAATGTTTAGTGTTCCTAAGTTACTATGTCTCAAAGGATATAAAAGACTTTTGGTTGATAAAGCAAGCTTTCATTAAACCTTTGTCCCCAGTTCTTAAAACTGGAGCAACTTGATATTTGGCATAGTTATAAAATAAAGCATCAGGGGCGGGTGAGCGCTATATTTCTTTTTGTTTTATGATCGGCCGTTTGTCGCACTGTCAAACAATCCTTTTTCGCACTCCAGTGATGTCGACCTCGCCCGTCGCAACTAGCGTGCCTCCATTTTTCTGATTTGCTAACATATTTGTAGAACTATCGATTTTCGAACATTCTTTGTATTTCTCTGATTCTGTTATGTTAAAAACGTAATATTCCTACGTTCTTGACTAATAGGCATACCTTTATCGGCAATCTAATAAATCATATAGACTAATGTTAGCTTGCAACTGCACCCTAAACGCGTAATCTGATACCGATTGCATTTCAATGTACCTACTATGTTTGTATGTATTTATGTTATACTTGTGTATTAATTTATTATATATTTGTTCCAGATTGTGTGGACTGCCAGATCACGTCACTAAATACTTTATACTACAAAGTAAGTTATGACAGATAATGTTTTCATAGTACACGTAACTCAGAGATAATTCACCTTTAAGTCCACTTCGTAATAAAGAGTTTTTTCAAACTTAGTATATTTAAGTAGTTTTTTACCCTATATCCCACTAGTTACTATACTTCATTTAGTTTGCAAAGTTACTTAGACATCGATCAGACAACCAAATAATAACAGTAAATGAAGTGTTTTAATAACATAATTGATAAAACTGGCAGTTTTCGTTTACCTCAGCTGTGAGCAGCACATGCAGCCCAGTCATTTTAATTCACAAAGTGCACGTATTCTGTGTTCATATATTATTTATCAAATCAACTGTGTCGTGCAAAGTAATGAACACACCTGTTGTGTTATTCTTTGAGCTTTGCGATTATACAGCCGTTGTAAATATTCGTTATTTACGTTTTGCCGAATTTATTTATTAAAATAAATAATTTTAGTACTCGGCAGTAAGCAACACCGATGCTGCTAATTTGTACTGTCTTCGAACAAACAGGTATTTTTATCGTTTTTCCTAATTACTAATTCGTCTTGCTAACTGAACCATGAACTACGTTAACAATCAGAGATACTTTTAAACTTTAAATGTTTTTATCATAATTCAAACCGACTTTAGTCGAAGTTAACGCTCACAAAGTCATGATGTGACTATTACGGGTGCGATGACTAAGAATTTGCACGCTAATAAGGATTCTGGAAAGGGCAAACTTAGGAGTGAAGATCCAAAAATTCTCTTCAATTCTAATTTTATCCTCCTTTGAGCCTGTTTGCGGAATTTGAGCTCGAGAATTCCTTCGTGCATTGACTCTTGCGCGGGTGGCGGGCGGGCGTCGAGCCGAGTCGTAAAATGCAAACGCTTCGTGTCACACGCGGAGTGACACATAGCTTTCATATCGTATGACATGCCGATCTGTCTTTGTTCCGATGAGTTATGCCCTGTGTCCCGCCGGTCCGCTAGATGAACGCTAACCGCGCCACAAATCATCGAGACTGCTAACTCACTCCGCAAGAACGTCTCCCCCCGCCCCCGCGACGCCTCGTCGACGTCTTCCCGCAAATTCTCACCCCGAAACGATACATTCACCGGTGCGCACCGGACGAATATCACACGAACGCCGCAATGACGCAAACTCCATAGTCGCGTGCGCTCGTCGACGTTCCACTTACATTGGGCCGTTTGTGCGCGGCACACACGATCATTAAACGTATATCTGTTAATAATAATTGCGATTGTCTGGTTGTACGTGCGCGCCGAGTTATGGCGCAGTTGCCGGGCGGTTTGCGAGACCCCCCTCCGCCACCCGGGCACCCACCGCCCGACTCCTCGGATCTGCGGCGAGCGGCGCATCTTGAGATGAAATGGCATTCAGTTTCGTTTTGTGACGGTTGAATGGGCGCCCGGTTTCGCGAATACGAGTGTGTATTGAATGTATGAATACATGCATTACACTGTACACGATGAATTTTCTCATGGCTATAGCGCGTCGTTAGCACGATGCCGACGTCCCTATTTTGTATGAGTTATCATTTATATTATATAGATTAGTAGAGCGGCTTATCGAAAACAACTTCGTGTATTGCTTAGTCACGTCTACAATACACGTGTTAGGCTCGACGAAATATGGCCGTGACCCCGAAAAGAATACAGATTGATGATACAACTAAACATGTTATTGCCATAAAGCTATATAAAATTGGAAATTATACCTACCCGATTAATTTAGCGTTACATAAAGCAACTAGTTTGTTTTCTCATATGAACCAAGCAATAATTTGTTTGGTATTAGATAACTCCTAATGCGCCGCATCACGAGTTATAAACGCCGTCCTTATAGGCACGTCGTTACTATTTTTGACCCAACTTGTCATACGGTTTTATCCCAACTACAATGAGAGAGTCCTTGTTGATGAAGTTATTAAACGTGTATTTATAATTATTTAAGTAAAAATTACACCAGAAAAAAAATCCTTATATTTGTTGTTAGTATCAAAGATTTCGACATTATAGTATTGAGTCTGTATACCATGTACGAAGATATAACGATGCATCTCTGGGCATGATCGTGGCTAGCCTAACCAGTTTTAGATTATAAAACATGACCACCTGCACAGCAAATTAACAGATCATTCCTTTTTACTCCATGTTGCTCGGAATACGTATAATCAGAAAACAGCCGGTTTCAACACGTATAAAAAGTTCGGAAAGTAATTGCAAAATAACACCACAAAAATTGGTTAATACTTAGGGCATATACATTAAATATTTCATACGAAAATAGTTTATAGCAGGAAAGAACGTTTGCCGGCGATCGTTTGCAGACCATTCGGAAGCCCGCCTACAATTTCCACCTTTTATATCCAATAATTCACATTCTCTCACTTTACGAGGCATTATAAAGCACATGTTACGCCGTAGTTTAGTTTTTCCGTTAGCTTGCACATTTTTACGATCCCGATGTAGAGCGCTATGCGGTGGTAGTTTAGCACAGCGTTGCCCGTCGGGCTCTCACGACCGGTCCCTACGTGATCTCCTGCGACGCTCCCCGACTCGCTAATAACTGCCGTGTGCACGTGTGTGGGTGTATATCCGATGTAATACATGTGAGAAGAAAAATGTTCTTCGTTACTTTGATAACGTATTGTGTTTTACGTGACAAAAATACCTACATCTTTCATCCAGGTTTTTTGACTTTTTACTATAATTACATTTTATTCGCTTTGATGATATAGTACATGTCCGGTTTTGATATTTTTTAAGTAAATTCAGAAATGATAACACATGATAGCCACAGTGATAAAAAAATACAATTTTCCAGTTTACGACCGGTTTATATCATAAGATTACGCATAGCATAATTTCACAATAACAATAATCGATTTCCAATACTTCAGCATTCTCGTTCGCACGCTTAAATTTGAAATTCTGGGTTTATTGGAGTGTTCAATAAACATGAATAATGCACACATATATCTTATATCGGAATTAAACGACGCTTTTAAGAAATATCTTACAAATGTTACGATGGGTCCGCACAATAGGTTAACTGTCTATCATTACTCATGCACCGTTGCGACTTTCAAAGCTCTGTACAGGCGACTCTACACGGTGTCAATGCACTTTGCGTTCATGATACTTACGCTTGAACTCGGTGAGCTCCTAACGTTAGGGGACTTTATTTTTTTACATTTTCAGGTGTGGAGCGTTATTTATTGTTCTACTTTAGTGACCTTCTAACCTTAATCGTAAAATACTTTTAAAAAATAAATTGTTGGTAGGTGTTTGTCGTGGAAATTAGAATCGTTTTATCATAATTTCGTTTTCTTGTTATAAATACTTAATATTAGACATTGCTAACAGACTATTTTCGAAAATTAGTCTTGCAATTATAATCACCGAATGTACCTATTCAAAAAACATAATAAATTTATCCATACTGCAGTGTGTAACAGAAAACAAGGCATAATTATTTCCACACTTGTATTAACTCGCGGTTTTAATGTAGCACAAAAGAAAAATTTACATTCGTTTCGTTCGGTTGTGAATTTGTGAATGCATTTACGTCATCATTTGTCTGGCTGACCCGTCTGCGCCACTTCCTATGTTAATAATATCGACAAACATTAATGTTATACATAATATATACGAAGGTTGAACATGTGTTCGCATGTTATAATTGGTTGTTAAGAGATAGTGCGTTGTGTACGTGTGTACCAAGTATTCCTTTTATTTAAATATCAAGGAATTTAGAAAAGTCTCTATGCTATTGCAATATATATATATATATATATAGTCACGGTCATTATGATACTATTTTAGGTAGGTATTAACCGCATAGCATATAAATCGCGGCTCGTAGGCAATGCTCTATTGTTTTACAAAAACCTTGCTGTGTAGTTTCCCGTACATTCAATTGGGCGCTAGGTAACAATGCGTGCTATAATAGACACCATTATTTATTTATTATAGCCGGTAAATATTTATACTATTGTGATCAAACCTAAAAATATACAAATACATATGTACTGTTATTTCACTCCATCCAGCACATTAGTAGATGGCCATCTTGTTGTCTAGTGACTTACTGCACTGATACCATAACAATAACACCCTCCTACGAAATAATAAATGACTTGTTTTTATATCCATTATAGCACTTTTACGAAGTGTGCAGTTAGCAACTATCGCAAATACCATTATGTTATGATTGCCTGCGGGTCGCATTACGCATAATGATGAAGTATTTGCTAGGAATTTTAAAATAACAAGCTTTGTGATCGTATACAATAATATTAATATCTAAGGTATGAACGTGCCTAGGGCGAAACTAGCAACTTTTATATAATAAAATAATGAACTAATCGAACTATGCAGACGTTCTTTGAAACACTTGAAACCGATTCGTCTAAATTCCAATGCACCCTGAGCTTTATGCCCAAGTGTCTACCGAGAAACGGGCACTAATGTCGGTATGCGCAAGTCGATAACGCTTAGCAAGGCCAAAGGAATTCGACTCTTTATTGTGTTCGATATCGAGATACGAGACTATCGATATGTCACGATGTAGCGATGCCATCGATTAATCTAATAGTGTGACGTTCGCCGCGTTACTTTAAGTGTTGTTTGTTGATATGTTATCAATTTGAATGTAGTATCACAATGTAAATATGTAAGACGGATAAACCTTTTGTTACGTGATATCTGTCCGATTGAAGAGAGAGAAGAATTAAAGAAACTAAAAATTATATTCTTTATCTTCGGAAACAAAAGCTGATCATCAACGCTAAGCTTAATTTGTAGTCAAAACACTGTTTGCACATTTTCAAACTTTATAACTAACCTTGTTTTTGTTTAAAAGAAGCCTAAAGTTCTCCTCAGAACTCTCTTAGAAAATTATTTCTTCATCAAAAGTCGCATAAAACTTCACCTTTCAATAAAACTAATCTAATCCAATTAAGTTTGAGTATAATTAGAATTCTGCCACTAAAACCGTTAAGCCGGCGTTGGATTTTGTGTGTAAAAGGCTTCTTATCGAGTACCATCTAATTTTATTGACGCACTATGTGTTAATGTCCACAGAATACAGGTCATTAAGGTTAAATTGCTTTTGCTACGTTCCAACGATTCCGATGTTTGATCTTTTAATTTCCGAAACAAATTCTTCTAATTATTTTTATTATTTAGATTTATCATTATGGTCCTATTTAACGTTGCGCTTTACGATAGACATATAAGTTCATTATAGCAGTAAACATGTTATGTGCCTTCTAAGAATGGTCTTGTCGGCGGGAAACGAGGTAAGGAAAGTAGTTATAACAACGCGTCAGGTTTTAACTCTTACATTCTTATTAATACATTCGTTCATATTTATTAATATATTTCTCAAAGCCACGAGTGTACCATAGCCATGTGGGTTCGTGCAACAGTGTTTATGTAAAACACCAATCGGATACCGCAGCTCTAAAGTTTGTTCTCGAATCCTGTAAAAATATCAAACCAACCACTCGGAATCATTTACGACGCCATAAAAAATAACCACGCTTTCCTTTTGAGCAAACCTCCAATATTCACGGCAGTTTTATTGGAGCGCACAGTCCCTTAGCAGCATTATAATATAGTAACACGGAGGGTGGGATGTGTCGCGCCCTTACGCCTCGATTCACGCGGTGTCGTGTTACCAAGGGCTCTTTGTAAGAGAAATGTGATCACCAGGAAAATGTTCGCAGCTTACCTTACCTACCTACAAAATACTTAATAACGAAATTAAAATTTTATGCTTACGAAATTAATTTCTACGGCGCAGATGACGCGTCCGTTCTAGGAAGTAATATAAATAATAATTATCGTTTTGGTACCTTCGCTGTTGAATATTGCGATAATAATTTAAACCGTTTGTGGAGCAGTTTGATTTTTGACGTCTAAACAAGAAGCTTTCGAATCCCATCTCAAAGTGAAATTACATTTTGCCAAACAAGAAACTTTGGATTTCCTTATTTCGAGAATTAATTTGTTTATTTGAGCGTTCCAATTTCTCGCTTATCAACATTTTTTTATTTAATTGTTACCGGAACTAGACCGTGTCCTTAAAACCATCACAACAGTCCCGTTCGTGTTTATGTGAAATGAGAAAACTAACAATTGGAAATCAGTACAGTCACCAGACAGCTAATGAGCTCTACTCAATTCTTGTTTGCTACACAGACAGGACAGAGCAAGCATATAAGTGTTATGATTTTATGAACCGTCTAAAACACCCATTATTAACGACACACTTCATTGAACCAAGTACCTTAAGCTTAATGACCTACCTTTAGTAAAATCAAATGCAAAAAAAGTACCGTCATCTTGCTTAAAAAAGTACAACATAAAGATACAAAAACACATAAAACAATATCGTAATATACGGCAAACGCGACACGCGGCCCGAACTGTGGGCCAACTCGCAGTTTCCAACTGGATGTAATAACTGAGCGAATCAATTAAAAACTCTCCAAGTAAAGTTTTACCCAGTAAAGTTACGTCCCCGGTCGCGCCGTGTGATTTACGCGCTTAGGTGCGACAAAATTGCGTTGTTTTGTGGCTTACTGGCTCTATAACTTTTTATTTGTTTTGTCTTTTGCGTTCCAGAATATACCTAGGATAGTTTGAATTCTGTTAATGTACCTGACCTACATTTTTTCTTAATTAAAAATATAGCCTCGTGTTCTGCCACCAAAAGATATATTAATGTTTTATTTGAGAGAAAAAAGTACGGTTTAAAAAAAAACCTTATCCAGTAATTTTGAGTCTTGGTGTAAGCAAACTGAATTTGTAGTTAAATGTAAGTATTCTATAATCTTGTCTGGCTTTCGGTTTGTAATGTGCTTGTCGCGAACTGCGGGCGGTCTCTGGTTTATCACACAAATATGACTCGTCTCCAGTATCACTTACGAAAAATATAATATCCAAATCCCCGCTGAGATACTTTGAAATGATTTATATGCGAAGGCTGATCGGCCTATATATCACGAGTTTACAAGAAATTTCTAACCAACTTGTATTCCCTAAGTGCATAATCGGATTTCAAACGCTGAAAAGCCGTTAATTTAATAGCTGAGTTGCAACTTGTAAGTTATGTATAGTGAAATATTGAAAGTCTTAACGTTTTATAGGTATAAACAGAACGCCTGCCGAATTGCCTGTCAGATAAATGTGTGTGCGTCCTTCGCGCGGTGACGTCGAATGTTACGATTTGTATTATTGATGCTACACGTGGCGTACCTTGAAGTTCAGAGTAATGCCATGTGCCTGAATTATTGTATTTCTACCCGTGTTTTATATACGAAAAAGACTAGTTTTATTGCTTTTTTGCTTGGGATATCAGTGAACGCAAAAATGTGATTTATGTGGTATTGTGTTATTTTAGCTTTCCCGTGGTAATATTATAAAGGTTTTACTTTGTTCAAGGATAAGCCAAATAAAAATATATGTGAAAACAACTAATAAAGCTAACACAGCTGTATGTATAATTCCGTTTTTGTACTAGAAATTATCATTGGTGTTGTAGTTGGATAACAAAGCTCAAAGCCGGGTAAGCATTGTTTCATAACACATTATTGCGTGGACATAAACATGTTATGAATACATGTCGGACAGTCTACTATCTGATCTTCGAGCCGTAAGCGTATTATATTACTACATTACCTTAACCATTATAATGCCGCCATTTAAAAGCTTATTATAGCTATAATTTGAATTAATTTACCGTTTAGTAGAAAATGCCTTCAAGTACAATATGCATACAATATACCTTAAAATTTCTCGAATGGAGTTGTTTCATAAATGAAAAGTACATTGAATATTTTTATCCGGATTTCTAAAAACAAAGCTACAAGTATAATAACAAAAAAAGTATACTTACCACAATTTACGTTCTTGTTACGAAGTATTTACAACTTTTAATTAGCTTTTACTTTGTTCTAATACTTTAACAACGACTTTTTACATAATAATGAGTATCAAATTGCGCTTCAAACGCTCTGCTTTAACGCGGGTTTTCCAGTTCTTTAAAAGGTAAAACATTTATAGCAAACTGTAACACACATGTAGTTATATGTATTGGAAACGAGGTCATGCCGATTGACATACGAACTAACTCTAGCGAAATAGTATAGCTGGTTCACTGACATAGTACAAAGGAGACAGTAGTGCGAGTCAAACAAAAAGACTGGTCTAGCGGTACTTGTGTTATGCATCGTCAAGCAAATCAATTTGACCTTTTGTAAGATTTTGCCAATATTATTTTTAACAAGTTTACACACTCTTTTTGAGTTATACTAGGTATGTGTATAAATCGATGGCGTGAAGCGGTAGCAGATTAAGTTTTTGTAAGTGTAACGGTACGTCGAAATACGTCCGTCATTTTAAATAATAGTTTCCGAACGGCAAACTCATAACAACTTCTATGTAAGGAAAACAGTATGTTTTTATATTCAACTATGGAAACATTTTTGTATAATTTGACAACGTATGCACGTATTTGCACGGACTTGCAAAAAAATAAGAAATAGATAAGAACTGCTATTAAAAAGTGAAAGAAATGTAGTAGCAATTACGATGTCAGTTGGTGAAACTGTGGTCATGCGTAATTACGCTCAAGGGAAAATAGAGGTTAAAAAATAATACACTTATTAATATTGTCATCAAGTAAATGCTGCTAATTGTACGTCTCCTGATCGATCTGTACAAAAGAGGCTCGTTAAAAATGTTGTTATAATCACCACGTTTGGTGAACGAGTTGATCGCTCACTGTCCGGTGTTTAACGCGAACAAGATGGTTGCATACGTAAATAAATCTTCAACGTAAAAAATTGTATGACCAAAATAATATTTAACTTTGTTAACCTGAACCCAAGTTGCAATACAATTAGATCTAAAAATAATAACTAAAATATAGATTTGAGAATAAAAGCAAGACTCTTTATGTTATAGTAACTAAATGTGATTTTAATAAATGTAATATATTTAAGTTGGACTACTGTCTGATATTTTATTAATTACGCTGTGGTGGTTGGAGCGATGTAGAGTGAATGACCGTGCCCCGACGACGGACGAGTACGCATGTAAATGAGAATTCTCTTGATGATACCATCGTGCTTGTGACGTGGGTTTATATAAAAAATCTGCAACATTTCCCCAGCACTTAGTGTAGTATTAAACATTTACGCTTCTTTTTCGAGTGGAGGTAATGTTTTTAGTTAAACGCTGATTTGACAAGTTTTCGTCAATAGAAAAATGCATGCATGCAATGTTGAGCGGATAGAGGAATTAAGTTTGCATGTACGGTGATTGATGAAAGGAATCATTTATGTGAAATAAACTAACCCAATAGATTTATTATGTTTAATTACCTAATGTGTTTTACTTTGTTGCTGTTTAATATTTATGTAAATAATAATTGCATGTTTACCTACGCGTTAATGCTGTAATTGTAGTGCCTATATTTTAATTATAAAACATTTGCACATCATTGTTACTAAGGGACTGTGAATATATAAACCTATTATTTACTTGTACAAAACTAACATACATGTCCATATCTAAAAGCGATTTCTAGTTAACGTGATCTTTAATAACTACAGTATCTATACTAAAGCATGCTCAATGTATCGCAAAGATAACGCTTGAGTAGCTACACGAGTGGTTACTAGTTCGTGAATCACAGCAAACTGCTTTCTCTTCATTGACTCACGGCTTGTTCAACAAAATAAACAGCTGACTCAGTAGAGTTTTTCCTTAACTCGGCGGAAAGTTTTTTTTTAACAAACGTTTACCCAAGCCTTTTATTAAGTAAACGTTGCCTCGCGCTTCGTTCTCCTATAACGGGTGCAGCTACAGGCTCCAATCACCTGTTCGAACAAATATATATATAGGTATTTTAACCAAACGTCCGTAGAAATGTGTAGCACAAATATTTATAAGAACCATGCTGGATAGAAACAAATACATAGTAACTACATTAATAGAATAGAATAAGGTATTTTACTACTATCGAATTATTTATTTATTACAAACATGTATTTCTAAAAATAGTACCTAATAAATTGAAGCAGAACTGGGATCAAAAATAATCACGAAACAAAAGTTATAAGCTTCTCTTTTTTGCAAAACGACGACGTGTACGGGGCCAGCCCCAGATTAGTTTGAAGAATACTAAGCTGACGTTACATGATAGTATAGCTCTCTCTGTTTAATTAGCAATATTAAAATACTTGTAACTAGTTCAATATGAAAGTAATTAATCTGCCGTTTTTACAACTCGACATAGTTCGAAATATATTTTTTTTATTAAATAAAAAAGTCTCGTCAAATACCCAATTGTCAAAATTAAGCCTGTTTAATAGTAACTTTCTTTCACACACCATAACAAAGCCTTATCATTCACCGTGTCTGTTACCACGTCAATACATTACAATAAACCTTTGTTCTACGTTCAACCAATGCATCCACAATTTAACAATCGCATGTCGATCAAAACGTGTTGCTTTCTAAACGTAACTCATGACAATTTCGGTGTCGCTAGCCGATTGCGTAACTTCAAATTACCTGCATCTCTTTGTTGATAAAGCAAGTAGAAAGGCGGAACGAATACTTTTTTTCTTGATAACTGTTGTTTGTAAAAAGTGGTCATAAAGATATTTGTAACTAGATCGAAATAACACTCCTTTATTGGTTTTTCCGCAGTCGGGTAATGATTGGTTGCTTAAGTTTTAGCTTTTTGTAGGTGCTCCACATTTCAATAACTATATAATGTACTTTTATGATATAGTACAGTTTTATAGTGAAACTTCCAGGAATTCTTTGTAAGGGAGGGAGTCATGCTATGTATTATGCTAGAAAAACATTTAATTTTGTTTTCTGTTAACGACATTTATTAAATGTACTTGCTTCTGAGATAATGTCCTATTCAATTCTTAGTTAATAAGAAAGCTTTTAATGTACATTTAAGATTTTTAATTTATTTATTACATTAATGTATCTTCTTGGGAGAGCAATTACAACTGTAATAATAATTGCAATTAATTCTACGACTTCGACATCTCATTCAAGCTTTTTATAAATATGCAGACAGACAGGTGTTCACCATTCTCTTTATAATTACCAATATTTCTTTAACTAACATTCTTAACTTTTATGTAGTTTTTCAAACGTTTTGTATTGGACTTTACCACTGTTGAAAGTACAAAAAACGGAGAAATTTATATACTTAAATAAAAAATACAAAGAGACAATTTCTGGTATTTATTATAGAGTATTATTTTGAGCACGTGATGTTAATATCTGTGTTCCCACCAAGCCGGAGCCACGTTAATAAGACGTTGTAATTAAAAAGAACCGTCTGAGTAGAATAAATTAAAATATGAATACGTAATACACCCTCGTGTCTTTGCCTTCATCTGGTAAATACTTGAACATGCTCGTTATCACAAATAATATGTTACTCGTAAAATTCTGTGTGTGTGTGTGTGTGTGTGTGTGTGTGTGCGGACGTTGCCAACTGACTACAGCTAGAGGAAGTTTTACCGCTGTATGTTGATGTTTTCCTGTTCGCTGTCGGTTTGTATCAAGGAAAAATGAATGAATATGTATGCAACGCATGTCGTATTATTGGATTTCGTATTTATTATAATCCTAAACAAGATGTATGAATCGAGTTAACACGATTTAGATACGCATTTTAGGATATATTTTTTAATGTAATCAGAATAACAATATAGGTATTTTGTGTATCTTAAAAAAGTCGTAATCGTGCATAATGCCGATTTTCATTAAAATTGAGTCTTCAGTTAGGTTTTTTTTTTCTAAAATATGTCATCTTCTTGCTATTAAATATTCAGCACTTATCCATTGTTATCGCCAAGAACACGTAATTTCTCAGAAACAGTCATGATATGTATGTACGTGTCTGTTATCGTAGTAAACAATTTCATTTACCTACATCAACTTGAATTGACGCCTTCAGAATTAATTTACTAGTCAGGCGCAAGTTACACAAAGAGATAAAGTCTACTTATCATTATAAAGACATGGCTTTTTTTCACGTATACTCTGCCGGAACTACTGCATTGTAGGTACCAGGTAGGTAGTTGTGTACGCCTGGTCATCGCGTCGAATACCACGTAACCATTCATCATCTTAATTTACAAGCACAGGGTAATAAATTCTGCCGCGCACAGCTTGAGGTCTTGTGTGCGTTAATAAATTCCATTAATTACACACATTTGTCAATACAGCTCTAAAGACAAAAACTTTTTAATTAGACAATAAAAACCGGCTGTAAATTGTCCAATCCACAAATCACCACTTATTGAACGGGCATTCTGTATTCACGATGATCAAAGAACTTTTTTTTAAGAATGTTTAAACGTGAACGAAATCCTGGTTGGATTTCGTTCGTTTTCATTATTAAATGTATAATTGCCGTCCTTCTTTACAATCAGTACCCGATACATCCCTGATTAATTATTAATTCAAGTCACCATCGACGTCGTTGAGTCAGCTTCTGTAACAGAACTGTGTTTAACTTAATTAACTAGACTTGACGCTAAGCGCATGCTTATATTGTCTCTTTATATAGTGACCGTTACGTAAGCAGATGTTTGTCCGACTATTCCAAACACGAGGTGTGGTCCGCGTTTAGTATTCCGTCGGACGGTTAATAAAAATTATTAAACACAGATTACGAGATCAGAAACATCGCTTGGCGACAACGATCTTAAACTCGTTATCATTTATCATTGTTCAACATTTGCTAAGCATTGTTTAAACTAAGAGATAGGATAATTTCAAAATTCTACATATTTTTGTATGATAAATTGGCAATTACACTGGCGGTCCCAAACGTATTACGGACTCGCACATAATACGCTGTAATGCTCAAAGCTCATAACGTTTCAATAGGTTTAGTGATGCTTGGGACGCAGAAAAGGGATTTACTAATGGGGTTTAAATTTGACATAACCCTAAAACGCGAACGAGTCCAATTGTCGGTCGTTTGTGCCGACTTTCATTGCGATTGAACACGTCTATGCGTCGCCAGTTCCGGGGACACGTCGGATTGGAATATGTAAAATAATTCGGCGTGCGGGGAACTCGCTGGGGCCGTTTACCTTTGCGACGAGATTATGCTGAAACTGACCCAGCTTAGAGAGGTAGCACGCTGAATGGAATATTTCGGGGTTATTTGAAGTGGCTTTTGTGAAGATGCGAATATTTGAACGGGAAACCGTGTTAGTGGTGTGTTACTAGAACGTTTGTGTCTTTGTTATGTTTTACTTTGCATTAAAGGCTGTTCGTATTTCCGGGTTCTAAATCACGTTTTTTACCTCGTGTATTCGAAATCAATATTTTTGAACAGTCAGTTCTTCATGTTCATACGTGTTAATGTATTATACATTGACTCAGTCAGCCAGATAAAATATTAGTTTAATAACACATCACCTGCCATGTTATTATTTGTACAGTTTGAGTGCTGTCGGATCATTGACGTCAATCGCGAACTAGTTTCATTAATCGAAGTTTAATTTGTACCTACACTCAGTGACACTAACGAATTCATATTATAGCGCCATTAGTACACGTAGGATTATTGTAAGTAATGTCCATGCTAATAAGGGTTTTGCATAATTAGTTACAAGTTTTTTTTTTCAAGAGATATAAACATATATATAATATATATGTTTAAGATTAATGATTGTTATGTTCGTTGTATATTACTGATCATGTTTTTATAAAGTAGCATTAAGTAATGCGCTATATAATATGTGCTTAATAGGCGTGCTTTGTTAACACTCACTTATCATACTATAGCATAATATACTTTTCAAATTGCGTCCTCATTTTACTTGCAAACTCCAATTCCACATGTTTCTTTGTCATGCCAATGAACGGCTAAGGGCCTAATTCTAACCGCTCAACAGTGTCGCAAACAAACGCAGCTGGAAAGCGATCCGCTTTCATTTGCTTTCTCGTACGAGCGGGCGAGCCTTGCCTAGCAACAAATAGTCGCCACTCGGCGACCGTGGACGCACACCATTGGTTGATTTCGACAGTACCGCAAGACACAAGTTACGACACAAGTCTTCTGTCATTAAGTTATTACTCATTTCCCGTACATCAGAAGGTTTTAAAACGCGATTACGAGATTGTAGGTTTTTTGTGAAATCGACAATTTTGTGTGGTTTTTGTTGTTAGCGCTGAATACAGCTTATTTGTTTTGTGTACAATGCTTAACTTGTTTTATGTTTATTAACTGTGATTACTTATTTTATTCAACCTTACGTTGTGGTTTTTATATTTTTTATTGTATTTCATTTAATTAATGTGTTGAATTTGATTTCGACTTAATTCACATTAAATCCCATATTAAAATTCGCTTCACGATATAAACCTAAGCAACTAATCATAAAACATATTAAATTTTATTCGCAAAATCAATGCGCATACCACAGTTTAAGTGCACAATAACCCTAGAAATTAACGAGCCAACACATATCCATTCTGTGAGTCTCAGTACTTTCATCTTATTTCCTCCTAGCACTAGAGTCTAGTGTTTGCGTGACCTGTGCGTTGACCCGTACTCCGCGCCCTCTGCCGGCGCCGGTGCGACCAACGCGATCTTTGCACTCAGCACTTGTTACAGTACACTAGTATGTGTTTTATGTATAACTATACCAGTAACAAACTTTGATATTTCGTGCGAGGTCGAACTGGGTTGCGAGTAGTGAACTTTTGCTGTAAGTACATTGTTATTATAAAAATGATGTCACTAGCAAGATAGCATTTTGATAGCTTTAACTTGAACTTTTTATCGAGCGCGTAAATTATTTATTATGTATAGTCAGCCACTCAGTAATACTAGAACATTTTTACGCTTTTATTGTTAATGGAAATAAAAGAGATTTACGTTCTTATAAGATTACGGATGCGACATTCAGCCACGTGCTGCAATTCGTATTCCTTTTGCTTCGCACACATATGCATCATAATTTTAACAACACTGTTATGCTTCACACATTGTACGCGTCATAAAACTAACATAACTCTAAGTACGTAACAACAAGTAACTAACATCTCCTTAGATCTTCCACACAAGTTCACAACTTACACATGGGCTGTTGATAAATGTGCCTTGTACAATAATTTACGCCACTTATAACCACGTGATTTGTTTAGTAGTGTGCGTGTGTAGCTACACCAGTGTCTGTGTGATATTATATAGACATAATATAAAATGAGATCATGGACTATGAACCCTAGATTGCGAACGATGAATGGAAGAAATCACAGAGTCGTGTAGTACAAATATGGCTTATTATTCTATAATATATTATCACCTGTCAATTAAACATTGCCCAGTATAAACGTTAATTAATTACTTTTTAAGATCTCTAATGCCAAGTTATAATAAAAGATTTTTCGTTATAAAAAACATTTACATATATATACATGTATAAGAAACACATTCATTATTATTAAAGTGAATGCTTCGCAATGTGAATCCTATACTATTTCGCCGTGATATGACCCTGAGTTCAGTAAACTCGCGCTACGTGAGATTTAGGCCGTGGAAATACATCATCACAATGATACTTCTCAAAGTTAGAATGTTCGCACTAATTTCAGAGTTGAAGTGTTTCACAGTTACTAACTAGCCGATAAACCAAAAACAAACAGCCATCTAAAACCAGTGCACATAATGTTTCTATGTAATATTAACACCTCGAACGAATTCGAGATAAGTGCTTAATTACAGTATTTATGTCTAAACCATTAACTGATACTGTAATCT
Organism: Diachrysia chrysitis; assembly: GCA_932294365.1. Taxonomy (NCBI): domain Eukaryota; kingdom Metazoa; phylum Arthropoda; class Insecta; order Lepidoptera; family Noctuidae; genus Diachrysia; species Diachrysia chrysitis. Next base: position 8,676,623 of record OW028664.1, read on the forward strand.
TAAACGGCAATTTACGAAAGTGCGATAAGTAATTCAAAACGTTGTCAACTATAAAGTGATTATTTCGTACTTTCAAAGAGAAAGCGTGTTTGATCGAACGCCTTTAGAAGGTTTCCCGTATCACCCACTTGTCTTTATTATCATGAAAAATGCTCATACATATAATGCTTTATAAATTCCTCACATAAAAAAGTAAAAGAAAACCTTTCTCCTTTCATACAAAAAGGTTAGAAATAAACAGCTACGTTGTAACAATAGCGAATACATTGTTTCGTATAACTAAAAGAATATTTCTTCCACGTCGGACGTACATTCGTACATTATTGCAAACTATCAATAAAAACGCGGAGTCCGCGTAACGGCGGTACATTTTACCCATATTTCACTTGCGTTGCAAATCGCTCAGCTATTCATAGTGCGGCTCGAACGCAGTCAGTTTCCAAGCAATAATAATATTGAAAGACAGCCCGCCCGCTTCCGCTTAGTTCGCTCGGGAGGAATGCTGATACAGCCAGCAGGAATAAAACTTGACTTACGAACCTTACACATGCCTAACGCGCACTGCCCTTTTTATCAAATCATTTAAAACTTTTATTAATTGTATATAATATATACAATTAATAAAAGTTTTAAATGATTTGATTGAAACTTTTATTAATTGTATATATTATATACAATTAATAAAAGTTTTAAATGATTTGATTGAAACAAAGTTTAATATTATATATTTTCATGTGTTTATGTAACGAGTAGTTTAAGTAGTAGCGTAGGTCCAATTGAATTTTGCAAAATCAATGATTTTACATCTTAGAAACACCAAAGTGTTAGGAAGAAATTTGTTGTGACATTTGTTTGTTCTATTCAGAAATAGATTAACATACATGAACGCAATCAAGGATCCTACTTGATTACGTTGAAAAAATGTTTTACTATTTCAGTGTAATATTAATATTACCCTGGTGGGTTTTTTCATAATCACAATGTTCTCGACACGCAAGTAGGTCTACAAACTTTCCATCTGCATAGAAACAAAGACAATAACGCTTTTTACGAGCACCGTCCAAACTGGATCGCACCCACGAGTGCAATAACATAATATTGATGTGATGCCAAGTCCATAAGATTGAACGTGTACGTGCGCCCTAAAACCGGCCTTGCAACCGATAGGGCCATAACTGTTTACGCCGGCCATAAGCTGAGCCAGCATTCATGTCTGCGAAGCCATTTCTGTAACAGTATGCCCCTTTTTAAAGTCCGTTTTCAACGAATTCTGCTCGCATAGACACTTTCGTGCCGCTGAAAATTCATTAGTATCCAGTTTCGAACCTTACACTCGACGCAGCAACATAAAAAATCATGTGCAACTGTAAGTATATCGGTTGATTTAAATTGACTGCACGTTGCGATCTATAACAAACGTGAGAATTATACAACATAAGACAAAAGATTCTCAGGCATGTCATTACAACGCCTTTTATGTAGTAAACATTGGCAATTAGTGCAAAAAGCAAGTCCAACTAGTACAGGACTGCTTTGCAGCCATTGTGTCGTTTATGGCTAATATACCGCATAAGCTACGTGTAAATTTTGAATGGAGTTTTTCTTACATTTAAAATGTAAATTAATCTTGTTTTTCGTAAATCCGTAACTAAAAAGAATAATATCCGTAACTAAACATACATCTATTTATGTTTTTATTCCACATTTTCGAAATCTCAAAACCTGTAGGGTACTTCCCGTCGACTCAAAATCGCAAAATTCGGCATGATGCTAGGTCTAACGTCACACATAAATAAAGGAAAAATAAAAAAAATAAAAAAATAGTTTTATAACATAAAAAAACAAGTCTTCGCGATTAGGTAATTTGATAGTGTCATACATCGATATATTAAGGAGCATTTTTTTAACCGCACAGTTAAGTTTGTTTTTGGAGAATTAACCGCGACGATCAGTAAAATGTGTATAGAACACTCGGTGCGCGAGTCAGACTCGCACTAGTCTGGTTATTCATAAGCTACTTGTTTTTAAATAATTTAGGCCTATTTTTACACGACGGCCAAAAGGATCATCTCGGCTATACCTCAAAGTAATTAATAGGTTTACTGACATTGTAACAGTTTGAGCTTAATCCGATATCGGATTCGAGATACACAGAAGCACAAAATTTAATCCATTTATCGGTCATACAAAAAAAAATTGGTCAATTTCGAACAATGGCGCGTCCATTGGCGTTCGCCTAGTGCCTCCTTTGTGCGACCCAGCGAGCGGACAGAATCACCGGTTTCATCGGCTTCCTTTTGTTTGGCCGCAACACTGCGCGAAAAAACATCCAGGACCGTATTAGCTAGTGCCACGGCGGATAAAATACGGATGCGGAATATAAATTTTATTCATTTATGTTTATTACTGTTACTTTTTATTATTGTTGGCATTTATGACAAAATTTTGTGTTGATTAGTTTTTTTTTATTCAGAGGCTTTTAAATTTTTATGTGACACTCGTGTAATAATTTTATAAATTTACAATAGAAGAAAGAATACAAGAGAAGAAGAGATAAGTTTAGTTTAAGGTTTAGTAAGAAGATTTTATTACCAAAACCCAAAGCTAAATAATAATAAAATTTAATGTATTTATTATTCAAAAAGTAACAAAAATACAATTCAGTAGCCTATTTTAAATAAATGATTATCTTCATTTAGTATCTGTAAATATCGTTGACAAAAACTCGACTCTTAAAACCGCGAAACACAACAGTGCGAAAAAGAACTGCGGGTTTAAAATCGATTAACCATTTCTATTGGTTGATTTTTACACGTCCCCTTCCGGTCCATTCATCTCGGCTTTAGTGGACCCTTAATAACAGGTCGGATGCTTTCACGCTCCGATCTCGAAAATGTAAAACGTTTTACGCCAACACAAAGCTTTCGAAATGGGGCCAATGGCCACCGATAACCACGTACGTACGTATTTCCAATTGATTCATTGATTGCGTAAAATTGGACACCATTATTTCACTAACCATACTCGCCAACCAATTGCACATACGATAAATTATACGATACTGGTGCGGATTTATGGTTATACCTCATGCTGAAAACTAGTTTTTGGAGGTGGGTTCAAGTACATACTACTAATAAGTAAGACCACAATTAACATCATAATATGTTCAGAATAATAACTTATTAAATATAATAAGCCAAAAAGCTATAAAGCGTTTCCAAATTCATATGCATAAACAGTAATAAGTACTTATGCTACGTATTTAACCACTACGAAATCCACGTCACTACAAAACAAGCATACGTAAATGAATACATATATCATTTCATTCAAGTCATCGAGAGTTGAAGTAGGGCGTAGAGTACACGTGCGTCCATTCTTCCGATGGGGATCGATGGGGGAAGCGCCGAGATCACCCCTCGCGGCCCTCACAGCCCTCACCCACCTGTCTGACTCTGACCCGCTTTTCATTATTGCCTATTGTTTACAGAATCAATGGAATCGTGTTGCCTTTATGTGTCTATCGGGACGTACTCCATTTTAGAAATCTAGGGGTTGTCCAACGAACAAATGTTGAAGGTGTGATATGTGCTTCGATTCTTGACTCGTTATTTACACCTCGTAACGTTAAAATCTAATCAATAACTTCAAGTACGTATAATAAAGTTATATGTCGTTTATTCGCGTGAATATTTGATTAATTAAGTCACGTCTCCAATTTCCTCCAATACCACTGGTCTACGAATGTTCCTTGTGCGGTCAATTTATTAAAACATGAATTTCCATATATCTAACTCACTTGTTTTCGTTCCTTAGCTACAATTAAATCTTCCGCATTAATTGGAGACACGTGTATTTAAACGATGAGGAAAAATATGTCGTTAGGTTTTTCTCCATAGCTTATTAGGCTAGCCGCACACACTAAATAATATTGCCGCGACAAAATCAGATATTCTGGAAATCCACAATAATATTGAATACTACCGCAATACAATAATAATATAATGTGCATTATTGACAATGTTATCTAATATAATTACTACGACTACTACTATAAGTGATCATTACGGCTACTCAAAAACAATGTTTATCTGTATTTATTAAAACATGAGAAGATATCCAGATCTTATCCAGAGTTATGGAATAGTACTTCCAGCAAAACGTATCGTGATAAAGTTAGGAAAAATACCTATTACGTGACACGCGTAAATGTATTTGTACAGTTGAACGTTACGCCCGAATAGTTTATCAAAGTCGTCCGCTCGTGTAGACGGCCCCTTTTTCATGGAATTTAAATTTATCAAGTGTCCACAGGTTAGTTTTATGAGCTAAAAAAAACGATATTTTCATATTTTGCTCATGCTAGTTTTATACATACTGGATTTTTATTCCAAAAGTTGTTCGTTTTATTCCTGCTATCCAGGTTTTTGCTGCTATTTAAATGAAATACAACAATAGTACAACGGCCATTATTATAATAAATTATATGCCATTACATATCAAATTGATGCCTACTTTACTACAATGGCCTGTCGATTCAAGGCGATAATGACAACAGTACTATTATTGATCTGCTAACACTTGAAACAGTCGAACAGATCAGAAAGTAATGAAGCGCGTTTAAAACGCAGTGCAACGTGGTCGGCAGGTCCGGCGCTGGCGGGTGGGGTGAACGACCTATGCGCGTCCCCGCGATCGAACGCTCACCGCTTGCTGCTCGCCACGCCGCCGCCGCCGCCCGCTTGTATCGCCCAGCGCCCTGTCCCACTTACTCGACAAATTACTGTACCCGACTCGCACTTGCAAGTACCTCGATTGTTTCAACTGTTTCTACAGTATTCACGTTTATAGGTTAAATTTTAAAAATATAATTAAGTTGTTCAGCAGTGGCAAAATGTCAAAAGACAGTCGGACTCGGAAGTTAGGTTCACCTAAAATAAAATAACCTAACATAATTAAACTTTCGTCCTGCAGCAAAATAGGTATTTAATATTAATAGTTTCGCGTTAAGCAACCTCAAATCTTGAATTAATAATAAAAAAATGCAAAAGGTAAAAATATATAAAATTCAACAATTCAGCAAGTAAGGTCCTGCGCAAACGGGCCACCGACTACACACTTTTTCATGATCAATGTGGCTGTGGTCGGGGTGGACCGTTTGCGCCGAGCCTAAAAAATAATATTTATACAACAAACTCGAACACTTCTGCGAAACTTGAGGAGACGATACATATACCAATTTTCACATCTAAGCCAACAAGTAAATGTGGCACTGCTCAGTACAAATCTGAAATTATTCAGATGTATTTAAAGTTGACCAGAAGTTTGATTACTTTGCAAAGTTTTGCGTCATAACTAATAAGCTTTTTAAATGATTATATGCAGGTGAACCCATAGTGGCATTATATTTTTTTATTTAGATCTCGAGTTCTTCTCTTCTTGTCGATGGTAGATATAATATATCGCACATTATCGTGCTTTTAATTAATAATCAATCCAAAGCGTTTTATTTAATGATTATAAAAGTACCTATTCGGAATTATTTCTGATATTTCAAATTTGTATTCTTAACCTAGTATTAAAACTCACTACTTACGTTATTATTCGTGTTTGTTATTTCGATATTCTGTCTTGTATTACTCGCGTTGTGTCGGTAATCGAGGCAGACAGTTGGTCGCTACAGTTATCTTAAGTAGCGCTTTATAGTGTAAACGCTTTAATAATAGAACTCGCTGTACGTCTGATTTAGAATATGTATTCGAACGTGAATGACGATCGACTGTAGTGTTATTCGAAATGCATTTTTTGTCGAAATTTGCAATGGCTGCCGGGAATGAATCCGCTAGTCGCTCGTGTGATGAGAGACAAACTATTGGCCTGTTATGTTTCCATAGCCATGACGGAGTAGAAGTTTTGGAAACTCAATATTAACTATTACTTTATTTATACCCATTTATTTATATTGGTTTATTCTTTCAAGTTCTTCTAATCGACGAGTCTCGTTATCAGCAAATCTTTTTAATAAAAGAAAACTAAAAACTTATTTAAAAGTTGGATGTAAATATCTTATGGTTCTTTGGGCTTAAATGATAGTTGAGTAGTGCAAGTTAAATAAGATTAGCATAACTCTGTTATCCACAGACTAGTGATCTTGTTTTAATAAACATGCTACAGTTTGGAAATACCATATCGCCATGCACCACAAAGAATCCACACATGCACAGCTTCAGTCCGCCGTCAACTTCCTAACTTTGCGTAGTTCAAAGTCGACTTTATAGAAACTCTGGCGAACAAGTAATCCGTCAAAAACATGGTACACGTATCCAACAGTTTTAACTAACTTAAACTACTTTAGTTTTGGCCAAATTACAACTCCGCCTCGCCGTTGCTCTGGGTTTCGTCTTAACTCTTAACACAGACTTTCAGTATTCTAATTTGAATGTTGGTATTTAGTTTATAGATAAACAACTACCTAGTTTATTAAAAGTAATATAGTAATATTGACACAATATTAGTGCAAAGATTCTAGTCGTTTATAAGAACTTGAGAATTAGCTTAAAGGTTTTGTAAAGATATACAAGATACAAGATCATTTATTTGTTCAAAACATGAGTTAACATACAAAGGGCATGCAAGATGTTATATTTAATCATTAAAAATTACCCAGTCATGTTTTGCCTTTAGGACGTACAAATATAGTAATTTTAGCTTAATCTAACCTATTAAATAACTATGTATTATAATATATAATAGTAACTAAAAACAAAAAATTACACTTATATTTATAATAACATTACAAGAGGTTACATTTGATCATTTAAAAACTCTTGAATGTTGTAGTAGCATTTCTCTATGTAGTGATGACTAAACATTTTTCGTATATATTCGTAGATCGGTTTATTTATTCATAGTTGATGAATAAATAAATCGATGTGATATCATACAACATATTTTATACTAGAAACGAAAATTTAAAAAATGTGTCGACTGTAAAATGGAACAGTATGGCCTTTCTTAAAGGTTTCTGCAAAACACTTACATAATAAAAACGAAAGTCAGTCAGTGTTCATTAATGTTTATTAAAATAAACAATAGAAGTTAATTAGTAACTGTAGCAATAAAGCATTTGTCGTTCAATATTTTAATAGAGATAGTTAACTATGCCGCCGCCCACAAGTTACACGGTAACCCAATTATTCGAGCTGACCTCTATTCATCGACTCATACAATCTCATCTAAAGTGGTCTTGGATAAGCTTTAACATAAAACAACAAATTTTATTTGAACCCAATATGGACTTAAGCGTTTAAGTCCGTATTGTGATTTGTGAAAGATAACTTAAAAAAATGTTTTTGATAGCAGTAAAGCGATTCGTGGAAAGTATGTCGCAATAACTTCAACCAATTAACTTTGATGACCGATCATTTTGTTGGCGTGTGTGAACACTAACGACAGTTATTAATAACTGCAAAAATAAAAACCTACGGGATCTGTTACCGCGAGGATAAACTATTTGTTGTGCCGCACATGTACTATGTTAAATTTATAAGTGTGTATATTCTGTTAAATATATAAGTGTGTATATTCTATTTATAAGGATAATATTTCTTGCACAACTTCAAGTAAGGACAGATTGTCCTTGCGAAATGTAGAGGTGGATAGATACTCATAGTTACGAAACGACCTTATCTCGCACTATACCTAACATAATTGTCATTAATTATGTATTTTCATTTATATACCGGCGGATGATAAACACGATAAAACGGATGATTGGTTTATTGTTTGCCTAACAGTCGCTTCAATGTAAAGTGCTAGCTTATCTGCAGATATGACTTATGAGGAAAAATTGGGAAATACCCTCATTGTGTTGACTGATCGATAAACATTTAAAATTATTAAATATTTAATTCGTGATGATATGATGTAAAATACATGTTTAGATTTTAAACTTCCGAAACTCAAAGATAGGTAGATAATCCAGTTAACCCTTCTTGTTTTAAAATTAAAATAACAAATCATCTAAATACACAAACATTCGTAACTTTTGAATTTATAATATTGGATGTTCAATGCTCGAGACGGAAACGGCAGTTGAAATATGCAAATGTTAAACCATTTAACCCCTTCAGTGTTCCAATTTAGATTTTGGTTCGCAGTAAAGGCACTTTGGAATTGGCAATTTAAAAACCCATCAACACAGTACAGGAAACCTCTAAAAGTAGAGTATAATCATGCCATCAATAAAAATTGTTCAAATAAATGTTCTACTTTTCGCGCTGGTTTTTTCTTAAACTGGTATTTAAACCATAGAGTTCTGTACTTAGCAATAAACATTGTATGTGAATAATCGGATACCAATTTTGTCAACAAGACTCACCAGTATTCTCATTTTGTAAGTGAAGTTTTTATTAAATCGATATAATATTCTCACGACCATTCACTGCAAGGAGGCCCGACCCACGTTTAACGGTAGACTTTTATGACCCCATTTGATATATTATTGTGTTATCTATATTTAGAACTAATGTTCTAAGTAACTAAAGTGTTATCTACACACGCTTTATCTCCTAAATAATACATTTGAAAACATAAAGTTGTTTGGAACCCTATGAGAAACTTGTTGTTAACTACTCGAAAGTTCATGAAATTGCTGTATTATATGTTATTAGTTGTTACATATATAGGTGGGGTGTACACTGTACAGAAGAGTCAGTGGGGACGGTAAACTTTGTTGCAAAAGATTTAATGGAAGTTAGTCTCTCTTTGTCTAAGTTTGGCACTCGTCTGGCCGCGCCGCTCCCGTTTCATAACTTGTGAATGTGTAGGGCTGCTGGACATTGTACGTTTTGTAACAAGTTCAACATTTTATTTTTCAGGGTCGTGTTTATTAAACTTAATGGTTATTAATATTTGACGGACTTTGACGGATGTTCTAAACGTAATCTCATATATGAAAATGTATACTCCATGAAGATATTTATCTGTGAACACATTTACTGTACTTTAACACTTAATAAATGAATGTAATAATATCTGATGTATGATCATCTCAAAGTTTAACTACTAAAGTAAATTAGTGATACCTCTCAGTCGGCAACCCTACCTTCAAATGTATATCTAGGGGTTAGTCAAAAGGGAAGTTTTATTGCTCGTGAATTTCATTATAACTTTGCGAAGCTCTCTCTTCTCTTAATGCCTTTAAACGAGGATTGTTGTCTAATTTGTACGAATTATGTCGAATTTTCCTCCTGGGACTCTGTCTTGGGATGTTATGAGAACTTGCATATGTACGCTTTGGTTATGCTTTATAACTTTATACATACCTCGCCTACGGATGAACGATCACGTTGGAACCTTACACAAACTAAATTACATGCAATAATAATTGCTTCTCTCTCTTATTCAAACCTTGCAAAATTTTAACGGCTCGAATATTTAAACATTTTCTTTCAAAATGGGCCTGTAATTTACCTTAAGAATATTATTTATATATTTTTTTCTAATACTCGTGAACGCAACTCGAGGCAAACGGGCTGCGTTACTTCCATTTGAACGCACAAACAGTGAAGCGGAAAAAATGTGTATGAGGAGCTCCATTCATTATGTCCGACGTTCAAAATTCTGTTATTAAAGCCATTGATTCGGAAAACATTTTCAGTAAGTGACAACTACGTCTAAAAGTTTATAATGAGACATAACTTTAAAGGACCGTGACGTTAATAGTATCTCAGAATCGCCCAGTTCGTTTTATTTGAACTTCACAGACCATAAAGAGGCATTGAAACCATTCGAGAGCAGAATTAGCATAATCGCACTGTGAATCATACTGTATCTGGAATGACTGCGGACTTTTTATTGGCACTCATTATCAAGCGGCGTATGCACATAATATGATCGTGTGACACGACTGATGTCACCAATCATGACGCTTACAAGAACACACCAAGAATTTATTGCCCTCTTCCTTCCTCATAGAACACTTGAGAGTTAAAACTTTAAGACCAGTTCACAAACTACAATTTGTTACAAATTTGAAAAGTGTTCAGGATTTGCAATAGTTTTCAATAGCTATTGAATACATTCCTAAACTAGATATTGATTTGAATATTTGTTACGGATTATGCGTACTCCCACGTTATAATATGTTATTGAAAGAATAATAGTAAATATTTTGTTTTTCCAATTACCTACTGAACATGCCATTGTATTTGGTACTTCTGTCGGGAAAATCGCAAAAGCGAATTAACAAATATCGATATCAAGGACAAAGCCAATCAAGGGTAATCTCTTGAAAGCCAACCGACCGAGATATTCGACCCTCAATCGTCGTGGACTTAATCTGGTTTAGTTTTATCCACAGTCTCAGTTCTATCTAAGGCTTAAGTGTTTCTGGATCGGTTCCAAATCTAAGAGCACTTTCCGATGACATGGAGCACCTATTCGATTGCTACTGATAAAAATATCGCTTCAATGTCTCCGTTTTCTACATAATTCAATATTTGGAAATTAGTTAAAGTATGTAGATATTTGAGTTTTATTTGCTGAAATCCAAAAGGCAAACACAAGAAGTTTAAATAGTTTCGTTTAACGTTCATGGTTTACAAGAATCTTGTTTAAAATAAATACGACATTGTACATCAGAAAGTTACTTAAGTTTACAATAACTTTGGTACAGTAAAAGATGGAAATGCCCAGTTTTTCCGCTATCTCCGTGCTACGGACGCAGTACGGAAGTAGCAGTAAGATTATGACACGTCACAAGTTACCCGTTGGCCTCGAGGAGAAAGTTTCGTCGGGTGAGTTGGTTCTCTCGCCTCCCCAGTCCGCCCTACAGTCTGCGCAGTTTGCAAGTTCGTCCCCCGTACTCGACAAACTAGATTCTGTGATCTTGTATTACTGGATGCAGACGTACGTCTGAAATCTGTTTATATGATTTGAATAAGTAAGTTTCTATTAAAATATGTACAGTCAAATACACACGTAAATAAAACCTTAATTATTCGCTTTCAAATTGAAACCTGTCATAAAGAAGGTCGTGATTCAATTATATATCTTTACAAATACAAATCCTTACTTTTTCATGATCTGAGATTAAAAAGATCGACAGTAACAAATTTTATCTAAATAATAAAAAAGACCTGTTAGTCTGTTTGATAAAAAATGAGATACGGTAACACGTGCTGACGCTTCTTGTACATTTTTTATTCATAGCTTCGGGGAAGTTAGTCGGTCGCTGTGTAACTATCGAACTACCGTTTTAACTCGTGGAGGCGAAATGGTAAATGTAAAGGGGAAATAATGTTATCGCCTAGCGTGTCGACTTTTGGTCCGACTACCCCCGAGTTTCGAGACTTTCGGACCTACACAAACAAGCGAGTAAACAACTTTTTTCTTGTTACGTCTCGGTAAACGAAAAGTTGCCGGTACTTTAGTTTTGTTCTGAGGTTTTTGTTCATTATGAATTATTATTGTAATTAATTCGTATTGTTTAGAAGTTTCCCCTGTTTGTTTCGACAAAGTAAAAGTATTTTCTTTGATTGTGATTTAAACTTTTTGAGGTATTTCATAATCTTTCTTTTAACAAGTTTGTTTACGTTTCTGATATTATACAATTACTCAAAGTTAAGTAACAATAAAAACGAGAAAGATGTATATAATCAATCATTGTCTCCGATTTCATAACACAAGTGCTTTAGCTACTTACTTTGGGTGCAAAGCAAATTACTTTATTAAAATCATTTGTTTAGTTGAACAACAATGGGGAATACACAATTTCTTTATATATGTGCTTTTTTCTGTTACATCGTCTTAACACTAAAATAATTAACATCATAAAATAAATACAAAATAACCATTAGTTCTTACAAAAGAATTATAGCATTAGAAACAAATCTTCGTCGGAGTCGATGTCGATGTCAACGAAAACAAATCACTTAAGCCGTAGGACATTTGACGTCATATTAGCTCTGTATACCTTTTTTTTTGTATTATATTGGATTATTAAAACAATAAAACGTCGAAATATATAACACGTCGATATCCAAGTTCATTAATCTCCAGGAATGCACGCCACAAACTGCCAAACTGTGTAAAATTACCTCGTCTGCACCCCACTAACAAGCTAAGGCGAAAGTTTGCCTGTATCTTTGCTTGGTCTATAACAGAAAGCTTGCAGACTATCAAACTCTTGTACGTTAACCGTTGAATATTCAAATTGATCCGTCTTGTATCTCCTCCCACTGTGATGGAGTGAAATTCGGATGTAACTTCGGAAATGGGTCACAGTCTAATCTTCTATCGTGAGAAATTATGTTCATTCATCAAACGAGCATTCTATATGAAACTGTTTTCCTTCAGCGATCAAAGTATTATGTGCGTTATCTAATTTGTGAAGGTTAATGCTGAATTGAATACTGATGCGATGTAAATAGATACTCTAGAAAAGTTAAGATTAGGAAGCTTATTCATGTTTCTTATGTGTTGAAGGAATACATTATATTATAATATTCTTTCACCTGGTAAAGTATTTTGGTTCTTAGAACTTTATTTAGTAAAATTATGAAAAGTGCCCAGAACTTGTATTGAAGAACGTAAATAGTGTGAAGAACGTTCTAATTACTACGGAGAATAATCGTCTTCATTAAAAATCAAACCTGAATTTTCAATAAGCGTTGAGCAATATTAGTAGTTGTAATTAAGGATTTCCATGAACAACGGTTAGCATTCCAGCAACGTAGCTATTTACAACCATGATTGTATATTAAAATCATGTATGTGTTTTCCAAGAAAATGTTTACATTTCATGAGAACAGTACACCTATCGTATAGAGAATGAATAAAATCCCAGCACGTAACATAGTCTTGTCTAGCGTAATTAATCAAATGGTAATTGGTCATTGTCTTATCCGTCTACATTACTCGAGGGAGCCAAGCAATCAATATCGTCTCAAAGGGATCGCTTGTCAAAGATTATCGTGTGCCAGTAAATTATCATGTTTGTGCAACTACCCTCGGAAGGACGAACACAGATATCTGTAATTAAACATCGCTTTCCAATTAACAAACTAAGGCGTACGGTGTTCCCTCGAAATCCTATCAGGTTTGTACACGGTGCTTCAGTGTGTATATAGAGGCTCTGTGTCTTCCACATTTGATTTTATCGACGACTAGTTCTGCGGTTGGACAAAGCGGTTCTATATCTCGTGTGTAGGCGGTGAAAGGGGTTTTATATGATTGCTATACGACTGGGATTGTTTTATATGATCGATATTGAGTCATTTATAAGCGTATTGCTAATCGACATTACGGTGCGTTTATTTGTTTTATCTAAGTTAATTTTTATCGGATTTATACTTATCTAAGTTTGACTTTTGATTGATAAAAGGGGAGCAAAGTATGTCGCATTATTCTTGGCAAATTGTTATTACGTTGTCAAATAGATAAATGGAATATATAAAAACAAATACAATCAACAGTCAAAGAAAAGGCTTGCCAAAATCTAGGCGAATGTGCCTCTTTGTAAAAGTTTCACAAAGCCAACCTCAGCAATCGATAGTCCAACGACCCGAGGTGCAATAACAATTTATCGGTTTTGCTGAAGCCACACTAGCGACTCGAAGATTCGTACTTTCGCGATGTGTGCGGCCAATTTACATACTGTATGTAACAAACATACGTATATAGCAATACCATACCACTGATATTAGTTAAAGCCTTACAAGTGTCCCTAACATTTCATGTAACCATAAGAAAACGTATTCCGAACGTTAATTAAACTGATAGCGATGTGGATTGCACACATCTATCTATTGGACTGTTCGGTCCGAGTTTATTCAGAATTTAAGATGTATGTGGCGAGCTTGAGGCAGAATTAGTCTGAGGGTTTTAGAGAAAAAGGGAAAGACACAAGCCACATGGACAGTATGGAGTAAATTATCACAAAAAAAAAAAGCTAGACAATATCTCTATTGGTTTAACAAAAACAACAAGTAAGAAATGCAACAATTGTTGTTATTATTTAAAAGTACGATTCATTACAATAAATAAATATGTTCGCATCTAAGAAAAAGAATAACCGCTCCAACTGAGTCATAGTGCAGACATTGGAAAATAAAACTGTCATTACTCAACCGGCATACTGACAGCGCAATATCATTATCAATAGCACTTATCTTATAATTGAACGAAATGTTTTTACAGTTAAACGGCTGACCGTTAAAATCTTGGGAACGGAACGCACAATTACAGCCGCTGTGCGACACAGGGTTGTCCATAAGACACGGTTTATTTAATTGAATGGTTGTCACTCGTATGTGAGCATCATGAAAATATGTTCTGTAATTAATATTTACAGTAAATGTTTGACTAAGTACCATAATGAACAATAAGTTTCTGATTATCACCGAAAATAATGAAGATAAATGACTTGGATCTAATTGTCTAAATTGCGAGAATATACGCTTATTTTACCAGCTTTATTTAATCACGAAAGTAATATTTCGAAAATTATATTGGATGTAATTAAACATATTGTGAGATTAATTGTTATAGCTGTTACGAATAAGCGTAGCAATGACCCTGTCACGTCGCACCGGACGCGATCAATGGCCCTTTCAATTAAAAGTTTCTCCGGCATCAGTTTGTGGGCAGGCCTGCATTGTTCGACCGAGTTGTTCCCCGTCTCGACAGATGCTTTTTACGAAAATTACTATGGCACACTTGGCTCAAATTCCGCTTCTGTACATCTACACTCGCGTTCACAACTTACAGCTGCAGCCAGAAGTTGACGAAGTTTTTCGAAGGGATTATTTTGAATCATGATCAGCTGTTTCTTCCGAACTTTCGTTGTTTGCAGTAGGTATTGTGATGATGGATACGTTATAATTCTTCATCCCTCTATAGTTGTCGTTAAATAGTAATGTAATTTCAAATTACCGTAACTATGGCACGCCTGTGTATACTCGCGTATACAACTTTATGCCACAAAGTTGACGCGAAGTTTTACAACAAGATTATGTTGAGAAGATGGTGATGGTTATGGTATGTTTAATGTAGTCGTTGGTGATTGCATAGTCTTATAAGTTTACATCAAGTATCCCTGCCTTTATAGGTTATATAATTTTGTCTATTCCTTTATTGTGTGGTACAAGGTAATTAGTAAATATAAACTTTGTGTAACCCCATATATTAATATTTCCGGAATAGGATTTTCATTTTCCTTATTGAACTTAAATTAATTACATGAATAACCAAATGGAATGATTATTTTACATAGTGTTATATTAATAATTATATTAGAATTTTGCTAGTATGAAATTGTGTGTCTAAAAAAGTTGAATGTAGTGAACTAGAACTAATCCTAATACGTTTGCAAGGAACATTTAGACCATTTAATGACAAAGCGTTTCTCAGCCTGCTGTGGGCAACTATGAATAGCAACACACAATTTCGCTTAGCATGTTTACATACTTCAAGTCATACCATAGTATCGTAGTGTAAATTTGTATGGAAACAATGCAGGTAATGCCCTGGGCTATAAACCAACAATGTTGTTCCGTCCGTTGTTTATAGACCGTAAAATATTACGTCGATCTCGTCGACGAGCGACGTAACGGCGTAAAACTAAATAACGACTGCGCCAGACCACCAACACGTAGCGGTGGTTAATGTTATGCTATTTAACTTGTATCCCCCCAACTTACAAGTTAAGGGTTTACGCTTTTTATCTCGTTTAAATCATACCTGCCAACCCCTATACTTCCGCAAACATTTTGCTATTCACGGGTGCCATTCTTCACATTCAAAAGTAACTGGTTCGACAAGTTAATTCCATTCGAATGGGTCAACAACCCTTCGACCCCTTGCAACCTGTGTAGGTAACAAGTGAGATGAAGCGACGCATGAAACTCTTGTACGTATGTATACGTATAAACACAGGTGGCTGTAATTGTGTTGGAACTTGTAGGCTGTTGTTATGTAAATATATCAGAGTTTAAGATTGTTATTTAATGTATTATGTATTAACTAGAACGAAATCTAACATACAGTTATGATTTGTTACAGGTGCAGTGAAAGCATTCGTACGCAGTGATCAGTGAAGTTGCAGACGGCATCGCCGCTACTGTCGTGCCGTGTGTCCATAGTGTCGTGCGCGTGTGTGCAGGCCGGCTGCCTAGTGCCAGTGACAGTGCCAGTGTGTGTGTGTGCGTGCGTGCGTCCGCAGTGGCGCCGACGCCGGCGTCAAGTCAATGCCGGTGTGCCGATGGAGCGGTGATCGCAGACTGACTACATCACAAGAGCAGCGCTGGTTAGTTAAGACCCCCTCACATTTGTACATGGTACCTTGCTATATAAGAACTGTTTCGAATGATAGGTATTAAACTATTAATATATCTTAGAGATGGTAACGACCAAAGCACTCAAGTATTTCCGTAAGGAGTTGGTAGGTACAGGAGTTTCAACCTTTACTCCACCCGTAACCCTCTCATAACTAATCTATTGTTGATGGCTTTATAACATGCATTATTTACAACTTTGATGAGTTTGTCTTAAACTTACTTAAGCTAATTGGTTTATCTTTTGTCGTCTACTGTCTTATTCGTAAGATACAAAATAAATATTTATTTATGAGTCTGAAACGACAAATGATTTACACGTTGATTGATGCGATCGCAGCATCTGTAATATCTTCCTGTAAAACAAACGGCTTCGATGACTGTCTAAGTTTATTAACAAAGGTTACCTAAAACCAATATAATTCGCGTCGAAGTAGGGAATTATACAATTTGTTGATATTATTGTCTGAAGCGTCAAATATTTAGGTTGTTTAGTTAGCGAACTTCCTTGCTGAATATCTAACAACTATGGGTAAGTTTTAAGTAAGTTGTTTGTAAAATTAAATAATTTAAAACGAGATCACAAGTTATAACATTGGCTATTTCGAAGCAATAGCTGCTAGGTCACGATTAATATTTATGTTTAGATGTATCGTTCAGAAACTTCAATTTAGTTTTATTTTTACAACTCTAAAACTTCTCAATAATGCTTAGCTATCCCCTATTTACTTAAATGTTCCCCAAAGCATAATAAATCTTACATTATTGAAGTTCTATTAAAATAAATTGATGTTGAAAATCGAGAACGGAGATGTTATAATTTATTAGAATTGAAAACTGTTTGGTTCTAGACAATGTCGAGGAGATATTGAATAAGGACGCTCTCATATAACTCAATCAAATTCTCAATTGATTTATAACAGGTTAATATTGATGAAAGAATAATACTCGTAGCCACTACAAGGCAATTTAGAACGTGGGCGTTCAATCACTTGTAATTGACACATTATAACATAATTCGGAAGGCGCTTTACATCAATCATTTAAAAGCTTATAAAAACTTATTTTTTTTTCGTTTTGTTAGTAAATAGTTTCTCGACCAATCATTGGGAAAAAGTAATTGCTTAAGTAGGCGTCAGATAATTATCTTCATTTAAAATTAGATATTTTATCGATACATGACTAATGCTCGACAGTCGTATTTCATATTTTTTTAATGTAAACGTAGCTTTTAATATCTGTTAATGAATGAAGGTTATGACTATTTTAAACTAAATAAACTAAATCCTTGAAATTTAATCTTTGTAGGCTTAGAGAAAATACACCATAGATGCAGGGTCGCTTCTAGAGAAGTGTTCCCATGTCATTAACTCACACTCCTGAACTTTGATTCGCTTAATGTAATTAATGATTTCATACATTATATAAAAAAAAAAATTGTGTAATATTTTTTTATAATCTAACTGACGAACTAAATAGATTGTGGCTTTTCATACTCAGTAATCACCCTATTGATGTCATCAAAACTATATCAGGCGTATCACTATTATTCAAATATTATGTTAAGACAATAATTTACTCGTGAACATTAACAGGCTTCCATTACCCAAAGGTACAAGATTTTATCTAATGGTATTATTTATTAAACAGCGTGAGTAGGTATCTAGTAATAGAGGTTAAGGGTAATGTCATTTATTAGACCCAATAACTTGTCCGACCGTCCGAATAACACGATGATAACTAAGTGATTCCTTTCTTGTACCGATATTAATATTGTATCAGAACAAATAATACCTCTCAAGAGTTCGACCGAATTGTTATTGGTACAATTATGTAGTAATAAAGAATTTTTATTTTTTTGTGGTTACTAATTAGTTCCCAGCCTTAACTTAAAGCAAATTCTCATTTTGTTTAATGGAACTTGGATAAAGTTTTCTGCCCTGTTTAATAGTTAAAAAGGTACTTAAAGAATGTTTTATCTTCTTCAACATTATTTATTATAGGAAAGCATGAGCTTGTTTTTGCATTGCTCAAGCTTTATTGAGTTAATCGACCACCTATTTTGCTTTAGCTTTTGCTATAACTTACATTCCTCGTATTCCCGTGCAAAACAGTGCGCCATTGAAATTCTGAATTTATTCGAATCCACGTTCTCTAAATATTTCACGTACAAGGACCACGTTCTTTACGATGTACAAGAGAAAATCTCAGTTGTACGGCCGTTCTTGACCACGGGGGATAAAATGTTGCTAGCATAAACCATCAAAGCGCCAAAGGCGGGTTTTGTAAAAATGCTTAACGGTTCAAAGAGTGCATACATATGCATAGGGCTAAAAGATTTTGAAATTTTATGCCAAGAACCGTAATATTTTTACAGTAGTTATTAAATAAAATAAAATTCTTGATAGAATGTAGAACCTAGCTAGGTCTTTTTTTTATGTAATGGTTTCAAAAAGCAAACATTTCCTTGATAAGTCCTTCGATAAAATAATAATACCTAGAAAAGAACTTTATAATATAGAATTCAACGTAATAAATTATTACGTCTTTTCTTGTTTTCTTCTAACCTAATATTAAAAACCCAGTAGGTATTCAGTTGGAATAAATAATCTTTTTAATCAAAATACGAAGAACGTCTCTAAAAATGGCTCTCAAATAAACTTTATTCAACAACTAAAACGTTCTAGTTTCGAAACGGTCGCTTGCGGGACAATTCTATCTAGAGTCGAGGCCAATATTTTTATAGGATCATTTAAATTTGCAGAAGACGCGAGGGCGTGACATGACGTCGTGAATCCAAACGTGGGAATCTAAGTGTTGAAGTTTTTGTTAATTAATCAGCGTTCATTATTTAGCGTTTCGCATGGCGTGTATCAGCTATTTCTCTTGAGGTTGAGTTCACGGCGACCATTAACCGTTAAATCGTAAATATCTACTTGTGACTGTATAATTTAGAATATCAGTATGAGTGAAGGCCGAACTTACTAATGAAAAATCCTTAAATCGCGATATTAGAGGTTTAAATTGGGTTTTTTATGGAAAGTATTATTCCGTGAAACTTTAATGACGCTTATTTAACTTTCAAATCTGCAATAAACTAACATAAAGCGCTTTATTAAACTAGACATTATGTCAACGTTTCATAGCTCATTCCAGTCTATTAAGGTATTAATAGCAAATACCCTATTGTCTATGGTAAACTATTTCAAAAATATTTAATTATTTATTTTCTTATAATTAAAATTTCTACTTTATTCAAACTAGGTATATACTCTGCATTTCGGACGTAGGTAATATTCCTTCAAACAAGTTCAATTGCGTCCAAGTCATCTAGTTTATCAATCATAAATGCCACTGTGCATACTAGACGTCTACGCCTACTCTAAAAAGGCTTATTAAGAGAAATTTGAAGATGTTTTCATGAATGACCTTGACCTATATTTTATATTTTGCCACAAGCAAAGTTGGCAATGGAGCACATCTAGTTGTAAATCGATAAAGGTAACGATTTACGAACCCAATATATTATGTCGATACAAGTACGAAAAGGTCTAATATTGGGTTTCGGCGATAATGCGTGTTGCCCGATCTCAAGGTTAGAAACATTTTCCGTGTTTGTTAATGTTACTTAAGTACCTAACACCAACGAATACTTTGACCATTAATTTTGATCTTATTTTTATTAGAAAACTGTTTTAGTTTAAAATACGATACATTCACAACATATAAATTTCATTGCTCAAATACTTAACTAGGTAGGTACAACAATTTGAATTTAATACCAATATTATTTTTTTAAGAATTTTCTATTTAAACGGAACAGAATTAATAAAATATCTCCCTTATACTTCTTAATACAATTCGTCTTTCTTTTTGACTCACAGCGTCTTAAATAGGGACGGGAAAGCAGCTGACACATTTCTTTTTTTTCTCTGGCCAATGGGGGACGCACGTTAAACATTTACCTGTTGACCTAAAAATACGGCATTTAGTTCTTTTGTTGTGATTTTCATACTATTGTGCCTCTGCGTGCTTCAAGTCGAGAAAAGTTTTCATAATAATAAAAACGAGATGCATAGGGGCTGTAATGTTGTAAAAACAACTTAAAAGGTTTTTAGAAAATTTAAAGAATGTAAAAGTTACTCCTTCAATATTTTAATTAAACCTTTATGGTTACAACTTATCGTAGCATATATATAACCTTTAAGTTATAATTCAAAACCTAAAAAAAATCGCGGAACATACTTGAAGGGTGATTCGGATACCTCTAAGTGTCTTCTCTCTCTAGACACCCGCCCCACCATGCTTTCTGGGACACCCTGTTATAGTATAGATAGATATAATTGGCTCAAAGTGTAATGTCACTCTCACAGTTCGCTATGTACTTATAATTGGATAGGCGAATTGCTATATCTTTACGAAACAATAGGCCGAATACTGAAGCGTCAATCAGTTTGAAGTCGCCGTTAATTCTTATGCTGTCTCTGTCACTTTAAGGTGTAAATTAGCGACAGATAGATATTTAAATACATCTTAAACTTAAGTTACGTTTCAGTATTCGGGAGAAAGAGTAAAAAACTTCAACTTAGCGCATGTAAGTCGGCACCTCAAACCCATGCTTAATAATAACCTGTTTACCTGTTGGGCTTGAAGATTACGAATGCTCGTAAATATTGTGATAGGCCGTCGGGGTCGACCTCCTTTCAACTTAAGAAATCTATTGCCTTAATTAGCAACTTAAACAGTAAACGTTTACTTAACAAGTTTTGTTTTTCTGCCTATACATTCATTTGCAATGTAAACGATAAATTTACGTATTAATGTGATAAAATACACGACGAAACAATTAATTACTTTTATTATTAAGTTTTTAGCATCTACAACTTTTTTCGCCGAACGTAAATTTATCCGTCCATTTACCATGAGTATCGTGTTTTGTTACACATAAACTTACGCAATATGTCGAAGGAAAGGCCACGCATGTCATGAGAAACTACATACATGCACTAATATAGTATTAATAATATGTTAACCTGTTGTTTTACAAGTCTCTAATATAATTTATGTAATGTAGGGCCAAATTATAAAGTACCATAGGTGCCACACCACAATACTTGATAAAGATACTGTTTTAATTGGGTTATATTGACAAATCAAGTAAGAAGTATTCGTTTTATAATTTCGTGTAATAACCACGTCAAATTATTATAATTATATTCATCCATTTTCTGTTCGTTTATAGCTAATGAATACATAAATATAAAAATATTTATTTTAATCGTAAATCTTATCGCCGAAGAACTCAATGATTTAAATTAAGTTTGAATTAACCATGATTGCTGCCGAAATACACGATAAGGCAGCTCATCTATTACAGCAAATTTCTATTAATTTGCACTTATTGAACTTGGAGCTTTATGTTTCAGGTAAATCGGTTTAAAACGAGATTTTTCTTGAATGTACGATATTAAATTAGTGTTGTTATGAATACATTTTCAATCACTTTCTTTACCATATAATAATAAAGAACAGGAGCACAATAAAGGAAGCAGGAAACACGATAATTATATAACAACTTAAGGTAGCGGTAATAAAAACACTACCACAAGCAATTATAACACTAATACCACTTTAAATATGATCACTATTTATTCTAATCCTTGAAATAGTACCTCTTTACTGTTTGACTAAATTATGTAAGCACCTTCTTAATCTGTTAACATCACTATCACTTAAAGCACTGCATACCCTTGTAAGAAGATCGGGCATGTTATCTCACCATCCCATTCGTGTAATAAAATCAATTCAGGCACCGGGTTGCCACAGAGCTCTCCGTATACACTTATATAGTAAGGGATAGCCGGCTGTTACTACGTATGTGCTATTGCGATCGTTAAATGTAACTTATTGCCGTATGTGGCCCCGACTCCCCGAGCGGTTGCACAGCACTTAGAGGCGGTACGGTTTGGAGATCAACTAACCTCGCGGGAAGATATACGATAGTTTTCATGTTAACCTTTACTTATAGGTAGTGTCGTAAACCTACTTGTTTATTTATGTCTTATGTGGTACTTTGTTGTTAATCACCTAAATGTGTACTTTGTCATTCATAGACAAAATACTTTTGTAACTTTAACTCGTCATTGCAACTGTCGCAAGAGCTTTTGGTTATTATATTAACATAAGTATCTTATAGTTTTGATAACGCATCTGTACTGGTATATTATTTGCTACGGACTTCTTTAAACTTAAGAATTAAGAATGCTTTGTACTTTTCATCCGCAGCTTTGGAAGTTTGCAATACTTTCAAATAATAATAATAATTTTCATAAACACTTTTCCGAAACGCTTAAAATTTTATTATCAAAATTGCTTTGAGTCGGAAATTATTCGTATTATTTCATTACATAAAATGTTGTTATATCGGTTATGTATTATTATAACAACAACATGATTATGTACAGTTCTGATTTTGTAAACAAAACAAATACAGCTGTTTTGTATACACAACAAACTCTTTGCCATCTGATTCATTTAACACAGTTTGATACGAGACTTATTTAACATCCCTTCTTATTATGGTATACCTACGTAGGTAGTTTCGTTTTGTTACTTTGTCTTACTTGTTTAGGTACTCAAATGTGTTGTCTAGGATTTACGTCAATTACTGATCGGTGTTTTGTTAAAGATAACAATATTAAAGCTCTCCTTTTATCCATACCAATATTATAATTGCGAAATTAACTGTCTGACACGTTTTCACGACTTAACCACACAACCGATTTTAATGAAATTTGGAATGGAGTTAGCTTGGACTCCAAAAAAGGACATGGCTACTTTTTTCCGCGATAACCGACTTTGGTCAATTCACGAAAATGTTCAGCCGTATTCATAAGATTTACAACATCGCCTCGATAGTTTGTGTTACACTATTCACTGAGCAAACAATCAGCAGACGTAAAATGTTTAATGAGGTTCCATTCTAATACATGTTGCACACAAATGTAAATGACCAGTAATGTAATGAAGTTAACAAGCTCGATGCAAATTCCAGATAGTGAGTTTCCAGCCTAATTTGACCTTTCAGAGACGCTTTCTAGTGGTGATTATTGTGGACAGCAACATTAACAATAGGTGTTGTGTTGTACTTAAGTACACGTGGTTTGTGTCAAAAAGTCCTAAATAAGTAATTTAAAAATTGACCTATTTAAACTATTTGACTGGGCTGTTGGTCTAGTAGTTAGTGATCCTGACTGACAAATCTTTGTGTGATGAGCATGATGATTTGTTTTGTGTCTAGGTATAATTGTGTATGTATTTAGAAATATATATAAGTATGTTTATCAGTTGGCTGGTGGACATAATACAGGCTCTGTCTAGTTTGGGATCAGAAGGCCTTTTTTATATTATTAAAAAAAGGCCCCCTGTAATTTTTTATTTTTATCTGTTCTAATGTCAATAGTTATTAATTTTACCGCGTGTTTTAACCTTGATAATAATAATTTGAAATCAACATTTTCAGCGCAACGTAGTGTGATCTACGTAAACTAGAGTATCGTCTCATAATTAACAGCATTTGTAACAATGCTACTCCAAGTTCAGCGGGTGTACAGTCGTAAGAGATTACAGACTCACAAATGTATAAATATGTACATACAAATAAGCAATCATAATGTAGTATCACGAGACTATTCCCATTCGTTAAAATCCACACAAGGTATTAATTAGCCTACGGTAACGATACTATTTGAGTTTATTGTCTAGACATTATCTTAAAACTTAGTCTTTATTCTAAGCTTTGCGTAACAGTCGCTACCTATACGCTACATTTACGGTATACCGTAATTATTTAGGCCTTATATAGACCGTGTGAACTAAATTATTATCTCTGTTTTCATTTTATACTCGTCGGTTTTGGAACGTAGCAACTTAACCAGACAAACAGAATTAACTACCCTTATTTAGACTACCGGATAAATACCAGCGCTATTATTATTATTATTGTAGTTAGATACATAATCTAAACACCAAATAGAGCTGGATAATATTTACAACTTAGAGTTTAATCAAATAGCAACTGACAATGGTTGTAGAACGTGAACTCATGTATGTTTAGGCCATTAAATAACCACGCATTGAATACCAAACGGTTGCAATAAACCAACTCTTATCACTACATTTACAATAGAAATATCCAATTATTGCACAGTTCACACATAAAACATGAGAACTTTGTCATAATGTACTCATAATACCGGTTTTTCAACGCGACGCATGTATGGCTTTATATTCTAATGTCACTCATTCATGACACACAAAACGTATTAAGCTAAATGGCTGCCAATAATCTATTGTATTTAAAATAGTGCTGGTACATTCAGTGAGTAGCTCTTAGATGCTTTTGTTTGTATTTACAATATTATGCAGCTAATGACATATTTAGATATGTTTGTCAAACACAAATAATGACTGAGAATATTGATGGCTTGAATTAGTTATTGGACTGTGTGTGTTGGTCGAGGGTCGAGATTTTTGATGAATATGGTAAACCATATTCATCAAAAATCTACTAAACTAATGTACTAAAGTATTGTCGATGTCCTGCTAGTTACATAGAAGACGTGTAGCAAACATAATTTGATTCTATTCCAAAAATTACATAAATCGTTTGCTAAATCAAAAATAAAACATTATGGGCCTTGTTTAAAAAAATCTTGACAACTTAGCAACTGGCAAGCAGGTTTTAAATTAAATTCGCTAAAAAATAAAATAAAATAAATGATCAGTCTCTAAACACCCTCGAAACTTTTATAAACAAAGCACTAGGTATATCATTAGGTAGGTACGTCTGGAATTTGTCAGAAGCTAAACCTGGAGTTAGTTTGATATTATTGTCTGTCTTGTATAAACGATAATTTGACTATAAGAACTTGCAGAACTGATTAAGTTATAAAAATTCTAAATAATGAGTATTGCTCAACAACAGGCAACCCTAAAACCAGGTAACTTAAAAGTGGGTGTGTCTACTTATACGAACTCCGGAAAAGTACTACAGCGAACGTGTGTAAATACTATTTAGGTCATTCGGTTGCGGGAATCGCAGAAAACAATAAATTTCATTCTGCTTTACATTTCTCTAGTTATTTAAATAATGTTATGTGCTTCTTGTGCGGTTTTGGTTTATCAATGTAATAAACTTCTGGATATTGAGGTAAAATGATTCTTCTGGATATTGAGTTAGAATGACCATTATCTTTAAAAGTTTTATGAACATATCAATGTACCTTACATTATCTTGCATGGTTTATAAGTAATTAAGTAATTAATATTTGCATAGTAACGAATTAACTTAAATAACAAAAAAAACTTCACTGAATAAAACGTTAAGTATACGCAAAGTATTTGTTATTATGTGTTAGGAGTTTAAAATGCTTTCATTTATCTAATCATTTTGCAAAAATATAGATTTAAGTAATGATTATAAAAAAATTGATTAAATATGTTTTTGCGTTAGCCGTTCAAAATAAGCATGAAAATCATAAATTACTCGAAATGCCCATTATAAATATTGACTCGTGACTAAATTGAAATTCTTCGTTGATAAAGTGCAGTCAAATAGTGCCTAGTCAGAATAATGGAGCACTTAGTAATTGTTTGGTCGGATTCATGTTCAGTGGTGCTCTGAGTACAATCATACAGACAAGTTGTGATTCCATAATTGCTCTATTTACATAGCTACAGGTGACAACACTTATCTACTTAACGTCTAATGGGAATTCCTATCGTTCTGTACACGACTTTTAGTAGTCTCGCAAAAGTTATAATAATATTATTTTTTCGTTCGTGCGAGTTTTCTGAGACACACAGTTATCATAAGTGACTATTTACTTTATCACCAACAAAACAAATTGTAATTTTGTATTAGGTATGTTTTTTATTATCTTTAAGTAATTAAAGTAACAAGCTTCTTTCGACAAAAGAAGCGTGAAAACAACCAAGAAACATTATAAATATTTTTATCCATTAATGGTATGAAGTAAAAAGCTTTCTGCAAAGACACTTAGTCGACGTTGTTATTTAATCATTCAAGAATACTTAAGTACATAGCAACGCAAAACACTTGCCTTAATTTCCTTCGAGCAAGTTAATGATTGCTACGTCCTGTCAAGCCGCTCACGGTAAAAACACTCACTATAAACTTAATCAACTCCCTATGTGGCATTGTGTTGTATACAAAAGGCTATGTAGGGTGCGTGCTTTGCAGGGCGGCCGACAATCGATATCATATTTAGAGATAATATACGTCATTAAATAATACAACGCACATGTTAGAACCCAAAAGTAGGTCGAGTTGGATGACACACGCTTGTATGACCGACATTATCGGCGGATGCTACGGGAACATTAAAAGACGGGATTAAAAGCTGACACAATCGGAGTTATCGTATCTAAAATATAGCGTATGCGGGTAATATTTGTTGCTATTGAGGGAAAAGTCCATTTGAGTTCAATGGGCCTGTTTCCTATTTTTTTTTTTAATGTCCGTCTTGTAGATTATTGAATTTTATTGGACACGTATTTTTTCTTTTTTCCTGCAAACAAAAAATGATCAAAATACAGAGAACTGAAGTTACGCGTGACGTCACTCCTCGCTACGATTTTTAGCGAGGCGTAACGTCATAAGCCCCCACTCCGAAACTTTAAAGCGGTGTATCTTTGTATTTTTTTATTGTTTTGATAAAAGAAAAAATACGTGTCTAATATTTTTTTATTATCTAACTGACGGACTAAATAGATTTTAACTTTTCATACCCAGGAAACATCCCTATTTTATCATGTCTTGATATATTGTGGTGCGTCATGAGAATTTAAATTTTCTGATTAACATAGAATTCATATTACTTTTTAATACTTATAAATGCATGCAAATTGATAGTATAAATACATGCTCTATGCTTCTATGATACGCATATGCTTTTATCGAAGCCTCATCGTTAAAATGTTATAGAGGATTGTGGATGAAACTTAAGTTAACAAAATGGTACTGTATCCTCTAGTAATAGCTTAGACCCGTACTTTAGCTGTTAAAATTATCGTTCAGAGTTTCGTACACAACCGAGGTCTATGAGGATGGTTAGTATCCTTTTGTGTGCTACTCTGTTAATTGTTTCTATGTATGTTTTCAGGTGACGCGCTGCGTAGCGGTGGTTAAAGCGGCTCTGCCGCTTTAAATGGACAAACGCAAGATGCTGCCAAAGAGAGCGCGTATGGATAGCATGCGGGGTCCCATCGCCAACGGACCCTTGCAGTCAAGGTAAATAGAAATAGCCAACTAATTTAATATATTTTGTTAATGATTGAGTTAACTGGAATGCCCTGGTATGAATAGTTTCATAGTTGATTGAGTCGACACCGTGTACTGAACTCATTCTACTAAAATCTCTAAGGCCTATTTGCACGAAAAACCTAACTCTGGGTTGGTTTTTGTGCAAGTGGGCCTTAATAAAATACATTGTACTTATTTAATTTGATTACAATTGACAGTCAGAAACTCAAACAGTTTACCAAAGATCGAATCGTTTGTCTAATTCGTAAGCTCGTCGCAAGTAAACGCGAGTGGCAAGTTAACAAAGCCAAGTCCGCCGTCTATTGGGCTCACTCCACTTATTCTTTCCTCGCGCTAATCCTATTTGGTTTCCATCAAAACTTGCCCGAAGGGTTGCCTCCCGGCCCCACACCAATGGCCCGGCCTCTTTGTTTGCCACCAAAATCTGTTTTCGTCTGCCCCCGGAAAAGTTTGTTGGAATTCTGAAAACTCCCTCCTTACCCGCCCGGAATTACTTTCCCGTTTCGCCGCCCGAAACTTTCCCCGGCAATAATAATAATTCCGCTCCGCTATGACGAAAGTTTAAATTATTAGTTTAATCGTACTGGTGTGCTTTAATTATACGCGGCACGGGGCGGGGGCGCCTGGGGCACGTCCTCACCCCGTGATTAGCTAACTTGTCCCCGACTAGTATCCCCAATCTCTCTTAGTTTCCAATATTTGTCGGTTTGCTTATAAATTTAATTTGTCCATTAATTTTGGTTTGTCTATTACCAAAGCTAATTGCCAGTTACGAACTTGTAATTTTGCTGTTCGTCGTATCTCTTAATCTAAATTGGAGTGTTCAAGTTATTTAGTTTAAACTTGAATGACTTTGGTATAACAGTTAGTCTTCCAAATGCAAAAATTGATGATTATCACATTAGTTTGCTTTCAGTTATATAATTGGTTAGAACATAAAGCAATTGCATTCAAAAGTTAACATAATCAATTGTATTATTCATAGTTTGTAAAAATAATTGGCAAAATCGTATCCTGTGCTTATATTACAATTATCATACATATTGCGAGAAAGTGACTTAAGTAGATGGGCATGCGTCAGTCAGAACCCACTGTTATAAGTATTACAAAACCGTACCAGAATATCAAAGACGTATAAAAAAGTCATTTGCATTTATATATGGCCGATAAAGGCGACCTCATTTACATACAAATGTTTTTATTGATATCATTTAATTGGATTACCAGATTTGGTTATTCAATTTCGAAGAATAAATAACTACCGAGAAATAACAATATCGTGGATAGTTAAACCAAGGATTACGAAATTAATAAAATAGCTTTATGGTTTAATTAAAACTAGCTTATGTCAAATAACTACATATCATATTTTCATATAAGGTTCATATAAGGAATTCACAAATGTTTTAATAATTATTTTTATCTTTTAGTTAATTTAATTTAGCATGTAAGTTGATTTTATATAAACAAAATATATAAGGCGAACAAAATATCATATTGCCATCTCTATTAGTCAACTTATATTAATTAAATAGTAATATTACAAGTAAATTGTGTCTGAATGACAAAATGCTTTTAATTCTTCGTTCTTGTCGTGTCTGATGAGGTTTTTGACTCTGACTTTAGTTACCGCACTGATTAAGAGTATTTAATTAATAAAATAGTGTAGGTGTTTAACTATAAAGCTAGGTTAGGCTATCTAGCTTGCATTTTGAATACTATTTCTCCAAGGAAATTCTTCTTGAAAAGTACAACTGTTGGTTGAAATAAAATTAAAACATGAAATATTGACATTATGTTGAATTATTTTCTCTATCTTATAGTTATGTGAAATATAACGTAATTTAACTGCTAGATATAATGTGTATGTATTATCATAATAATAAAACCGGCGCGTACACTACTGTAGTAAATTACTACAGCAGTGTACGCGCTCTAATTACTATTAAATTGTCTGTTTGTTTTATACAGTAATCTGTGTAATTAAGTTAGGTTACACTAGATTTTTAGATGAGATATAATTTTTGATAAAGCACTTAAATTTGACCTAAATGAGCTCAATTTCCATGAATGTTTTTTATATCACAAATACAGAGTTCAAAATACAGTCTCTTTAAACATAAAACTTAGTGATAATTTCCTGAAATCATTGTAGTTACCAGTATTCTTAACAGTAACTAAGATGTTCGTTGTACACACGCTTAATAAAGTCATAGTTCATTACATTGGTTATTTCATAAGACAATTATATAATTATCGAGAAATATGCCGGCGTCCGGACAGTTTTGCATTTAATTCGTCTCGCAACACCTGTAGACATTCATTAGTGTTTTTGCTGTAACTTCCGATTCTGCAATATTCATAATCTTAACACGAGGCCATATAAATATGTATTTATACGATTATAAAAACTTGTAATTTTTTAGTATTGTTTTCTTTGCAATGTCTGGTAGGTTTCTAATAAGCCTGAATGCTAAGTTTGTTTTATTCAAGACTAGCCAAACGTAGCCCTATTTGCGTACTGTTCACAATAGTAGGCTTGAATTTAGAGTGGTCGGCTAATTTTTTGTATGTGTTTATATTATTTTTACCTTATTTTATATGCGAATCTCTTTTCAGTCTACTATGAGTTGTCATATTATACTACGATGCTACGTAAAATTTTTGTTTTACTCATTATTCAGTTCATATCTTTAGTGTAAGCTTGATCTTCTCTACTTTCTCGGCTAAACTACGTGCTTCACTGATCATAGCTGATTAATTCGTTTTGTTTGTATAGTAACTCTTAGCTTGTTGTTCACGTTTACATTTTGCGGCAAACTTTTCGCCACGCGTAAGTAGTGTAAGAAAGACAATAAAATACGAATATTAAGTTATCGCCCTAATTACACATAAGTGATAAAGATGGTTTGTTGGTCTGAGGATTGGAAAGAGTCTTGTTACTCCAAATGTACTTCTTAAAAGCACTATTTTTTCTGTAAATAAAAACATATTTCAACAACTTATAATTCATAAAACTTCTTAAATTGAGTAAAGTTAATATGTTTTTAACATTAAATATTAAACTACTAGTAATAGCTTTGAAACGTTAGCAAACTACGAAGTAACAAGAATGTTTTGTTATCCTTGAACATGGTTATAGACTAAAACTAAGTTTGCGTTACAGACATGTTGCTAACGATGTTAAAAAACTAAAATGTTTTTCAAAACGTGCCTTTTATATATTAAACGAATATGATATAAGGTGATGTTTAGGTACTTGTGACTTGCGGTTTGTCTCGCTGCTTCGATTTTGTGTTTATGTCATTAAGATGCTTACAAGATGGTAATACAGCTGGGCTTGGGTTAAGCTACAGTTACGCCAGCGACGTAAGAAAGAAATGACATCACTAAACTATTTTGATATCCTAGATACAGAAAAGTTGTTTATGAGATACTCTTTTAGTTTTATAGAAAAACAACTCAGTTCTGTCATTTTCATGACGGCCATCTATACGGCAGTGAACAGACTACAAATGGTTTTTTCTATAGCGGTGAAGTATAAATGTTGGAATTTAAAACCTAGTCACGTGTAATCACCGTCAGAATGGTCGGCTTTTTGCGGCCGCCATACATCTGAAACTCAATGACGGAACCGTTTCTGGAGGAAACCATAGCTTTAGCGGGTAATAGAATTAGGTCTCGCAGTATGTAAGACAGTGACAGCCAATATTTAGTTTCAGAATGTTTCAGATCTCAATTTTCTGTTAGGTTAGGTTGTTGTGTTATGTCGTTAAAACGTACATAAATAATCATCTCAGAATGTAAGGTTACCTTATACTTAATGTAATTACTGTTTTTTTTAAAGAGAAAAAAGTGTCTTTCAATTTGAGGTGATGTCATGTTATTTTAAATAAACTGTTGATATTTCTTTATTGTGTGTACGCAATAATTAATATATGATTTATGTGATTTCCAGGCCCCTAGTGGCGTTGTTAGACGGACGAGACTGTACGGTCGAAATGCCGATACTAAAAGACGTCGCGACGGTGGCGTTCTGCGACGCGCAGTCCACGTCGGAGATACACGAGAAGGTCCTCAACGAGGCGGTGGGCGCGCTCATGTGGCACACCATCATCCTCACCAAGGAGGACCTCGAAAAGTTCAAGGCGTTACGGATCATCGTCCGTATCGGCTCCGGCGTCGATAACATTGATGTTAAAGCGGCCGGGGAACTAGGTGAGTTTGTATCGATCTTACGTACGGTAATAAAGACATCTTCTACGTGTACTAACACGGTACCTATTCGTAAAAAGTTACTGTAAGGTCTTCAGTGACCTTGTGGGCCATAAGTGGGCTTGTAAATTTTTTCTGGCCATATCATGGCCTTTCTGGAATTCAAACACTTGGAATTGGTTCCGGTATGTGGGATTTTTTCGCATACGCAGGATATTAATCATAATAATTGCAAAGGCCAGTGATGATAGCCGGTACATAGCCATGGAAGTTCCATGCCCCTGTTCCATATCCATGATGGAACAATTGAACAAGTTTTGTATAACGCGAACGACGGATATGGTATTTAGAGGATTTAGTAGTTGTATGTTGGAGACTGAACCAACAGTGCATATGGTAAATTATATATTTATCTCGTATCAAGCGCCGTTAGACTAAAATGTGTAACACAGTTTTGATACTGCCTGTGAGAAACCGTCGGGACATCATTTTGGGAATTTCGAATGCGTGTAAATATATGAATTAGTTAATAACTTGTATTTCATAATGTTTCAGGCATAGCGGTATGTAATGTGCCAGGCTACGGCGTGGAAGAAGTAGCGGACACGACAATGTGTCTCATATTGAATCTATACCGGCGGACGTATTGGCTCGCCAACATGGTGCGGGAAGGGAAAAAATTCACAGGTAACATACAATACCTATTCTTTAGAATAATCTACTCACTGAGAGGTCCGGCAGTAAACCACTTAAAAATAAATTATTATAAATTTATGATACTTTATTTAGTTTCTTTCTTTCTTCTTTTTTCTATGTCCGAACCGACATTAATTATGCAAATATTGTTAACTACAGGAATTATATTACAAAATTGTTTTGTATATCATTTATTAACATAATAAATTTGCGTGTCGCAAATGTCATAAGTATATTCTCTGCCCGATATACCTATTATGTCTTAATAAATTGTCTTAAATTTTTATATTGCTAAAGCAAAAAAAAATGGCTCTCGTTACTCAATTTCATAAACACGAATAATTACGTCAACTCATGACGGAGTCCTTGAGATGTAATTAAAGTTTTCGTTAATTTAATGAATTACTTTACTACGACACCAACACGTGCAAGCGATAAAAGTATTTTTTTAAACAGTTTTTTAATTGCAAACTCTGTATTAATGGGCACTGATAAACATGTAATTATGTGAGTAAACTGCTCGACAACAAACAGTTACCTTTTAATGCTTGAGAGATTACTGTCTGTTTTCGCATGTGAGAAACAGTACAAGTGCTGGACCGGACAGTCATAGTAAAAATATGAAACACTAGCTGTCCCTCGCGACTTTGTCCGCGTGTTTTAGTTTCAACGGTTTTTCAGTCACATTTTTCATTTATGCTCCGCTCCTTTTGGTCGCAGCGTAATGTTATATAGCTTATAGCCTTCCTCAATAAATGGGCTATCCAACACTGAAAGATTTTTTCAAATCGGACCAGTCGTGCGTGAGATTAGCGCGTTCAAACAAACAAACAATCAAACAAACAAACTCTTCAGCTTTATATAATACTAGCTGTCCCCCGCAACTTTGTTCGCGTGTTTTAGTTTCAACGGTTTTTCATTTTTGC
Source organism: Diachrysia chrysitis (assembly GCA_932294365.1). Taxonomy (NCBI): domain Eukaryota; kingdom Metazoa; phylum Arthropoda; class Insecta; order Lepidoptera; family Noctuidae; genus Diachrysia; species Diachrysia chrysitis. Next base: position 8,710,144 of record OW028664.1, read on the forward strand.
AACATTTTTCATTTATGCTCCGCTCCTATTGGTCGTAGCGTGATGTTATATAGCCTATAGCCTTCCTCAATAAACGGACTATCCAATACAAAAAGAATTTTTCAATTCGAACCAGTAGTTCCTGAGATTAGCGCGTTCAAACAAACAAACAAACAAACTCTTCAGCTTTATAATATTAGTATAGATTAGTATAGATTCATTGGTATCGGAAGGTCACTCTCGCTTTTTTTGTAATTTTTTATTATTGTTTGATTTTAGGGCTTTAATCGTGTATTAAAATAATAGCTGTAATCTTTTAAATAATTCTTTTTTCGTTTGTAGCAGTAATGTAATATCCTGGATTATAAAGTCTAATTCACAGTGTTCAAAGTTTTCATTTGTTATTGACTTGCGTTCGGCGATTCTGGAAACCGAATCTAAGCTCATAATGAGATCTTTTCGTATTTATATAAATAATTTTGGACAAGTACTCTGACATATTCGTCACGAATAGTTGACGGACGATCGCGAATGTTCGCCAATCACTCACGTCTCACGATCACTAACAAGCATGATTTTACTGCGTTTAATGCACTAACGACTAACGAGCGACAAGACCCTGACAATGACCCGTTTAAGTAACTAATAACATGAGCAAGCGGCTCAAGCCACCGACACTAACTGTATTACTGTTGCTAGGCGAGGTTCGCGGCTTTACGTGACTCCGCGTCACGCTGGGCCAATTTAGATGATGTCTGTAGATAACGCGCCGTACACAAGTTAATAGATAGTCTCGAAACTTTATCTTCACTACTATAATATTGCTAACCATTTTATTCCTACAGTATTGTTTTATATAAAGAAGACCTTGATATTAACTTTGTTTATAATATGATAACATAGCAAAATCTTAAAAAAAACAGGCCCCACAAATCTAATCAGTTTTTGAAGATATGTACTTCGCCATGGGATAGAATTCCGACTTAACTATTAGAAATATAATTGAATAATGTTTCTTATTATGTCCTATAAGTAATTAAATTGATTTATATAAAATAAAAGTCTCACATGTCCATTTTCCACATAAATTGGTATCTAACACTTGTTGCTACTTGTGGTTGACAGGTATTTATTAAATACATGACGATTTTAAATGTTGTCGGTTGGATTGCTTTGGCATCGCCGTATCCATGTAAAAAGAGGGCTGATTTATTGCCCACGTCAGACATCGGAATAATATGCTGATTATTTTTTGTCTATACCGTATGTTTAAAAACGTCGAAGAATGTTAGTATTAAATAAGTTTTTATTTAAAGTATGTTTTTAAATACAAGCTTTTAAGGTAGAAGCGTGATTGTAGCCCGTGAAATTAAACATTCTTACGTTTTTTGCAATTTTCCAATCAGTTTCAGGCTGTTTTTTGAACAAAATACGATTCCCGGCCGTAGTAAGTTTGTATTTAATTCATTATGAATTTCGCGGGTTACCCTGACGCTGCCGCCTTAAATCAGCTAGGCTCAAAGTACAAGTAAAGGCAAATCAAACAAACCCAAACGCGATAAGATTTCGTAGTTTCGTTTCAGAGTTTCTTTAGCTACCTTCGGGCTCCATTATCAGACTAGCTCGAAAGTACCATAATATTGTATTGTCAACAAACTTATATTTGTACGCCAAGCGTCATCACAATCGGATATCCATTCGTAGATGCAACAAGCGTCCTAGAGTAATGAAGAATTAGTGACCGTTAGCATTGACAATAATGTGTGTGTGTGTACGTTGCAGGGCCGGAGCAGGTGCGCGAGGCGGCGACGGGGTGCGCGCGCATCCGCGGCGACACGCTGGGCATCGTGGGGCTCGGCCGCATCGGCTCCGCCGTGGCGCTCAGGGCCAAGGCCTTCGGCTTCAACGTCATCTTCTACGACCCCTACCTGCCCGACGGCATCGAGAAGTCGCTCGGCCTCACCAGGGTTTATACGCTTCAGGTGAACACCATACACACCACAACACATAAACATCTAACAAATACTTTCCTACAACTCGACCCACTCGACCCTAAGAATGTGCTCTTGTTTCATGGGCGCTTTTTGCTAGTTTTATTTTTTGGGTATGTTGCAGACATGCATTTCACAAAGTCAAATGCCCAAGCCAAAGTAAGAGATTTAAAGTTTGATTTTTGCACACCCATAAATTGAACCGGCTATTTGCTTGTTAGTAGGCTAAAACATGATCTTAATACCAAAGCCGGTTAGAATTAAAAGTAAGATTTGTAATAATATGTTTATTTTGTATTTCCAGGACCTCCTATTCCAGAGTGATTGTGTATCATTGCACTGCAGCTTAAACGAACACAATCATCACCTCATCAACGAGTTCACTATCAAACAGATGCGTCCAGGTACATTATATGCATTTATATTATAAAGAAGTAAAAATGAGTATTAGGCATGTGTATTTATAGCCAGTGCACACAGTGCGAACTGCTCTCACAGTTCTCATAATGATAACACAGAACTGTATTCGCAGATTGAAGCAGTCAATACCGACTGCTTCGAGCAGTGTGTGCGCGGCTTAACTGTGAGAGCATATCGTTCGTGTTAGACTGTATAATTTATATAATTACACACATAATAATTGTGGTTTCAAAACGTTATAGTCGTTATTATTTTCTTATCTTAGGGAAAATAGATTTTCATTAAATAATTTTTTAAGAATAAATTACAGTGGTTTGCAGACAGATTGACGCCATTACGAAGACCTTGCTTTTTATGGCGCCGGTGAAGTCACGAATGAGACTGTGTAGATAGTATTTATGATGATTATAAATTTGTTGTCCTTTCCAATAGAATGGTTGTTGGGTGTTACTGGTTAAAAAGAGTATAGAATGAGGCGAGAGAAATGTTTAAATAGTGATTAGATAATGAGTAGATGTGGACGCAAATCACATATGGTAAGTGTGTTGTTATGAATACAATAGTGATTTGGTGCGTGTGTTGGCAGGCGCGTTCCTGGTGAACACGGCGCGCGGCGGGCTGGTGGACGACGAGGGGCTCGCCACCGCGCTCAAGCAGGGCCGCATCCGCGCCGCCGCGCTCGACGTGCACGAGAACGAGCCCTTCAACGTGTTCCAAGTTAGTACACGACCGCGCTTGCTCCTTGTCTGTGCTTCATGCTGTACATATGTGTTGACAATCAATACCATAGTGCTAGGGTCACACTTGTCGGGTGTCTAGTAGTAGTCGTGTGGTCGCGTGTGGCGCGCCGACGCGCACGCGGAGGCCTCGGGGAGTGTGGCCCTAGCGAGTCCAATAGAGTGTGACGTGTACCGCGCAGGGCCCGCTGAAGGACTCGCCGAACGTGCTGTGCACGCCGCACGCCGCGTTCTACTCGGACGCTTCGGCGCAGGAGCTGCGCGAGATGGCGGCGTCGGAGATCCGGCGCGCCATCGTGGGCCGCATCCCCGACTGCCTGCGCAACTGCGTCAACAAGGACTACTTCCTGGCCGGCGCCGGCGCCGCGCTGGCGGGCGCGCCGCCGCTGGCCGCGCCGCAGCCGCCGCCCGCGCCCTACGCCGACGGCATCAACGGCGGCTACTACGCCGCCGCGCAGGCCGCGCACTCCACCACCGCCGTGCACGACGCGCCCGCGCTCACGCCGCAGCCGCAGCCGCCGCCGCCGCAGCCGCAGCCGCCCATCTCGCTGGTGAGTGTCCGCCGCGCTGTGCCGCACACCCCGCCCGCCGCCACACTAACCCGCACCTCCCACCCGCAGCCCATCAACACCGCCGACCCGGCCAACCACCAGCTGAACAAGCAGGAGAGCTCCGACGTCCACTAGGCGACCGCGATGCGCTACGTTGCAGTACCGTCATCACGCCGACCGACTCAACAACACATACAAACAAACAATAGTTTTATTGATTCCATCGCAATTATGTCATAAGTACCTATGTCGTAAGCCAACGAGTGATATAATATGTAGACGCGGCGTTTGCATGGAGGCGACCAACGCTTTATTATATAAAATAGTTTAAATAGTGAGTCTTAGTGCGTCGGCACGATCCGCGTCGTGTGAGTCTGTCTGTCCTGTAACAATTTTATAGTGAAATTCGTTTTTACCGCAGAGTGGACAACAAACGGATGGCCTTACTTTACGTTAGTTGTGATACGCTGCCGGCAATCGTCATATGAAAACATATATTTCCCCCCGCACTCAATACAAATACTTATTTTAAGAGTAACGGGATTTTTATTTAGGTGAAATATACTTGAAACTGTTTGTTGTTCACTCTGCGGTTCCGATAGTCGATTTCATGTTAAATGACAATAAACGACGATCCAATGGATTTCGAAAAGTTTCGAGTATCTACAAAGGCACTGGTGATTAATCTTTAGAAGGTATACAGAGAGTCGGGACGTCTCCGTTCTCGAACATGTTTTATATACGTCTGATAAAAGCGACAAATAAATATAATGATTAGTGCATACGGCTTACAGGAATGTTGCGTGTGACTGTACACAGTTTTATTTCAGTGTGATTATGAGATTCCTTGAGAAACGCACGCCCGTCTCGATGCAAACGTCGCGTGATATGAGCGAATAGTTGATTCTGTGTTTGTATTTGGTAAGTTGGGACAGCTATATATAGATACTGTTATGGTAAAATGCGTGTTCTGATCGCGGGCCGAAGCGTGTATGTTCAGTGTGTACTTTCACGTATGAATAATGCGATAATGTCCAAAATAAATAATTTATTAGTATATATCTACTGTCACCCGCCACTACTGTGTACGCCATACTGTGCCACGTTACGGGCGTTGTGCGGTGCTACAGGTTATCCTAGTTTAGCTTTTAAAGCTGTCGATGTCAAATGTAGCACAGTATCGAGTAAATTGTAAGTGTGTCTAGTAGTTATTGTTGAAATTATTGCTCAAGTTTAAGAGTTTGAACGAGACTCCTCATCACATACAACGCAAATAAGTAATGTGTGCCTCACAAGTGCGCGAATAAGTTTATAACTAAATTTGTCAGCGCTGATTTACAATTCGATATTTTTAGACAATTTTAAGTGATCAATGTTAGTTGGTTAATGAGAAATGTAGGTTAGGTTCAGTAGATCGCGTTTACATAAACATTTATTGTTAAATTGGGAAAATAATATATCTAGTAGTACAATAGTACAATGGGGGATCCATTGCTGCTTTTCGCGGCTGTGAATTCCCCAACAGAAGACCCAGCCTAATAAGCTAGTGTTCGTACATACAACAAGCATAGGCCCTTTACTCTATTTTATTATAAAATAGATTGTACCTAGTCTAGTTAAAGGTGTTGTATGTAGGGAACGTCAAGCTTACTGATGGCTGGGCACTTTATTACATAAATTAAATTAAAATATTGTCCCATTTATAAAGTTAATGTTTAAACGCGGCTTATTTGCTTGCCCTGATTATTACTTGTTGTACTGATATATAAAATATACAAATCAGACAGCGTCAAATTTTACGGAGTTTTGAATAGTTAGTGACATTGAGAGATGTTATATAAAAGATGTCAGGCGCAGTGTTTTATATTATCGCGTTATTCAGCCGTAAGTACCCGTGTGTTTGTATCAAAGCGCTGGAGTATACTGTGTACTAGTAGCACAGGTTCGATGCACGGTCCCAGCTGGTCTATAAGCATTTGATCGCATTTGTTTGTACCCACACGGCCGCCCCGAGCGCATGCATTCGAACTGTTATTTTTAAGTAATCAACAAAAGGACTGTAGAATTCTATCATCACACTTTATTAACGAGAAAAACGGATGTCTTCGTGTTTCTTTTTTTTTTTTACTTTGAAAATGTACAAAATCATGCTTTCATTTGAATATTTTTTTTAAATAGAGTTTAAGTGACGAATTTGTACATGAACATGAAAGAACACCATAATATAAAATTTAGAACCGAAACCCAATAGAGGGGCGAGCCCCGCCCTGCACCCGTTTGACAATCGTGAGAATTGGTATTTAAAAATTAGTATTTACTTACAGTTTAGTTTAATGACAAAAACAATGTGTATATTTTATGAGAAAGTGAAAAGTTCTTAAATAAAACTATTGTTTTCGGATTAATTACCTGGGTGTTTTATTTATTATCTAATTTCAACCCTTCGTGTCAGTCTTGTATTGATTGACTACCACAATAAGCACAACATTATACAACTAATAATATTAACACTATCGAGATACGTCTATTTCAACTTTCTCTTCTAAAACGTATAACTAACATTTTGTAAGAAAGAGGTTGTTTATACAAAATATTAAACTGCGTTATGTTTGACATTCGTAAGTTTTAAAACACGAGTTTTACAAACGTAACATTTCACGCAGTATTGAGATCATTAATTACTATTATTTGGCACATATTCCTAACATAAAAAATAACATTTTGGGGCTATAACGAGATAAAAACTTAAATTTTAAACATACATAATTATTATATTGTCATGAACTGGGTATTGACAGAAACCCAGTCTAAGCAAATGTCCCTGCAGGAGGGCGTTTTTGCTATTAAATGCAGTACTTCACCTGGCTGCAATTTACTCAATAAAATTCACACAAGAATACAAAATGCAACATGTCTGTCAGTTTCGAGAAAATTTGTAAATAAAGGTTTTGTCATATAAAAGGGGAATTGGATAGGTGTAAGATAACATTTCGGTTTTTGTAAATGGTTAGCAAAAAAAGTTAGCCATAAGTTGGCCGTGTCATCCTTTTGTCCTAAATAAGGACTGGCTAAAGTATTAAACCATGTAGCCAGGTGAGTTGTACATTTATGTCAATAAGTTAGACTGAAATCTCAGACGAAATATAAACATATCGTCTTAGTTTTCAGCATTACATAATAGGTGCATAGTATACGACCTGGAAGAGACCGGGGTAGATTACAAATCTAAGTGATTCCCGGTGTAGGTAACTGTAAGTGCTCTTGCCTTTCACATGGCGGAGGAAAGTTTAAAGGTAATAAATACTACCTGAAAATTACGCAATTAAATAGACCATAGATAATATTATACATAACTATTGTATATATAAATATTTTGATTATCGTTGTCTATTGTTTCTGTGAGTTGGGCGACCCGGGCGATGCCACCTTTAGCCGCCGAGCCTCGTCGGCGTCGAGCGCTCGCTTCATCTCGTAGTACCTCTGCTTGAACGATTGCAGGTCGCCGTGGACGCGGTCCAGTTCGAGACGGAGGTCAGTGACTTGCTTCTCGCGCATGCTCAACTCTGAATTGATAAGAATTTGTTTTTTATGGGACACTAGCAGGTGCCCCGCGGTTTCACCAGCGAGTTTAGTCCCCGTTCTCGTAAGACATTTTTTTTTTCGTGACTTCGATATTGTTATTGTTATTTTGCTATTCAGGGTGGAAACGAACCCAACAAATCAAAGATGAAATTCGGTCCATTCCTAATTATAAATGGTGTAACTAATTCGACTGTTTTATATTTGAAGAAGATGAAGATAATATACCTACATTAATTTAATACACCAAGTCAGCCCAACTAAAACTATAGGTAGGTACTTATTATACTGCTAACATAATTACCGACCCATTACTAATTTGAAGCGCTCATAGTCATTTGCAACCAATGATAGGTAATCGAACCGAAGGTTAAGCAGCAGTAGATAAGGTCAGTCAGTGATGGGTTACTTAGTAGTAGAATCTCTACTAATTAGAAGGCTCTTTAATTAAGAAACGTACTTGTGACGAAATATTGACCAAAAATTAATGAACAAAAAAATAGTTTACATACCGGCAATCAAGCATTTCATTTTTGTAGTCCTTTGCGAAAGAGCCCGCTGCGTACGGTTCAGCGTTTGCTGAAAGCCAGCAATAATTATGTTATAATAATAATTACTACTAGACATGAGAGCTCACGCAAGCGCTGCTAATGCAATCATCAAGGTAATAGGCATGTTTCCTATTTTTTTTTTAATGTCCGTCTTGTAGATTAATGAATTTTATTGGACACGTATTTTTTCTTTTTTCTTGCAAACAAAAAATGATCAGAATACAGAGAACGGAAGTTACGCGTGACGTCACTCCTCGCTACGATTTTTAGCGAGGCGTGGCGTCATAAGCCCCCAGTCCGAAACTTTAAAGCGCTGTATCTTTGTATTTTTTTATTGTTTTGATAAAAGAAAAAATACGTGTCTAATATTTTTTTATTATCTAACTGACGGACTAAATGGATTTTAACTTTTCATACCCAGGAAACATACCTATTATATCGATGATTTTTGTAAGTACTTAGATAAATACTGTTTATTAAGGAGAGGTTTAAGCAGCATCAAGTATATAAATCCAATGAGTAAACAATATGCTATAATCAAAGAGTTTCCACTAATCAAATTCTTAACTCAGAATTTGCCAATAACCTCTACCATTAACTCTGTAATATTTGGGTATTCAAATAAACTTTAGTGCTCTGTGGTAAGACCACATTTTTTTCCCGCAGTTTCGGCAAGGTAGTGTCACTGTCAGTCATGACAGTCAAAAGCTAATGACTCAAAGTAAACTATAGAGGGCGCCTAACAGAAAATGAATTGTGAGCCACCTAAATTTACCCTAATAGTATCGTAACCATCGATATTTTCGCATAGACGTCTGTCGCCGCACGGAAAATCTTTAAACAGTAAACGAGCATAGTCCTCACAGCAAGAAAATTTGTTTACGCTCGGCACAACGGACTACTAGCGATGCACGAAGTCTATGCTTGTCTGTGTATACTCTTCAATATGACAGTTTTTATCTTTCATTAGCTTTTCCTCACACGTGATAAAAATGGTGTCATGTATATTACCTGTATATCAGGACTGGGCTGCAAGGCGAGCATGTCCTTGACAGCACTGTATAGGTTGCGTGTCTCCTTTAGCTCTCGTTCCTTCAAAACCAGCATCTCGCTCTGCGCCAGCACTTTCCTGATGCAAAAGAAAAGGTTTTTAACAATTTATGACAAATGATCCATTTTCAACGAAGTAAGATGAAATAATGCATATAGTAGAAACACATCTTTCTAGGTATGTTGTCTAGATGGAGTTGCGGTCAGCTTTTTAAAAGTCTTCTGCGGATTTTGTTTTTCAGATTACCAACGTTACCCAGTAAAATGAGTTGTGGAGGTCAGATAGGCAGTCGCTCCATGTAAAATACGGTATTCAGCTGTATCCGGTAAGACTGGAAGCCAACCCCAACATAGCTTGGGAAAAGGCTAGGCAGTAGTAGTACCTAAGTTACCTATTATTAGGTATATATAATTGAGTTTGATTTTGGTTACTTTCGTGAAATATAATTTCCTAATTTATTACTTTTGAAACTGTTCACGTAGGTATAAGTATGTTACCTATATAATATTTAAGAACCCTTGAGATCAAATCTACCTAATAATTACGTGATCAATAACCGACACTTTAGAATTTAAATAAAGCATTGTTTACAATTTCATTCAATAAGTGTCTTAAATATTACCTTATTACCATTAATTTGCTTAATTAACAGGTTGGCATTTGCATAATTAGTATCTACAACATAATTATCACTCCTGCGTTTGGATAATAACTGCGAAAGATATAGTAAAATCTAGTTATTTGCTTGCTTTAAATTGCTAGATCCTATAATGGGCCAGCACCTACCTACTATGCATATATCTTTTTTTTTTAAGAGATATATACACAGTTGGCCTTACCGGACTTTTAGCAAGAACCTTAAGGGCGTCCAGCCAGAGCAATAGAAATGCTAACTACGTCAGCAACGTTCACTAAGGCCACCCCCTGTGGGGTTAGGACCTCGACTCTGCATAAATCGTGATTATTTTAGAACACACACCACAGTTGAGTTCTAAATATAGGCATTAAGTATTCTTGCTTGTAACTTCATAGACTAGTTTCCAGGAATTAACTTTTTATTCATATCCAATCCTGTGTTGAAATTCATATACCTACATATTCTAAGGTAAGAAATTGTAAGTATTATATTAAAATATCAGCATGATACAGTACGCAGGGCAAATACCTCAAGAATGATGGAAGTACCAAATTGAAGATTTACCCCCGATTTCTAAAAGGCAGAAAAAATTGTTAATCCCCTGCCCAAACCTCAAGTTAAGCGCTGTGATTGGTTGTTAGTCTTTTGGACAACCAATCACAGTCGTGATCAGTTGTATTGACAACTGATTAAATTTATCAGGTTTTCGGAAAACGGAGGTAAGTACGTAAGCATTATTAACTACGCTTGTTTAATGTGCATTAATTTAGTCCACGATGCTTCAGTAGGTATCTCTTATCAGTGGAGTCTAGCACTCTTAGCCCTTGAAGAAAGTCTCATTACTAGATATTGCCTGGGATCGAACTAACCTTAGAGCATAATATGTACATAGACAAGCATAGTGAGCGCGCATCGCCTGTTGTGTCGAGCGTAAGTAAATTTTCGGTTTTAAGTACTGCGATCGATGTGATTTTCCGTGAGACGACAGATGTTTACGCGAAAATATCGATGGTTCCGATATTATTAGTGTAATATTTGGTTTTAAGATGTTTTAATAAACGGGACGCTTTGTTTTGATACTAATTTATCGATATTACTTGTTTATACTAGTGCCTTCAGATAATACTCGATATGTGCACTATAGTTTACTTATTTTTTCTCTTAGGAACTAACCCTCAAATTCGTGTGCATTAAAACCTAGATATCGCAGTAACCTATTATCAATTTTATTTATACCTACCTCTAGGGATCAACGATCTTCGTTTGGCCTGATTACTCATGCGTATTATCTACTTATTTAAGTTTTATTGACACTAATATACAACCTTATTGGAAGATCAAGGATGCACAACGAATACAGGTCAAGATCTTCATCGCACTTTTTTGCTATTTAACGCGAAAAATTACAACATTCCTGGCTAACAAAAAAATACTATTAATAAATGATAATTAAACTCAATTCTATAGTAAACACTCTAATCTGTTTTGCATTGAGAGTAACAAATAAGGTTCTCTAATGACAACTGTATTGATTTATGTCTTGTTAATAATACTTTAGAAATTTATATTTCACGCTGAACTAAACATTATAAGGCCATGTTTAAATTCAGCGTGAAATATAAATTTCTTCTTTTTTTTCAGAGTTGTGCATCCAAAATGTGACAACGGAACCACCCTATTACTAAGCCTCCGTTGTCCGTCCGCCCTTCTTTCTGTCAGGAACCAAAATAGGTAGACAGTTAAAATTTTTACAGAGTGTTTATACTTCTGTTGCCGCTATAATAACAAATAATAAAAAGTAAGTACCTACATACTGTTGTATATTTATCTTGTACGATGGTACGGAATCCCTCGTGTGTGAGTCTGTCTCGCACTTAACCGACTAAAGAAAGGACTTACCATTTTAATACGTAGTTACCTACCTAAGCCTATAAATATTATTTTAATTTATGACAAAGATTTTGGTTTAGTTTTGCGGTGTTACCATTTTGTAATCTGACTGTCGTTAAAATATTAAACTTCAAAGCTTAGCGACAAAAATATCTACACTGAAATAGATTTTTGTACACAATAATAAACAACAACTTTGTTTTTTTTTTTTTATTGAAATTTTACAGAATGTTGATTGAAATAATTGTAGTTATTTAAAACACGATAGAATGCGTGTTAAACTACGATAAATCTGCATCAGATCCTTCTTGCAAACAACAATGTTTGGTACACTACAGGACAACACGAAGGACGAAAACCTATCTTATTGCTTTGGAATAAAGTTGCTGTTAATTTCAAAATATAACTGTATTTACCATAATCATAGTTTGTCTAATTCATTGCTACAATTGACATAGTGGATCGTTGTTGAGACGATTAAAGTCACAATGCCATTGCAGAATATCTCTTAATCGTGCCTAATTAATTATTATTTATGTATTTATTGTTTAAATATAAAGATAGCTTTTTTACTTTATTTATCACAAAAGGGTTGTTAAGACATTTTAGCAAATAAATAATATCATTTATTACGCACTACTCAACGATTATACAATACCTTATATTAAAATAGAATGGTAACGATGTCAGTGAACGATATCGAATATATACCTTCACCTATACATAAAACTATATATCTAATATAAATTAAAATTAAGCAATATGTGTACTTAGATGTTAATTCCCTATTTCAATAATTTTGTATGAACATAAAACTAATAAGAACATATAATTTATTCATATGACGTGCAAATAATTTCGACGAAAATCTAATTATTTGTTAGCGTAGAGCAATGACGATAGAGCAAACAGACGTATACTAAGATTTGGGTTGCGGTTATTCCGCTGTTAAATGTGTAATGACATTGTGTTTGCGAATTAAGTACGTCATCAGCCATGACAGTGACGTCACAGTAGCTAGAAAAAATAGTATACCTAAATCAATAATGCGCGTTCGCTTGGTCATACAAATCGAGGGATTTTGCGTTAACTATTTAGATTTATAACTGTGATAACTTACTACTACTAATAGACAAAGCTGAAGAGCTTGTTTGTTTGTTTGAACGCGTTAATCTCATGAACTACTGGTCCGATTTAAAAAAATCTTTCAGTATTGAATAGCCCATTTATTGAGGAAGGCTATAAGCTACATAACATTACGCTGCGACAAAAAGGACCGGAGCATAAATGAAAAATGTTGCAAAAATGAAAAAACCGTTGAAACTAATACACGCGGACAAAGTCGCGGGGGACAGCTAGTCATGTAATATGCACTTACTTCTGAGTGAGCCTCAGCTTCTGCGTGAGGCGCACGCTCTCGGGGTCGGTGCCCTGCAGCTTGCGCCAGCGGTGCACGTTCAGCGGCGTCTCCAGCGCCTCCTCCAGCGCCCGCACGCGCAGCCGCTCGCGACCCAACTCGCGCTCTAAGTTGAACACCTACAATGGGGCTACAGTTAGGATAGGTATTGTGTAAGCATGATAATTAAATAAACAGTAAAATGCTCGTCCTCAAGAAAATAGAAAATATATAATTTTCAGTGAATTCACTTTTAGGTTTTGTGGGACATGGAAATAATTAGGCCTTTTAACAGAGAATTTCCGTGTTGGCTAAATAGAGAGTATTTGGGGAGGGGGCGGTGGGATTTCTGCATTTCGTCTTAACGCTACGGGCTATATCTTAAATGAAAAATAAAAAAATCGGTTTCTAAAACAAAGCACTTACAGAAAGCACGTGCAGAAACCATGTGCAGAAGATAAATATGACTACCTAAAAATGGTACAACAATTCCAAACTAAAACACTTCCTAATCTCTATTATTAGTAAAGAATGGGACACCAATAACATCCGCATAGACTACTTTCCATATACCTAAGGTCATTGGTATTTAAACAAAAAATAGCGGTCCTAACATACTGCCTTGTGGCACGCCCTAGGATATAGGAAGCGTACAATTATAGTGTTACGATGAATAATAATTTAAATCAATTTAACATTCTCAAATCTCGTGATCTAGGTCAATGCACTTAATATTACCCGTCGCCTAATTACTTGACTATTTGTCGTGAATATAATAATAATAAAATGTATCGAACGCCGAAAATAGGTCACAGAGTCGTTTAGCCGAACTAGTAATTTAGCACTAAATAATTATAAGTTGTATACCTCAAGTATTTATGTTGAATCTAGGTTCAACAAAATACATTATTGAAGTCTAACACGAATTATATAATTGTAAACGACCTTGTTATTTATTTAAGGCTCCAGTAGTTAATAGCTAATTAAAATTAAGTGTTAGTAGGTACATAAATATTCCCGGGGATTTATCATTGAGTTTAATGCAATATAATTGGTAGTATCGTTACAAGCAATGTTGAGTGGAAAATTCCGCCAGATTAAAATTAATCAATAAAGTTTGAAGCCGCTGGCTATAAATGTTAAAGTATCAATTAAATTTGAAGCTACCGTTCTTGTCAAGGTACTAGTAAAGATCGGTTACTAGAGATAGGAATTCGAGATAAGCTTTAAGCGAGGTAGTTAAACAAATTGCTAAATTACTAAGATCAATGATACGATACCTCAAGTCTCAAGTCTGTCATATTCTCTATTCCTTTAGAGAGTAAGTTCTTTTCTTTACGTAGGCGTATTATCTCCAGTCGTAGAAGTCGAATGTCTTCTACACGTTGCTCGTACTGGCGTTCACCTGAAGAAAACAAGAATTAAAAAAGAGTTTTATAACAATTTTTATACCTTTTTACTACTACTATTTTCTGGACTTTCTTTCATAGATAGGTAGCTTATAGGTAGAGCCATGAAAGAAAACCTATTCAATTGGCGTTTACCCCTTTGTCCTTACCTCTCTGCAGCGTAACCTCAAGAATCCGTATCTTCTCATACAGCAGCGATATCTCATCGTTCCTCCTGACCAGCTGAGCGCCGACCACGTCGCGTTCGTTCATCAGACCTTCCAACTCCTTCACCAGCTTGGCTCTGGCTGCGTCACCTTCCTAGGGAAAATAGTCATCTGGTATGTAACAGCATGTAAGGTTTATACTACGCTTTCAACATCAAGCATTACATATTACAAAGAAGTGAGCATTAGGAGTAATCAATCCGTAGGAGAACCAAGGTCACCGACATAGCGAGAAGAATAGCCAAGCTCAAGTGGCAGTGGGCGGGGCACATTGCTCGTAGAACGGACGACCGTTGGGGCCCGAAAGTTTTGGAGTGGCGACCGCGTACAGGAAGACACAGCGTGGGCAGGCCTCCTACAAGGTGGAGTGATGACCTTGTACGGGCTGCGGGAACTGGCTGGAGGCGTGTAGCGCAGGACCGATCCTTGTGGAGATCTTTGGGGGAGGCCTATGCCCAGCAGTGGGCGTCTAATGGCTGAAATGATGATGATGATGATGATGAGCATTAATCGTGTGATTTACAGGTAACACTTTACCGTAAGTCAACAGTATCTCAGATGAATTACGGAAGTAAATATTTTTATGACATTGTAAAAGTTACGTCGGAGCTTGTCATGTATATAAGTTATTATGCGCTCGACGAATCCTGAATTCATCTTGTTAGTGGGTCGATAGACGCTTAGGTTTTTGGTTTGACAATGGTGAAATGTCGTTCATCGTTTGGAGAGGATCAGTCAATCTGCGTTAGTGACTAGGCCATCCTCGCTGATTGCTCAGGGGTAGCCGCATTAAAAAAAAACAAACGTATCACTTTCGCTCCTTTCCTCATTTTTCCTGGTTTCAAAACCTTATAGAAAATATTTATTAAGTTAATCCTACACAAGATACATCTTACTAACTTTGCATAGCTCTAGATAGATATGTAGTTCTTACAAACCTGCACGATTCTATTAAGCCTAGCCTCTTCCTGCCTCAGGGCGGCTATATCGGCCCTCGCTTCTGATAGTTTAGCGAGTCCCGACTGTATCTCCATGCGCAGCTGTTCGTTCTTCTTATTGCACTTGCTGAGGAAACCCTCGCAAGACTTCAGACCCGCCTCCTTGCCGGATATGTCCTCTTTTAGCTGCTCGATTTGATATGCTAACATCTGTAGAAAAAATTAACATATATTCAATATTGTTAGCAATAAATTGTAGTGTAATATTTGGCATTTGTGTTTTTATTTCAGGACAAATTCCTTTACTATGCTGATGATTCGGTATATTTCTTCAGCTTTCAGCCAAGATTTGCCTCGCGTTAACGCGTTTAGGCGTTGACTGCTTCACTGGAAATGTCTGTATTTAATTTATCTTAATTTTACAAAAAACTGCAATGAAAATATTAATAAACACGTATAATATAAGTCACGTAGAGAATCGGCTCGGAGGTCCGTTGCCGGTACGGGTACGGACGTGTATTATAGAGTTCATATAAAATATATGTGTATTTCGCGTGTTGGATATTCTTGACATATTCTTGAAGTGGTGCAAATATCACATCAATATTTTTATGCAAGAAAAAAGCTCTGGAGTAAATTTCTTCAAAGGCTAAGTTGGAAATCTCTAATACTGTCGAGCTTCATCCAAAAAGTAAGCAGTACCACACATAGTACAAAGTTAAAAGAATTTAAGAACCAACGTTGTTCCTAGTAAGTTACATATCAAATAAATGCATGTAGGTATGACATCACCTTCATCTTCTGTTTTAGGTCCTGAATCTCGTCAAGTGCTTCCGTATAGTTTTTGTGCAGCATGTTTCTCTCGGCCCTGCAGGCGTCCAGCGCCACCGACAGCTTGCGGGACTTTATCGTCTCCTCGCGAAGAGCTTTCTTCAAGTCCAGAATGTCCGCGGTACGGAGACGGACCTCCTCTGAAAAAAAAGTATATTTTATGTATTCGTGTTGAAGTAAAATTTGCTAGATATATAATGAGGTTCACCTGTTATTTCATCAATTTTCTCGTTTAGAGCGATCGTCTCCTCCAGCATTCTGTAATAAGATTTAAATGTGTAAGTAACTTATTTAAAAATAACTGAGACCTAAAATGAATTGTAATATTTTTTGGATGTACTTTCGTTATGTTCTGATTTTTGTATTTTGAATGGCAATAGACTCGTTTTCTGGGATTTATACTATACTTAATATATGTATAAAGCTGAACAGTTTGTTTGTTTGAACGCGCTAATCTCAGGAACAACTGGACCGATTTGGAAAATTCTTTGATTGTTGGATAGCCTATTTATAGAGGAAGGCTATAAGCTATATAACATTACGCTGCGACCAAAAGGAGCGGAGCATACATGAAAAATGTTGCAAAAATAAAAAACCGTTGAAACTAAAACACGCGGGGGACAGCTAGTAAGAAATGAAATTGTTACTTCTGTTACAGAAAATAACATTGACGGAGATTAAAAGAGCTTGGCCGAAAAAAACACAAAAAAAGTGGAAGAGAGGGCGAAAACAGAGTGCGCAGAACCCAAATAAATTACGAAAAAAATAATAAGATAAGGAGTTGGCTGAAATCCATGATTGTGCTGATTTTTATACATCTAAATTGTAAGGTATTTTAAGTATATAATATTAAACCAACTTTCACATCTTAACTACCTGTCTTTATCCTTCTCGAAGGTCCGTATCATGAGCCTCTGCTTGTTGATTTGCGTGGCGTTGATCTCCAGCTCGTGCTCCAGCTGCTTACGTCTCTGCTCCTGGAGGTCCAGCATAGTTAGGTTTTCCAGGGCCTCGTCTAAAAGAGAACAAATAAATGTTTGTCAGAGATTAAGAAGAATGGAATCTTTGAGGTCTTTGCCCAGCCGTGGGATATGAAAGCAAAAAGAACGAGTTTGTTTTTGATTGAGTGTAAAACTAAATAAAAAAGTCATTTTGCGAAAAAGAGATAGAACATACGTCACCTACTAACTTTAAAAGCTTAAAACTGTTGTATTCGTGTATATATGTTTTTAAAGGTTATGTCGCAGTTCTGCTTCAATTTAATACTATTAATAGAAATATTTTTAATATATAAATAAGTCGATAATAGTCAAATGCTCCATTGTGTCCATCCTATGGGCTGGTAATATCTTCATTATAATAAAATTTATGAACTAACTTTGTATTTTCTGTAAATTCTTAGTGAGTATATCCTTCTCTCGCTTGAGGTTCTCGATGTCTCTCTTGTCGAACTCCGCCTGCTTCTTGCCGATCATCAGGTCCCGTTCCATCACCGTCACTTGCTGGCGGAGTCGTTCACTGAAGATTGAAAGTTAAATTAATATCAGGAACTTTTAACTAATTAAATTGGACAAAGCAAGTGTAACATATATTTTTTTTATCATGGGAGGAGGACAAAAGGAACCATTTCTTCGATGGTAATAATTATTTCAAATGGGGCAATTATTCTTAAAGCAGGACTTCAGAGAAATAATGTTTGCCCTCAGTGCTTTCCAAAACCATTGATCTAATTGACATGAAACTTTGGTAGGATCTTCTAACGACCCCCGAGAAGGTTTCTGATAAAAAAAACACGCAATTAGCAACTAAACACTTTTTTACTTTTAATTCAATTGACGCTTCCTACTTATATTTGCAGTACGAACTCTGAAGAAGGAAGAGGGCGACGTTGCAAACTTGAGTGCGATTAAGAATTTTGTAACTAAGTGAACTCGCAAGCCTTGCGAGCGACGGTGGCGGGAGACCCTATCGAACTTGGTTTTAACCGGTTAATTTTCACCACCATAACCAAAATTCATGAAAAACCGGTATTCTGCATAAACCGATAAAAACTGGTAAAGTGCAATATTTAACCTAAATCCATTTCGGTTTGGGGTCAAAGCCCGAAACCGGTTAAGAATTTTAACCGGTTTCCGAGCCCTGGAGGCATTGTAAATATAATTGTGAAACTAACTCTGTCTGTCTGTCTGACACGCTTTCCTGGCTGTACTGCTGAACCGATTTTGATTAAACTTAGTATGGAGTAAGCTGGATGTCGATAGCAGACGTCCACGCGGACGGAGCCCCAGGAAAAGCCCCAGGAAAAGCTCGAAGAAAATAAAAAAAATATTTTTTAACTTACCGATCAGTTTCGACGTTTGCTTTGCTTTGTTCTAGAAGTTGGTATTTCTTGATGTGTTGAACTATTTGCTTCCCAAGTTTTGATACCTCGTTCCGAAGCTTTGTGCCATCGTCTAACGTATTCTACAACGATACAGGCTTGTATTATTATTCTTTATTTTGGTAATAAGATTGTTTAAGACTATCTACTTAATAATACATTGAAGAATGTCTTGGTGGCCTAGCGGTTTAGATAACGGATTTGTGTGCACAAGGTTGCAAGTTCGAACCCACTGCAGGCTAATATGACTTTTTCAAAGTTATATGTACTATCTTAATTATTTTGAGACATTACGTAAAAATAAATGTGAGACAACTTAGATTCTAAAAACTTATTTAGAATATTAAATTGCCAACTCGCAAGTGAGCGTGGTGATCATTTCTCGCTCCTTCTCTACATGAGAGGAGGCCTTTGCCCAGCAGTGGGTTATTTATAGGCCGGTTTTATATATATCTACTATTATAATAATATAAGTATTTAGGAGATTCATACTTCCTCTTTTCGTGTCGAAGGCTAATTATGTGTTTAAGTTTAGTGTTTTATAGTACCTAGGTATATCTTATACATAAAAGTATTGCATACATAATTTAAAAATAAGCAAAATGCCAGCTAAAATATAGGCCTTTGGACACCGCCTCCGTGTAAAACCCCCTTTTACTCCCATGGTCTCTAGGAATTGGCTTTCAAATCTGAAGGTACTTGATTGATCCACGTACATTGGCTCAATCAAGAGGCTAATTGCTACAGCTAAACTAATTTAACGACCTCCGTGGTCGAGTTGCGTACACATCGGTTTTCAAGGTGTCGCCAGCTCGGAGGTCCCGGGTTCGTTCCCGTCCGGGTCAATGTAGAAAACTACATTTCTATATTGTCTCGGGTCTGGGTGTTTGTGGTACCTTCATTGTCTCTGATTCCATAACACAAGTGCTTTAGCTACTTACTTTGGGTTCAGAGCAATGTATGTGATGTGGTCCACATTTATTAATTGATGGATCCGCTGAAAATATGTTATGTATTTAATCAATGTACCTTAAGATCCTTAGCAGTGTTACTAAGCTGTGCCTTAGTCCTATCGAACTCTGTGTTAATGTTCTCGAGCTGGTCCCGAAGCTGCGCGTTCTTGTTGAAGGCGGCCTCCTGTTCCGTTTGGGCCACGTCCAGCTTGGCTTGCATGCTGTGCAGCTGCTTGTCGCGCCGCTCTATCGTCTTCTCCGATTTTGCTACCTATTACAAGTTACATTAGTATTATGCATTTAAGGATATTGTACACAAGATATGACGTTAAAAATATTATCGCACTGATATATTAATTATCAAACTATTGTCAAGTTGCACCTAGTACGAAGATAATCCTATGTTTTGTAGTATGCATTAGTGCAACTTGCACGGTAGTAAGTAAGAGATAGCTATGATTAAAAACTTCCCAATTAGGAAATCTTAAAGTCCTCAAAACCGAACGCTAATAACATAAATATGCCTCTTTTTTATATATAATGACTAGTGCTGCCCCGCGATTTCACCCGCGCAGTCCTCGTTGTCGTAAGTCATATTTTTTTTTCGTGTCATTTCGATATTTTTATAGATATTCTAAAATCCAACAAATCAAAATATATTTTTAGTTTTCGTGCCTCTTGTTCCAGTCTTACAGAATATAGATGAATACAAGTACTATCCTAGTATTTGCTATAGAGTGACGTACACGATTGTCAAAAATGGCAATGTTTGTGAATCGAGACTAATGAGTAAATGTACTTAAAAATATTCTACGAGTTTCTGTACATAATTTAATCCATTCACTATGATAAAAGCAGCCTACCTTCTTGATATATCAAACCTTACAGCTTCTACCTAACTTAACATAAAATGATGAACCATAGTATATTACTTAATAAGTTTATTTGTACATCGTAAAGGCAAAACATGACTGTTTTTTTTATGTTTATATATAACATCTTGCATGCCCTGTGTATGTTAACTCATGTTTTGAACAAATAAATAATCTTGTATCTTGTATCATAGAATCATACCTTTTCAGTGAG
This sequence comes from Diachrysia chrysitis, assembly GCA_932294365.1. NCBI lineage: Eukaryota > Metazoa > Arthropoda > Insecta > Lepidoptera > Noctuidae > Diachrysia > Diachrysia chrysitis. The sequence continues at coordinate 8,730,729 of OW028664.1, forward strand.
GGAGGTGATCGTGTTGGACTTGGATTCTGACTCCATCCTGAGGGAGACAGACTCGTTCCTCAGATGCTCCACCAAACGATTCTGGCGCACTGCGTTGTTCTCAGCCTCCTGTAATTGTAATACGTCGAATGTTTAAAGCCTGAAGCCACTCTTAGTGCTTAGATTGTTTTTTTAAACATCTATTTATTTAAGACATTGTTAATGACAAATCTTACCACTGTTGTGCTGTCGAATGAACGCTTAGTAAATAATATAAAACTAAAGTTTTAATAAGTCTTCAGGGTTCGATACCTAAAAAGAAAAAAAAAAAGAAAAAAAAAACTTTGTTGTCCGTCCGTTTGTCTGTCTTTCTGTCAAGATTTTTTTTCTTAGAAACGCGTTGTGGTTTTGTATTGAAATTAATATTGAATAGTCAAGTCTATGACTTCTTGATGTAATAAAAAAATCAATCTTCTGTGTCAACGCAATTTTAAAATACAGCCATTTATGTTGTTTTTATCATACATTTCTTAGAAACTCAAAACCTAATAAAGTTTTGAATATCACTTCTCCAGAGCTCATTCAAAATTCCATCCTACTTATAAATTTAATAGTTCTATCAAACCTCAATCTGCTCCAGCAGCTTGGAGATGTTGAGCTCGTTCCCCTGGTTCTTGGCTTCCAACTCCTCGCAGTACTGCACGGAGTTCGCCAGCCGCAGCTTCATCGAATCCAGCTCTCCTTGGAGACGAGCCTTCTCCTTTTCGAACTTTTCTTTTTCTTTTACAGCTGATGTTGCGCCGCTAGGTATAGAGATGGGTGCTTGACATAAATAAATAAAATTTCAAACGCCAGCTTCCAACGGTATAGCACGGACCACCTCGCACAGTCGACGACCGCACTCCGAGGAAAGGTGATCGTCCGCGACAGTGCAGACGCGTCTACTACTTCAAATCGGGGTTGTATGTAATGAACCGACCCATTACAATCATCAGCGATTTAAGTCTAATATATAAGTATAACTCAGTTAAATATGGGTTTAATTCTCAAGACTCACACGGACCAGGGCGCACAGTGAGCGAGACTCGGAGAGAGACTTGACCGTACGATGTGATCCGCCATATCGCGCACCCTTGGAAGCCGGCTTAATAGTATCGCACTTGAACTCTCCATATAACTTCTACTCAGCCTACCCGCCTAGACATCAACATCGATAAAGATTCTAAAATCTTTGATGATAGAAATCGCTCGTTAAAATAGAAATGACGTTATTCTTACGATAAGTTACGTTTGGTCTTGTCACATACACTTCTGCGATTCGATTTACTATTTAAAAATTTCTTCACCGTCATAGATACTTACGCATCTTCATCACCAGCTCTCTTCCTGGCGTCAAGTTCCTTCTCGAGCCTGGTGACCAGCTTCTTCATGGTCTCCAAGCTCTCCACGCTTATCAGCTCTCGCGCGTGCATCGCATCAGCAAGAGCTCGCGCTTCCTCTACAATAATACTACTTTTGTGAGCTAAACGTTTACAACCGGATTGAAAAATACACAAAGAATGGTAATGCTTTTTAATGACTTACAAAAGGATTTCACAAACATTCAAATCACATACACTAAAAACACGTTTAAATAAAACATGCGGGGATCGAAACCACAACATATTGTCACACGTTCTTGTTGTGACCTTATAAACCATTCCAGTTATATTTATAGACTCCTCGAACCATAAAGACACTGACTCATTTCTTTGCATAAAAATGTAAAAAAGAGAGGGAGGCGATAAACTTACGTATCTCTATGCGCTGTTTCTCAATAACCTTATGGTTATCGGCGATTTCAGCCAAGTAGTCTGTAACCGTATCATCGAAACGACGAAGTTTGTGCTGAAATATACGACAGAATAATACTAAAATACTTCATCATAGCCAATGATATTATAAAAAAGATATGTTGCCTTCATACCATAGTTACCGACGCTTAAAATCTGATCGCGCTGGTATATGTCAAAATGCTTTTAATTTGTACTAATGAATAGTAAAAAAAAAGGATAAAAACGTTAGCAAAGTAGATAGATATCATTGAAAACTTAATAATTACAATGTTATCGGGTCCTCAAAATGCGAGCGCTAATTACATATCTGCCTCATTTTTGTATATAATATCATTTTGCATGGCGAAATCTTTCACAGTCACAAGCCAAGCTGACATCGAATTTGCCGTAAATAAGTGAATATGACTTTTTGGTTAGGAATGCTTACATCTTCCGAAGACCAGTGCCTGTACTATGAGTTCTTAAAGCAGGATTGTTGCCGTTGTGGAAGCGAGACGGCGCACTACACTCGCGTAGCGGCGTCCCGCTTCCACAAACAAGGGCTTTAGTACACAAATAAGTTAGTAGATTTTAATTTTATCTAAGATTTTAAAGGGGCGCCAACATAACGGCATAGGAACTATTTGATGAAACGCTCCCAAATACGAGTTATCATCACGCGATATCAAAAAAGTTAGAGAGCTGAAGAGATGGTAGATACTCACTCTGAGTCCTTCTTTTTCCTCAAAATGTGCGATAGTCTCCTCTTTAAGTTTAAAGTAGGAGTCGTAAAGCTTGGTGTACACATCGGAAATGAACTTTAGTCCTTCAGATTCACGCAGTTGATCTAGCACCTGTGAACAGAGACTTCGTTATAAATTTCGTTTAAGTTTTAGATTTGCACGTTTATTTCTTTTGTTTTATGCGACTCCGTATTAGGGAAATTAACCGCTGTATCGATGGGGTTTTTAAAAACAATCAATTCACGTGCACAAATAACTACCAACCTTGGAACATATGCGGAGGCGTAGTGATCTATACCATTCGGCTACCCGTGCAGTCAAATTTAATTTTGTGTGCAGATGAGGGTAAAGTTTACATGTTTCAAGGGTAATAGTTAGGCCGTTTTTTCACTACGCGAAACCAACACAATATCAACACAACATAATGTTGTGACAACTCCAACCGGCATACTAATGTATGCGTCGTTTTCTCACACACGAGGACAACACAACAGCAACACAACTTTGAACCAACAATTCGGCTATGTTGTCTTGTCCGCTAGATCGGATCAACTTTTTCGTTGTGACAACATAGCCGCCTTGCAGACTACATAGGCCGCTTTCTCACTACGCCAATCCAACACGACATCAACACAACATTCCTTCTCCGCCTTCTTCTTCTTAATTATAGTAAAATAGCAAGCAGTTGTCGTTGATTGAAGGCAGGACACATCATTGAGTGCGTACTCGACAAATGCACTTTACAAAATGTGCCAGTCGTGTTGTGTTGGAGTCGTGCTGGTGAAAAAGGGATGGACAATACGACATCAACACAACTTTTAATGTTGTTAATCAATCTTCCATTGTTGTTAATCAACTACAATTCTTTGTAAGTACCAAGAAATCACTTTAAAACAAAGTTAGCTTGTGTTTGCTTGCCCAATTTTTATCTAAAGAATTTGGGACCATGAGATGAGAGTGTTCTTAGTTTTTAGACGCTTAAGCTACATACTGTTCTTTAGATAAGACGTTACTTTGGTACGGTGTGGTGCAATAAAAAAAAAACAATTACAGACATCATAATTATAAACGGATGTCCCACAAAACCGTATGAATGCGGGTAGAAGAGAATAATTAGCAAAATAGCAATTATTGCGCATGTCTGTCAAGTCAAATCATACGAGCAAAATTTCTTTGAATTGAATACAATAATCCATAAGATCATAGCCGGTAAGTTCATATTAAACCTTGAAACTAACAGTTTGTACCTACTGCTTCATTTTCCCTGATTCTCCATTACCATTATTTTATCTCATTCGTCCTTTACACAATTTATTCATCAGCCAGCATTATTAAAAACATACAACAATGCAAACAATAAAACAATAGTTTCAATTATTCAGCGCAGACAAAAAAATAAAGTAAAATTAATCAGGAACATTACTTTTTCATATTCCTTCTCAGCTTCAGTGGTTTCGGAGCCAATGTTCATGGCTCCGCCAAAAGTCTCGCCATCATCAGGGTCCATCTTCGAAAGCAACACGAATACTTATCAAACGACTAAATAACAATATTAAAGCAAAACTGGTAAAAAACCGTAAAAAATAACGTCTGGTCGAGGTGCTTGGCTGTTTATGTTGTTGCCGTGGCAACGGCGTCGGTGTTGTGAAAAAAATTACCCATAGATTTAGGTTGTTTTTTTAAATAAAGGCTACTCTATAAGTCTATGGTGTTTTCTAAACTTCTTTATTAATAAATTGAATGCGAACGGTGTTGTATCTAGTATTATAATTTGATCTATTTGATTTAGTGGGAAACTTGGTTTTGTAATCTAAACTAGAGTCACAAGATACAAGCCTAGCTTAGCTTAGTTTGTGGGTCATCGAAACTGTGATTTTGAAAGCTGTTATTTGAATAAATAAATATTATTATTATTATACTAGCTGTCCCTCGCGACTTTGTCCGCGTGTTTTAGTTTCAACAGTTTTTGTTATTGCAACATTTTTCATATATGCTCCACTGCTTTTGGTCGCAACGTAATGTTATATAGCTTATAGCCTTCTTCAATAAATGGGCTATCCAACTCTGAAATATTTTTTTTAAATCGGCCCAGTAGTTCCTGAGATTAGCGCGTTCAAAAAAACAAACATACAAACTCTTCAGCTTTATATATTAGTAATAGATTTGATATTTATTGGTATCAACTAACCCTGTATGTACAATAGATATGTGCTATTGCAAGTAAAATAAATTGATAAATAAACAATGGTAATAAGTTGAATAAAAACCACAAAAAAGCACATTAATATACAGACGATAGTTAATTAACGATAGATTATCGATACACTAAGTTGATTGTTATAATTGATTAATAAGAAGATATTATTGCATTAAAAATTGAAAGATTAATGTAAAAATAATTTAATTTTAGTGATTAGGCATAAGATATTTCTTACGTTTCTGTCTCAAATATTGCATGCCCCTAGACAACATAATTGTAGGTAATTAGTTAAGTACTTATTAAATTAATTATTTGTGACAATTAAAGGATTTAAGGCTTTTCATTTCAATTCTTATTATTAATCTAATCAATTTTTATCGCATGTAATCTTACTTAATGACTGTTTAATAAAATATTTAATAGTTTTATCACCCGACTGACCCAGAGGGGTAATAATTTTATCTAATAAATTAACTTCCAATTGAAGATAATAAAAGATCCAAAATAGGAAAATCTTGTTTTACCTATCAATTAAGCAACATTATTATGAAACTGACGAATATACAATAGCTCGTATTTCATTTAACATTGAACAAATAATAGGTTTTACAAATCTACTTACGTAAAAGGGTTGTTGACTACAAGGGCTGTTGTACGTCGGGTAGATTAACTAAAAGTATCATCATCATCATCATCATCAGCCTATCTCCGTCCACCGTAAAATTAAAAAGTATTATTAGATACGTATTTTTTCACTTTTGACGTAACCAAAAACTTAAGAAGATATATTGATTTCTACTCTTTGTGTAACATTGTGACGTAATTAGCGCCCACTTCTGGACTTCCACTAACCTTATCTCTTTATTTTTTAGTAAAAGAATACGTATTTTTGTTATTATTTAATTTACGGACTAAATTGATTATTACTTTTCATAGCTATCCAACATTCCATTTGATATAGGTAATCATAGATGTAAGTGTAAAAAAAAAACGCGATCTATTAGATAAATCTAGATACTAGATTTAATAATACAATTGAAAACACAGCAGTCCGTACTATTCAATCTTTATATAAAAAAAAAAAACAATTTAAAATAAATAGCTTGTTTGATACAGTGACTTAAAGCACACAGCATTTATTCACTGTAGTGCGGGGAGTTTTACAAACATTCAATTCACATGCACAATAAACTCTCAGACTAGGAACAACAATTTGATTATATATGGTTTTGTTTGGTTTTAAAAAACGACTCCCGCACTAAGGAATATCCTTGTGTCGCTGGCGTTTTACAAACATTCAAATCACATGCACAAAGAACACCCAGACTTGGAACAAGCGTTTGTGGATCACACATGTGCTTGTCCCATGCGGGTATCGAACACGCAGCACGTCGCGGACAATGGTAATGACGTGGTGACCCGTACCACTCTGCTATCCGTGCAGTGAAAAGTTAAAGTCAAAAAGGATATTATTTATTTGACGGCCTCCATGGTCGAGTGGCGTACACACCGGTTTTCAAGGTGTCGCCAGCTCTGAGGTCCCGGGTTCGATCCCCGGCCGGGTCAATGTAGAAAACTCCTTTTCTATATTGTCTCGGGTCTGGGTGATTGTGGTACCTTCGTTGTCTCTGAATTCCATAACACAAGTGCGTTAGCTACTTACTTTGGGTTCAGAGCAATGTATGTGATGTTGTCAACATTTATTTATTTATTTAAATTAATTTAGCGGTTTTTCGACTGGTTGTACTGCATTTATTGGGTCATCAAAAAAATTGGTTGCCTGTAAAGTCGGTATACGGGCGAAAGTTTTACGTGACAACGACTGTCAATGTCAATGTCTGTCTCTCTCGCTCTTAGGCGGGCTAACCATGCCCGGTGCCTCTCACTCGCTCTCATTGTGAGCGCATAACGTGAGCGGAGCGTTACCCAGTTTCTTGAAGTGTCACCCGGCAAACCAATTTATAAGACGTTGTCACGTCAAAAAACTCTCAAAATCATAAATTAGGTCCAGAAGTCAGCCTAAGTTAAGAATAACCTTTAAAAACCCGCGTTATATGTGATGTTAACACCATGTTTTGATTTTGAAATGAAGTTTAAACCTTTAAAAACAGCTGAAATTAAAATATTGTTTTTGCAAAAACGAGTACAATGAACAAATAAATGGTCAGGTCAGACTCACAACAATTAAAGTTTTAATGCACTTTTATCGATTTCCTTGATTTTTTAAACCTTTAGTAGTAGGAATTGCTTACTTTTATAAGTTATATTTATTAAAAATATTCCTAATATTGTTTTCTGTGCAAAGAAAAAGCTTTTTATGGTCAAAGTATATCAGCTTTTCGCTTCTCAGATATAACCTAACTTTTAGTACTTTGTAATAAGTAGAATATTAGTACGAAATCTTATATTTCTTTTCGCTTTAACTTCACTAGTCTAAGAAAAAATATTTAAGGGTTGTCTTTAGGAATTCTAGCCATAACGTAGCTAGCCATTTTTTTTTTTTTATTTTAAATAGAACGGCCAATGCCAATTACACTATTTAATATAATTTAACTTAAAAGTATAAATGATTCAACTCGGTCATGCATTCTTCTCACAAAACTTCAGACATTCCGATAGCATCATCTTCCATTCATCCGCAAACATATCAAGATCTGTGTTTGAGTTCAGGATAGCGTTGATAGCCTGTAATGTCCGAGGAATGGGAATATATTATACTTATTATACTTAATAATTTGACACAACAACCATTTTCGAGTAGGTTGACCTGTAAACTGGTCTATTCCACTTTGATCACCTGGATCATCATAGGCAACTCTTTAGTGTCCTTTGATCACCCGTGAATATAATCACTGTTGGTCTTGTGGTTAGTGTCCGCTAAACCGAAGGTCGTGGGTTCGTTACCCACCCAGAACAAATATTTTTGTTAAGAGCATGATCATTTTGTTCTGTGACTGGGTGTAATTTATTTATAATATGTATGTATTTAGAAATATATACCTAAGTGTGTTTATCAGTTGTCTGATTGCAATAATACAGGCTCTGCCTAGTTTGGTGAGTTGTAGATAGATATTATTTTATGATTATTAATTTATTGATTTCGACCCGAAAATACCCACGGAAGTCAATACTCCAGCCAAAAAGAGTTCCACTTCAGTCCTTGCTCAATTCAAATTTTATTATATTTCTATCCTTTTCTCTCCTTATAAATTAGATAAAGACCGCAGTATAGTTCAGATCTAGAATTGAGTAATTGCTTTGATTCAGTTGGAGTATAATTGTATGTTCGTAATGAGGAAGTTCGTTGTTTGTGTGACCTTGGAAGGGGGATTGAGTGTTCCGTTTTGTCTGGATTATAAAGGATCTAGTTACGCTATTACAATTTAATTTAAACGTAGGTATTTATTTTAATAAATCCCTACAGGACGGAATTTATATCGTTTATTCTGAAATTATATATAAACTAATAGATAAAGCTGAAGAGTTTGTTTGTTTGTTTGAACGCGCTAATCTCAGGAACTACTGGTCCGATTTGAAAAAATATTTCAGTGTTGGATAGCCCATTTATTGAGGAAGGCTATAAGCTATATAACATAACGCTGCAACCAAAAGAAGCGGATCATAAATGAAAAACCTACCAAACAATAAGATATAAGAAATAACCCAAAAAATAAGAGAATCCATTTGTAGAACAGTTATAATGGGATAATAAGAAACCTACACAGTATTTAATAATTATATAACTTAAACTTTAATATAAATTACTTGAGGACCTAAAAGTGCTAGGTCCTTGAGCTAAATTAAAGGAGGTCACATAAAAACTATGTTTGATCAGATCGTCACACTTCGAGTACACTCAGACCGTGACTGAGATGTAATTATATGCTTTTAAGAAGTTAATTTATAAATAAGTAATAAAGGGATGCTGTAAGATCCAGTGAAACTGGTTGTGGAGGTAAGATAGGCTTAATATAGATAACCGGTGTTGAGTGTAATGCGGTTAAAACTGGAACTCGAACTTAACATAGCTTGGGAAAACAAAATATTTAACAACGAATTCAAAGTTATAATTATGATGTAAAATCAGGCAGATAACTGATAATGAAACGTCAAAATCTAATGAATCCGTCCTTTAGATAATAAAAATTGCGGGGGAGTTCGATAACAAACACTGTGACACGAGATTTTTATATATTACTAGCTGACTCGGCAAACGTTGTTTTTCTAAGGCCACCCTTATCACCTAGGGGTATTAAAAAAACCTACTACCTATTCTCAGACCTACCAAATACAATGCCAAAAAGTTCATAAAAATTGGTCAAGCAGTTTCGGTTTTTTTGTCGTTCGAGATTTTTATACATACATAAAAATCGGACAAAAACGAAAAACAAAAAATTGCATAAACAAAATTATATGAAGATAAGGTAAAGCGCTGCCGGGCTTGCGTGACCACGACTGCTCTGTCAAGAGTATCCGAATGAGAAGAAGAAGATGTAAGTACTACATCTAGTGCTTGCATACTCATTAAAATTGAATGATCATTTACTTAATGCTTACAATGGCTTTAGATGGAATAATAATTAAGAGCATCGTGATCGTAAACAAATACGATCCTACCTCAAGGATACAATTCGTCGTTAAACTTTATTGTTTTATTACCATAACTAACTCATTAAAATATCTATAAAAGTCTATTAATTTGAAGAACAACAATGTTTGTTTGTTGACCTATATCACAACCTCACTTTACGTGAAATAAAAATGAGAGAGTTTTGGTCTTGGGTTAAAATATACCTACCTATCTAACCTCCAACCATCCATATACAGGGCGTTACAGAAAAGATATATCTATCCAAAAGGGGTGAAGAGTACATCTGATATTATATAGTTATTTTACAAAAATTCAGCTTAAAATGAGTTGCTTAAATAATTGATATACAATTTTTCGCTTCAATTGTTTGACACCAATAGTCATACAATTGTGTCACCGCACTGCAAGGATCGATATCTTATTACGTCACTCGCTAAATGTTAGGATACATCGCTACATCGGTCTGGTTATGATTTTTGGTGTTAAATATTTGATGCGAAAAGTGGCTGACAATTTATAAACTAACTCTACCAGACAAAATATATATTCTAGAGCAAACTTAACCCCTTCAACTTAGCTAAATATGCTTGAGTCTGAAGTTGGTTCACGTCTATAGTGCAATGGGTGGGGTTCGAACCTGCGACCTCTCCATCACAAGGCCGTCACCCTAACCATTAGGCTATTGCCTCTTTAATCCAACCTATCGTGGTACATTATAAATAATTATAATGCATTCCTGAATATTCCTGGACTAAATGGTAAACTATAGACTTCTATATACCCATACATACGGACTGCTTCAAGCATGTCGTCTGCTTCGAGTGGTCTACAAAACAAACAATGAAACAAATGACACGCGAGAGCGGACAGTTCGAATACTCCGTTTAACTGCTCGAGCAGTCCGTTTACGGCCTAAAAGGGAAAGAAGAAGTACTCCAGTTTTAGAGAGTAAGAGGCTTCCGTCTTCTTCAGGAAAAAAACTGGAAACGAGGTTTCCGTCTTCCTCAGGCCGGAGGAGCTGGAAACGAATTTCCCCTCGTAAAAAAGAGATTCAAGTTAAAGTTAAAGGTCATCGCGAAAGACCGAAAAAAAGGTGGAAAGACCAACTTGACTTCTACCGATAGGACTGGCCAATCCTAGCTCAGGACAAAAGTGCGTGTCAGAGGGAGAGCGAGGCCTTTGCCCTGCAGTAGGACAAGATGGACTTATTAGATAGATTAGAAAAAGAGATATAGGCTGCCTTCTATCCCGGTAATACTAACATTCCTGCTGATGGGAATACCGACTACCAGAATGCGAAATATGATAATGCGTAATAAATATGTATAAATGCATAAAAATATCTATTTATTACCTTTGAAAACCGGTAGGTAAAGGAAAACATCGCGATGAAACTTTGATTTAATCTTTAACCGTCACCGTGGTGATCAATGCTTGATGCTTCTCGTAATCTACAGCATGCAACAAAAACCCTGTCTGATCCTTATGAGTATTATTAGGCATCGTACTGCGTGCATACGTAACTATTGAATGGATTTAAGATTATTATTTTTCCCCGGGGAATATAATTAAATCAAATTAAAACTGATCAAAGGCAACACTGATCGCTCGATTTACGTGCCTACAGTTTTGTGCGTATGTTGAACCAGAAATACGATAGCCTTTATTGGATCGGACAGGGTTTTTGGTACATACTTTATACTACACCTAGCTAGAGCTGTCCTGCTGGAGGACAAATACTTTCTATAATATCATCAGTTTTTATAGAAAGAGATTCCATAAAACCATAAATGAGTTAAGTACATTCAGGAAATGAACGATAACATTTTAAACTTACTATTAGGTTACATTTCTGACCTATACTTTTCAGGTTTGCCTTCAACTTAAATTCAGACGTTACTTTCAATAATCTGGTTGTTTTCCTTTAAAATAATAATTATTATGAACTAAGAATAACTTTATGTAAGCAGGTACAGTCTATCCCACAACACTGTTAACATCTTGCTATTCAAAAAGCATTTATTAAACATGCAATAAGACTGTTTTTGATAATTAGTTTTTTTCCGCTGAAGTGCAACGAAGCATGTTTTATAACAAGTCATGGCAAAGCTATATTAAGCAAGGATCTGGTCCAAACCTTGATTCGATTGACGTCAAACTTATTAAAATTAACCAAAGTTAATTTTAGCAATTAAAGCAGTGGTCTAATTATTAGGTCAATTTCGTAATTGCATGACATTCGCTTGTTTTTGTTTTTTTTTTTTTTTTTTTTTTCTATAAAGTGTAAGGCCAGAGGTTTTTACGTTTTGACGATTAATATTTCGAAAAAAAAATAGCTTTATGTATTGTCATTAGTTTTTTTTTTATATTTTTTATAATATAGGTACCATGGGACACACTTAAGTATCATCAAGCGGGGCCGGGCTATCATACGAAACAAATAAAGTAAGGAAGCCACATAAACAAAAATATATATGTCTATCAATCTAAAAGTTGATTTAGCAAATTAATTCCGTAACTCAACGTAGGTAATGTTAGAATTTCTTATTTATCAAATCAAATCAAATCATATCGCCACCGCGTTGACTTAATGGTCCAAGATCCCAGAGCAATCAGACATAACTTATTTTCACACGGATGAAACCTGAAGTTTTCAGTAGCGTCTCGTGTGTCTTGAATATCTACGCGCTTTTTGGAACTTGCCGAGTGACACCTGGGCAGGTACCAGGTGAGAAAGGTAACTAAAAATAAGAATTATTTAACTTAAATTCACATGGCTGATTTTTATATATGTCATGTAGAATATTATTTTAAAGTAATATCATAAGTGTCAGACACTTTTGATGGACCAGAGCTTTTGTCAGACGCTTTTAAGTTACCCAAAAAATTAATGAACTTTACTTATTTTTACATGTCTGATTTTTTAATATGTTATTGAAGTATTTATTTAAAAGTTATATTCAATCAGTCAGACAAATCAGAGTGACCAAACATCCCCTAAGACAAAAATTATTCAGCCAAAAGTATGAGGGCGAGAGCACTATGCATGCGCTTCAGAGTGAGTGAGACGTCCATAATAACTCGGTTTCCCTTCTTAAACTCACCATCTGTTTCAATCTACTGTGTATGTGCTGTTTGCGTGTAATATAATTTATAATATACAGTATAGTTCGAGCCTGCATCCTGCCTTTTTTAAGAAAGGTAAACAAAGACCTTTTAATATACTGATGAAAAAACATGAATATCAGCGATCTTTTATGCAGTTTGGTGATCCAGCATTGTTTCAAAAACATCCAAAAATTTATAGTATTCCTGGTATACTCGACGTTGATACTGCCCGGCTTCAGTTGTTTTTAAATAACTACAGCGTATCAAATGTCAATGAAGATTTAAATCCCAAATCTTTGAAGAGATTCACTAACTTCTCCTGGTAATTGGGCACCATCAAACCAATGAAAGTTGAACTGGTTTTCTTCAATTCTCCAACCATTTTGTTCAGGAGTAAAAATGGTTGGTTTTTTTTCATTATCATGATTCCATATGCTTGAGATGTAATTAGCTCGCAGAAATTGTTGAAATGTTTTACATGGTGGTAAATTACTTGCATCAAACATTTTCAAAGATTTGGGATTTAAATCTTCTTTGACATTTGATACGCTGTAGTTATTTAAAAACAACTGAAGCCGGACAGTATCAACGTCGAGTATACCAGGAATACTATAAATTTTTGGATGTTTTTGAAAATATCTTGTTGTGTGTGCTCATCGGTAAACAATGCTGGATCACCAAACTGCATAAAAGATCTCTGATATTCATGTTTTTTCATCAGTATATTAAAAGGTCTTTGTTTACCTTTCTTAAAAATGCAGGCTCGAACTATACTGTATATTATAAGTTATATTACACGCAAACAGCACATACACAGTAGATTGAAACAGATGGTGAGTTTAAGAAGGGAAACCGAGTTATTATGGACGTCTCACTCACTCTGAAGCGCATGCATAGTGCTCTCGCCCTCATACTTCTGGCTGAATATTTTTTGTCTTAGGGGATGTTTGGTCACTCTGATTTGTCTGACTGATTGAATATAACTTTTAAATAAATACTTCAATAACATATAAAAAAATCAGACATGTAAAAATAAGTAAAGTTCATTAATTTTTTGGGTAGCTTAAAAGCGTCTGACAAAAGCTCTGGTCCATCAAAAGTGTCTGACACTTATGATATTACTTTAAAATAATATTCTACATGACATATATAAAAATCAGCCATGTGAATTTAAGTTAAATAATTCTTATTTTTAGTAACCTTTCTCACCTGGTACCTGCCCAGGTGTCACTCGGCAAGTTCCACAAAGCGCGTAGGTATTCAAGGCACACGAGACGCTACTGAAAACTTCAGGTTTCATCCGTGTGAAAATAAGTTATGTCTGATTGCTCTGGGATCTTACTCTATAATTCCTTTTGCTTACGTATGGTAGAATTTTAAGCAAAAACAAGGAAATTCTACCCTCCTTAAGCAAAACAAATAGTTTTTTGAATATAGGAACCAATCATTATTTGACGGGCCTGTTGGTCTAGTGGTTAGTGGTCCTGACTGCTGATCCGGAGGTTGTGGGTTCGATTCCCACCCAGGACAAATCTTTGTGTGATGAGCACGATCATTTGTGCTGTGTCTGGGTGTAACTTATCTACAATATGTATGTATTTAGTATGTATGTTTATCAGTTGTCTGGTTGCCATAATACAGGCTCTGCCTAGTTTGAGATCAGATGACCGTGTGTTAGTTGTCCCAAGATATTAAAAAAAAAGATATAATTATTGATTAAACTAGTGTTACTTAGCTTACAAAGAGCTAACAACTTAAAAAAGCTTCCTTATTACTCATCTTTACAATGATAACATCAATTCAATGCAAATTAATTTGTAATTAAACGTGGCAACAAAAAGTTAACAAAACTGGATATCTAAAAACTCAAAGCAATAGATAATTTATAGCATATTGTTTTTCTACTGTGGTTTACCGACATTTTTTGGTTTTTGTCTGAAGATTTATAAATAGATTTTTGTTTAATTAGATAAATAAATACTATTTGCAAATATATACCGATAAAACTCCGTGCCCATTCCGACTATCATAGGTTTATCCTGCAGTTGTAAAGTTCTTATAGTTCTGACAACCAACCTTTGTTCTTTTTAGTTTTTGAGATACAAAAAAAAACTTACTGAATAACCCAGTATATTGAAAATACTGATATTTAGCTATCTAAGTCCCATGCGACTGGAAGCCACAGATATACAACGTGTCGTTTTGCATTCTCGCCAAATTCAAGGAGGTAACTATGCTAATGATTCTCGACACGATCAATAATAAAATAAGTAGGTTTAATTTTTCTGATTTTCGGAAATCGGCATGTGTGGGACTAGCATTTTAAAACGCGGCTCATGTGATACTGCACTGTAACTGTTCCTTTACACACACTCAAAGACACTGCCTACCGCATACGCAACGGGGCGATTCTGTTCTTTGAAAGTGGTGTATTTAGAAATACTGACAAACATAAATAACCAAAAAAAAAAAATTATAATAATTATTGAGCAGATATCGTAATTTTATTTGAATAATTATGTCTTTCATAACAGCCTTCTGAAATTTGACGAGAATGCAAAACGACACGTTGCATAGTAAATCTGTGCTGGAAGCCGACCCCTACATATTTTGGGACAATGCATGGCGGAAAATTATTATATGCATATTTTGCACTTAAAATTTAAAACAAACTGCAATACTCCACGGAACAATATTATAGGACCTTGGTGCAGCAAAAACATGATGAGAGGGTCAAACAGTGATTGTATAGTTTGCACAATCTGCAGGCCTGAGTGCCTACGTCAGAGTTGTGTAATGCTTTACAGTATCTCATTATGAACTTGTAATTGAATGCTGAATAACTGTTGATTGATTTACTGTTTAAGTGATATTTCTAACTTTTGTTAGATCATATGATAAAACTACTACTTTAACGGGTTCTATCGCGATTTATTTGCACCTGCAAAGGCGTTGAAACGTGGGGTAGGTACTAATCTATACTAATATATAAAGCTCTTCAGCTTTATATATGTTGTTTGTTTGTTTGTTTGTTTGAACGCGCTAATCTCAGGAACTGCTGGTCCGATTTGAAAAAATATTTCAGTGTTGGATAGCCCATTTATTGAGGAAGGCTATAAGCTATATAACATTACGCTGGTACCAAAAGGAGCGAAGCATAAATGAAAAACCGAAACTAAAACACGCGGACAAAGTCGCGGGGGACAGCAGATATATCTAAATAAACCGCGATAGAATCCTTTTAAAAAGTAGTCTTATTCGAATTGAAAAATTATTTTTGTATTGGATAGTCTGTTTATTGAGGAAGGGTATAGGCTATATAACATCACGCTACAACCAATAAGAGCGGAGCATAAATGAAAAATGGTGCAAAAATGAAAAACCGTTGAAACTAAAATACGCGAACAAAGTTGCGAGGGACAGCTAGTACCTAGATATAGGTACTGTACAAGTAAACATTCTGTATTTTTGCGACTGGTTTATTTTACCCATTGTCTCATTGTATGCTACACTTCAATTCAAGAAATTACAGAAATTTAATAAACCACATTCCATTCCAAAAATAACTTTTTAATCATGTAGCCTTAGTGGCTCATAAAAGATAATTAAAGAACCAGAATACTCCTAGTTTAACCCAAGGTAAAATTAAAAAAAAAAAACTTTATTATATATTTATTCAAAGCTGAAAATAGTTGACCGCAATCTACCAGGGACTGGGGAACTCCATGCATAGTAAATAAATCATATTGACCAGATTTGATGAGTCATATAATGACGGAAGTTCGTCAAAGAATTTAAGAATAAATTGATTGAAACATAATAATGTCTGTCAGTGGGATTTTCAATGTTTTTCTAACGGACAGTAATAATTGTAGAACTAATTTGTTTCAAGAAAAACTGCTTATTTAGGTTTCAGGAACTTAGTGGGTATTTTAGTTTTAAATGAAAATAAAATGTGGGTAAAAAATGGCCATGATTTATTTAGGTTTAACCCAAAATAAAAAGGAAAGTAAATAAATTAAACTACAACTTTGTAACAAATTGATTTATAGATTAATTACGTCCAAGTTTATCAACGATATTAATTTTGATTAATATTTTTTTAAAACGAATGGCTGGTATTTATTTTTAAATTACCGTGGACGAAATCTGTTAGGTGTTATTAATATTGTACATATTTTATAGCTGTCAATCATAATAATTTGCTTGCACTTTCTGCAGTGAAGCTTAATTAATACCTGCAATGATAATGTGTTACAAATTGGCAAATAAATATGTTTTGACAACTTTTTCTTTGACAGTGAGCAATAAAAAATGTTTATAATCGGTTTTACTTTTCACTTTGAAATTGTTTCAGGTTTAAAGTTCGTTGTCCACATCAGGGCCTAACCCTGATTTCTAGAATACAAGTACCTACCTACTTACTTAGATAGTATTTTGAAATTAATTCAGTACAGGAATGTATATTCTAATACCGTCTGGCTTAACCAACAAAATCCATGGTAAAGTAGTGGCTTTAGTTTTAAAAAAATATTTAGATTTGATTTGGCCCGTCAAATTATATGTGTCACCAACTATGCGCGATTTTAAATGATTTAAAAAAAAAAAAAAAAAATCCCGCATGAGACAAAAAATTAAAGAAAGAAAAAACATTTACTGTCACACCAAAGAGCGCACAACGATTTGTTAATTTAATATGACATAATAATAATAATTAAAACAAAAACAACAAATTTAACATAACAAATTATCAACAAAGTAGGTACACTTGACATTCTCGACCCACAATAACTCGAACCTAAAGTAAGTAGCTAAACCACTTATGCATGCATAAGGACGCAGAGACAACGGAGGTACCACAAAGACACCCAGACCCAAAACAATGTACTGGTTTTCTAAATACGGGATCGAACCCGGTATCTCAGAGCTGGCGACGCGCGACGCCTTGAAAACCGGAGTGTACGCCACTCCACCCTGAAGGCCGTTAAATATTTGTTTGAAGTCAGGGTGTTATTTGTGCAGCAAGTTTATATGTGACTAGCTGTCCCCCGCGACTTTGTCCGCGTATTTTAGTTTCAACGGTTTTTCATTTTTGCAACATTTTTATTTATGCTCTGTTCTTTTTGGTCGCAGCGTGATGTTATATAGCCTATAGCCTTCCTCAATAAACGGACTATCCAAAACAAAAAAAAAAATTCAATTCGAACCAGTAGTTCCTGAGATTAGCGCGTTCAAACAAACAAACTCTTCAGCTTTATAATATTAGTATAGATACGTATACACACAAATTCGGCTACAAAATAACTATCAACATAATGCTTTCTAAGGTTAACGCGAATGTTAGTCATTAAAATAAGACTACTTTTTAAAAGGATTATTCACTATTCTTAGAGCCATAAAAAAGCGGTGTTTGTTAACTAAACAAAACCGATACCAGGATAAGGAAACTCTGTCTGACGTCACTTAACACGTTGGCACTTAATAGTTTATACGTAATTATCTACGTACCACGACATGTATGACGAGAAAATAGTCATGAATATGTATCTGTTGCGTCGTATGCGGGAATATACACTTCTGGTGTAATTAAAGAATAATAATAATAAATAAATAATAAATGTGGACACATACAGTGTTCTGAACCCAAAGTTAGTAGCTAAAGCAATTGTGTTATGGAATTCAGAGACAACGAAGGCACCACAATCACCCAGACCCGAGACAATGTAGAAAAGTGGTTTTCTACATTGACCAGGCCGAATCGAGCCCGGGACCTCAGAGCTGGCGACACCGATCGACCACGGAGGTCGTCATCAATGGACGGATAAAAATATACATATACTTGATATAAATATATATATACTTGATACTTGTTGGAGGTAGAAAGATCTAGATGCTTCTATTGTTAGTCTGATTAGTCTGATAGGTTTTCAGACTGCTTGATTTACATACGTAGAAAATGTTTGCCTGCATCTCCTGCCTGCGTTCCTAGTATTTTTCTGTCATTTAACTATATATATATAAGTGCAATTTTAATACAATCGAGAGAGAGAGCTTAGAGGTAACCAATACAGAAAAGTAGGTATTTGGTAGGTAAATAATTTTGATCTAATTAATTTTTAATGATATTTTTCATTTTATAATCTCTAGGTTTCGCTGCTTTTAGGCAAGTTTTCTGTATACGGTCTCTTCTATTCTGTATCTTAACGTACTATACATAATTTTAAAGAAATATTGTTCTAATTTCTGTTTAATTTTATTTACTTATTATAAAAATTTTTATTTAGTATATTGTACCTAACTGCGCCTGTGAATACTTTGTTTTTTCTTGAATTGTTGTGCGCGTCTGTTGCGTGCAGATGTATACACTAGATTGTCTTTTTTTGTATTTGTGTTTATGTTGTTGATAAATGATTCTTGCATAAGTTGTGATAAGTACTACAGGATGCGTTTGACTTTTTGTCCTCAACATTTGCTTTTTTTTATCTATTATAAAGTGTGCTGCCCGAAACTGAGTGGTTTATTAAAATAATAACGACAAAAAAGATTTTAACGTAAAATTTTTATTTTAAGCAGGCCTTAATTTTAAAAATCTTGACGATGATTAGCAATTGATTAGCAGATTCTTATTTCAATTTTTCTATAGAGAATTTGAATTTACAAGTTTCTTAGCAATTGCTGCCGTCGAGATTTTTATAAATATGGCCAAATATGTTTCGGTAAAGGTGTTTTGTGAGAAATAAACCTTTTTATTATATTTACAGCACATAATCCTTAATATTGGACACTTGGATCACTTTCAAAAGAACGACCAAAAAATTGTCACGTTAAGTGGGCTGTGAAAAATTTGTTGATAGGTTCTCGCCTAGCGGTGGGTCTCATAAATATGCTCCAGTAAATTACAAGAACGAAGACGATACTATAAATAAGTTAGTTTGAGCGCTCAGTTGAGCACAAATTCACGCAAAGGTAATCGAATCATTTGAATAAGTCGGAGCGTCCCACACGTCGTGTTGACGTACTTACTTATTTGTACGAATCTCCTGCCCGTCGCATATTACAAACTAGCTGTCCACCGCGACTTTGTCCGCGTGTTTTACTTGCACGGGTTACGTGTGTTTTGTGCGAAACCCTAATTCTTTACCTAAAATAAAAGTACACATGAAAAAAAAACCTCAGCCCATATTAACCTCAGAAGTAAATAATATTTTACCAGTTTTTGCAACATTTTTCATTGTTGCTCTGCTCCTTTTGGTCTTAGCGTGATTTTATATTGCCTTTCTCAATAAACGGACTATCCAATACAAAAATATTTTTTCAATTAGTACCATTAGTTCCTGTGATTAGCGCGTTCAAACAAAGAAACAAACAAACTCTTTAGCTTTATAATACTAAGTATAGATAATAGTAATGTAAATATTACTCCTCCATCCCTAAATCAAGGCCCAAGCCGGCCATACTAGGAATAAAAATATGTCCCTAAATAATAAAAACTTAGATCCCGCCCTCCTTGCTGTTTCTGCCTTATTAAGATTGTTAGCAACGCACTAAGTCGAGGTCCGAACCCTACAGGAAGTGCCCTTAGTGAACGTTGCTGACGTAGTTAGTTTTCCTATTGCTCTGGTTGGAGGCGCTTAACGCTTTCGCCAAAAGTCTAGTGAAGCAGTCAAAGCATACGCTCAGGGTAACTTGGAAAAAAAAGTATTTGTACTAAAGTGAGTGAACGGCAATATATATTTAAAAAGCAAATAGCTATGTTGCTTAAAACTAAAGTTGTTAAAACCCGCGCTGACTCACGTATTGTTCGCAGTTGACATTATTTTTTTAATAATTATTACTTAGAACTCACATTCAGATCAAGTGCCGGTACTTTTTTCACACCCTGCTATAAAACCTTCTTAGAATTTTGAGATACATTCAACAATGACAATGTTAAGGAGGTGACAATGTAAATTCTAAGTTACTGGAAGACAAAAGTTCCGTGTTAGTGTACCTACACACAAACCGGGTTGGAAAATAATCCAAATTTTGGTCGCGTTTAAAAAAGAGTTCTATGTCATTGAAATAAGGATATTTTTTACATTTCACTCTGAGCGCGATAGCCTCATTTAAAAAGATGTGAACATTTCAATGCTATAAAAGTCTTTTTTAATTGCGATAAAAATTTGCTTTACACTCCGAACTGGTCTTTGTGAACGGACCCGTAGAAATCAATGAATAACGATAAAATATATTAGTGTAAAAAAAATCATCTGATAGATAAAATACGTCAGGTACCTATTACATGTACTTATGTACCATATTTCAATCAATGGACAACTTCAATGAAACAAATCGAGATAATAAAATCATTATTGCATTTTTTCCACTTCACGCCAGCCCTATTTATTTTAGTTTAACCAATAAAATAAAAACTAAACAAGCATTAACGAACATTATTATTGTATGCACTATTCTACTTGAACACTTTGTTGTTGTATACAACATAACGAAGATAATGATTAATCATTCCTATAGAAAAGAAACGGCAATAAACAACATAGGTTATCGAACTTGTACATATATGTATATGTACCTAACTATACAAGGAATAAAGCCATAATAATGTCAATTAGTACAAACATATGTACCCACACTACGTGAAATACTTTAAGTATTTTACGTCACTCCAAAGGTATAACACATAATAAAATGCAAACAATTTATAACAAGTTGGACCTTCAATACATATGTGGCAAATTGTACAATATTATTTTATAATTAATACGTAGCTATATTATCTTGTATGTCGTTTGATTATTGAATCAATTTATTTACGCATTAAAGAAAACGTTTGTTAAGTAGGAAACCGTATGTTTAGAGTAAAACATGTATTTTTACAGAAATATTTAATGCATAAGTATGTGCGCGAACTGGATTCTTTCACTCTCAGTCCGAAAGCCAAAACCGGAGAAAGGTCAGGTGCACCAACGACTTACTTTCCGAGGCTTAGAGGAACTCGGTGTACTCGGAGGACAGGCCAACCGCGGCAGGCACGGCTTGACTTTTATGACAAACGATCTGGAAAGTTAAATTGATCCGTACGATGAGACGCTCCGCATATTTCGTTTAAACAAATTCTTTGATATAAAAGCCTCCCTCGAGGCTAACTGCGGTCATATCAGATTTAATACAACTTCTGAGAAGATGAAACTAATTAAGTGTATAAGGAAAATTATAGGTTGTTGTGACATATTTTGAAGGAAGTATTTTGTATTAATAAAATGATTGTATAGATGAGACAAAACAGAATCCCCTTGAAATCAAGTTCAGATTTGTTTGCACCAGGTAAGGATTTCCCCGTTTACAATTTTAAATCTCAATCCTGTTTTTTGACTTTCGACTTTTTAAGATGGATAAAGCTTTTATTTAACTTCCAATGTATGTATGTATGTTTGTTCCGGTGGAATCTTGCTACTCAATTTTGAAGCAGATATCTTCAAACGATTGAGTTGAAATTAAGTATACACATTTAGTTTGGAGGACTAACACGATAAGCTTGTGACGTCATTCTAAATCCAATATGTTATTATGTTGAATGCTTATTTCTACTCTATTGATCACCAAAAGGTTTATTTGCTATGTCCGGTTGCCAACCCAAGCGATGTTTATTGGATTTAAATAGCGGTTAAACGCTAATTCAGTATCGGCTAACGTCGGTGACTAATATACGGTGGTCCGCCATATCGCGCACCGTGTGAAGCCGGCTTTATAAACATAAATGTGTAAAACTTTATGAAACTTACAGCCCGCCTGTGTTTGAACCTGCAACCTTGTGTGTAGAATTCCGAACGTTCAACCATCATGCCACATAACAGTGACATTTTAAAAATAAACTGTGCCATTACATTGATACGGAGTTATTTCTATATCAATACTTTATGATGAAGTAATTTGGCAAATCAATGACAGATATGACAGTTGATCATTGATATCTACGTTGATATTATTGAGGAACAAATAAGTAAAATATAGAGCGCGCATATATGGCACTAGTATGAAAACTTTCGTGAGGAGTATTCATAATTATTTAGAACCGAACAGGTTACTCACGCATATTCTCGAGATCGCCCTCGATTCGCGATACTCTACTCGACTCCTATTGAGTCTGAAACTAGTCGGGCGATCCCGAGAATATGCGTGAGTAAACCGTTTTGTTCTAAATAATTACTAGTATGAACATGTAAAATCGTAAAATTAGTGTCAAAACAGAGCGCATCGTAATATTAAAACTATCTCAAAACCTAATAACATCATAACCGTCGATATTTTCGCATAAACGTCTGTCGTCGCACGGAAAATCACATAAATCAGTAAACGAGCGCAGTACATTTAGCTATAAATATGCTTTCGCTCGGCATAAGGGGCTACTAGCAATGCGCACGCTCTACGCTTGTCGATGTATACTCTTAGGTTGATATCATTATTGTTATTTATATCTCAAATGTAATGTAAATATTGTATCGTAATATCCAATTACTACCTATTCACAGATATTGGATATTCCAAATAAAATAGCCTTTATCCTTGTGACCTCTGTATTGGATCAAAAATACGTTTTAATATGAAGGTGAGCTATAATATATAGTAGGGGAGCGTGGGGTAATTGGAGCCTACTAATGGAAAATCGAGATAAAACCCGTTTTTTTAAAAGACTTCCGCATTGAGGAGTTTAATTCTAGTCTCACGGGAAGGGAATAGATTTGAAAATTCGAAATGGTTGACCATCCAAAAACTAACCGCTGAAAGCACAGCTTGACCTAAATTCTTTTACTTATACCTATGTATGTAAGTCACCTGTATCAATTCTATTTTTTTTTAATATTTGTAAAAACAGGGGCTCGTGGCTTAGTGCGAGCTGTACGGTTTGACCGATAATAAAGGTTAAGCCGCGCTCGCCGCGGTTAGTATGTGGATGGGTGTCCATTTATAAACATACCGTGATCCCTCCGTGCCTCGGAAAGCACGTTAAGCCGTTGGTCCCGACTGTCATACGGTAATCTTTGGTAGTCGTTAAGCCATTACAATTCTGAGAAACAATCTTACCTAGTAAAATGGGTTGTGGAGGTCAGATAGGCAGTCGCTCCATGTAAAATACGGTATTCAGCTGAATTCGGTTAGAATGGAAGCCGACCCCACATGGCTTGGGAAAAGGCTTGGCTAAAAACAAATTACGATCAAAATTTGATCTTTCAAAGATAATTTTATTCAAGTTAAATATAAATCCGTTGATTGCATTAAACGTGTTTTTTTATATCTGATTTTTGCTTCCTTATAATTGTATAGCATTTATCGATTTATTTATAGACATACTTTTGACTTTGTATTTATTTTCGTAGTTGTATTTTTGTATACACTTGTTTTAATGTAATATGTAGAATTTCATCAGATTTAGCTTTATTTATATTTAACATATTTTAGTTAAATGAAACTATACCTAATGTACAAAATTATTCGATTGGATGAGCATGATAAATTGTTCTGTGTCTGGGTGTAATTTATCGATAATATGTATGTATTTAGAAATAAATATAAGTATGTACATCAGTGGTCTGGTTGCCATAATACAGGCTCTGCGTAGTTTGGGATCAGATAGTCGTGTGTGAGTTGTCCCAAGATATTATTATTACATTTATATACAGTCATCATAGATTTCGAAAATCGATAAATAAATTATGATAAATTTACTTTATGTTATTAACTAAAAACAATATTAAAAGGCAAAAAATAAACACAGTACTTTGTTTTTTTTTACAAGAGTTATAAAAAGCTGTATTAAATTAAGAACAAACCTACTACCTTGTCTGAACCCGTTTTAAAAACCTTTGGGCTACAATATTGTTTTATATTAATTATGAATTACTGATCAAGGTTTCACTTCTGTCGCGCCTAGAGTGTATAAGTAATCTTAATTTAGCTACCATACTTCCGTTTTTATTAGAACATGGTATGCATTAATTAAGTTAAGGACGACATTGATAAATACAAGGGCTTTTTCCCAAAATGGCGACAGTGAGTAGGTACATAGGCCTCCATCTTGCCTCTTTTAATTTTGGAGATCAGTAACACATGACTAATTTAAATAAATTTCTAATTTATTGACTTTAGTTGCCCGTTTGATTGATCTTTGATCCCATAATTAAATATGAAGGTGAGCTATAATATATAGTAAGGGAGCGTGGGGTAATTGGAGCCTACTAAAGGAAAATGTAGATTAAAACTATTGTTTTTGAGTTTATTCGTTACAAAAACAAAAATACAATTCTAGTATAGATATAGAAAAATAAAGTAATTTGCAATTTTCTTGTGGCTTTTTTTCGTTTTAATGGGATATTTTTACTGGGTAAGTAAACATATTATAGCTGATATTGGCCCATTTAATGAGCTGCCCAGCTTGCCCTACCACCTGCACTCGCGAGGACCTGTACAAGGCCACGGACAACGCTGTCTGCGTGGCTGAGTACTGGTCTGGGAAAATTTGACTGCCATTGATCGACTCGCTAAGAAGAAGAAGCTGATATTACAATAAATGTAAATAAGCATCGAACAATATCGATGATTTTTATAAAGGAAGTTACAGATTATTAGTGTGATTGTCGCATTCAGGATTTCACGAGGTTGTGTCTGGAATGCATTTAAATTGTTTTCAAGGTCTTTGTATTTGCATCTGGTCTTTAACCAATTTAAAAAAAGAGATTCTAATAAAGAAATATTTTTATGCATTGCATACAAGAACGACTAATTCAATTTGGATGGGATTTAAGTTATTATGATAAAACTGGTTTAAGATTAAGACATTGATTGTTTTAAGTATTAAAATAACATAAAATTCCCATTAAATCGGGTTTTGAAGGCACAACCTTGAGAAAAGGAGCTTCCGTAAATCATCACGCTACCGTGATGAACGTGTTATCTTTTAGAAGCAAAGGAACTTAACTCCTTCCGCTTTAATAATGAACTTAATATACCTAGCAAGAATTAGTAATGCCTCCTCCTCTAAATATTCAGCGTCGATCGCACTGCCACACGAAGAGTCCATGTACACTCATATTTTTTGATATACTCCACGCTGAGTTTCACGCTGAAAGTTTTCAAGTAAATCTCAAAAAATATATCATGTTTATTTCTATCTCTATGGAATCCTAATGGATTTCCTTAGGCTGTTCTGGAACGCAAAGGGACGTGCTAGACTCTGGCTAAAATCACCAACGCCTGTACCATGAGCTCTTGAAGCAGGACTGTTGCCGTTGTGGAAGCGAGACGCCGCTACGCGAGTGTAGCGCGCCGTCTCGCTTCCACAACGGCAATAGAACTGCTTTAAGAGTTCATAGTAAGCACACAGAGATTTTTCCTTCCCTTTGCCGAGGACCAGGAAACATATTTGTAATCTACCGCATTCTCAGGCCACGCAATACAAACTAAATCTTTTCTTTTTATTTGTTACGGGGTGCAAATCTAATGACTTCAATCCACGCCGAGGGCACGACATGGGGATAAGTCGGACTTGCACCGACCAAAAACTCCTTGCCTTTGCCGGAGTCCCGGGTTTGTTAAAGCATGCTCGGCGGGGCTCCGCTGGGCCTCGGTCCTTGTAGGACCCCTGCTAGAGGGGTAGGTGTGTAGTGCCTACCCCTCACTCCTTCCAAAGACGGACACGTGGGACTTCGTGTCCGTATCCTCCAGGGCAATACAAACCTAACCTAGCCTAACTCAATCTAGATATACAGATTAACATATTAAATTGCGTGTATTACATTTATTTTAGTCTAAAATATTTCGTACACGATAAAAATAATCAAAGGATCATTATAAATGCAAGAGGAAGGCTGATTAGTTTAAATTAGCATTTTGATGTAGAGTTCTTGTTAAAAAAAATATTACGCACTTTTTATGATTTGCAATTAATCAAGTTTTTCTTTATGTAAGGTTTGCTAAGACTACCTTTTGTATTTTATATATGCATGTTATAGATACTTTGACAGAATAGAATATTCTTTGTTTTTGATTACATATACTGAAATGGTTTAATGTTAACAGCATCAGATAAAAGATCCTACATAAATGTATTGTGATTGAGATCTTTACAAAAAGCATTGGAAAAATACTGTTTAAAAAAGTAAGTTCGGTAAGTAGGCATATTGACCTTAAGGCAATGTTATTGGTTCCGGTATTAATTATGTACACTCGTAATTATTCACTATTCGTGTGTAGAAAAAAATATTTAAGATTTGATTACAAATGTTGTTGATTGATTGACTTAAAAGGTAGCTGCCGCAAAATCTGTCTAGTTAGGCCAGAAATTAGAACTAAATCTCTTTCTGTCAAGCATTTTCCAAAGCTATGTTGGGGTCGGCTTCCAGTCTTACCGGATTCAGCTATATACTTTATTTTACATAGAGCGTCTGACTCTCTGACCACCAGAACCCATTTTACTGGTTCGCACAATATCCCATGGTAAGGTTAGTTGTCAGACATTTAATGATTTAACAACTACTAAAGATCAACGCAAGACGGTCGAGACCAATATTTTAACGAGCTTTCAGGAGAAAACTCGGTATATTTACAAATGGTCACCCATCAATGGACTAACCGCGACTAGCGCAGGCTCCGCGGCGCGGATTCGTTCCGTGTGCACATCAGTGCGTCGCGGTGGCGGCGCGGCGCGGCGGCGCAGCGTCTCGACGTCATGTGCACGACAACTTATAAAATAACTAAATTTATAAAATAACTTTCGTAAGGAGTATTCATAAATTTTACTCACGTATATTCTCGGGATCACTCGACTAGTTTCAGACTCAATAGGAGTCTCTAATCATGAGCAGACGCGGCGGCGGTGGTGTCGCGAGTCGACCTTTTCGAGTCTGTAACTAGTCGGGCGATCCCGAGAATATACGCGAGTATACCGTTTTGTTTTATATAATTAAGATAAAATTATTTGTAAGAATATGGTATACCTAGATAAGATGTGACAAAAAATTTCGTTCCATGATATTCTGCCGTTTCCGGCTCAATGTACTTGTAAGTATTATTGTGAGTAATATATTAAAATCTATTATACACAAACAACCAGTTACAAAACCCATTATATATAAACCGTGGGACAAAACATAATATCACTAATATTTAAAATAACCACCCCGAATTTCTCATTTAAAAAATCATTTATCGAGTATTATCATTTACGTGAACGGAATTTAAATGATTTATTTTTAAACATTCTAATATTTATTTGATCTGTTCATAATATAACATAGTGTCAGCAAGTTCATTCAACCCTTTAATTACCCAACAACCGTTCATAGAGACGAACTTTCTATATCTTGATAAATATAATATATATTGAGACAAATCACACACGGCCATCTGATCCCAAACTAGGCAGAACCTTTATCATGGCAACCAAAGAACTGATAAACATACATAAATATTTCTAAATGTATACATATTATAGATAAGTTACACCCAGATATAGAACAAACGATCGTGCTCATCACACAATGATTTGTCCTGGGTGGGAATCGAACCCACGACCTCCAGTTTAGCAGCCAGGGTCACTAACCACTAGACCAACAGGCCCGACAATACCGAGTAAGTACTTCTGTCGGATTATTTCCAAGTTAATGAACAAATATGACATGTCTGTAACGTTATTTTTTGGTATGCATTTTTCATAGCAGGGTTTAGAAACAAAAGAAAACTAAGAGTTTGTGGTTTTTAAAAGGGACGAACTCTAGTTCTTTCTGTATTCTGAGCTAGAGGTTGCTAGAACAAACAAGTGACAGGTGACAGCAATAACTATCAAGTATAATTATAATTAATCTTTTATTCACTCGACAAATACTGTTTGAAATGGATTTACATCAATAAAAAATGCCGTCGATAATTTATTAAATTGTAAGGTATGTGAGTCGAGGGCGTTTGGGACCGGGACCGTGGTCTCGGATTCCCCTTTTTAAGGTTTGGTGAAGAAATATTTTGCGTGCAAGCTTGCTACAAGCAAAGAATGTCTAAATAACAGTGTGTATAGTTAAAACCTGTGTTACAATTATTTACAAAAAAAATTTTTTTTTTGTTTAAAGAGTAACTTTTTAACCGCACCCACCATAGTACAAGATTTCACACTAAATATAGATACTTTGTACTTACTTACATTTTTTTTTGGATTCCGTACTCAAAGAATAGGCTTGAGGTAAACCAAAACAAATGATTTTATTTTTAATTTTATCTACAAGGTATTTTAAATTAATTGTGATATTATGCCAAAGTAATTGAAATCCAGTTCGTCCCGGAATTAAGTCGTTTTTGGCGCGAAAGCCGCAGGCTACGCTAATTAATATATATGTAATTATTCTAATACATTCGTTATTTATAGCGCAATAAAATAAAATTGTCTCAATCGAGTATGTAATCTTGTTGTTTTAGGAAGAAGACTGAATACTTTTTATTAGTGTTACTTTTGCCCACGGCTCCCCGAAGTGTCATTTCTTGGGATCCAAGCTTAACTTAAACCAAGTTTCATCAAAATCGGTTCATCAATTTAGCCGTAAAAAATGTAACAGGCAGACAGACAGACAGAGTTATTTTCGCATTTATATCTAACTAGCTGTCCCCCGCGACTTTGTTCGCGTGTTTTAGTTTCAACGGTTTTTCATTTTTGCAACATTTATGCTCCGCTCCTATTGGTCGTAGCGTGATATTATATAGCCTATAGCCTTCCTCAATAGACGGACTATCCAATACAAAAAGAATTTTCAATTCGAACCAGTAGTTCCTGAGATTAGCGCGTTCAAACAAACAAACTCTTCAGCTTTATAATATTAGTATAGATTGAAAACAATATGAAAATCCATTCCGTAGTTTTCGAGTTTATTGCGTTCAGAAAAACAGACAGAAAGCCAGACGCGACGGAAGACTTTGTTTTATAGTTATATGCATAGATATAGATAAGTATGTTTATCAGTTGTCTGGTTGCCATAATGCAGGCTCTGGCTAGTTTGGGATCAGATGACCGTGTGTGAGTTATCCCACGAGATAATATTATTATATTATTATTATATAATTAATTTAAGTCACATTGTTTATAGAAATTTATATTTGGCTCTACTTTTACCTACAAGTGTGGGCTCATATGCGCGCCATTTATACGTTTATTTCTGTATTGCTTTTAAACAAAGGTCGCGCGTACGAGAAAGGTAAGTACAGTGCAATTGAAACTCATTTAAACTAAACAGTTTAAAATTGTTGTATTATGTTCATTAGGTTAAATTTTCTTTTTTTTCTTGTTGGCCATTTTTTTGAAACGGTCATTGTAACTGCAACGTGTCCCTGCATAAGGGGCCGCAGCACGTACTCTCTAGGACGACTCTCCAACGAAGCGGATAACACAAGGTCTATATAAATTGGTTGAGGCTGAGTGCGCTGGCAGTCCGCGCACTAACCGTTGCCTGTCTATAGACCTGCAGTTTAAAAGTAAACGTTCATTAAAGTTGACAGTTCGATTCGTGCGCGCGGGAAATTTGACGTGAAAGTGTCGTTTCAAAATTAAAAATAAAATCAGTGCGCTGTGATTGTTATTTTTTCTTTTGTTTTTGGTGTGTAAGAATTTATTGTAAGTATTACTTTTTATTATACTTACTTGTTATTATATTAGTTTCTATAAATAGGTGTTTGAAAAGGCCAAGACAAAAATAAAGCGATTATAATAAAATACATTAAAATTAAGTTCGTAAAAGAATTTAGCAAATCTAACATTTTATTGATGCACAAAAATGCATAGGTAAATATAAATTTAGCTCTTTTAATCTTTACACAAGTCAAACGTGAATCTGTCTGTGTGTCAACGCTGTCGAGACGTATCGATTTTAAATGTTTACAATTATTTTTTGGATGCAAAATATTACAATACAAATATAGATTTTTCTTGACAACCAGTTATGATTATCTAACACCTATATGTCATAGATTCAGGAAATGTAACAAGTTTGCGAACTTGTTTAAAAACTGTAAAGTCAAGGCTGCATAATATTTTTTATATACGTAAAGATGTGTTTCATAACCAATTATGCAATTATAAAAAAAAACCTATAAAATATTATTAATACAAATATATGAGCGACATTTATACAAAAAATATAATAAATTATGGATTTAAGGGATTCCTTAGTATCGATTTAAGTAAGTCAACTCTCAAAAGTTTAAAAGGTTGTATAAGTTATTTATTAGCAATTAGCTACTTATAAAAATAATTCATGAATTTAACGGACTAAGATAAATAATTTTAGTGTTCATGTCTTACTGTGATAAAATTTAATTATTCAAAGAGCAGATTAACGAAAAACTAAATACAGTACGAGACGCGTTGATCCAGTGGTCGCAGGTTCGGCCCTGCCTAAGGTTTAAATTTTCTTATTTCTACTATTTGTTATTTAATTACAAATGTTCGCTCCGCAAGCGTTAATGCTTAAAAATAATAAGCAAAGTTTGGATTTTAGGTTTAGTTCAGTATTTTTTTATTTTTCGATAAATATGTATTGGTAACAAAAATTTATCACTAAAAACCCTGTATAAAATTTAAGTAAATAAAACAACTTTAATTAACATTGTAAGATTTTAATAGGTCGTTTTGAAATACTAGTTCCATTTTTATCTGTCTGGCTTTTCAAGTCTAAATGCATATTTAGTTTAGGCCAAGAACCTAGACTTGAAGCATTTGTGAATCACACAAATGCTCGGTCAAAGTCTAGGCGTTATTTTTACAAGTGTATTAAATGTTTTTAAAACCCCTCGCGACACAAGGATTAAATTACATAGACTGGGAGTTCAGGTACAAACATTGGCACTCATAATTTGTTAATAAATATGTATTTAAAACAATGTAATTTATTAACTTTTAATCGCAACAAAAAAAGCTTTTTTTACTTAGATTAACAGCAAAAAAACCTATGTCAGTAGATGCACAATTTTAAATGCATTTGTTTGCATAGGCTTTGCCCTACCTAAGTAGACAGATTGATAATAAAGTTTTATATTACACTAGCTGAGACCCGCGGTTTCACTCGCCATGCTTTCTCCCAAGGCAAGTAACGTGATGTTAAATAGCCTATGACCTTCCTCGAGAATTGGGCTAGCAAATACAAAAGATTTTGGTTCACTGGTACTTTAGTTTTGGAGATTAGCGCGTTCAAACAAAAAAAACTCTTAACAACTTTGATTTTTTAATATTTTTTAATGTGTTTATTATTATTATTATCTTGTATCTCTTATATTTCACGGGTTTCTTCAGTAACGAGAATACCCGGTCCTTTGAAAGGCTTGCGTGGGGACACATGTCTAACACGCAGCGGCCTTGTTGAGAACTTTATTATGAAATGGGGCATCGACCAGGGGCCATCCACCCCTGCTCTATAGAAGAACAGGCATTACCGGCCTGAAGTAGACGCAGGACTACTGTAAATGTTATGGTATATGTAAATTACATGGCCTATTGATTGGGAAGTTTTATGTGGTTAATTTCCTTAAACAAAAACCATACCAGCATAAGGGTACAATGGCGGTCTTATCGCTAATAGCGTTAAACCGCCATTGTTTATTTGTTATATATGTATCAAGTAAGAAATTAGATGCATTCAAAACTGTGACCTTCACAGCGAAATTTGTTCTCAGCCGTCATTTGAGAGACGATTACTTTAAGATATTATCAAACTTTTGGTCGGACATCAAAGGTTGATATCTTTTTTGTCATATTCCTGTTTGGAGTCAGCGTAATGTGTATCCTTCTTTCATTCTTTCTGTTAATTACTAGGTTTAAAAAATACCTTTTTGTTTTAAACCTGGGTTAGAATTAGTGCGAACGCAGGTTCGAACCCATTACATCTACCAATGTTACTTGGGAAAACAACGTAAGAAAAACATGGATTCCAAAATTGGAAACTTAATCCGCCAACCAGCAAGTGAGCAAGCACCACGTTTGCTTACTTGTGGGTACGTATCAATGATTGTTCCTTCTCTCCGTGAAAAGGGAGGCCTGTGCCCAGCTATAGGACATGATTTTGTAGGCCAGTATTTTTTATATAAAGTTAGTTATAAAGTTATTTTAATATATAAAGTTAATATTATAGTTATTATAATATATAAAGTTTAGTTGTCTTGTGTAGGTAGGTATAGTCCGATCATTGAACCGCTAGGCGTTCACGACGTGTGTGAAATACTACAGTGCATTCTGCAACACATTATAGATAATATAATATAATGAATGCAGTACAAAAACAAAACCCGTATCTAAATAAGACGAATAGTTTTAGAAAAAAAAACGAACAAATACGGGTTGCATGCCTACAAAATGAACTCTTTTTGAAGTGTTTTAAAATCGCAGAACAAAAGAATAAATCTAGTCGTCTAGTTATTCATTGTCTTTACAGTTTTGTTTGGATTTGGTCCAGCCGTTTTGGAGATTATTTCGAACAGACGGTTTTATCGTTTTCCTTGGGGTTCTTTCTTACGTTACACGAAGTAGCGGGCAGTAAAATATGGTGAAGTAAATTATAAAAAGGTCTTTGTAGTCTTATCAAAAACATAAATTTATTGGTTGTAAATAAATAACTAATAAACTGATTTATATTTATGACCGCAATTATTTATATTTTATCATTTCGTTATATTTAATAAAAAACAACTATGTAAAATATAATCTTACTGATTTTTTTAATACTTAAATTTACAGATAAACCAGTAAACTGAGTTCGATGAAATATGGCGTATAGTATGCTTGGACCTTTGCGATAACAGTCAAATCAGTAAAAATCAATTAAGTATATTTCGTTTGTCCATTTCTTCAAAATAATCTCTTTAGATATTTTATTAGTGCAAGGCGTTGTTTATAAAAAATAGCCTACGACCTAATCTCAGACCTACCAAATGCAATACCCAAAAATCATAAAAATCGGTCAAGCCATTTCGGATATCAGACGAAGACAGATTATGCGACCTTCATGTTCATTTTTTTTATTTTTGTTGACTTATCTGTCTATCTACCTAAATTAATAAAGTTCAGATGCAAGAAGCATTTATCCTTATACTTAATGGCGTACAATTTTTTAATTGTTTTTAATTTTTAGGGTTCCGTACCTCAAAAGGTAAAAACGGAACCCTTATAGGATCACTTTGTTGTCCGTCTGTCTGTCTGTCTGTCTGTCTGTCTGTCAAGACCTTTTTTCTCAGGAACGCGTGGAGGTATCAAGCTGAAATTCATATCAAATACTCAAGTCTATGGTCTCTTGGAGCTGTGAAAAAATCAAACTTCTAAGTCAACGCGATCAAAAGATACTCCCGTTTATGCCGCAAATTTTCGACACTCGCAAGGGAATCAAAACCTACAGGGTACTTCCCGTGAACTCAGAATCTTGAAATTTGGTACGAAGCAACGTCTTATAACACAGATAAAGGAAAAATTGCGAAAAGCATAAATTTTTAGTTACATCATATAATAAAAATATTTTTAATAATTTTAAACTTATTACCCCTTTACTCATGAACGCGTAGTGGTATTATATTGAAATTCTTAACAAATACTCAAGCCTATAATATCTTTAAGCTGTAACAAAATCAAACTTCTACGTCAACGCAATCAAAAGATACAGCAATTAAAGCCGCATATTTTGAAACTCGCAACTACTCGCAAGGGAATCAAAACCTAAAGGATACTTCCAGACGACCTGGAATCTTGAAATTTGGCATGAAGCAACGTTATAAAGTACACATATAGGAAAAATTCCGAAAATCTTAAATTTTTAGTTACATCACATAGTATATTTTTTTTAATAATCATAAACTTACTAGCTGACCCAGCAAACGTTGTTCAGCGATTAAAAAAAAAAAACAGATGTTGGCCGATTCTCAGACCTACCCGATATGCACACAAAATTTCATGCAAATCGGTTCAGCCGTTTCGGAGGAGTTTGGAAACAAACACCGCAACACGAGAATTTTATATATTAGACTTGCTGACCCAGCAAACGTTGTTATGCGATTAACAAAAAAAAATAAAAAAATAGATTTTGGCCGATTCTCAGACCTACCCGATATGCACACAAAATTTCATGCAAATTGGTTCAGCCATTTCGGAGGAGTTTGGAAACAAACACCGCGACACGAGAATTTTGCTTCCCATTCCCTCTCGCTCCACACCATGGTCTGAACCAGGGGCCCGGCCCTACGAGAGGTCGAACATACATAATGTTTTCATATATGTATTGACAAGGTACCGTCAGCTTTCCACATTGTTATGTTATGGATTTCATTTAGCAATAAAAATACCATAACTTTTACTTATATACCTACAGGTTTGTACGGAACCCTCGGTGCGCGAGTCTGACTCGCACTTGGCCGGTTTTTTATTTTATTAATTGCTCAACTTTTGCATTGGGTTTTTACATTAGTGCTGAGTCACTGTGATTGCATTAAATGAATCATGTTTACACGAATATTGTGTACATTTTAGGTTAAAAACAGGTAGTTTTACATATTGCATTTAAAAGTTTATTTCCTTAATAAATTTTTAGAATTTTGTACCATTTTAACGACGCCAGATAGTTTTATTCGAGGAATAATCTGGAATTTTTGATAGTTTTTCCATAAAGAATCTGTAAGACTTCAATTTGATTCAACGAATAAAAAATATTTAGCCTTAAAATTTAAGCCCTAAGTTGAGTCACTGGATAAGTATGAAACACATTAATATGAACATATTTGGCATTAAATTATTTGCAATAATTAAAACAAGTGTCTGTTAGAACTGTTCATTTAAGCGTATGTAAGTTTTACATCTATACTAAATATATAATGCTGAAGAGTTTATTTGTTAGTTTGAACGCGCTAATCTCAAGAACTACTGGTCCGATTTTAAAAATTATTTCTGTGTTGGATAGCCCGTTTATTGAGGAAGGTTATAAGCTATATAACATTACGCTGTGACCAAAAAAGAGCGGAACATAAATGAAAAATGTTGCAAAAATGAAAAACCGTTGGAAACTAAAACACGCGGTCAAAGTCGCGGGAGACAGCTAGTTCATAATAAAATGATCTCTAGATAATTAGGAACGAAAAAATAACCACAAAAACTAAATAAAAACAGAATAAGTTAAAACATCTTATCAAAGACCTACTTTTGCCCTGTCTTGCTTCTTCATAAAAATGCATGAAGTATAGTTTTTTCTAACTCCTTTACATAATTCGATCAAATGAAAATGGCTAGCTTCATAAAACCAGTCCTTACAATAAAAACAAAAACGATATTTTATGACAGTTTCTCAAAGTAATAAACTGCATTACAATAAAAAACAACGAATGTGCATAGATGAATTTATAAGGTCGCATACAATTGGTAAATAGATGGGGAGAGACAGGATAGTACGGCATCTAGCGGATCTCAGCACTTAGCATCGTCGCGTAAAATCATGTTGGCTAGATTGCACACGTTTGTGCTATATTTTGGTCCTTCGAGTCATGAATGGAGGACCAAAAGTACCGTTAACGAGTTAAGAACTTATTTTCTTCAAAATTTGGTAAAATACTAACTATTTTTAATCCTAGTAGTAGTGTGGGACCAGTTAACCAAAAGTTGTTAAAAATGTGAAAGTAACTCGGTCTGTATTTCAGTCTGTATTTCTTTCTGTCTGTCTGTCTGTCTGTATTTCTTTCTGTCTGTCTATCTATTACGCTTTTAGGGCTAAACCTTTAAACTAATTTTGATGAAACTTTTGTATGGCATATACTTGAGTCCCAACAGAGAACGTAGGGTGCCTACTTTTTCTAGCTGGCTAGCAAAAGCTACTCTCTTATCTTCAGTATGTTTTAAAATTTTAGAAAACACAGTATTTTATTTTCGTTCCCGGGTCAGGAACCAAAGACAAATGCAAAGAGATTTTGTCTGACCTGTCTCTTCATACACCTGGGCGTCGGTTATCGCGGCAATAAGTAGCCTATGTCCTTTCTCAAGAATCAAACTTACTCTATACCAAGTTTAATTAAAATCCGTTCAGCTGTTTTGCCGCGGAAGCATAACAGACAGACGGTTACTTTCGCATGTATAATCTATATATACTAATATATAAAGCTGAAGAGTTTGTTTGTTTGTTTGTTTGTTTGAACGCGCTCATCTCAGGAACTACTGGTCCGATTTAAAAAATTCTTTCAGTGTTGGATAGCGTTGGATAGCCCATGTATTGAGGAAGGCTATAAGCTGTATAACATTACGCTGCGACCAAAAGGAGCGTAGCATAAATGTTACAAAAATGAAAAACCGTTG